>CM046658.1:10582561-11182561 GCA_025594165.1 Tamias sibiricus | reverse complement strand
TCGCTCAGCTCGGGTGAAGGTCTTTGAAGCTAATGACCAGCCAGTGCACACACAGCATCCCGGATCTCAACCACTCTGATGGCGCACGCTCCAGCACGTATTGATAGACGAGCTCTTTGCTACCAGGAGGTGAATCAGGATCAGCTCGTCTTTAGAGACCACGTATTCTGAGCCAGGCACAGTGCTAGCGGCTTACGTAAATCACTTACGTCTCAGGGCCCTTCTATCAGATGTTATTGATCATCCACTTTTGAGATGAGATGGCTGAGGTTCAGAGAGGTTACTGATCTTATCCAAAGATGCACAGCTGGCGAGTGACAGAGCTAGAATTTGGTAGAGAAGCTCGAGGTCTTCCAGATGATCACAGGAACAGGGCGGGCTCAGGGCGAGCCAGCTTTGGGCGGACGGAGCTTTGGCAGCAGCAGGTATCACTGGCCTCCCGTGGGCCAGGCCGCAAGCTGGCCCTGTGCTTGGGCCACAGGGCACGAGGGCTGACTCCGTTCTCACCCTGGGGCAGCATGTTCTCGAGCACATGCCTAGAACTGTCCCCACAGCTGTCCCCAGGAGCCATCCAGGGGGACGTGGGTCTTGGGGCAGTCCTTTCAGAAGGCGGTTTCAGCCATCTGCCCCAGACCTGGCCTTGCCCGTAGGACAGCAAGGAGGGGCATCGCCTCCTGTCTCCCGTCGTTCAGTCGTGTCCCCCCACCCCCCCGGCGGAGCTCGGGCAGCGCTGGCCTTCTCCTCTTAAAGGAAGAGGGCGGTCACTACAGTCTGTATCTTGACTGTCCCCAAAGGCCACGTGTTGACCTCTTTGGACACCAGGCCGTGGCGTTATTGGAAGACGGTAGAATATTTAAGAGGTGGAGCCCGGTGGAAGGACATTAGGTCACTGGGGGTGTGCCCTTGAGGGGGCTCTGGGGACCCCAGCCCGCCCTCCCTCTCTCCCCCTTTCTCTGCATCCCTGGCCACCATGAGGTGAACAGACCCCCCGCCGTGCGCTCCTGCCACAGTGGACTGCCTCACCACAGCCCCAAGAGCAATGGGCCTCCATCAGCCACCGGAAGCCCCCAAATAAACCTTCCCTCCTTACGAGTTGTTTACCTGGGTCATCTGTCCCAGTGACACAAAGCCGACCAACATGGCAGGCCCCGAGGCATGGTGGGAGAAGAGACCACCATTCCTGAGAGGCAGCGATGGACCCCCAGCTCACCCCGAGTCCTGGCTTCATCGGCAAACTCACCCCCCCAACACCACGGCTCAGCTGCTTCGACCAAGACAGGTAAGCTCACGTCATGGGCGAGACCGCCTTATCCCCTGGGACGGACAGGCATGTTGGGTGACCAGGCGGCTGTATCACAGAGAGGCTGGGAGACAGCACAGGGCGCGCGCGCGCGCGCGTGTGTGTGCGCGTGTGTGATTACACTCAAGTTCAAGTTCAGCACCACTGATCATTTACATCAAGGTCCGCCATAGACCCAGAGCCCATGAGCAAACATATGGTCATGACTCTGTGCCAATAAAACTTTATTCACAGCCGGGCATGGTGGCGCACGCCTGTAATCCCAGCACTTGGGAGACTAAGACAGGAGGATCGAGGGTTCAAGACCAGCCTCAGCCATGGTGAGGCACTTAGCAACTCAGTGAGACCCTGTCTCTAATCAAATACAAAATTTTTTTTAAAAAAGGGCTGGGGATGTGGCCCAGTGGTCGAGTACCCCTGAGTTCAATCCCTGGTACAAAAAAAAAAAAAAAAAAAAACCTTTATTCATAGACCCTGAGACTTCAATTTCATAATAACTCCATGCACCACGAAATACCACTGTTCTTTTGGTTGGTTTCAAATATTTGAAAAGGGAAAGCCATTCTGAGCTCACAGGCCATAGGAAAGAGGGTGAGGACAGAATCTGATGCAGAGGCTTCGCTCTTGATTTAAACCAACACGTCCACACGTCCCATCACTTGGGGGAAAGAGCTGTTTCAAACCTGATACAGCGAACTCACGCTGAAGAGCCCTCTCTTGGGTCCCGGGAAGTACCAGGGTCGTGCAATGCAGGGCCAGCGTCAATGACAGGGCCCCGAGTGGCAGATTAATCTTGAGGAGTGTTTGCACATGGTAATTTTAATTAACACCTACATTTAATTGACAATGAGTAGCCAGCAGGCTTGTCTGCTTAATAGAGCAAACAAAGGATTTATTTGAAGAAGGATGAGTTTTTAAATTTAATTTTCCTTTAGAAAAAAAAAAGGAAGAAGAAACTCCACATGTGTCCACAGAGGGGTGGAAAGAGATGTATCCACTGGATAATTTTTAATTAAGGTGAATGAACCCTCGCCGGCTAAAAGGTTTTCTTAGGAAAAAGGTCTCAAACTGTTAACCCATCGATATGTTTCTGTCCATTAGCTTTTCCCAGGGTGACAAGTGTGGCCTTAATGGCAATTTCAGGGACGGTTCTTTCTGTGTCTTTGGGCTGTTTAGTGATGAGGTTTTAGAAACCATGGAAACTTCCCTGAGCGGGGAGGAGAGGGGGGTCCAGCTTCAGCTGTGTGGCTCTTAATGACAAATCGTTACCTGGGGTTGTCAAAACAAGTCACACAAGCTGGCGGTGTGCTGTGGCAGAATGCAGAGCAGGCACGCGGCGCCCCAGAGCACTCCGAACCGCTGAGATCCCCGTGGAGGCTCCCAGGGAAAGGGGCGCCCACAACGCCCCAGCCGTGCGCCACGCAGCAGTATCTCATTTAATGCTCGCGTGGTCCAGGAAGGCGGTCCTGAAGGAAACAGAACGTCGCCCCCGCAGATGCCTCTTGGACGTAAGAAGCGTTTTTTTGGAGCTGAAGGCCATTAAGTAGTAACAAATCCGGGACAAGCTTCTTTTCTTCTCCCACTTTTCTGCCTAAACGCTCTGTTCTCGCCAGCCCAGAGACCGCACCACAGATACCAGCACAATTTCCCTGCTAGTTTCCTCCCGTCCATTTAACTCTCCACTGTTTCTCACCTCGGGAACCCGCCACCTTTTTTCTTTTCCTTTTTCCCTTTCATTTCCTCTACAAATGACTGCTGAAGATGCTACGCAAGCCTAGGCTTCCTGTCCCCTGGGTGTCTACCGTGTGTGGGCAACACACGCACGGCTACAAGCTCCCGTTTGTTTTTCTCCAAGTCATCTGTTTGTTGTGACAGGGGCCCCCGCTGAAAACTTAAAAGAACAAGGATTTTTGCTACGGTCGGAATGTGTTCCCCCCCCCCCCCCCGAATTCGTAGATTGCAACCTGATTTCCAAAGCGTTGATTCCAGATCAGGGGACCTGTGACAGGCAGAAAGATGTGAAGGTGGAGCCCTTGTCACTGGGAAGAGCGCCCGGACAAAAGGGGCCCCGGAGAGCCGCCACGTCTCTTCCACCACACGAGGACACGGTGAGAAGGTGCCATCAAAGGACCAGGAAGCAGTCCAAATTCCAGGACTGTGAGAAAGAAAGTTTCTGCCATGAAGAAGCCACTCAGCCTAGGTAATTCTATCATAGCAGCCTTTTTTCCCTTCCCTACAGTACCATTAATGTGTCTATTTTCCAGGTAGGGAAACAGGTTCAGAAATGAGAAATGATTTGCCCGCGGTCTTTCAACAACTGCTTATTGAGTACCTGTCTTTGATGGTCACTGCACCCAGGGTGGTGGCTAGAACTCAGAGCAGGAGGGCAGACGACCCATTAATCACACAGAGGCATAGAGGGTCATGAGTCAGGGTGACCGCGAGGAAGAGAAGGCACAGCCGTGGGCACTCACGGGCTCGGGAGTTCCCGCTTGTGCCCGTAGCTAAGGTCGCTCTGTTGCTGAGCCCCGTGGAACAGTAGAAGGTGCAGAAATGCATGCTCTCTTACTGATGCTGCCGTCATTTTCTAGGGCTGCCAGAACAAATCACCCAATCAGGTGGCTCAGAACCACATAAAATGATTCTCTGACGGTTCTGGAGGCTGGAAGTCCAAATCCAAGTGTCAGCGGTCTTGGTTTCCTCTGGGGACTTGAGGAGAATCACCTCCGTGGCTCTCTCCCAGCTGAGGCCAGTCAGCACTCGTGGGCATCCCCCAGCCTCCGCCCCCGCCTTCCCATCCTGTCTCTAAGTCCATCTGTCGCTGTGTCTCCTCTTCTAAGGACCTCATCCACATTGGATTAGGGTCCTCCTCAACCCCCTCTTTTTTTTTGGTACTGGGAATTGAGCTCAGGGGCACTCGACCACTGGGCCACATCCCCAGCCCTTTTTTTGTAGTTTATTAGAGACAGGGTCTCACTGAGTTGCTAAGTGCCTCGCCATTGCTGAGGCTGGCTTTGAACTCGCGATCCTCCTGCCTCGGCCTCCCAAGTGCTGGGATTACGGGGGTGCGCCACCGCGCCCGGCTTCCAACCCCCTCATTTTAATTAACTTTGATTATATCTGCAAAGATTGTATTTCCAAATAAGATCGCATTCATAAGTGCAAGGCTTTACAATTTCACCGCATTTTTGGGGGGGGTGAGGGAGGGCCAGGATTCAAACCCTAACAACTATCTACAACAAGTTTTTGGCTCTGAGTTTTTCTTCTTCTTCAGTGTTTTCAGGATCAGCCCAGAGCCTGGCGGAAACAATACAGGGTGGGTCTTGTGGGTCTGAAAAGGCCAGCCAGCCCCTGCAGAGTGATGGGCAGTTTGAAATGGCTGCTATGGTAACCGGGGACAGAGGGCAGGAGAGGTGCTGCAGGAAGCTCCTTGGAGGAACGTGGGAGTCTGTGAAGCCCTTTTCAAGACCCTCAGCAGGGACGTCCTTTGGAGGCAGAAGATGTGTTCAGGAGAGGAGGTGCCCTCCCCTTCCCTGGCATCCCGGCCCTCTGGGGGTGGCAGCAGGAAGCAGATGGAACACTGAGTCCAAGGAACTGCCAAGGACAGAGACCACGCAGAGGCAGCCTGAAGGCCCAGGTGACGCAGAGCCTGCACGCCTAGGGTGTGAGACCCTTCCCAGCAATCGCACGGTGGGCCAAGGAAGCAACCGATCCAAAGAAAGACGGAGCAGGAGGGAAGGAACACAGGGCTGAGAACAGGGGCGCCAAGTGGGACACCCCGGTGTGCCTGACCGGAGGCCCACCGCTGGCCCCAAGCAAGCGACTGCCCTCCCCTGCACCCCAGCACCTCTAGTTCCATCTCCGCTGCTCAGCGTCCACCTCTGCAGTCCCGATGAGCTCAGGTGACCACAGCCCATTCACAGGGTGCCCCAGGATTACTGGGATGGGGCCACCAGGCTTTCCTCTAAGGGCCAGACAGTGAATCTTCCAGCTCTGCGAGCCACGCGGTTGCTGTCACAGCCCTGGTCCTCCACTGTGGACGGGGAAGGCAGCCGCAGAGAATCCGAACACCTGCAGCTCACGAAGAAGGTGATTTTCCCTCCGCAGGACATCTGGCTACAGCTGGAGGCAGTTGCAGCGGTCCCACTAGTGACCTAGGACGTAGTTTCTGTTAGTGCAAAAAGACCGGATCGAGCGCTTTATTCAGGAACAAAGTTTCCCACAGGAGCAGGGGACGCAGGGATGAAATGATGCCGTGGTGGGACCCACTTTCCTGGTGGAAAATGAGCCCCCGAACAAAGACAGGGCCTGGGCTTGTCTAGGTTGTTCTGAGAGGTGGTCTAGTGAGCGCAGCAACTTTCTTGAGATACCCAGGAATTTGGAGTTTGTTCATCCATCAGCGAAGGAGTCAGTTTTAGTGCTTAGGGATTTAGGGTTTGTTTTTCGGGGAGTCAAGGGTCAGTGGTCAGTTTCTAGAATTTATTGTGCTGGACCTGGTGAAGGGCCTGGGGTCAGTTGTTGGGACCTGGGAAGGATTTGTTTGCAGAAGGGTGGATGCTTCAGCCTCGTGCCAGAGCCTGCCTTTCCAGGTGTGGTGGACACCTCCTCCTCGGGGTTGGTTTTAGCACCAGGAAAGAACTGTACTGGGGAAGGACCAAGCTCTCAGTGGACGGCTCTCTTTGTCACTCCCCTCTCCCTGGGGCTCACTACTGTCGGGGTTGGTCATTTTCCATATCTAATAGTTTCCTAGACAGGTGTTCCTGGGGTCACTTGGGGAGCATCTGTCCCTGGTCTCTCCCTCCCCCGGGGTCCCCACATTCTCTGGCTTATAGATGCTTTACCCCGAGCCTCTGTCCCCACGTCCACGTGGTGTTCTCTGTCCAAGCTCCCCCCACTTCTAAATAAGGTCACATTACTTCCCAGGTACAGGGGTTTGACACATTGGGGGACACACAAGTCAACCCGTAATGGGGCACCACTGACCTCTAATGGGCAGAGGCCAGGGAATATCCTAAAAGGCACAGGGCAGCCCCTCCCCCACCCCCTCAAAGAACTCTTGTGCCCAAATGTCACTCAAGCCAAAGTGGAGACGCCCGGGCACAGACCAGTCTTAGGTAGGTCACTTCTGAACAGGACTGCCCGCCAGGACAGCGCAGAGCGACCATTTGTAAAGAACTCTTGTTCTGAGCGGCCCCCGCCCCAAACCTTCGTTATTTGTCACAGGTCGACCCCAGTCCGTTTTTCTTAACCTAATTCCTCTGCCATCTTCAGGTTCAAGGCCCACCCCTCATCTCCCTGGCTGCAAGGTCCCCAACATGTTCTTTCTGTGCTTTATTTATTCATTTATTGTACCTGGATGTGTTCAGGGGCAGATTCATACCATCTTCTAGAGAAATTCATTTTCTCCTCTCTCCCCACAAAGGTGACACACAGGAGAAATAAGCCACAGGCAGCCACCGTCAGGACAAGAACGAGTTCTGCCCAAGGAGGCAGAAGGAACCTCACCCTCTCCCAACTTTAACATGTATATTTCAGCATCAAGACCAAGTGGTAAATAAAAATTAACATTAACATTTAAATGAACTCTGATTGCACTTGCAGATTTTTGTTATTCATATGGGTAAATGTTAGACTAAAAAGACCAAGTATTTATATTCAAATTCCCCATTATGCAACCACTTAGTTCAGATGATGAGCAGCAGGAGCCCAGGGCTTCCTGGCTGGAACTCCTCATCCTACTTTGTTTTTTCCTTTAGTGACCAAAAAACACGAGGAATTGTATGTTCTCAACTGGGAAATAATTTGCTGATTTTAAAATGACTTCCTCTCCTGATTTTTGCACAAAGTCTATCACAAGTCAACACAAATGAAATAAAATATGCCTCCTTTCCAGTGGGCGGGGCACGGAGGACATCCTGATGACCTAGTTCAGCACCCTGACTGCTCTGAGGAGAAAACAGAGGCCCAGAGAGAAGCCGGGTATCCCTATGACACGGGGAGAGGTGGAGGCAGACACTGGCTTGAACTTACAGCTCCAAACCTCAGTCCTCAGCCTCTCGAATGCCCAGAAGTCTCCCGCTACAGTCGAGGCCAGCTCTGCCCTCACACCTGGCCCGAGAGCCCCTGCCTGCACACACAGAGGGCACGACTCCTCCCCCTGAGTCTCTGTCCCCTGCTCCAGACCACCAAGCACCTGGGCCCCTGGAATTCATGCCCAATGACACCAGCCAGCTGTCTCCAGGTCCCTTCCCTGGCCCGTGGCTGGTGAGTGCCCCTTATCCCTGGAGCCTGAGGGATGGTCAAGGGGCAGTGGTTTCATGCTGAACATGCAGGTCAGGACCTCGGCCTGCATGTGCGGGAGGCTTCACGCACTGGGTACTGAGCCGGGGGGGGGGGGGGGGAGGGCAGGCTAGGGAACAAGAGCCACCGTCCCCATGTAGCAGACTGTGGGGGAGCCCAGAGCCTACATCCAACCCTGGCCCTCCAGGCGGGTACTAGATGCATTTTCATTTAATGGTTGGCGCTGTTGGATGACTTTGAAATACTCAGACATACTGCACGTGGGTCTTCATTTGCATTAGCGTCCTTGGCTCCCCACAGGTCAGGGGTGAGTCCTCTGAGATGCACTAGGAGCCTGGAGGCTGGATGGCGTGGGCAGAAATGCTCTGGCCTGTTTCCAGAATGTTCACCCAAAACTCAGCTAATTAAAGAATTTGAACTCTTTCATTGCCAGCCCCAGCTGGTGGCCACTGCGATGCTGACAAGCACTGGGTGAGGCTCTCCTGTGCTGTTAGAGTCTATCCTGGGCTCTCATATTTCATAAAGCAATATAAATGTTGATGCACCCTCTACCACGCGCGCACACACAGGATCCTGGCGGCACTCAACTGCAGAGTGAATCCCAGAGCCCTGGGCAACACCTCTCCGTCCTTCTCCACTCGCCAGCTCACCCTCACTGAGTCCCAGCCCCTCTGTGGCCACCTGCAGAGGAGGAGCCCCTGTGGATGCAGACGCAGCCCTGCCTAGGAAAGGCTCCCACCAGGGCGGTCGGTCTGGGAGGAAAACGGCCCCAAACCTGTGACTCCCTCCTCACAGGAGTGAATTCAGAAAGGCGGATGGTCTGAGCTTTAGAAGGAAGGGCGCCTGTGTCTGGGTGCCTCTCCCAGGAACGATCTCATTTCATCCTTCCACACCCTTCCAGAGAGGTGTCCTTGCTCCAGTTTACAGGGGAAGAAACCAGAAGTTCAGAGAGGTTAGCAACTTGCCCTGAGCCACACTGTAGTGACACCCCCTCCTCCTTAACTCAGCTTCTCCAGAAATCTTCACCATGGCTGATTTTAGGACTGTCAGCAAAAGAGTCTCTACAGAAGAGTTCAATGTAGGTAAACTTCCTATTTTGCTGTTGCTCTATTGCTTGGCCACTGGCCTAGAAGAAATCAGCACTCCAGTTGCTGGACGCCCTTTTACTTGCTTTTCACAAACATGTATCCAGTGTAGTAGTTTGTACAAGTGTGTCTGCAAATGCAAAGTGTGATAATAAAAAGACAAATCCTTTATCAAGGCCTCTGGCCTTGAGCTGGAGCTTCACAGAGATGTCCACATTTCTAAGATAAGAGAAGTGACCAACTGGGCTCCATGGTAACAGCTGGCAGGGGGAGGAAAGAAAGGGGAGAAGAAGCTCTCCCCTTCTCAGGTGTTGTCCTTGAAGGGTTAACTTGCCCAGAACAGCGAAAGAAAAAGCTGCTTTTATGTGAACTTCTGCAGACTGTGACCTTCTGAGCCCCTCCCCTTACATGCTGGGTATAAAGTTCTGAAACGACCTGAACTCGGGGTTCAGGGATTAATTGATTACAGCGAGAGCTGTGCCCTCTGAGCCTGGCTGCAGCCAAACAAAGCTGTTTCCTGCTGTCTTCCGTGCCCTGCCTCGTCTGTCCCTACCACAACACAGCTACAGTAGCGGAGCCAGGTCTCAGACCTGGGTCTGTCTGCCCAAGCAGGTGTGCTGCTGGTTCCCTGGGCTGCAGTCGCCAGGGCTTCTACCATTATTCAGGTCTCACACACCTTTCCCCACCTTAGATCCTGAACAGCCCTGGGGGATGAGTACCATTAGCCCCTGTGACGGTCAGTGGAGGCACAGATGTTGGAATGGCGCTGCCCACGGCTCCCCCCACCGTGGTAGGTAGTGAGATCCAGCCAACGTGGGGGGGGTCAGTCCATCTTCCTGAACCTTTCCTGGAAGAAATGGAGCCCGCTCTCTCGTGACACCCAAGTCCTCTTGGTCCTTGGTGACGAGTCCTAGCAAACAATGACACTAAAATTGCCACCACCAGATGACATCTGGCTGTAGTGACACATGCTGGCATCCACTGGGCACTCAGCTCACAGGGCCCTGGGCGTGCACTGGCTATCGGGGGAGGGCAGACAGAGGGGGACCTGCATACGAAGTCAGGGGGGACGTAGAAGGGCATAGGTGGCCAGGGCAAGATGGCAAGGGAGGACGCCGGGGACAGGACCAGGACAAAGGAGCATGGAGAGGGTCTTCCAATAAGGTCAACCTCCCAGGTGACAAAAGTGCTCATGGTCACCAGCAGGGGACCCAATCAGATGGCCACTTCCGTCCTAGTGCCCCTAAGGGGGGTGGTGGGGGCAGGGAGTGGGAGGGTCCAACAGAAAAAACTACAATGGATGTGGGGACACAGGGGGCACCAATAACTAACAGCGAGGGACACGTGGGCAGGGGAGGAGAAAGGAAAGGAGGAAATTCCAGGGACCACACAAAGAACAGGCCACAACTCCCCACCAGACTTCCGGCTCCGGGGCCCCTTCTCTTTGGAGACTCTGTCTCTGTTGCTTGTGCCATCAACCTGCTGCCGCCGCTGCTTACTATCTCTCCGGCCTTCGCTTTGCTACCCCAGGTGGTAACAAAGTGAGCAAACTGTTTCCAAAAGGTAGCAGAGTGAGGACTGGGTGGCCCCACCTGAAACCACAGGCTCTCCAGACCTGTCCTCAGCAAGGGGACACTTGGGGACTCCCCTGACGTCTGGAAGAGCCAAGTTCCCACCAGGCACCATAGACTTAGCTGATGAGATGAAACAGAACTTCTGGTAGACCCCAAAGTTCCCCCAGCCTGACAGCAGGGGCCCGGCAGCACAGGGTTCCCTGGGGACGGTCCCACCTGCTCAGAGAGAATCGCCAGCTCCTGCCGAGCTCCTGCTACTTCTGGGGGCCCTCGAAGGCTGCCATGCCCGAGCTCCGTGCAGAAGGCTGCCACCGGGAGGTGCCCGCTGGGGACCACCTGTGTCTAGGTGAGGATGCTGCCCCTTGTTCCCAGTGCTGCCAGTCCCTGTGATGCCAGTCCCTGTGATGCGAGACCCATGCAGAAGTGGGGGTGCCCCATGCTGTGCCGCACGGACCCCCTGGGTGCGTTTGCAGGATCTCACGAGGCCTCTCCTGGAGGAGCCCCGTTGGCTCTGAGCGTGGCACCCCTGGCTCTCTAGGAATCCACGGGATCGGGCAGAGCTCAGAGGCATGCCACCGCGCCTGGCCCCAGCACTTCTCTCTGATCCTTAGCATAACGGTCCTCCGTGCCCAGTGCACAGTGACCACACCAAGGACATCAGGTGTTCATGACCTTCTAGTTCCAAAACCAGAAAGGCCCTGAATCCCAGTTAGGGTCACTGAAGATGAACTCTGTGTCCTGAGACTCTGTCCTACAACTACCCTGTGCCCGGCCCCCTCCTGTATCTTATGATGGCTTCAATCACATGTGGGCTTCAATCTGATCCTAGGAGAAAGAAGAAAAAATAAATAAAATAACCTGGTGTTATCCACTGCAGGGACAGGTGTTCATACCTGTGAGAACCCAGCACAGGGAACAGAAATCATCCACAGACCACAGACAAGGGGAGTCAGGTTTGGATCTTAACCAACTGCTTTCTTGCTGTGAGACCCTGGGCAAGTTGCCTAACCTCTCTGGTCTCCCATTCTTCTCTGTTGAATAACGGAATGACAATACCTGCCCCTAAGGATCTGTGGCATTCAGATGGGGGATGGATGGGCCATTGCAGTTTTTATGGCCTAGGAGAATCTAAAATACTTCAGCAATACTTTGGTGCTAAACCCCACATACCTGACGGTAACCCACGCAGCCCTTGACCTTGAGAGTGAGTGATGCGCGTACAGAAGTCTGACCTTTTGAACAAGCACACACTTGTTGTTCCCAATTATTGTTGAGTTCCCAATTATTTAGGTCATCTAATATCAAACTTTATTTCCATCGTAAATAATGGTGACCAAAGAGCTGTAGAAATGACTTTTTTTTTTACAGTAGAATGAGAAAGTATCATTTAAATCCTCATCATTCCCTACTTAACTCCACACCCTCGTCTGCCTTCAAATTATCCTTGCAAATAAAAGACTGCTATCTCGCCACTGCTGAATTTATGATACCTGTCTGATTAGCGTGCCCTGGAATGATTTCCCTTTCTGCATCAAGTGGTGAGTTTTTGGGAAATTCGTGACACCCAGAAGGCAGGATCTGCAACACACGAAACGGTGCCATTTCTGTTCAGGTTTTCAAAGTCAGCAAAATGCAATTTAATTCCGTCCCTGACATCTTCCTCCTCCCTTCCTCCTTCCTTCCCTTCTTAATCACATGCCCAGACCCTCAGGAGGCAGAAGCCTCCTTGTGGTTCCTGCTTTCTCTCAGGATGGCGGTGGCTAATGGCAAACCTGGCACGTCTACGCCCGGCCTTGGTGAAATCCAAGGAACAGTTGGCAGAAATAAAAATAGAGGCTGAGGCAGGAGGATCGCGAGTTCAAAGCCAGCCTCAGCCATGGCGAGGCACTTAGCAACTCAGTGAGACCCTGTCTCTAATCCAATACAAAAAAGGGCTGGGGATGGGGCCCAGTGGTCGAGGGCCCCTGAGTTCAATCCCCGGTACCAAAAATAAAATAAATAAATAAAAATAGGAGGTGAAAATAGGAGACAGGCCACGCCGGGAATACGAGGCTTTCAAGGTTTCCCTCGGATCTGTGGCATTTCAGAGACCAGCTACATCTTTCAGGTAACAGTCATGGCCTGAAATAACAGATTGCTTTCACCTGGGTTTATTTGCATAATAGTGGTGACTTGAGATTGGTAATGACATCAGTTTGGAAGTAAACGGTCTTGCATGGATAGTGTGAGTAAAAACTCTTGGAGTGCCGGGTGCAGTGGCGCACACCTGTGATCCCAGCGGCGCAGGAGGCTGAGGCAGGGGGATCTAGAGTTCAAAGTCAGCGTCAGCAACTTAGCGAGGCCCTAAGCAACTCAGTGAGAGCCTGACTCTAAATAAAATACAAAAAAAAAGGACTGGGGGTGTGGCTCGGTGGTCAAAGGCCCCTGAGTTCAATCCCTGGTACCCCCACCCAACAAAAGCACTTTTGGGGTCCCAGGGCACCGTGCATGAACTCCAGCCTCTGAGGCCTCCCTCTGAAGCTTCCCCCCGTCAGGTGAGCACAGTAGTCATCAGGGCTGAGCTCCTGCCTCCGTGAGACCCTGCCACTAACGTTGCGTCATTATTCCGCGTGACATGCTAAGGGACAAGCGGTCCTTCCCCTCGCTCACTTGATGAAGGTGCACCAGCTAATGTGACTGCAGACCTACTCGTGAGGCTCCAGCCTGCCCCGTCTCCCTCAGTGGGCTCCCAGGTCAATAACGAAGACCACTAATGATCAATTAGCTGGAGACCTCGGCCAGGAAGCGTGCACCTTCTTGCTTCCCCATCTCTGGTCAGACACAAAACCGTGAAGGACGAGGTCAGGGCAAGTCTCGTTCCCTGTGCTGGAGGAAAGACAGCCGCATGGGTAACCGGATCGGAAGGGCCAAGGAAGTCCTTGAAACTCCCAAATTTCCCTGCCACCAGCCAGCCACGATCCCGCCTTTCTCGAAGAGCTGCATGCTAACATCTTTGGAGGTTGTTTTAAATGCAAATCCCGGGCCCTGCGATCGACATTACCGAGTGTACTCTTGAGAATCTAAATTTTAAAAAGTGACCCTGCAGGTTCTGAGAAAATTATCAGTTGTATTTCTTGTCAGCAACATTTAGATGAAGATGTTACTCATTTCTAAAAAGCCCTTCACAAAGATTAACTGATTAGACAAAACGGTGACATCCTGTCTCTAAGACAGAGTTCCCTATGGAGGGAGGTTGGTAGACCAGATGACCCTTGCAGGGTCTTTGTCCCCTGTGTCCACATTTGGAAATTGTTCCTCTTTTGAGAACATGCTTCTAGTTCTGGAACCTTCCTGAGTAAAAGAATAAGGCTTGCATAGTCTTTAACCTGACAATGAGACACATATAAATAAAGATTGCTGGTGTAACTCTTTAGATCTTCTTCTCTATCAGAGAGCAGCACTCCACCTGATCCCAGCTTTATCTTCAAAATCTCCATGTGTGAGTCTTTATTTTTCTAATCTCCCATCACCCCTGTCCGGAACAGTGAATTCAGCTCTGGCAGCTCAAGATTGTAGAACAACAAAAGTGGGCAAAAGAGAAGTCCCTGAGCTCAGGGATCTGACATTCTTTGTGTATTTGTGGGGGGACAAGAAATAGTGGTTTTGTAATATGGAAAAAAATAAACAGGGCCATGTAATAATCACCTAGTAACAGGTATATTAGTCCATTTTCTGTTGCTATAACAAAATAGCCGAGGTTAGATAACTTACCAAGAAAAGAGGTTTCTTTAGCTCATAGTTCTGAAGGTTCAAGGGTACCACATCAGCTGGGGAGGACCCTGTGGCAGCCAGCAGGGAGAGATCACATCCCCAGTTAGGAAGTCAGAGCAAGGAGAGGGATGGACTCACTTCCTTATAAACAACACTCTCACGAAAGCTAACTCAGGGTCCCATGAGAATTAACTACTCTAACGCCATCCCAGTGCAGTGTCCCCAAAGGCCCCCACTAGTCTCCGCCTCTTAAAGGCCCACCACCTCAACACACAGCCACCGTGAGAATCAGGCCTCTGACCCAGGGCCCGGGGGAGAGGCCACATGTGAACCCCAGCACTGGAGCTGAGAGCAAAGAGAAGCCCCTGTCACAGGGCCACCAAGGAAAGGGCTTCAGGCCAAGTGTCACTTACACTAAGCTATTGTTCCTTCCAGGCAGGAGGGAGACTGAGGCAAGGCTCTGGTTGGGGACCGGTCGGGTCACGGCAGGGACTTGCTGGGATTCTGGACACAGCTGCTCCTCGAGTTCTGTGCTTGAGTGTGAAGACGTGGCTGCACGGGTAGGGGCAGAGCGTGGCTGGGAGGGGCGTCCCTGCAACACAGCCGCCCAGGCGTGCTGCAGAGGAGGGACTCAGAGCCCCGCCTCCCCGTCACCAACACTGACCCAAGGACACTGGCAGTTCTGCTGCCTCCCAGCTCCCGGAACAAGCAGGAGGGCATGACCTTCAGGCAGAGGGAGCGCAGCTCAGAGCCCTCGTAGCTCGGGATGGTTTCTGAGGGTTGAGGGATCAAGACCATGGTCGACCACAAAATCAGCAGGTTGGTCCCCTGCCTGTCCCATCTTCATCGCTGGGGGAAAGACACCTCCACCCCCTCCCCCAGGAAGCAGGAGCCACACATTCCAAAGCTCGCTCCCTTTCCTACCTGGAGATAAATCACAGCATATTTGCAACGGAGATGGAGACTGACTGACAGGCAGGTGCCAAGCCCACCTCCTAGGCATCCACTCTCAGACGAGTGCAGAGGATGTGGATTAGGTGCTGGGCTGGAACCCGCTGCAGTAATTGGGAGATCAGACATTGGCTCTTATGTGCTATTTGAAGCCGTTTTCCTTTGGGGAACTTGCTTTTTTTTTTTATTGTAATGTATTTCTGCTTTGGCTCGGGATTTTAGAATAATAGTAGCTTGTGTGTGCTCGGAAAAACAAAAGATTCCGATGGTGCTTTTAGCTTTCAAAGGCGAGCAATCTTTTCTTCGGCAGCACCTGTTTCAAAACGCATTAGCCTCTTTTACCCTGCCTGGCTGCTGGCTCTTCCTGTCTGAGCGGGTTTGGGTTGTGAGCGTGCATGTGTGTGAGTGTGTGTATGTGTGTGTGTGTGAGTGTGTGTGTGTGTGTGTGTGAGCATGGGAGCTCGGTGCCTTCTGGTGCAGAGACTGACAAAACTATGGCAGCAAAAATTCACCCCTGCACATTTCTTCCCCAAATCCTCTGTCCCTTGTCCATCCGTGTGGCTTAACAAGCTCAGTGATGGTGTCGTCTGCACAGAGCCGAGGGCTGAAGGATTCTGCAACGCTCTTCCAGTGCGTTCATTCTGTTCCAGCCACAGTATTGTCAGAGCGGTGCTTCCATTTTTGCAGACTCCAGGACAAGGACACAAATGGAGCCCTTCCTCCTGTACCTCTAAACATTTAAAATGACAACCAGATCCACCTGGGGCCCCACAACTTGTTCCCCAAGACGCGCCGCCCTCTTGGAGCACCTGGAGGCAAAGGGACAGGCGGTCCCCTCCCTGGCCACCGACAGCCTGAGTAGCAGAAAGGACTTGCTGGGGCAGGTCAGCAGAAGCTGGGGGAGAGGGAGCCTGGGGCCACGGGGCGACTGGCCCCACCCAGACCTGGGGCGGTGGCTGACCTGGCCAGCTCCCAGGAGTAGCCAGCTCTCAGTGCTGCTGCTCACTGAGGACCTACTGTCCCCACATCACACCAGCCGAGTAGAGGGTGAGAAGGGGCACACTCACCCGGGGACCCCATCTCAGGGCAGCCGGCCTCTCACAAGTGCACCCTTGTTTTCTCCAGTTCCCAGGCAGCACCTCTCGTGCATTGCCCCATTACCCACCTCAAACACCCTCTGTCCCATACCTCGGGCCTGAGAAGCCCCGGCCATCTTCTCACTCCAGCCCCGAACGCCCATTTGCTCTAATGGGTGTCAAACATGCAGAATGCTTCCTTACAAAACCAAACACAGAGTGCCGGGCGCAGCGGCGCACGCCTGTAATCCCAGCACTTGGGAGGCTGAGGTAGGAGGATCTTGAGTTCAAAACCAGCCTCAGCAATGGTGAGGCCCTTAGCAACTCAGTGAGACCCTGTCTCTAACAAATACAAAAAAGAGCTGGGGATGAGGCCCAGTGGTCGAGTGCCCCTGAGTTCAATCCCTGGTAACCCCCCCCCCCCCCAAAAAAAAAGAAAGAAAACAACCAAAAAATAACAAACACAAAGTCCCTGTGTTTTGGCGATTTGGGAAAAGGGGTCACCTTAAGCCCAAAAGGCTGGAGCTGGGTGAACCGGAAGGGCTGTGGGACTGGGCAAAGTCTGCCGGTCCATTCAGGTGGACATGGCGAATGGCCGCCCTCTGGAACAGCGTTCTGACTGCATCGAGGATGCACCATCTTCCCTCACGACAAGAAGCTCCAGGATCACGGTCAGTCAGGAGACCCTGGCCTGATGGGCACCCAGGGCCACCTCTGGCAATATGGATACAAAAGCAGCACGGGGTGGAGACATGCCACCCTGGTGGGCCACCCAGGGGGGAGTGTCCAGGGGCTCCTGCTCCCTGGGTCCTTGCAGGTTCCCTGGAATCTACCTGTTCTTTGTCTTCATTTTCCACTCTCTGAGCTACTGCCTGTGCTTCCAATCCACCCCATTCCTTTTCTTTGACACCAGGGATTGACCTCAGGGGCACTCAACCTCTGGGCCACATCCCCAGCCCTTTATTGTACTTGATTAGAGACAGGGTCTCACTGAGTTGCTAAGTGCCTCGCCATGGCTGAGGCTGGCTTTGAACTCGCGATCCTCCTGCCTCAGCCTCCCAAGGGCCGGGATGACAGGCGTGCGCCACCGCGCCTGACTCCCATCCGCCCCGTTCTACGAAGCCTGCCAGGGTTGACTTCTACAGCTTGCATCCAACACCCTAACGGGGACATTAACACCACAACCTTCACGTGACAGAGGGAAGAGGAGCTGGCCTCCATCGGCTCTGACATGGGTCAAGTTTGACACAATATCACTTTTCCTTCTGATCACGTCATTTGCCTGCCAAAACCCAGCGACGGATTCTCCCAGCGTCCTCCACAATCCCTAGGTCCCCAGCCCCCAGCGCGGCCCGTCCCCTCCCACGCACCCACATCTGAACACGTATGAGCAGCCTGGCTCTCGGCCGTCATACGTCACTTCCTTCTCATGCAGACTCCACCCTGATGACGTCATTCACCATACAACCAACAGCCTGGGAGTCCTTCTGCAGAGAAGGCGTGGCTTAGGACCGCGCTGGTGAATCCTTCCGCGCGGAAGGCAATGGTCCCGGAGAGGGCGGGGGGCTCTCCAGGAAGGAAGACGGTGCCACCTGGATACCTGCACTCCACTCTGCCGCAGGTATACCTGCCTTCCATCTTGCACAAAGGAAGATGAGGCATCTTGGGCTCAAAATCTACTGGCCAAACAGCTAATTAGGAAGGCAGTCACCTAGCACCTCTCTTTAATTGTTTTTGCTCTTACTTTAGAACTGCGAAAGATAGGGTCGGGGGTCCTCAACTGACTGACATTTGGGGACATGCTGGTGTACAGCTATTTGGGAAGCTCCTGGTTAGGACTTGAACTTCCTCCAGGCAGTGAGAATGGTTTATTCAGTGCGTCAAGGACTACCCACCTGGTTCTGGGGCAGATACAGGATGGTGGATGATCAGGAGTGTGTGATAAAACAGCTGAATTGATAAATAAAAGACCCTTGGTTCCGATGCCAGTGGTCTGGACTTGGTAGTGAAACGCGAGCCAGCTACAATAACCGCCTCGTGAGGACATGCGCATCGACTTTGCTCACGAGAACGCGTTTCTAAAGCTTGCTCTAACCCCGTGCTGACCAAGCCCGGCTCCCAAGTGCATCCCGTTTATTCGTGGAAACAGACGTGGCTGCACCTTTAATTGCTCATCCTGGAACCTACGAACTGGGTTTATTGCGTGTGTCCATCCAAATGTCACCTGGTTGGAGCTGCCTTCCCTGAACCTACTCCCCACTCTGTTAAATGTCCCCATTAGCTGGTACCGTAGCTTCCTGTGCTACTCCTCCTGTGCTCTGATCATGGCTTTTAACTATGTATTGATTATTTGATTACTGATCATCTTTTGTACGAGACTCCAAGCTTCCTGAGCAGAGAGACCAAGTCTCCGGTCCTAATGCCCAATTCTGGCTCCCGGCTTGGGGCTCTGCTCAATAAATACCTGATGAATCACCCACCGAGTGACTTCATGTGTCATTTACTTTAAAGAATTAGCCAATTCAGCCTTTTGAAGTAATTCAGTCCAGCCTTGCCTCTGCTTTTCCCAAATAAACAAGGTGTATAAACACCCATGAGCCAAGACCCTAACAAAACCATTCAGAGAGCTTAAGATTTCAGAGAAACTGAAAATACCTTTCTCTGCAACCAGCACCTCACCAAGGAGGCTGGCTCTGCTCCCAGAATCTGGGGCCACAGTATAAGATAACTGAAGGACAGGCCCCCTGGGAACACCAGGACCTGAATGCAGTTTTGCTCTTGGCTCTGTGGGGTCCCTTGTGTCATACTCAAGACACACGCTTTCAGCCCCACGGATCCTGATTCCATGCTTGGGGCCTGGTTTCTTTTTGTTAGCCCCATTATTCAGTGGCTGAGATTCCTGGTTCTCAGCCAGGTGCGGTGGTGCACGCCTGTAATCCCAGCACTTGGGAGGCTGAGGCAGGAGGATAGCGAGTTCAAAGCCAGCCTCAGCAATGGCGAGGCACTTAGCAACTCAGTGAGACCCTGTCTCTAATAAAACACAAAAAAGTGCTGGGGATGTGGCCCAGTGGTCGAGTGCCACTGAGTTCAATCCCCGGTACCAAAGGAAAAATAAAAAAGATTCCTGGTTCTCTTTCTGTAGTGCTGCTCTTTAGACCCCACATCATTCATGCCCATCGTCCTCATGTTACGATTTCCAAAATGAGCAACCCACAAAACTAACCAACTGTCCCCTGCCTCCTCTCCAAGAGTGACATCCCCTCTCACGAGGCACCTCCACTGTGGAATGGCATCCCCACCCAGATCATTGTGGGGGCTCCAGAATACCACAGAGCCTTCCTCTCCCTGCCCAGCGAGCCCAAGGTGACCACTGGCCCACTCGCTGCCCGGCTGTGACGGCCGCCTGGCCTTTCCTGAGTCCTCAAGTCCCACCCACACCCCTGCTCCACTCTGCATTTTAACGTGAGACTTCCAGCCCCGGCCTTCTTCCTGTCAATCCACTCATTCTTTTGACGAACATCTAGTAAGCACCTGCTGTGTGCTGAGAATACTTGTGGCAAATAAGATGGGCAAGTTCCTGCCACTGGGGAGACTTTGCTGTTGAGAAGACGGGGATGGAAAGACATGGAAGCTCCCAAGGTGGTCAGAGCCCTTTGGGACGCGGGCCTGCTCGCCTCTTTTGGAGGATTTTCTTGGAGGTTGTTCTAGAACCTTCTCCACAGCATTCAATGCTGTGTCCTGAGTCCCTTGGAGCTCATCCAACATGCCACGTTCTCTTTGGTGGGCTGGCCTTGGCTCCCTATTCCCCACGTGTGTCTCCCTGTCCTCTATAATCTTTTTTTTTTTTTTTTTTTTTTTTTTTTTTTGGTGCTGGGGATTGGACTCAGGGGCACTCGACCACTGGGCCACATCCCCAGCCCGTTTTTGTATTTGATTAGAGACAGGGTCTCACTGAGTTGCTAAGTGCCTCGCCATGGCTGAGGCTGGCTTTGAACTCGCGATCCTCCTGCCTCAGCCTCCCAAGTGCTGGGATGACAGGCATGTGTCACTGTGCCCGGCATCTTCTCTGACCCTGCCCCGTGCCCCCCCTCCTGCTCTTCACTGCTCACCTTTGCAGAAGGTCTCCCTCCACAGCCCCTCCCCCATGTGCTACTCCCATCCCCTCCCCAGGCGGGAGGTGGGTGGAGGGGCTCCTCCTGCGCTCCACAGCCCCCGGCAGCCCAGCTGCCACCCCCCTGCTGGGGGCTCACTGCCAACCCCCTTCTGCTTGCTGGTGACCAGCAGGTGGAGGTCACAGAAGCAGAGATCACAGGGACATCTGGTGAGGATTCAGGTTCACAGGGTGACAGCGCGTTCAGGGTTACCCAGGACGGTCTAGCTTCCAGCTGCTGTCCTGGTGCAGACGCCAGCGACACCTTCCTCCACCCCGAAAGGAGCCACCTGGGTCGCAAACTCAGCGGCTGCGAAGGTCTGTCCTCTAGGACACGCTCTGAATCTCATCAAGGTAGCCAAAGAGCCATCGCTGAAGCTCTCTCAAGACCACTGTCACTGGTTCAGGAAGAGGCTGCCCCAGAGCCAGGACCACAAACAGGAGGCGGCCTGGGCGGCGCCCGCTCCTTGGGGTCTTCAGAACGAAGCCCGCTGGGGTGAGCGTGTGGGGCTCACTGCCCGGGTGCACACGCCACCCTGGAAAACCGGCAAAACGAGCACCAGGAGGCCTTCTGGGGAGGAGGCAGATGAGGAAGGGGTCTGCTGGGGGTGGAAGAGGGGTCCGGTCCTTTGAATAATATCAAGAAGCCTGCAGATGGGATCAGCTCTCGCCAGACTCCTCTGCTTAGGAAAGCCAAGAGGGGAAGGCAACCAGGCAGACGGGCCCTCTCCAGCCAAGGCCACCAGGTCTCCTCTGATGCCCCCTGAAGAGCAGAGAGGGGCTGGGCTGGGGCTCAGTTGGCACAGTGCTTGCCTCGCGTGCACAAGGCCCTGGGTTCAATCTCCAGCACCGCAAAAAAAAAAAAAAAAAAAAAAAAAAGCAGATGGGCCAGTCCCTGGGGGGAGATGTCCAGGAGCTGGCAGGGGGACAGTGTGAGAAATGCCTCTGCCTGGTGCTCAGAGCAGGGCTGCCCAGGTCTTCAGAGTGGATGACCCCCACTACGGTCACACGATCACTGCTGGCTTTCATCCTTGCCCCCACAGCCCTGGCACAGTGCGGGAAGAAGAAAAGAAGTCAGGACATTGTCCCTGCCTTCAAAGGAAATTCAGAGGGGAACTGTCTTTTTCCCACAGATTTTGATCTAAGCAATACATCCTGATGACGTGGTTCTTAAGGGTCATCGTACACATTGTGAGATCAACGGATGGATGCAGAAAAAAATGGGGTGGTTCGTCATTAAGAAGGATGGGGTGGATTATTAAAGAATTCATTGTGTCATTAAGAAGGAACTTCTGGATGAACCCAGAGGATGCTACATTCAGTGATATAAGCCAGGTACAAAAAGATAAGTACCACGTGGTCTCGCGCATATGTGGGATCTAAAACAGTTGATTTCGTAGTAGAGAGTAGAGTGGTAGTTCATAGGGTTGAGTGGCAAGCAGGTAGGAGGTCAGGAAGATTTGGCCAAAAAGTATACATCTACAGTTAGGTAGGAAGAGCAAGTTCAAGAATATATATTATACAATATGACGATGGTAGTTGCATACAACATACATGACCATGGGCAATACAACATACAGTATTCTTGGGAAATACTAAGAGAGTGGATGTTAAGTTCTCACCACAAAAATGATAATTAGGTAAGGTAACACAGTTGTTAATTAACCAGATTTAACCGCCCCACGATGTTTATCTACTTCAGAACATTTTGTATGCAGTCAATACATGCAATTTTAGATGTCATTTTAAACAGTAAGTAAATTTGAAAATCAGAAAAAAAAAATTCATGATGGGAAAATATTCCAGAATCATTTGGAGCCGCTGGCTTTGTGGCTCTCAGGGCCAGTGGAGAACCCGGAGCCTCAACTCTGATGAAAACTACGCACTCGTGGAAATCAGAACTGTTTTTTCTAGACAGCGGCAAAAACTCGCTCACCAAATATATTTAGGACAATAAAAGATACCAATTTGAGGATTTATCTCCAGAACTGGACCTAACTTCTCCAAACCAAACACAGGGAGACAAGTCTAGAATGTTCTGACCCAGTGAAGAGACTTAAAGGTGAGTTGCAAGAAGCCGGGCGCGGTGGTGCACGCCTGTAATCCCAGCACTTTGGGAGGCTGAGGCAGGAGGATCGCGAGTTCAAAGCCAGCCTCAGCAATGGCGAGGCACTTAGCAACTCAGTGAGACCCTGTCTCTAATAAAATACAAAAAAGGTCTGGGGATGTGACCCAGTGGTCGAGTGCCCCTGAGTTCAATCCCCGGTACCACAAAAAAAAAAAAAAAGGTGAGTTGCAAGATGCTTCTAGAAACAAAGCATCATCAAGGGAGGCACTTTGTCCCTGAAGGAATCTCACGACACTGTTTCCACCAACTCCAGTACCAAACCCCACCTGAGTTCTTTGTATTGTGGGTGAGAGGACCAGCGTATCTCAGAAGAGCCATGTTGGGGCCCAGTTCTAATCAACCATAGAACTTTCTCCCTCCTTGTTCCAAATTCCCAGAAGGTAGGAGAGATGGCAAAGTCTGTCCTTCCTTGAACCAAAAGCAGTTTTTTTGGTTTTTTTTTTGATACCAGAGATTGGACCCAGGGGTACTTCACCACTAAGCCATATCCCCAGCCCTTTTTATATTTTATTTTGAGACAGGGTCTCCCTAAGTTGCTTAACACCTCACTAAATTGCTGAGGCTGGCTTTGAACTTGTGATCCTCCTGCCTCAGCCTCCAGAGCCACTAAGATTACAGGGTGCACCACCATGCCTGGCCCAAAGCAGTGTTTTGAGGCAGCATCATAGTAATAATTCTAGCACCACTGTAGGCTGTTACATACTAACAGGATTCTTTCGGTTCTTGGAATATTTCAAAGCTTTGCTTACCTCAGGGTCCTTGCACACACTGCTCCCTGTGCCTGAAAGACCCTGTTCATCCTTCACACTGCACGCTGAATCCTTTTCACCCCACAAATATCAGGTTAAGTATCATCTTCCAGAGAGTCCTCTTCTGACCATTCTGTGCAAACTCAGTCCCTCCTCCCCTCCATGCTCCTTATTTCAGCACCCTAGCCATTTCTTGTTTTAAAATTAAATTGTTTATTTATTCTAATTTGTTATACATGATGGCAGAATGCAATTATTTCATATTACACATAGAGAGCACAATTTTTCAAGTCACTGGTTGTACACAAAGTATTTTCACACCATTCGTGTCTTTATACATGTACTTAGGGTAGTGATGTCTAACTCATTCCACTGTCGTTCCTACCCCCTTACCCTCTCTCTTCCCCTCCCTCCCCTTTGCTCTGTCTAAAGTTCCTCCATTCCTCCCATGTCACCCCCCCACCATCACCATTATGGGTCAGCATCCTCATATCAAAGGAAACACTTGCCCTTTGGTTTGGGGGGATTGGTTTATTTCACTTAGCATTATTTTCCCCAACTCCATCCATTTGCCTGCAAATGCCATGGTTTTATTCTCTTTTAGTGCTGAGTAGTGTTCCATCGTGTATATATACCAAAGTCTCCCTATCTATTCACCTACTGACGGGCATCTGGGTTGATTCCACAATTTAGCTGCTGTGAATTGTGTTATCAGCACATTGTTAACAATGCTTTGTTTTACATACTGTCACTCCTGCAGACCCTAAATAGTCACCAAACAGGAAACCGAGCACATTTCTTTGATTCAAGTCAGTCTCCTCCGCCACACTGTCATGTCAAGGGCTGCCTCTCCCTTAGCTGGGATGACAGGTGTGCACCACCACATCGGCTCAGAGGTGCATCTTTTCAACATCCAGCACATCCGGAAGGGGTGGGGTTGGATTCTGCCCAGGTAGGCAAACACCTGGCACAGTTGCCTCCCAGTGAGAAGGCTTTGGGGGAAGCTGGGCCTTGAAGCCAGAGAGAAGGGAGATTCGGAGTCACTGAGCAAAGTTTAGAAACAACGATAAGGGTAGGTGAAGGGACAGAAAGCAGGCCATCTTGAGGGGGCGCAGAAAGACTGGGCTGTGGAGGAAATGATTAAGATCTTGTGGGAGAAAAAGGACTCCAGCAAGTTTCCTCCAGACAGTGAGGGGTTAACGTTCTGTTTTGCACAGTGAAGTCCACACCTCACCTCCCAGGCTAATTTTCCGTTGTCAACAATCACATTCCCCTCCCTTCCTCCTGGGAAGGAGGAGAGAGGCCTTCCAGGGAGCAGAGCTCTCATTCACTGTGTTCTTGGCAGAGAGACTAGTCTGCCTCCCGGGCAGTGGAACATGTGGCTTGGGGGACCCTGAATGTCTAGCTTTACAGGGAGCATTAGCTAAGGCCCTGCCTGGTGGCCCAGAGAGGTAGGAGGGCCTCCATGCACGATGCCTGAGAACCCCCCACTTCCCACCAAAATGGTTCAGAAAAATTTTAAATCCCCAGTGACCCCTAACTTGAAGGGCAGACCTCTCCTCCAGCTAACTAGGCTTTCTGGAAGCTTCGCTTGCTCACCCAGTTGACAGATGGGTCTTCCATCCCAAGGCTCCTCCACACTGCACACCCACATCTTTGCTCAGTGAGGGCTCTGGTCCAGTGCCCCATGTGCCAATGTCCACTTACCTACGACGTGCCTACTGTCCCCAGCACCTTACGCATAACATCACATGTAGCCCTTGCATTAAGCCCGTGAAATCAGCCCTATCTCGTCCCTGTTTTATAAATAAGGAGCCGAGGCACAGACAAATTAAATAGCTCACCCTGGGCCACACAGCAAATCTCAGATTATGTGGTTAGGAACCAGGATCTGCCTTGCACCTCACCCTGGGTGGGGGTGGGGGGGACAGAGCTCTGGTCATCACAGCTGAAGGCTGACGGTGGAGACTACAGGCTTATGGGAATAGAAGCCGTGGATGCTGTTAGAATTTAGGCAAAGTTTCTTACACTGGGAACGCCATTTTAATAAAAGGGAAGTTTATTAGGGGCCACGCGGGGAAGGGGAAGAAGAAGGGAAAACAGGGACGGCCAGAATCAGGGACAGGCGAGAACAGAGAGAGGTTTCAGTCCGGGGCTGGCTTAAATAGCAGAGTGGTGGTCAGAGACCCCCTGGGGTGGGTCCTTGCCCTATAGGCTGCTGGAAGTCAGGAGGTGATGGCCAGGGCACCTGCTGGCCAGGTTCGCTGGCCAGGCTGAGGTCCCTGGGAAATGTAGTCTTTTCACAAAGTACCTGGGAGGCCCAGCCTCCTGCCCAGAACCCAACATTCCCCCCTTTTTGTTTTCTTAGGAAGCGGGGCGTTTCAATCCGGCTGCTTCAGAGCTGAAGTGGGGCGACGTGGGGTGCCAGGAGGGGAGGAGATGTGGGCAGGCAGGTCCAGCTGGAGGGTGGAGAAATTCCCAGGAGGCAGGCACCAAAAAGATGAACCCAACAGATGCCGCTCAGCATCCTGCCGTGCACAGGACAGTCCCCAGGACACAGGCTCCACCACCAAGTGTCACACCCAGGCAGCCTTCTCAGGAGATCCCTCCCAGACTGTGCGTCCCCGACACTGGCAGCCGACTCTGTCCAAGGCAGGGACCAGCCCTGCGCACACTTATGTCTCTCACGTGACCTGTCACTCAATCAGTGATTGTCAGATACGTGAGCCACGCCACCGGGCCGAGGAGCAGAGAACCCCAGAGCAGGGTCTTCCCTGTCCTCCCATGGCCCGTTCTCTGTCCTCCCTTTTGGTCCTTGTCACTTTGTATCTCCGTTTGTAATCACCGGGGTCTTGACTTATCGCTCCTGTTAACACGGGGTGTGGAAAGAATGGGCCGCCCCGTCCCGGTGGCCTCGGCCGCTCCGGCATTTCACCCCCGAGAGACCTGGATAAACATTTTCTGAGCTTGCTGGTCTGTGTCCTTCGTCCTCGCTGCACACTGGGTCCCTTGGGGTTCCCTTCTCCAGGCTGGAGTCATCTCATCCGCATTAACTCAAGTTCAGTCTACCAAAGGTTCCCGCGTGGCTGGCAGGACGGGGACATCGTAGCAGAGCCCACGCTCTGGCCGGACCCCGGGGCCCAGGCGGAGGCCTCAGAGACGCTCAGGAACCCACGCAAGCGTCTTCATTGGATGTCTCTGATCAGAAGAAGAATAGCCGTGAATGTGTAATGACGGACCCAGCCTGGGTTCTATTCTTTTCCAAGGCGGGTGTAAAACGTAATTCTGACTATTTTAGCTATTTATTTTTTCTACTTTGCTTATTGTGTAGAGGATAGGGCCCAAGATGGCAGAAGTACCCCAGGCCCAGCAAATCCATACTGCAGCTCAGGTCAAGGTCAGAGCTTAGCTTTCTGCTCCCCGGCTGGACAAGCGCCGTGGGACACAGGCTGTCCCACAGCCGTGCGGAGGAAGGCCTGGGAGCCTGGGCGGGGCCGACCGCCTGCGTCAGGTCTCTGTTGCTGGGTCACAATGAGCACATCACAACAGCACAAGAGGACCCCCAGGATGGCTTCCAGCTCTGTAGGTCAGCAGCCCAGGCCTGACTAAACCGGGGTCTAGGCTTTGGGGTCTCACAGGCCTGCAGTTGAGGGCTCAGCCAGGTTGCCCTCCCATAGGAAGATCCAGGTGGGGAAGTTCTGCTTCTGAGCTCACTCAGGTGGTTGGCAAAATTCCTTGAGGTAGTAGAACTGTGTTCCTTGCCGCGTGGGCCTGCCTGCAGGCCCTCTCACAGCAGGCCACTTGCTCCTTCAATGCCACCGGGAGAGCAAGGAAACTCTAGCAAGTCAGTGTTGTGATCACAGGAGGGGACCGCCCGCCCACCACCTTTCCCATATGACGCACAATGAGGGGCACCTCTGCCGTGTTCCAGGGTCAGACGCGAGTCCCAAGCCCTGCCCACCTCAAGGGAATGCATGAGTCGATGGACACGAGCAATGCGGGGTCACCTTAGGCTCATCCGGCAGACCAGCCTCACAGCCAAGTCGCAGCCCTGGGAAACCATCTCCCGCCACCCTGCACGTGGCTCCTGGGGCTTGTCCCTGGCTGCTCCTGCTGCTGGAGGCCTGCCGGCTCCCTAGGGCGTGGCTCATGCTCCCCCAGGGACTCTGCTCGAATATGGCTCCCGGAGTGCAGAAGGCACCCCCTGCGCCCCTCTCCTCGCTCCCTGCTTGTCAAGTCCCTGTTGCGGCTCTGCGGGGAGGGGTGGAGGCACCTCCCGTGGCTTCCCTCTGCAGCCCGCAGCTCCGGCAGGTAGGAGCAGGGGCCCAGCAGCACAGCGCCCCCCTGTGGTGTGTCTCTCGTGACTGTCACATCAGCACCCTCTCCTTTAATCACACAGCTTGCTGGCATCGTCACCTAAGATCTGACTGGTCAAGTCCAGCCCGGCTTCCCATGTGGCTTGATACGGGGACACCCCACCGCCACCCCGGGGCCTCTAAAGTGCACAGTGAGCAGATGGCTTTTGACGATCAACGCGATGCTCAGAAGCACTTTTTTTTTTTTGGTCACAGTTTTGAAATATTGATGAGGGCCGCTGATGGAGAGGGCTCCAGAGGTTAATGCCTTTGCAAAAAGCAGAGTGTAAACACACAGAAAATTGTCACGGAGAGTCCGTGCAAAACCTCGCGGGCGTTCAACGCGAGGACCCTGCCTGGGTCGAGGGGACTCGCTCTGGTGGCCTGGGGGAGCAGGTACGAGGAGTGAATCCAGATGCCGGCGCTGGGGTGGGGAGCAGCTGCGTCTGAGGCCTGCATCAAGGTGCTCGTGGTCCGGTGGGACGGGTACGTGAACTCCACCCACGGGGTGGCCACTGCCTGGACCAGGGTGCGTGGCATCGGCCTCTGGGCTGTACGAGCACCTGTCCAGAGAGAGGCTGAGGGAGGCGAGGCCTGGCAGAGTTCCAGAGCGCAGCACGGGCCTCGTGGGTCACAGCTGTCCTCAGGCTGCTGACCTTTCACATGAAGAAAAGCAGAACCCCATGGTGCCCTGCAGGGCAGGGTGCAGGCCCTTCACTTCCTGCGAGCTTTCTCTTGTGCTTTGTCCCTGAGGGCCACACAGCAGGTGGAGGCACAAGGAATAAGCCAAGCGACTGGCAAAGACTGTCCCTGGCCACACTTTGCCAGGGCTCCTCTGAGCCCTCTTCTTGATGGACCTCATCCTGGGCCCTTGATCTGCGAGGACCCAGCTTAGTCCGAGCGAGGACCCTGCTTAGTGAGATCAGCAAGATCCCCACGCTCCAGGCTACGGATCTGCACGGATCTGAGCCCAGCGTCCCTGAAGCGTCCCCCTTATTTTTATTGGGGTGCTGAATCTGCCTTGACTGCCTTTCCCCAGCCTGCAGCTCTGGTCCTCTTTACCAGCCGCGCACGCTCCAGAGAGTCTCAGCGGAGGGAGGATGCTTTGGGTCGTTAGGTCATAGATTTTCCAGGTGACACTCTCAGCCCCCTGCTTCACCCCGGGGAGGTGGGACTGGGCCTGGCCCGTGAGATTGGAGAGAAGTCCTCGGAGGACGGCCTGCCTTCTGCAGCGTCAGCTGGCCAGGCCAGGCCAAAGGCAGCTGGGAGCTCCCCAGGGGAACGTGACGTAGGAGGCTGGGCCTCCAAGATGGCGCAGCCGACCCAGCGTGGCCACGGAGCTGGACTTCAGGGAGTGACAGCACTTCCCACTACGGTGCACACAGCCCCTCCCCCTTTGCCTCTGCATAGTTCACTCCTCAGTCAACGCAGGGCTACTTCCTCCAGGATGCCCTCCTGGGCCTCCCTGACCAAGTCGCCACCCCCTCGGGCCCTCCAGCGAGCACCGGCACAGCTGGGGACTAGAGGCGGCTGCTCCCATCCATCTTTCCCGCGAGCTCCCTGAGAGCACAGACCCCATCTGTCCCCATCTGTGTTCCTTCACTGTCACTCCGTGGCAGCCAGAGCTCCTAGGCCACTGAAGGTCTCAATCAACACCAGCTGAGCTACAGGCAGAAGGACAGAAGCAAGGGGAGGAGGGATGGAGGGAGGACAGGAGAGAGAGATGGTGGGGGAGGTGAGGAGGGCGGGTGCTGAGGTTGGCGTAGGGGCCAGAGGCGTCCCAGGGAAGGGTGGACAGGCGGGTCCAACTCACGAGGAGGCAACGATGTTCCAACAGGCAAGGGTAGCCACCAAAGGCTCTCAGGTAGGACCAGGAGGCCACAAGCCCAGACTTGAACTTTACTGCTCAAGCAGGAGGCTGTTCAAATAGTTGGAGCAAGACGGTGTGAGGGCCAGGATGAGGGCCATGGCAGCAGGTTTGGAGACGAGGCAATGGATTGAAGAAATGCTGAGAGGATTTGGCCAGAGTTGTTGGTTGGGCTTGTTGAGGAGGGCCGGCCAGTGCTGTCTGAGGGTGTGAGAACACTCGCCATTTACTCCCAGCAAGGAAGGCGTTCCCCAGGGTGCAATTGAAGGAGAATGAGACAGAGAGGAAGAAGCAGTTTGGCCACATCCCACAGCTAGTGAGTGAGCTGGACCTCCACCCAAACCCGCAGCCTCTGGGTCAGAGAGATCCCCACCAGATACAGTCGCCCTGGACAGGAATCCTGCAGCCCTTCCCGGAGCTTCCCACCCGGGGGTTTTAAATGTTTCCCTTATGGATAGAAGTACCATGGGGAACCAGTCTCAGTCTCTGGCTTGGACACCAGCGTGCAGTGGCCATTCTGCCACTCGGAGCACAAGAGCGGCTGCGGTAGGAGCGAGAGGTGAGGGGGAAGGGTTCTGTTTTGGAGTGCTGTGTTTGGGCAGCATGGAGACACTCAGGGCCTCTGCTCAATGGCTCCCGGAGGTCCAGGGCAGGGATCAAAGGGAACCTGGGAAAATATTTGGGATAAAATGGAAACTGAGGACCAAGAAAATGGCCAATGTCAGTGGTTGTCAAAGATGTGGGCTAGAGTTGAGGGTTCCACAAAAGTGCTTCAGGAGCCAGTGACAGGAACCTACCCCGACCTCCACCAGGGCAGAGCACCTGGCTTCAATCCCGCTATCACTACTTGGCTAGAACTATTGACTGGGAATCGATGAGAACTGCTTCTAAACAAAGGGTTCAAAATAAATAGACAAACAGATGGGTGGACAGATGCATGGATGGACAGACAAGGAAACAGATAAAGTGGACCACTGGACAGAGAAGATTTTGGTTCACAAAGTGTGTCAGTCAGCTTTGTGTTACTGTGACCAGTGTACCCAACAAGGACAATTTAGAGGAGGAAAGGTTTATTTTGGCTCACGATGTCAGAGGTTCAGTCCACGGTAGGCAGACTCCATAGTTCTGGACCCCAGGTGAGACAAACCATCATGGCGGCAGAGTGTGGTGGAGGAAATCTGCTTGGTTCAGGGCAGCCAGGGAGCAGAGAGAGCTTGAGTGCAAGGAGCCAGAGGTACTGTGATCCCCAAGGACATGACCCCCGTGACCACATCCCCCAGCCATGCCCTGCCTGCCTTCATTTACCACCCATGAACCCATTCAAATTACTAACCCATCAGACGGGTAAATATACTGATTAGGTTACAGTGTTGCCGCCTGAAGCGATGGCCGCTTGGAGCAGCAAAGCCGCGGGAATAAGTTCAGAGGCAGATTGGAAACAAACAGGATCTTTATTCTGTCCGTTTCTCTCTCTGGCTCTACCAACTCTAACACGTACCACACACCAGCAAACAACCAACAACCAAAATGGCCCCGGACCCACTCCGCCCTCGGCCCAAGTCTCTCGAGATCCCGGGTCAAGTCTCGTGAGACTACGGAAGGCGGCAGTGTCCAAAACTCCATGGCCCGAAGTCAACCGCAATCATAGCCATCTCCCCAAACAGGGCTCCTACATTACAGTGCTCAGAATCGCATCATTTCACCTCTGAACATTCCAGCAGCGTCTCACACATGAGCTTTCAGAGCACGCCTTGCTTCCAAGCCACAACCAAAGGCTCATGCAAATACCCCTGGCACCTCCGCCCCAACCTAGGCACACCGCATGAGATCACAAGATTACTTTCAGATCGGCTGCCTGGTGGGAAGGAATGTTCTGGAAAAAGGGCTGCTGCTGTGGTTGACATTTGCTCAGAGGCAATTCAGAGACTGTCAATCACAAACACAGGGCCTGTGGCCAGGTGACTCTGAGGGAGACAAGGGCCTCACCACACCCTCTTCCCGGGAAACTCAGTGAGTGCAGGGGGAGGAGGCCGGTGGCTACTCTGGACACGGTGCCATCTACACCTTACCCAACCAAGATCCACTGTCCAGTGTCACTGCAGTGCAGGGACGGACTGCTGTGTGTCCTCGCTGTGGGCCTGGCCCAAGCAGCTGTCTTCAGTGATCTCTGCAAGCAAAGTCCCAAGCAGGAGGAAAAGTGACTTCTGTTTTGCATCAAAAGGCAGCAGACACGATGTGCTGTTGGAGCGTATTTGGATCACAGACACGGACCCTCAGGCTCCATTATTCCTCCTCCTCCTCCTCCCCCCCTCCTCCTCCTCCTCCTCCTTCCTCCCTCCCTCCCTCACCCCTTCTTCTTTTCCTCTTTTGTTATTTTGCTCTAGTAACAAACGAATATAGATGTGCGCCTACTCCTGCCTAAACTCTGAATGACAAACATGGGTACGAAACCACAGAGCACGTCTATATTCTTTGGATATATCTCCCCTGCTTTGGTCTCTGGAGATGCTTGCTCTGGCTGCCTCTGGGATGGGGATTTTAAATTAATCTCTCCTTTGGTGGGAAACAGTGCGTCATATTGAAGACGATTCTAACTGAACCTGCAGCAGATGCTGCTGCTTCAGCGTCATGATCAAGTGGACCTTCGTCCACCGTGCCTCTGACGTTTCTTATCCTACTGCTAGGGATTCCCAAGTAGGAGACCTGAAACTAATTTTCTAGAGGATTCATATAAAAAGTGCTTCTCTGGAAACAGGACGGTCAGGACACCTGGACCTTGCCTATTCTCTCTGCATTATGAGGCCAACTTCCAGGCTCTCTCCACGGCACCTCTTCCTGTCTTTTCCCACAGTTATCATGCCCATTAGCGTGTAGGAAAACAGCAGGAGAGGGTGAGGCATGCTAGGAAGTGACAGACCCCACTAGGAAGTGACAGACCCCACTAGGAAGTGACAGACCCCACTGGAAAGCACTGGAAGTCCACTCACATACCTGCCCTGCTGCCGTTGGCTGCCTGAGGATCAGGCTCTGACATCAGTTACTCATAGATGAACAGGAATTGCAGGCATTGGGGGAGTGGGGGTGTCTGCTATGTGCCAGTTATTCTTCTAAGTTGTGTGCACAGGTATTATTTCATTTAATCCTTTCAACTGCATTGGGAGATTTCTAGACAAGGAATAGCTTTGGTTAGCAAATGGTGGAGCTGGGATTTGAATCCAGGAAGGTCAGTCCAGAGACCCTGCATTTAACCTGTCCTCAGGGGGCCCTGGTGGGCTGCCTCTCCTCTCTACACCAGGGCCTTCCAGTGGATGTATTTCCTGCTCCGGTTATCAATGGTGCCATGACAGACTGCCCCCAACACTCAGGGCTTAAGGCTGTGCTTGTACTGTAGCTGCCTGAAGCGCTTGGAGCAATGGAGCCGCGGGAAGAACTTCAGAAGCAAACTGGAGACAAACAGCTTTTTATTCTGATAACTTTTCTCTCTGGTTCTAACAACAACTAACATACGCCAAACACACCACTAAAATGGCGCTGACCCGATCAGCAATTTCGGCCAAATCACTCGAGATCCCGCAACAAGTCTCGTGAGACTACGGGGGGAGAAAATGCCCAAATCTCCACGGCTCATAGTCAACTGCAATTCAAGCCAATCCCCAAACAGGGCTCCTGCATTGTACCTGGCTCCTGATTTCAGGAAGGGCTCTGCCGGCTGGTTTGCTGCTAGGCCACGTGAGGTGGCTGCAGCCGGAAGATCCCCCTCCGACCTGGCGTCCTCATCGACATAGCTGCCCCTTGAGGGTCCTCTCCCTTTCCACTTGACATCTCTTCCTCCAGGACCTCTCTGAATGGCTTGGGCTTCTCGGAACATGGTGGTCTCAGGACAGATGGGTTTCCTGTATGGAGACTCATTTTCCTGGAGCATGTGACTCAAGTCACATGGGAAGCTGCAAGGATTCCTCTGATTTGGTCTCAGGAACCCCACAGCATCCTTTATGTGACATTTGATTGTCAAGCAAGTCACCAAAGCTAGCCTTAGCTAGGGGGATCTAGGAATTACCTCTCTGAGGGAGGAGTTGGAAAGAATGGCTAGCTAGCCTTGATCCACGACATTGTCTCATCTATAAAGGAGAATGCACTCCTCCACAGCACGCACCACATGGTGGTGCTTCAGTGGACAGTGGACTGCGCAATCCACAGCATCCTGTGAGATTACATCACCTGTGACATAGTAGCCATCTGAGACACAGTTCTCAGAAAGTGTCCCCATCATTAAGAAACACATGACTGTACCTCAGGAGCCACATGGTTGATTAAGAGAGGGCTTTCATTTTGGAACGTCTGCTGTCTTATCCCACGTTATCTATCAGTCTCAATAATAACAACAACAGCGCAGTCACCTTTTATTGGCCTTGCTATGTGCCAATCACCATTCCCAGCACTTACACATTAACTATATATATCTACATAATATAGCACAAGTGTTCTCTTATTCCTCATCATAACCCTACTCTAGGTATTATCACTATTACCATTTCCACTTTACAGGGTAGAACACTGAGGCCCAGGAAGGTTAAAAGGCTTGTTCAAGGTCATATGGCTTGGAAGGGAAGGAGCACTGAGTTTCCCTGGTCTATGCCTACGAGCTCATCATATTCTTAACTTCTTGGCATGTTCTTGAGAGGGAAGGGTTCAACTTTATTTTTAAGAAAATTGTTTTGAAAATCACTGGACTAGATGATACCTAATAATTCCATTTCCTCAAACTTACAGACATGCAGAACTGCAGGGTGGTCAGGGGAGCAGCCTGGGAGCCAGGCTGCTGGGGGGTCAATGCCTGGTGGTGGGAGGCTACATTTTCCAAGGCTGACCAAGCAGGCCCCTCCTACCCTACCTGGGTGGCTTTGCTCCTCCCTCATTGAAAGGTGAAGTCCCCTTGCCCCACCCTTCAAATCTTCATGAATTGGGAATGGGATGGCCGGGAAGCTGTGCTGACACCCCGAAGGGCCCTCCACGGACCTGGCGGCTTCCAGTCCTCCTCTTGGAGATCAGAGCCACCCTGTGAGAAGCCCCGGCCGCTCTGCGGGAGAGAGAGTGGCCGCGTGGAGGAGTGTGGAGGAGTCCCACGTGTGCATAAAGAAGCCATGCAGGCATCCATCCCAGCCAGGCCTTGGTTGGCCTCCAGCCTCAGCCGCCATCTGGCCCAACCAGGTGGGGGACACGTGCCATCACAGCCCCCGCCGAGCCCGGGAGCCCACAGAGCTGGGAAAGGTGAGCATCAATCCCTGATTCTAGCCCTGGGTCATTCGTTATACAGGAACAGACGACGGGAACGCTAGCTCTGCTTCTTAGATCTATATCATCCCAGGCAGGTCTTCTAATCTCTGTGCATCAGCTTATTAACCTATAAAATAGTTACAGCGCCTCATTTAGAGAGATACGCATAAAAAGAACTCAGTGCACCATAAAAATGAGCGTGGACTTGTAAAGTGGGTTATATTCACACCCGTTAGAATGGGGGTTATTATTTGAAAAACAGAAAATGACAAGTGTAGGAGAGGATGGGGAAGACTCAGAGCCCTGGTACAATGTTGGTGGGAATATAAGATAGTAGCCTCTATGGAAAACAGGATGGCAGCTCCTGAAAATGCTAATAGAATTACCATTTTGTCTAGCAATTCCCCCTTTGGCTACATACTCAAAAGAACTGAAAGCAGAGACTTGAGCAGATGATTATGCAACAATGTTTACAGCAGCATTGTCCCCAGTGGTCAAAAGGTGGCAGCAGCCCAGGTGTCCGTCAACCAAAGCATAGACACACAAAGTGCAGTGTATACATCCAGTGGAATATGATTCAGCCTTTAAAAAGGGAGAAAGGGAATTGTGAGACAGGCTACAATATGGATGAACTTGGAGGACATTATGCTAGGTGAAATAAGCCAGGCATGAAAGGACAAGTACAGTAAGATTCTCTATAGATGTGGCATGTAGGTTAGTCGATTTCATAGACAGACACAGAAGTGGGGGTTGCCAAGAGCTAGGGTGGGGGGGGTGGAGGAGAGCAAGGAATTAATGTTTAATGGGCATAATAAAATTTCAGTTTGGGAAGATAAAATGTTCCAGGAATGGACAGTGGTGATGGTCACACAGTGTGGATACACTAAATGCCATTGAACTGTTGCACACTTACAATGATTTGAATGGTACATTTCATGTTATGTATATTTTAGGTTGTTGTTTTGTTTTGTTTGCAAGCTCAGGGCCTCACGCATATTAAGCAAGCATTCTACCACTGAGCTATAGCCTTAGCCCTTATTATTATTTTACCACAATAACAGAGAAATATCTTTTTTAAAATTATTTTTTGGTACCAGGGATTGAACTCAGGGACACTCAACCCCTGGGCCACATCCCCAACCCTTTTTTGTATTTTATTTAGAGACAGGGTTCTCACTGAGTTGCTCAGCGCCTCACCATCACTGAGGCTGGCTTTGAACTCACTTTCCTCCTATCTCAGCCTCCTGAGCCGCTGGGATTACAGGCATGCACCACTGTGCCCAGCTGAAAAACATCTTTTGTAAAGTCAATAGTGAATGATCATTGGGGCCAGTAAAGTAGGTAGGAATGCTGATTTTATTCATTGCTAAAATTTGAAATTTTTGAAGAGGTGATATTTCAGGGATTTTTTTTTGGTATTTTCTTTTTCTTTCTTTCTTTTCTTTTTTTTTTTTTTTTTTTTTTTGGTTTTGTTATTTAAGAATATCTACCCTGAAACCCATCAGCAGGAAGCTCCAGGACCAGAGTTAAAGATCCTAAAAAGACAAAAAAACAAACAAACAAACAAACAAACAAACAAACAAAAAACGTCGATCCTCTTTATCCAGAGTGGAATAAGATATCACAGACCAAGGATTAGGTATCAGCACAATGCCAGATTTTTTGACAGTAACACCAGGAGCCACAAAACAATTTAAGCAATGTCTTTGTCTTCAGAATTTTTAGGGAAATGAACTAGAATTCCATACCCAGCCCAACTGTCCTTTGGGCTTGGGTGTGGAATTCCAGTTCATTTGCTTTTTAGACACACAGTCACACTGTTACTCCCAGCGTCCTCTGCAGGGCACTAAGAGAAGGAAGCCCACAAACAAGGGGAAGGAAACTCAGGAAAAGAAACACCAGACTCAAGGAAAGAGAGAATCTAGCACCGGAGAAAAATAAAGGGAAGTCAAGGGCAAGGGAAGGATGGCCCCAGGATGGTCGGTGTAGCAGCAACAGAACAACTAGACCAAGGAAGGCAGAAGGGAAGGCATGGGGGAGAGGCTGGGAGGAAGAAAGAAATGGGGCTGATAGGTTCCCCGACGGACAGCGTGAGCGAGCGAAAAACTGCCCTGAGAGGCACTTTCTCCAGCTGAGGGTGAATACAGAGAGACCAAGACTCAAAATAGACTCAGCAAAGGGGAAATGAGGATTTAAATCCTAAGTTGAGGGCTGGGAGATGGCTCAGCGGTGGAGCACGTGTGAGGCCCCAGCTGGGTTCAATCCCCAACATGGGGAAAAAAAGCAAATTTTAAAAAGGTAATATAATCACAACAGTATAACAATTATACACTGGCTCGACAGTAAACGATGTTTGTGTAGTCATAATAACGGAAACAACAATAATTACAACAAAATGTGGAACTACACTCGAGGGGGTACAGGGCCAAAGCCGGCAATCACTGCCCATACCCGAGATGAAAGCATCCAACGCTGGTGCAAACCATCACTCCGCGGATGCTATGCTGACTTGACTTAGCAATGCAGATGCCAGTCCAGAAGCACCCCCAAAAAGAATCTGGGGAGCGGGGTGGAAGGTTGGGGGGCACGGGCTCCGCTGCCTGCTGGGGAAGCTTTTCAGCGTGACTTGATGTTTACACTGTGTGCATGAGTCACTTTGTTGGAAATTAAAACTCATTTTAAAAATTTAAAAAAAAAAAACAGCTCCTCCGTTCTTTTAACATATAAGTTGCCTTTCATACTTACTAACACCCCACCTTTCAGGAGACTATCCATTGCCCAAAGTGAGAGGGAATAGCAAAGACCCCGAGGAAACTTACCACGCTCTTAGGTCTACGCGGATCTGCTAGACGGAGCCTCTCTACCCACTCCCCACCATGAGGACTGGGGCTGGAAGGCTCCCAGACTAGCCCCTTCCACTCCTTCAGCCTGGCCCTTTCTTCTCCAGATGCTCCCATTTCCTGCTACCCAGCACCGTCTGTTCCCACCCAGAAAAGGTCGGATGTGAGTGTGATTTCAGGACACTCACATTTGATGGAAAATGATCCTGGCAGGTTTGGATTTATTGCCTGAGCCAGGTAAACATGAAATCTCTCCAAGATATCATGGACAGGAAAAAAAATCTCTCTCTCTCTCTCTCTCTAACTCGCTCGCTCACACACACACACACACACACACACACAATTTTCTGCTAAGTCCATCCTGCTGATTTGATTACCCAAATAAGATTTACCAAATGTTTACATAGAAATCCCCTGCCTGAGGGTGATATGCATGTCCGGATCAGGGCCAGCAGTTTGATGTTGAAATAGATTTGCAGGACAAGCTCATCTATTTGAATTGATTGGAAACAGGCGCACACAGCACTGTAGAAAACTCTAGATAATCCACGATTATCTGCGCTCCTTTCCCCTGTGCAGAGGAGGGCTGCAGAGGTCGCCTGGCTGCTGAGAGCGCTGATGGGAGGGTTGGTTCTCAACCTCCAAGGATGCAATAATACGAGCCCATTTATATCGATCAACAGTTACACATGGAAGTTAACATAAATCAATTAGCAAAATGTGTAGGCTGCAGCGATTGCTAAAACATGCCGAGTAAATAATAGTGCTAAACACAAAACATGATGATCAAATCTATCCACCATGCTCAGCCCTGCCAAGTCCTCTCGCGACCTTCAGCTGAGGAACGTCCAGCTGTCACTCAAAGTCCACTGCTGAGTGAAGTGGACAATCTCACATTGCGAGACGCCGGGATCATCTCGGAACTTAACCCCAAGTCTCTTCTATAATAACAGTGACAGAGTACATCTATACAGCACTTGACAATTTGCCAGCCTCCTTTCGAATGCTTTATTAGCCGGCTTGGGCTTTACTGTAAGTCTGGGGACCTTGATGGCGGGTGGGGAGGCAAGGGGACGTGGAGGCGGATAGAAGTGTCTCGACCTTGGCTCTGCAACTTAGCAGCTTGTCTGAACGGAGGTGAGTCTAATGTCCCGCAAACAGGTATACCATTGTCAAATAACTATGGACGTCCCCACTTTTACAGAGGTTAAAACGGAGGCTAAGGGAAAGTAATTTACGAATTTAAGCGGGGGAAAACGGGGCTTCCAACCCAAATCTGTTTGTCTCATTCCCAGTCCCACATTCTACCTGGTGCCGATTCCTGCCTTGGAGTCCCAGTCCACCTGCAGCTTTATCACAGGTATGAGCTGGGACAGTTGGACCTGCTGTCCACAAAGGACAGAGACTCTGCTGCCCTGCCCCTAGGACTCTCTGGGATGCAGCCCAGGGAAGAAGGCCCTGGAGGCTAGAGCTGGCCCTCAGTGCCTCGCAAGCTAGGATTCAGGACATGAGCTTGTCCCAGACCTCATTTCCTTTTGCCCTCCCCAGCTCAGCCTTCTGGGGTCACCCGTCCCAGGCACTGTGTAACACACCTGATGCCCCTGCTGAGGGCTTGTGCCCACGATGTTCTCTTTGCCTGGCACTTTTCTTCCAAATATTTTCTTCCAAATATCCACGCCGCTTAGTCCTTCAAACCATCCCTAAAAGACTAACTTCCCAATGGCATCCACCTTCACCCACTGACTTGAATCATGGCTGTTCTCCATCCTGACCCTCAGGCCTCCCCACCCCGCTCTGTTCTTCCCCCACCCCTTGGTGCCTTCTAGATCTGATGGAACGCCGGGCGCGGTGGCGCACGCCTGTCATCCCAGCACTTGGGAGGCTGAGGCAGGAGGATCACGAGTTCAAAGCCAGCCTCAGCCATGGCGAGGCACTTAGCAACTCAGTGAGACCCTGTTGAAGGAGCCCTAATCAAGGAGATAGCTAAAGATTGCGGTCAGCTGAGAGCCATAAAAGATGTTCTAGTTTCCACCTGATATTAATGCATTATTCAAAGAATCTTTGTATGCCCGTGAACACTGTGTGACACACCTGTAAGCTCGAGCTGTAAGCACGTGTCCTTGTTAAAGCTAAATGTATATAACCGGGTGAGGTTGGTTAGAGCGTGTGGGAAGAAGAAGAAGGTGGTGGTTGGAGTTAGAGCGGTTCAAGAGGTTACTGAAGTCGGAGAGAGAAGAAGAAGAAAAGACCTTTTTTGTTTTCATCCTGCCTCCGAGTCTTCTCCCACGGCGTCATTGCTCCAGGCGGCTTTCGCTTCAGGCAGCAACACCCTGTCTCTAATCAAATACAAAAAAGGTCTGGGGATGCGGCCCAGTGGTCGAGTATCCCTGAAGTTCAATCCCTGGTACCAAAAAAAAAAAAAAAAATCTAGATCCTATGGAACTTTCTGCTATGCTCATAGGGTGTCACCTGTGTCCCATCACTAGATTAAGTTCCACCAGAGCAGAGATTGTGTCACTTTTGCTCACCAAGTGTCCTAAGTGCATAAAACAGAGCCTAGTATATAGTAGGTGCCCAATAAATATTATTCAATGAATAGGTAAACACATGGATGGATGGATGGATGGATGTCAGGTAGATGAATCGATGGGTAGATGATGGTGGAGAGGCAGATGGGTGGGTGGATGCATGAACACATGGACAGACAGGTGCATGCATGGACAGAGGGTGGACTTGCTCTACTCTTTCCCAGTAGGACTGTGAGTCACGTGGACTTAGCTTCCCCTGAACGTGGTTCCCCAGGCAGTTTCTCAACCGCAGAACCTAAAGCCTTTGGAATCTACACACACACACACCAAGGCACACGCAGAGTAGACCCTCAGCTCACACCCAACACTAGAGAACAACAAACTCACTGCAGCACAAACACCATTTCCCTGGCCAAGGTCTGCAAAATGCGCTCAAATGAGAAACCCACCAGGGCTACACGGGGACCGGGGGACACAAAGACCATAACTGAACCCCATTTCTCCACAACGTCGGTGGCTTACTTCCAGCCAGGCTGCCACCACTGCCAAATTCACCTCTGTGCTGCCGTTCTTGGGTACAGCAGAGGAGGGCGGACACTTCTAGGTCAAAGGCTCTCTGGGCCTGTGAGCTGGGCTGTGGCCACTGCTGCCGCAGCTGGACTGTGTACCCCCAGGCGCAGGCTCAAAATTTGGTCCTCTTTCCTCCACTGACCAACAGGCAGAGCTGAGGTAGAACAAACAGAAAGGGACAGAGCTCCAGACAAGAGTCCGCCTGGAGACGTCGCGACTATACACGAAGGCCTCCGCTACGCCGTTTCCAGGCCACTGGGAGCTGCTGTAGGCGGGCAGCCTGGGAGACGGGCACACGGGCACGGGGGCAGGGGGCGACACCACGGCAGCCGGTCGTGCAAACCGAATGTCTGACACGAGCAACTAGATGAATAAATAGTCACGCGCCTTGAGAAGGGCCTCCCGGGTGGTCACTCACACTAGATTGTCCAGAGAGGCTGAGGTGACCTCTGTGTGCGAAGGAGATTATAAAATGGTCTGTACTTTGATCCCATGTGTGGTCAGAACTCCAGGTGGAAACCACGGTTACCTATGGACGGTGGGGGTCAAGGTCATCTAAATACCCACCACTGTGGTTTTTTTTTTTTTCCTTCATTTTCTGCAACATATCTAACTTTCTTAAAGAAACTCCAGCATGCAGATCTGAGGTTCATTCACTGATTTTGTAGGAAATAGAACACATCCAACAGCCCACGAAGAACTCCAAGGGGCTCCACCCACTCACAGAGGCACCGCCCCATCCGACCGTGAGGCAGTTCGCTTCTCCCATTAAAGGCCGGACACACCTCGGCTTCCTTCGTACCAACTCGTGTGGCCCTGAGGTCACGCAAATGAAGACACAAACCCTTTTCTCCATTTCAGCTTCTCCTCCTATTGTGGGAAACCGCAGCCTCTCCAAAAGGTCTATCTTTGTGCTATTACCCTGGCCAAGAACGTCCCTTCCTTCGACAGTTTGCCTAGAACACTCCTCTTCAGGCTTTAAAAACCCACTTCAAAAAAAAAAAAAAAAACCCTCTAGGAAGTCGTTCCAGGCTGTCTCAGAGAATCACCTCGTACAACCTCTGTTCTTCCTTCCTGCCAGAGTCGACCTCAGGCACACCTGGGCCTGAGCCTGCCAAGGAACCCTCTCAGGACATGGTTTTCCTCCACCTCTTAGGAAACATTGGGGATTGTGTTTTCCCCAGAAGATATGAGCGTTGAAGAGTAGAGAGACTCACGGTCAGAAACGCTGGCCGAGGCAATCGTGTTTATCAATCATGAGCCAACCCTATGGTGGCATTTTGACTCCAGTCACCTGCCCAGTAGTGCCTCCAGGGCTTAGTACTTCCCACCAGTACTTCTGGGTGACAGAGGGACAGCTGAGCCCGCCTCGCCCCTTCACTACACAGACAGGCTAGTCATCGAGGCATCATTGGCTTGATGGCGCCCTGCATTCTGATCAGGCGCTAAGTGCACCCAAGGAACCACGGGCTCTCTTCTGGCTGCGTTTGAACCCCGTCAGTTGTCATCGGAGCATTTTGCGTATCATTGGGGGGGGGGGGAATGCTCCAAAGCCCATCAGCAAAACGTTAATGGACACTAGAATTCTCAAACCCAGCGCATTTAATTCAGAGTGTCAATGGCACGCGCCTCGCTCGGTTGAAAAACAAAGAACCAAATTCTGTGTGACCCAGCTCCACACCTTTGAATTATGCCATTTGTTAAGTATCCTCCATGTGCATGCAATTCATCCAATTTAGCTTCCATGAAAAAGAAATCACTTCCCCTAATGACGCTGGGTTAGAATTCGCCAATCCGGCCCTTAACCCACATTCTCTTGCGAGCAGCCACGCTGCCTGAGGCTTCCTGGGGACCCTGGGAAGGTCTCTTCAAAGGCACAGGAGGAAAAAAGAAGATCAGCTAAACCCAAGGTGTATCCTCCCCCTCTGAAGCTGGCTTGTACACATGAGTGTCTCTTTCTCCTTTTTGGTGGGAATCCAGGCCTTAGCTTTGCTCTCCTGCTCAGCCACCGGATGCAGGCTGTTTGAAAAATCAAAGCAAAGAGGAGCATTTTATCTGTTACTTATGGTCGAGATTTGCATTTAGATGACACTCTTGTGTTCAGCAATCAGGGACCCACAGTGACACATCAGCCTTTCTTCTCTTCTCCCAGCCTAGAGGTTTCCACGCCGATTCCTGTGCACGCTCCTGCCCTGGCGGGGAGGAAATGCAAACCCACTGGTTCTGCGGAAACCAGAGCTGGGGTAACAGAGAGCAAGCTGCCGCCACTACGTTGACTACCTTTTACAAGTTCTGAGACTCCTGTGTGCATGTGCAAGGAGGGAAGTGGAGAGGAACTGTCTTGCTAGGAGTTCGATTTCAATGTCACTTGGTTGGTGTGGGCTTCTTGGAGTTTTGCAGGGGCTGCTGGATCCAGTATTAACATGAACTTGGCCGTAGGATGAGGCGTCTTGGGTGACTCAGAGGATTTCATTTCTGTCCCATTACAAAGGAGGAGCGAGATAAGAAGACATGAGCAGGCATGGCCCTGCTTTAAGTCACACTCTAGTGACTCTGAAAAGCTTACAAAATAGCCCGGCAAGTTCATGGGCAAGGCTTTTCGATCGCCTGCCCTCTGAGTCTCCTCCGCGCTGTCTACATGATTTTTGCACTCGCGGGACCGTGGGGAGAAGGGGTGGGCTGTCCCTCACTAGGTGGGGAGGAAGCAAGTCCTCAGTCTCCACGAAGCTGCCTCATTGTCTCCAAAAATCTTACAGCAGCCTCCTCCCCCGCAGGACTGTGTCTTTCAGAGCCAGGATGGCCTCGGATCCCCTGGTCACCTTGCTGTCTACTGTAGTGCCAGTTCTCGGGGTGGCCTACTGTGGCTCTCAAGCGCCATCCCCGCCCTCCCTGGGGGTCTCTCCTCTTCTCAGGCCACGCTGTCGGTCGGTCTCCCCCATCTCTCGCTTCTCGACTCCTCTCTGCTACCTTAGTAGCAGCAGTGGCTTCTGGCCAACAGGGCATCTCCTGCGAAATCCCTCCATTTATTCAGCAGACATCGTGGGTGCCAAACCCAGCGTAACGCAGAGGGGGGCGCAGGGCAGAGGGCAGAGGTGAAAAGGCCTTGAAGGGCAAAAATCACACCGGAGACAGCCGTGCAGCCAAGAGATTTATTCACCAGCCTTTATGGCTGGTCGGAGGTAGAGGAAGTACGGGAGAGAGGAGTCAGGGAGAGAGGAGTCAGGGAGAGGGGAGTGTGCGAGCTCTGGACGGGAGGTGGGTGCCTGGTCATGCCAGCTGTGGTCTCTGGAGCTGTCGGCTAAGGCAGCTGCCTTTGGCTAGAGATGGTGAGTCTGGAGCTGTCGTAGTGGCTGCCTCCTCTCAGCAGGGACGAGCTGTTGTGTCTGAGCTCCGGGCAGGCAGGAGCTTTAAGTAGGGATTTCTGGTGGAGGGTGTACTGGAGCGACCTTTAACGCTATTGGCTCTTTGCCTGGAGAACAGAGTGACCTTTAAGCCGATTGGCTCCTGCCTGGGGAACAGAGTGACCTTTAAGCTGATTGGCTCCTGCCTGGGGAACAGAGTGACCTTTAAGCCGATTGGCTCCTGCTTGGGGAACAGAGCAACCTTTAAGCCGATTGGCTCCTGCCCAGGGAAAATGAAACCAGGCTGCTTCTCATGGAAATTTCCATGGGGGAGGTGGCCCATCTGCTCAAGCCTATCTATCAGGCATGACCTTCAGGGAGGCTGTGGGTTGCTTGGTACGCCTGGGTGCAGACAGCCCAGGAAGCAGATGAGGTGGCCAGGAGTCCAGGCCCCAAAGTCTGAAGTCACAGTGCCCTCGCCTGAAACCGCCCCCTTCCCCACCAGTACTGGGACTGAACCTGGGGTTGCTCTGCCACTGAGCTACATCCCCAGTCCTTTTGGTTTTGAGACAGAATCTTGCTAAGTTTTCGAGGCCGTCCTCAAACTTGCAATCCTCCTGCCTCAGCCTCCTGAGTAGCTAGAATTATCTGAAGCCTCTTTAGCCTCAACAAGAGTTGCCGGGAGGGTCTAAGGAGATGATAGGTGAGCTGAGCCTCGGTGCACGCTTGGTCAGTGCCAGCTCTCACCATACCAGGATCGTGGTCAGTATCACTATCACTTTAGGCAGAGGCCAGAGCACACCTGTGTAATTTATATGTTAAAAGGGTTAGGATATATCCTTGAAGGTATTAAGGGTTCACCAAAGGAGCTGAGCCCAGATGAGAGAGGTAGCACTATGTTGGAAACTCAAAATGATCCTCTGGGGGCTACTTGCAGAGGGAACTGGAATCAGGCCAGCGGGGAACGTGAGGGTATCACTGCGGGGTTTCACCAAGACAGAGCGGGGGGTCTGAGCCAAGTGGTGCTGCTGGGGACAGACAGAGGCTGGCAGGCTCTACAGACCAGGAGAGGATGGTCAGAGAGGCCGCAGGTGACGTGGTTAAGAGCACAGTCTTGAGGACCAGTCACCCTGCATCTGAACCCTGACTCGGCTGTTGTTCATGTGACCTGGAGCGAGTTGTCCAGCCTTCTGACGCGTTAGGTTCCCATCGCTATGCTGGGGATAGCAAGGAAGGTCACCACCTCACGGGGCTGACGCCCAGCTTTAGTTCATTACTGTACAAGACATGCTTAGAATAGGGTCTAATACGGAGCATGCCCTCAAGGGTGGTTGCTATCGTTGTAAGAAACGGTCGGGCTCAAAACCCACCAGACAGAACAGAGGCAGGAAGTCTAAGCAGAGCCACGAGCCTGGGGGACAAGGGGCAGTTCCCCATAGCAGGGACCACGGAGAAGCCGCAGGCCAAGGCAGAAGCAGGTCTCCACCGTCTTCTCACAACCAACTACACACGTCCTACCAGGGACCAAATTGAGAAATGATTTTGTTTGGATATAAAAAGTTCATCCTGGTGCTTCGGGCAGATATTTAGTTTATTGAAGATGGTTTTGTTAAATGAGCAAAACCAAGTTTCTTCAGGTTTTCTTGCAAATAGAGAGACTCAAGCATCCTGCTCTGTCTACGGCACCCGGGAAAGGAGGTGAACCAAATACTCACTCCTTCATCTGACATGAAGCAGAGTTTCCAAAAACTTTCAGCATTTCTTGAGATAAAAGTAGCATCAAGGAATCAGCCCTAATATTAAAATTATGACATGGGAGGTGTTGTCATGACAACCGAAGTCCAGTATTTTCAAATCCCACCGCAAAGATCTAGCCAGCAACAGGACTGCGTAAGGGCAGGACGCTTTCTGCCTTTTATTAGTGGGAAGCAACAGCACTCCCTAAAATGCTATCTTTTCATTTCTGTTGAAAATTAGACAAGGCCAAAGCAACAGCTTCGCTGCGGCTTTCTGTAACAAGGAGGACTGTGCTTCATCTCCGTGAGACGATGAATCGCATGTGAACTGGTCGCCTGCGACATCCTTGCTGTGCACTTGGTCTGACCAGAGTTTACTCTTTAGGAATTGGCTCATGAATCCTCAGGCTGAGGTTGGAAAACAGAAATTATGTGTTCTGGGAATCCTGCCTCTGCCGCTAATCATTTCTTTTTTTTTTTTTTTTCTTTTTGTATATAATTATAAGAAGGCAAGATTCTATTGAAGTCCAACTTTTCCATACACACATCGCTTTGCACATACCTCTTGATGTGCTTCCAAACCCAACCGTACGATCTAAACGCCTATTAATTACAACTGGATTAGACATAAACAGAGATTGTGTCTCCAGATATTACTGCTGCAATTGGGCACACCAGCTGACACAGGGAAGTCTGACGGTGGCATTCCAATCACCCTCTGGTGCGTCTTGGAAGAAGGAAGGTGTTACATCTATTTTCAGGTCAAGAGAAATGATGGTCACACAAGAGATACGAGATTTGTTCACAGACATAAAGAAATTCAGGACCCGAAAATAAATATTCATTAAACGCCCAGAGTGTGGCCATTACTGGGTCAAGAGATGCAGTTGCTGGTTTAAAGGAGATTGTAAATTCAATTTTCCGACATACATAAAACAGGCAGTTCCCCCTTATACTTGTAAAACTTGCAAAGTCATTTTGTTTTAGCACCCTGTCCTTAAATCCTTAGTAACTGGTGGAACCCTCGTTCTTACAACTCTTTACCCAGGTAATAAACATCCTTCTGTCCAAGCTGGAGAGAGGTAGTTAAAAGTCAAGGAAAGGGCTGGGGATGTAGCTCAGTTGGTAGAGCGTTTGCTTTGCATGCACAAGGCCCTGGGTTCAATCCCCAGCACCACATGCACACACACACACACACAAAAAAAAAAAAAAGTCAAGGAAAACTGAAAGACTGAGGGTGTGTATGTGTGTGTGTACCTTTACATTCTTCCTTTCACAATCCAGGGCAAATCTTTAGAAACCATGGAGAGGCCGGGCGTGGTGGCACACGCCTGTAATCCCAGCACTTGGGAGGCTGAGGCAGGAGGATCACGAGTTCAAAGCCAGCCTCAGCCATGGCGAGGCACTTAGCGACTCAGTGAGACCCTGTCTCTAATAAAATACAAAAAAGGGCTGGGGATGTGGCCCAGTGGTCGAGTGCCCCTGAGTTCAATCCCCAGTACCCCCCCCAAAAAAAAAAAGAAAGAAAGAAAGAAACCATGGAGAGGAGCTCGTTCTTATAGAGAACGTTTAGACTTTGGAAGACAAACGTCTTAAGAAAATGGAAAAAGTCAAAAGGGTCTCCATTAGTCAATAGCATAAATGATAGATCAGTATCGGACTAAACAAATTTTTTTAAATCCGAAAGAAAAGTGATCGTGTTTCAGCAGGACTTGAGTTAACCTCCCTAGCTCTTCTCAAAACTCTCAGCACCAACACAGAGGTTAATGTTGTAGGAAGGCAGCTGGTCTTGTCCAGCTGGTTGGCCGGATGTGCAGAGGGAGGACAGTAGATGGCAGAAGGACATGAGCCCCAGGATCCCCTGGGGTACAGAGCACCCCATCTCAGGGTCCAGCATGAACAGGTCTCAGGCACACCCAATTCAAAAAGTTCCACGCGGATCATCTGAAGAAATCTGCCCGTCATCAGCCGTCCATCAGCCCCTCCTCCCCCAGGATGAAGAAACAAGTGGCGTGGGGCCTTGGGGCAGAGATCACTACATGTGATTTCCCAGGCACCAGAGCGCGGGGAGAGAGAGCGGGAAGCTACCCAAGGAGATTAGCAAGACTCCTGCAGAGCCTGGCAGCACCGTGTCCCTCCAGCAAGCCACAGATTCTAGGAGCATGATCTCATCTGAGGAACCTGCTTTCCCACCATCTCTACAAAGACAGAGAATAAAGCCAGGCAAAACTTGGCTCACGCGGGGCCAGACAAGCCCATTGGCATGCACGGCTCCTCTCCCGGACTGACCCCGTGGGAGGCTCAAGTCCAAGGCCAACCCAGGAAGTCTCAGGAGGAGTCATCCCCAGCCTGATCGACAGGTGCTTGGGTGTTGTGGGGGAGAAATTGACTTGACGGGGAAAAAGAGAGAAATTTAAAATACAAAGCCACTGTCTTTGCACTGCTTGTCCCGCTAATATTTTGGCTATACTTTTTTACTTCGAGAATCTAAACAGTTACAATTGTAAGTTAACTGTCTGACAAGACAGCTTGCTGTAGACCTGGGGAAAGCAATTATTTTGACATTGATTACTTTCTACATGGGAGCAGAGTATTGTAATTGTAGTTTGCTGGAAGCTATTGCCACCTTCTATGATGTGCTCCCAATTTGGCTGGAGTTAATTAATAGGTGTTGGGGGGGGGAGGGAAGGGGGACGCCGGCATGGGCCACTTAACATACAAACTAATTGACATGAAATAAATTAATATGTTTGATTTAAATGTTATTAATTGACCAAACACAGAGAAACAGGCACGGGGCTTCGGAAGCCACGGCATTAGCATCATCTACAGCGATGTCACCCGGTTACTGTGGCAACTGCCTCATTAGGCTTCCAGGGGAAGTCGGCGCATAGCATGGGGCTGAGGAGCGGGGGACAGAGGATTCCAGACATCAAACAGAAAATCAGAAATATCAACTAGAACCAAGCGGTGCTTGGAGGATGGGATTCAGAGGAAGCTGTTTATCTGCAGGTGACCCAGGCTCCAGCCTACAGCCCCCCCGCCCAAAAAGGGCAGGGTTTGAAATCCAACACACTGTTCTTTGGATAAGGTGTTTACCATAGGAGAAGCAGGCCCAGGATAGGCCGTCAAGATGACACCCACCTGAAGCAGCCCCAATTAGGGAGATGGCTATTGCGGTCAGCTGGAAGCCATAAGTTCCACCTGATAATAAGTATGTATGTGACGCACCTGTAAATGCATGTGAGGCACCCGCAAAGCTAAAGATATATAACCGGGTGAAAGCAGTCGGAGTCAGGAGAAGAATGAATTCATTCAGTCAGTCATGCAGTCGCTCGGTCGGTCAGAAGAAGAGTTCGGGTCGGAGAAGAAGAAAAGAATCAGAGCGGCCAGAACGTAGGCAGAGCGGTTACAGAAAAGAAACCAGATAGAAGAGGTAATTGCTGGTCAGCGTCAGGCTGAGGCTCCCGAGGAAGAAAGAAGAAAGAAGAAATAAGCTCTAAAAGCTAAGCTCTCTCTCTCTCTCTAAAGAAGAAATCTCTCTCTTTCAAGCTCTCTCTCTTTCTCTCTAAGCTCTAAGAAGAAAAGCTCTATCTTTCTCTCTAAGCTCTAAGAAGAAGAAGAAGAAAAAGCTATCTCTAATCTTTCTCTCTAAGCTCTTTCTAAGAAGAAGAAAAATCTTTCTTTCTCTCTCTAAGCTCTCTCTAAGAAAGTAGAAGTAAAAGTAGTAGTATCTTTACTCTGCCTCCGAGAGTTTTCCTCCCGCGGCGTTGTGGCTGGCCACGACAGGCAGCTTACACCCACCTTGCTTTAGCGCCCTGTTCTTTGCACTTGGAGCTCACTTCCCTGACTCTCTGCACCTGCCTCCCCTCCAGGCCTGTGGCAAGCCTCAGCTTGAAGGTCACATGCCCCTCCTGGCTGTCCCTGCCCCTGTAACACCTAAGGAGTTCTATCAGAGCGGTTGCCACTCTGCAGTATCACCGTGCATGGCCTCCTGGACTGGGGGTTCCTGGGAGCAGGGCTGCACGGCTCACTCTCCACCTGGGGTCCTTGCCCCGGCAGCCTGGGCATTTCCGGGAAGCTTGTTACAAGTGCAGCGTCTCAGGCCCTGCCCCAGACCTGTGGGATCTGAGTCTGCAGTTCCACAAGATCCCCAGGAGACTCCTGTGCACATCAAGGGTCAAGACACTGGTGGGCACAAAAGGCAGGCACTCCCCAGTGTTGGTCCAAACCATCTTGGCCACCGTCATGTTGCCCCTAACCCGGATGGCGGAGATCAACCCAGAGGAACAAGCGCCTGGGCCATCACTGATCACCGCTGCGGGACAGGCTGGCCGTCCAGGCATGGCACAGAGCTGCGGCTCCCCGTGGGAGACTTGAATCCTCCCTCTCACTCTGTCTGGCCTCGGGTCAATATATCTAACCACTTTGGTGTTCAATTTCACCATCTCTAGAACAGGAACAACAGCTCGTTCATTCCATGGCTATTTACTCAAGTATCTGTGATGCGCCACTCATTATTGAAACCCTCCAGAGTCATCAGGGAACTGAGCAGATTTTAATAAAAAAGAAGAAAAAAAAAAAAACTGTCCTCTGATTGTGAGAATTATATGAGATGACGTGCACAAAGAACTTAGCCCAGATACAGAGAAGGCTTACTTCACTGTCATTCTCCGTCTGTGACGTCTCCCACATGTCCTTCTCCCTCCTATGACACGTTGGCGCCGCTTCCCCGGATGGAGTTTGACAGTGATACGTGTGGACCATCTTACTGGCAGAAGCCAAGGGTGCACTCGCTAGGGGACAGCACAAGAATAGAGACCACTCACCCCATAGTATACCTCATTGAAGGATCTGTAGATAGAAGGTGTTTTTGAAATATTTTGGAAAGCCAAGCAATCATAACGCTGGTGGTTCCCTGGAGAGGCACGATGGAGCCAGATCTTAGAAGGTCTGGAACCACCCAACATGGCAGCCATTAGCCATGTGAGCCACTAAAATTAAATTAAATAAAAAATTCAATTCCCGAGCCATACTTGCCACATTTCAAGTGTGCAATAACTCCATGTAACTAACTACACGTGGCTGGTGACTACCATGTTAAATTCTGCAAAAAGAGATCTTTCCCACCACTGCAGAAAGTTTTAGTGGAGATTGCTGGTCTACACCAGTGTTTCTCCATCTTTAATGTATCTATGAAAATCCTCAGATCTCGTTACTATGCAGATTCTGATCTAGTAGCTGTGCAGCAGGGCCCAGAACCCTGCATTTCTGCTCCCAGATGATGCTGAGGCTGCTGGTCTACCCACCACGGTTTGAGCATTGAGGACTTACAGTCAGAATGAAGAGAGGAAGACAGATGCAGGAGCCCTGTTTGGGGAGATGGCTAAGATTGTGGTTGACTACGGGCCATGGAGATGTTTGGGCATTGCCACCTTCCGTAGTCTCACGGGACTTGGCCTGGGATCTCGCGGGACTTGAGCCGAGATTGCTGATCGGGTCTGCGCCATTTGGTGTGCTGGTTTTGGTGGTGTGTGTGGTGCGTGTTAAAGTCATTGTTAGAGCCAGAGAGAAAAGTTATCAGAATAAAAAACCTATTTCCAGTTCGCCTCTGAACTTCTTTCCGCGGCTTCGTTGTTCCAAGCGGCCATCGCTTCAGGCGGCAACAGATGGAAAGCGAAGAAATTTCCACATCTTATTCAGACAAGGCTGAATAGAGCTTCCTCATACACCGTGGCACTCGGCTAATGAGAAGTGGTCATGCCCAGGGGAACAGTAAGAGTCCAGTGCTGACCGCTGAGTGAGATCCATGATGCTCGCACTCTTGACCACCTTGGTCTCTCCAAGTTCAAGTGCAAGAAGGTGTCCTGCCCCCTATGGGCCAACTCACCAGTGATGGGATCTGGTCTGTGTGCAAGTGTGGAAGGAACCAAGACCAAGTGCGGTGGAAGGACAGGGAAACCGTTCTGCGGGACGCCCAGCCCTCGAGACGGCAGCTGTGTTTTCTTCTGTCCTCATTTTCCTTTAATTTATCAGCAAACTACTGATCTCACTTGGGTTATTTTCTCAGGCTGTTGCTTCCCTCCTTGGAGCCTTAGCCTTCTACCCTAGGTGTGTTACGATCAGCAGGGGATGGTATTTTTAAAAATCCATGCCAGCTCTTGGTTTAATAAGTCAGGGGCAGAGCTCAGATGTTGGTGCCCTCTAAGCAGCCCCTGGTTTACTCTAGGCTGCGCCAGGGTTGAGACCCTCTGCTTTGACTAGCCCGGCTTCCTCGTTCAAGTGTCCAAGGATATGTCTGTCCCGGGATTTCTCCCACACCTTTATTGCCAAATTCTGTTAGCGTGGATTTGAACTTGCTCCGAGCTGCACACCTGGTCTAGAACAGCCCTCCAGGGTTTGACTTCAGGTGACCTCACTGCTGGGGAAAGAGACCACGTCCCTGTCCTTGCCCCTCCTGGCTGACCACTGCCAAGGGCTGAACATAACCCTGGATTTTTCTAAACTAATTAAGTAGATACGATACCAGCAAATTATGTCTTAAAGAAATAAACCATGAGTAGCCTAACACTGCCAATAATTTGCTGGTGTGTGTGTGTGTGTGTGTGTGTGTGTGTGTGCGTGTTTGGATTCCTCTTGGTCCTGTGCATTAACACAAGTGATCTCTTGAATAATTTTGATATTTTGGAGGAGTTTCATGTGAGCGACATCTCCCATGATGTGGCTACTGTTCACGGCCATCCTTTAAATGGCTACGGAAACTTTCATGGAGACCATTAATCACAATTGACTTCCAAGCCATTGGACACCTGGGCTGCCTCCAGTTTGTCACCGTGGCTAGACAAGAGTGCATTGAGTGTGACTGCGCGAGCTTCCTCTGGGAGGCGGGCCTGCAGGCTCACCATTCACAGTTTCTGCTTCAGCCACGACACACTCTCTTTTTGACCCCTGCTCTCAACAAAGTCGGCCCAGACAGAATTTCCTTCAGGAGGTGCTCTTGACCTTCGGGTGGGACAAGGCTTCACGGGGTGAGGTTTCCCCAAACTCTGAAGGAACTTTAGAATTCCTGCGTCTCCATTAGTTGCCAAAACTGTCCCTCGGGCATTGTGACAACCGGAGCCTCCCGGGGGCCCGAGGGGGAGACCTCCACACCTGGCCCGTGGGCTTATGTCCTGATCTCTCAGACGCTGGTCAGAGATCCTCCGGGGAAATCGCAGGACAGGAGGCGTCTAGGAGGGTCGCCCCGCCCCGTGTGCAGAGGCAGCTCCGTGAGCAAATGCTCACCCGCCCTCACCCAGCCCTCTCCCGGGAGCTTGGGGTCTGGCTTCCAGCCATTTGCTTCTCACTCTGAAGACCCCACCTGCAGGTCAGCGCCCACCCAGCGCCCACCCAGGAGAAGCCCACAGACTAGGTGAGGTCACAGGGCAGGACGGACCACTCAGGATTCCTACCTGAGCCTCTTTCTAGCTCCGTCACCCCAGATGAGGTATTTGGGCCCCAGAGACGCAGATGACCTCATCTGTAGGGTAGAATATGGATATTAAGAAAACCTCCCACAGGGACTCTGTGACTGCAGAAAGCTGTATTGTTGGATCCTGTCCTTGACTATTTAAGCCATTTGGAAGAGGAAAAGACACACTTAGCAACAGCACAACGTGGAGACATGAAGAACAGAGCTGTGTTCGTGTTGTCATAAGTGCCACCGAGGTCCTTGGTCTTCAAATGCACCCGTTATATTCTTGAAATACTGCAGAGGACATGAAATCCAGTCTTTGTGTTGTGATTTTGCTTCAAATAAATGAAAGCCATATGCCACCGTGGTCTTTAAAAGACCCATACTCCGTATAGGTCAGTCTTCTTAATCATCGAGATTGCTGTTGTTCATTGTGTCCTTGCAATTCTCTTATAATTGCAGCCTTCAGGCTAACATTTATACAAAGCTTACAGTAGATTTGCAAAGGTGAAGTTATCGAAAAAGATTTGGAACCACTCAGATTAGATATAAACACCACGGCTGAATTTAATGAACTGGAGAAAAAGAAGTCAATTTTTGTCACGTATAGAGAACAAGCTAGAAAGAGCGTGCATGCAGGCAACCGCATCTAGGACCCTGGTCACTCTTCAGTCCCCACCACCACTCAACAAGATATGGAATCAATTGTCATTCTCTTTATTTACCAGGTGCGACACAGCAGTCTGGCAGGCAGAGATACTTACCCAACACAGAGCACACGGATGTGCAGCACCTGAGAAGTCTTTACGGGGTGGGGGAAAAAAAAAAAAAGCATGTTTATTCACATCCCATTTCCTCCTAGAGAATATCGACCCCGGAGAAAACCATTTCCAGTTTGCATCTCATAATTGCAAATACTTTCTGAATTTCTATTTGGAAAGCAGCTGTTGGAACGGATTGGCTTTCCCCAGGGAATGTGCCGTCTCCCTCCTAACTGTGCTCCAGAGGTGATAAGATGCTGACCACCCGGACAACCTTGGGTTCTTCCACAAGATTATTGCATATGAAATTTTCCTTCCAGAATTTTCAAATCCTGTTCAGGCATTTTCTGATCTTACGGTTTTAAGGCAACGTTTCTCCAAATGTGCTCAGTGCTCTGACTCACCTGGAGACCTTGAAACAAATAAAATAAAATAAGCCAGGTGTTTTCCTACTGCCGTGAGCCGGCACCTGTGTTCCTAAGCTGGGAAGGGATTTGGGTGCACGCCAAGGCTTGAGAACTTCTGCTTTAAGTCATTGGACCAGCAAGATCCTCAAACTTCCAGGTGCATAAAGTCACCTGGGAGCTAGGATAAAATGCGGAGACTGGTCCTGGGAGATCTGCGGTTGGCCAGACTCTGCATTCCTGACCTCTTCCGAGTGCCCGGGTGATTACGGAGCTGCCAATCCACCACCCAAGTGGCCTGCCACTTGGGCGAGGCATGGTTTTGTCTCCTGTGGGCATTTGAGAACATTCACAAACATTCTGGGTGATTATATGAGGAGGGTTTTCTGGAGGAGGGGTGTGTCCCACCCAACAAAGAACTGCCAGCCCTGAACCTGCATGCAGTCGAGGCTGGGAAGGTCTAACCCAGGACACTCGTGCACACTTAGGAAAATAAAGGGCCGTGAGAAACGCAGCTTCGGAAAGAGGCGAAGTGGAAAAGCCTAATTAGGAGGAAGAATAAAATTAACGTCCCTCTCCCAGAGCTGCAATCACAGGAGGATTCGCGATCTACAGGCTATGAAGAGAAACCTACGTGCTTGACCCTCGGGTCCCAAAACGACTCAGGCACCTGAAGGAAAGGTGTAAAACGCTAGAGATGGTCACTCAGTGTTCTTACCAACAAGCTGTTCTTTCTAGAATTCTAATGGCAGGTCTAAATGGCTCACTTCCTAAAAGATGTTGCAAGCCGGGCGCGGTGGCGCACGCCTGTCATCCCAGCACTTGGGAGGCTGAGGCAGGAGGATTGTGAGTTCAAAGCCAGCCTCAGCAATGGCGAGGCACTTAGCAACTCAGTGAGACCCTGTCTCCAATAAAATATATAAAAAAGGGCTGGGGATGTGGCCCAGTGGTCGAGTGCTCCTGAGTTCAATCCCCAGTACACCCCAAAAAATAGATGTTGTGAAATCATGTAGCCCTACAGAGGAAAACCGTTGGGTATCAGAATTCAAATGGTCCTGTGGATTCAATTAATGAAAAGTAAGATCTAGAGGCGAACAGGCACTCCCAGGGGAACTAGCCCTCCTTCCCTGGATGCATGGTCCTGAGGAGCCAGCTGGACCTCCACTGGGCATGTCACACTCCCTGGCTTAGCTACACAACAGAGGGCTGGTCACCTTGACACACTGAGATTTACAGCAAGAATTCTGCCACGGGCCTGGGTTCCTCAACTGTATTATGGAGAAGTGAGAGTTTCTAGTCTTCCTGAGGGGGACGTGGGCTCCGTCCAGCAGGTCTAGGGAGGGAGTGAAGGGAGACAGGTGGAGAGGGACCACCCAGTCAAAGGCATTTCACAGAGTAACCAGAAGCCCTTCCCGAGCTAGGGAACATCCCATGGAGAGAGGATGAGCCTCCCAAACTTTGGGATGTGGCCTTCTTTATTTTTCATCTCGCCCTGTATGAGTCACCTCTAGGGGCTGGGCGCGGTGGCGCACGCCTGTCATCCCAGCACTTGGGAGGCTGAGGCAGGAGGATCGCGAGTTCAAAGCCAGCCTCAGCCATGGCGAGGCACTTAGCAACTCAGTGAGACCCTGTCTCTAATCAAATTCAAAAAAGGGCTGGGGATGGGGCCCAGTGGTCGAGTGCCCCTGCGTTCAATCCCCGGTACCAAAAAAAAAAAAAAAAAAAGAATCACCTCTAGGACAAGTCTCATGGTGGCAAGGAAGGAGTTGGACTTGAGAATCCTGGAAAATACCTTCTGATCAGCAGCAGAGCAATGCGGCGCCCTGGGATCAGGGGGAGGAGTCGCGCTTCCGGCTCAGCGGTCCCCTGGGGGAGGAGCCGCGCTTCCGGCTCAGCGGTCCCCTGGGGGAGGAGCCGGGAAGGAGATTTCTCAGCTCTGCAAAATGAGGCCTCAGCTCTGGCGGGTGGAGGCCGCGCGGGCGGATGTGGTGTCCTGGGGGAAGAAGGGGAGCCCAGCCAAGGTACATGCGCAGAAGCTGTGGGTCAGGTGGGTGGACGAGAAGTGGGGGAGCGCAGCCAGGAAGAGGGCGGCCATGCACACCTGGCCAGGGCCAGGGCAGCCTCCCCACCCCCTGTCTAAATGCCTGCCTTCCCAGGAGAACGAGGAGTCCTCATCCGTGGTCCAAACAGGTCTTGGTACTGAATTTGCCCACAGGGCTCATCCCAAGGTGCTGGAATTGTGTGTGTGTGTGTGTGTGCACGTGTGTGCACAGGTGTGTCTCCTGCCCAGACTGTGGGCACTGGGTGGGAAAGGGCCGTTCCTCATCCACCTGGGCGCCTCCCCCAACGCCCACGTCCACGGCAAATGCTCAACAAATATGCAGACGTGAGCTTAGCCCAGCGGGCCCGGCTGCAATCCCGGGGGCTCAGAAGACCAGGGCAGGAAGGTCGCAAGTTTGAGCCTAGCCTGGGCAACTGAGCAAGGACCTGCCTCCAAACACATTTTTAAAAATTTGTTTCAAAGGGCTGGGGATGTTGCTCAGTGGTAGAGCAACTGGGTTCAACAACCAGTACTGCAAAAAAAAAAGAAAAAGAAAAAGAAAAAAGAAATATATATATTTATATTTATAAATATATAAATAAATAAATATATAAATATTTATATATAAATATATGAATATATAAACATATATATTTCTTTTTTCTTTATATATATATATATTTCTTTATATTTAGACATGATAAATGTGCCAGAAAAGACAGCTGGGGTGTGTGAAACACTGCAGAATCAGACCCAAAACTCTACTGACCCCTGGAGAGGCCATTTGTGTTTCCCAGGCCGGGCAACCTGTCCCTCTGGCCTCTGACAGCACACGTATTACACGCAGCCACTTTCGTCTTGAGGAACACCCAGATCATAGTCAGTCTGGCCCAGCTGAGGCTGAGCCCACCTTTAACTCAAAAATGGGCGTGTGGGCCAACCAGTGCCTTCTCTTCCCCTGGGCACTGATTATTCTAGTAGAGACCATAATCCAAGCCAGATCAGCAAACCTCAAATGTGGTACCGCCGGAAGCCCTCTTCCCCCTGGGCTGTGGGGATGTCACAGGGCCTGGGGTCTTTGCTATGGAAAGCCAGCCTGAGGGTGACACTGGAGTGGAGGAACACGGAGCTGCAGAGAAACCAAGTCCCGAAGACACTGTTGAGCGCCTGAACACAGCCGTGCCTGAAACCTACTCAGTCTCTCCAAAGACATCTATTTACAGGAGCAAAACCGTTTTTCCTGCTTAAAACAGTTGGAGTTATGATTGCTCTCCCTGCAGCAATTCCCTGGGGAGCCCCTGGGGAGCCCACACCAATGCAACATCTAGTCATTCTTCTCTCAGGCCAGTCGAGCAAATCCCTGAGCCGTATCCAAATGAGCATGACCACGGCACACCTCTGCTCCCAGTGTCACACGCGCTCACACCTCTGCACCTGTTGCTGCCTGAAGCGGAAGCCGCTTGGAGCAACGAACGCCGCAGGAAAATTCGGAGGCAGGATGAAAATGAAAAAAAAAGGTCTTTTATTCTTCTTCTCTCTCTGGCTCCAGCAATCACTCCAAACACTCTAACTCCAACCACCACCTTCTTCTTCTTCTTCCCTCACACTCTAACCAGCCTCACCCAGTTATATACATATAGCTTTAACAAGGACACGTGCTTACAGCTCAAGCTTACAGGTGCGTCACACAGTGTTCACGGGCATACAAAGATTCTTTGAATAATGCATTAATATCAGGTGGAAACTAGAACATCTTTTATGGCTCTCAGCTGACCGCAATCTTTAGCTATCTCCTTGATTATAGGCTCCTACATGCACCAAGGGCTCACACTCATTTAACACTTTGGAAACAACTGGCATTCCCTGATATGCCAGGCCCCCCAGCAGAATTCACCCGGTACACCCTCTCCGCTGGGCATGGGAGGCCTGCACCAGGGGCACTAGGTTCAGATAAGAGACCAAGGTCAAGTCCAACCTTGATGTTTTCTTTTGCTGACACACTTCATCCCTTGGGCCAAAAATGTACACAAACATGTTACCTCCAAAATGTGCCACCTAATATTATCGGAACAGCAGGTAGCACGTAATCCAAGGACACGGTGACCAGCAAGCCAGTGCACTGGGACATGCTGTCGCTGACAAAGGTCTGGGGTATGTGGTCTTCGTTAAAGCATCAGATGCATATTCAAACCCACGCTACATGAAACAAGTCATTTCTAACCAGTAAGTTTGCAAGCAGGAATTTAAAGTTTCTTTTGACCTTCTGTTGGTAAGTACTAATTAACTCTAGATATGAGAAAAAAAACTTTTGAAAAGTCCATAGCCACACTATCAGGACTATCATATATGTTATAGCTGCTGTTATTAGTTCGACAGTGTCACCCTGAAGGACTAACACTGGCAAGTCCACGCTGGGAGATTAATAAGCTCGCTCTACCCCCGCCCGCCTCTCCCCATCCCATCAGCAGGTTCTGTCTAGAGGCCAAGGTCATCAGAGCAGGACATCAGTGCTCTTGCTGTGTGTCAGACCTTAACCTATCACTACAAATTTCACATTGCAGCCAGGCGCGGTGGCACACGCCTGTCATCCCAGCACTTGGGAGGCTGAGGCAGGAGGATCGCGAGTTCAAAGCCAGCCTCAGCCATGGCGAGGCACTTAGCAACTCAGTGAGACCCTGTCTCTAATAAAATACAAAAAAAGGGCTGGGGATGTGGCCCAGTGGTCGAGTGCCCCTGAGTTCAATCCCCGGTACCAAAGAAAAAAAAAATTCACATTGCAGATAAGCACCAGAGAAATTGAAAATAGAGGCCAGAAAGGAAATGAAGACCAGCTCAATCACATTCTAAAAGTTTCTGTTTGCTTCCAGATTCTGTCAGTGGAGGAAATCTACCCGCCTACACCAAAGCAAAAGCCCTCTGCTCTCCTCTAGTGGAGAGTAAGCATCACAGAGGCCCAGGTCCGTCTTGAAGTGAGGGTGAGGGTGTGTGTGTGTGTGTGTGTGTGTGTGGAAACACAGAGGGGAAGAATGAGACCTGCTGTCCCAAACTCCTCTGCACGTGTGAGTTTATTCCTATGGGAACAATCTGGGTCACGCTGTTCAAACAGGGGTCCCTCTGCTTCCCGGAGCCTCGTCCTTAACCCTGGGGGATCCTTCCATCAGCGCTCATCTCTGGGACCAACTCAGCCCCCTCCCAACTCCACGTGGATTCTCAACACATCCGGTTCTGCTGTTAAAAAAAAAAAAAAAAAACCTTGCAAGGATGAATGTCAGTGTAAGCGTGAAGCAAGCTCATTTAGTTTTGCTTAGAGAATCTTTATTGGTGTTTATTTTGGAGGAAGTTTTGCTAATCGGGTCAAAATCATCTGACAGGTGAGAAAACACAAGCGATCTAAATGGCCCGTGGAGGAGGAGGGTGGGAAAGTGCGGAGATCCCGTCCAGCGCTGACCAGGAGGGGGACGGACGCGGCTGGAGAGAAGGGGAGAGAGAGAGAGGCGGGATGGGACCCCTCACCCGACAAGACAGGAAGGGGGCAGGGGGCCTCTCCCTCTATAATCTCCCAGCCTCCTTTCTACTTGGCATGAGCCACGGCTTCTTGTCTGAAGTTGGCTGGCGAGTCCCCCGTGGACGCACAGTGCCTGGAGAGCAGGGCCACCGCCCACAGGAAGGGCCAGGGCAAGTGGCCAGTTCCTGCTGGGAGCAGCCATCTCCCTCAGCCTCTCCAGCCGACTCTGGTTCTGGTCGCTGTCCACGCCCAGGGTCACCTATCATAGCATTATTTGTTCGTTCATACGGTTTTCATCCATCAAATGCCAGGCACTGAACCTGGCCCCAGACAGAGCCTGGGAGGTTGCTGGTGTTGCAGACAGAAGTGGCTACGTGGGGGACATCGCTCTTGTCTCTTTCAGAGGGCCCTGGACAATAAGTCAGCTGAGCCAACTGGCCAGTGAGTAAGTGGACACATGGAGTTTCTGGGGGGACAGTCCTACTCTGCCCCTTGGGGCTCTCCTTCTCCAGTCTACAGACTTCATTTATTCCAGACAGTTTAGTGAGCAACTAGCAACTACTGGGCACCAAGCACCTTTCTGGGCAGTGGGGTGCAACAGGGAACAAAAACAAAACAGACAAAAATTCTGTCCCCGGGGGACTTCAGGGGAAGAGACAAAGTGAAGTATACAGCAGCCACACGCTGGCCAGCCACAAGCCCAACTCTGCTTCATGGTGCCTCAGCTTCCTCCTCTATGGAGTGGGGACAATAAGGAGATCATAGGGATGCTTCCAGGACCCAATCTTCACTCAGTAACGCCTGTTAACCAGTGTCCATGTGTAGATGCTCAATAAACATGGACGCAATTATTGTTCTGGCTCTGCCCAGAATTCAGGTGACTGTAGCTTAGCAACAACGGGTGGCTTCCTGGTAGTCTTAGTGAGGGTGCTTGGCACCACATGCCCAGGCACGACAGCCCTGGGTGGTGGTAACTCAAGGTTTGTTTAAGCTCTGCAAAGTGGAAACAGACAACCAGCACATGGTCTTCTCCAGCACCAGAAAACTCCACCTGGCTCAACTCTTATTCAGATTAGGAGGGGAGGGAAGCGGGGTTTAGGACACAAAGGAGGGTTTAAGTCCTTTGAGTATAGACCAAGGAGTGGGATAGCTGGATCAAATGGGGGTTCCATTCCAAGTTTTCCAAGGAATTTCCATACTGCTTTCCAGAGTGGTTGCACCAATTTGCAGTCCCACCAGCAATGTATGAGTGTGCCTTTTCCCCCACATCGTCACCAACAATTATTGTTGTTTGTATTCTTAATAGCTGCCATTCTGACTGGAGTGAGATGGAATCTTAGAGTAGTTTTGATTTGCATCTCTCTAATTGCTAGAGATGTTGAACTTTTTTTTTATATACTTATTGATTGATTGTATATCATCTTCTGAGAGGTGTCTGTTCAGTTCCTTGACCCATTTATTGATTGGGTGATTTGGTTTTGCTTGTTTGTTTGTTTTGATGTTTAGCTTTTTGAGTTCTTTATATACCATAGAGATTAGTGCTCTATCTGATGTGCAAGTGGTAAAAATTTGCTCCCAAGATGTAGGCTCTCTATTCACCTCACTGATTGTTTCTTTTGCTGAGAAGAGGCTTTTTAGTTTGAATCCATCCCATTTATTGACTCTTGATTTTAATTCTTATACTATAGGAGTCTTATTAAGGAAGTCGGGGCCTAATCCAACATGATGGAGATTTGGGCCTACTTTTTCTTCTATTAGATGCAGGGTCAAGAGCTGCATTGAACCTCATAGCCTCTGCAGCCTGCCAAGGCACTAGGACATAATGGAATATGCTGTGGCCAGATAGGCTGGGTTTAAATCTTAGTTTTCCACTTTCATGATGCCCTGGGTAGGTCATTCATCCCCGCTGAGCCTGTTACAACAGGATGAGAGAATACACAGTGTCATGGTGAAGAACAAGTGCATCGGTCTGGAATATAGTATGTGCTCAGTTAACATGGGTCATCTCTCCACCTCTCCTAAAAAGCAAAAACGCCCTGTGTTGAGACCATAAACACTGTGCAAGTAACTTTTGGAATCCAGACTTGAATCAGAAAGGAAATCTTTACAGACACAGATTTGAGGGTATTAAATCCTCTGTAGATTATTAAGAATAAAACAGGCATAAAGACACCAAGTATGCACAAGTATCTGAGGGATGGCATTTGCAGTGGAATATGAGAGATGAAGTAAAAAAAAAAACACCGGGATCTACCTCTAAGTGGCCATGCACCATTGCAGGAATGGAGAAGAGATCTGCTCTGTTTTTGCAAACATTGTACCTATGACTGGGGTTAGCAGGGGAATATGAATGCCCTTGCCTTCTGCCAGACTGACAGGAATAGCCCAGATTGCCTGCCAACTCATCTCAGAGGGATGCTTCTTTAACTATAGGAAAAGACAAGCTTGATCAAGATAAGCTAGTTCCAAAATCCTGCCCCAGTAGCAAACCATTTTTTATGCATCCATTCCCAAATTAACCCAGCAAATAAAATCCCCATTGCACACACAAAAATGACCACTCTTAATTTTTTTTATATAATAAAAGCAACACAAGGGCAAATCCTGGCTGCTGGGCTTTCTCTGTGAACCTCCAGAGACACTGTAGGTTTTAGTGAGTTTTATAAAATATGCAGACTCAGCAACTCACTGCTCTGAGAGGCTAATGGGAAAGAAAGGTCATTGACACAAGGACCAAGGTCAGGTGGGGGAGGGCAAGAAAAGACAATGGACTCTATTTGGGGAAGAGCTGATGGATATGCCTCTAAAAGGAAATTACACAAATGCATCCCCAGTGGGCCTCTGAGATGCCCTGAAGCTGTACAGGGCACACAGGGCAGGTCACACACAGCCTCATAAACGTGTCCCCAACACCCACAACTGGGAGTCAGGAGGCCTGTTACACTCATGGCTCTGCTCTCCCAGGTACAGCTCTTCAGTTAGCCATGCCTCCGTTTCAGTGCCTGTGAAATGGGCATAATATTTACCCTTGAGGGACTTGGGTAGGGTCATGCTTACAAAAATGCTCTGTAGACAATAGAATCCTGAGCTGGTGGGAAAGAGCATATCTCACAAATACACATGCAGGAGATTTTCTTGCATTTTCTCTAGTACGACATGGAAAATGTGCCAAGTGTCTAATACACAGCAACATGCTTCACGCTCTGGGAGTAAAAGGACCAGCCCACCCAGCACAGAAAGGAACAGAGGTGCACCCTAATTAGCTTGCCTGGAAACAGGTAGCCTAGCAACAAGGTCGAGGGCCATTGTGCTCTTAAAGGGACATGGATATTCAGGTTGGCATGCCTGTGGCCCTTCTGGTGCAGGCCTCTAACATTCTGGGGTCTCTGGAAAGCCCTTCCCAACAGACATGGCCCTTCTGAGGTACTCTTGTCTTCTTTTCCTTCCTCTATGTGTGAGTCAGATTTCCATTACTGTAACAAATGCCTGAGGCAATCAACTTATAAAGACAGAAGGTTTGTTTCTGCTCACAGTACATGGTTGGTTGGCCCTGTTGCTTTTGAGCCTATGACAAGGCAGCATAACATGGCAGAGCAAAGCAGCTCACCTCATGGTTAGAACACAAAAGAGAGAAAAAGAAGAGATTAGGGTACCACAATTCTCTTTGAGGACACACCCCCAATGACCTAAAGACCTCCCACTAGGCCCCGCCTCTTAAAGGTTCCACCACCTCCCAATATCAGCAAGCAGGGCCAAACCTCTAACACACTGGCCTTTTGGAGACCTTCCAGGTCCAAACTATAGCACCCTATAAACCACATGAAGATAAAAGGGAGAGAAAATCCCGGGGCTTCAAAATGCATTTTTCTGTATTGGTGCATACATAACATTGGCCACCAGTAGGAAAATAAAATTATCATATTACATTTTCTCAAGGGTTGGTTTTTATACCTTCAAACTGCTTTAAAATGTGAATTTTGTCCAAATCAAGAAATAACTTGAGAAGTGTAAAAAAGGGAAAGAGATTATAGTAAAATCAATATTAGCAAGAGTGGAATTGTAAGACCCGAGGCAATAAAAACCTTTCCCAAGTCAAGAAAAAGAGATCTCATCATAAAATTACAATAAATTACTTTAGTTTTATCACTTGGTAAATTGCTTGAATATTAGCATCACCAAGGCTACATCTCCTCTCAACCAGGGCTGAGGCCTCCGCCCTAACGCAGACCAGACGAGGGCAGCATCACGGTGACAACTGGCATCAGCCCTCGCTTTTTTAAACAGGGCTTCTCCTCCTCGACCTCTCGGATCCCAAGATGCCCCTTTTCCTTTAGCTGCCACATCTTGCTCCTTTCAGCAAGACTGCCTACAGAGGGCGCTATTTGAATTTCACTTTGTTCTCATAGGCTACAGAATATTGTTCTTCTTTCCGTTTCCCCCCAATCGTTTAAAAATTTAAAAACCATTCTGAGTTTTCAGGTTAAGAAAAATAGGCAGTGAGCCAGGTTTAACCCTTGGGCCTTGCTTTGTGGACTCCTGCTCCATGTCCCCGAGACCCTCCCTGACCCTCCCAGAAGCATCAAGAGCCAGGCCTCGGCGTCTTCAATGCCAGGCTTAGGTGGGGACATCTCGCCCTCCTCAATCCTCCTGACAGGGACGTCCTCCTGTGTGCTTAGCATGAGGATTGCACGCTGCTATTCAAGCCCTGTAGGCTGGATGGCCTTGAGGCTTCTTGGAAGGACCCTGGTCCTGGTTTTCTAGAGCTGCCCAGAATGTCTTAGGCCTGATAGAGCAGCAACGGCCACCACTGTCACACCACGGCACTGAGTCTCCTCCTCTGTCAATGCTATAGTGTAGTGAACAGGACATCAGTGGTGGGGTGGCAGGAGGTAGAGGCATCATAGGAAAGAAATGGAAGAAATACCAAAAAGCAAGTTGGAAATAATGGCTGAAGCTTGGTATCCATGGGGGATTGACTCTGGGTCCTCTCCTCCTCTTAAAATTCTCGGACGGTCATTTTGTTATATAAAATGGTGCGGTACTTTCTCAGAACCTATACACATCCTTTCGTATATTTTAAATTATCTCATGATCACATATAACGTCTAACACAACGTAAGTGCTAGGTGGATGATGGTCATACTGTATCATTTAGGAAATAATGGCCCACGAAGGCTGTGTGTGTCCAGTACCTCTGCGACTTTTTCTCGATATGTTGGATCACATTGGCCTGTGGAACCCAGCGGTCACCTAAACTCCACAGTGGAGCAGCCTGGGCTCTCGAAGGCACCGAGACCCGCCTCTCCCAGGCCTAGGAGAGCCGGGTTAGGAATGTCATTATTGGGTTTAAAAGTGCCATATTCAAATCGTGTCCAACCTGGACCAATCCCAGGATAGAGAAGGCCCCCCGAAAACTCAAGAGCCACTGTTGTGGTGTGACTTAATCAATAAAATCAGGAAGAGTGTAAGTTATAGATTATAGATATAAGTGAAGTAAGACAATCATAAAGCAAGAACTGTCATAGACAGGCCTGAGACTCCATTTTGCTGCTTTCTAAAAACTAAACTCTTACAAGAGCTGTTTCTGAGAAACTAAATGAAAGCTGTTTTCTTATATTATTTTTCTGTACTTTGTGCCCCACAAATTGTACTCAATCCAAGAGATGGTGGTCTTGGTGACCTAGATGACTTTGAAGTAGATTCTTGCCCCCACTGACCACCGGCTCAAGCCCAGGATATGGCTGTCTGACCCTGCTCCGACCCAAGATGTGGTTGTCTGAGTTGCCTTGCATTTTTTTATTTTTATTTTATTTTATTTTATTTTATTTTATTTTTAGCTTCTGTAATCTGCTTGCTTGCTAACTAGACCCGCCAAATGCTGGTTTAACTTCTGTGATTGGCTTACCGGCATGACGCTGAGAAAGTTGTGTTTTTCATTCTTAAATTCCCAAGCAAAGCCAGCAAGCTTTCCCACAGAACTTTAGTCTCTGCCGGTGGCAGCCCCTGGCCAGGGAATAAAGCTCTCTAATTTGTTTTAAATTCGGACTTGGAGTGTTTTCTGAAGCGGCTCCTCATAACACCAGCTCACTGTGATCTGGAGGGAGAAGGCCACGGTCAGCGTGGTCCCTGGACACGAGCTTGCTGAGGAGGAAGCTTCCATTTCAACCAAGACCACGGAGGGGCGAGCCCAGTGTCCACTCATTAGGTATCACACAAACGCAGCAATGACAGAGGCCTGGTGCCAAAGTTCCACATCCCCCAGGCCAGTTCCCTCCCAAACCTTCATTTCTAGTGCCTGTCTTTGAGTTGCCACATAAATTCCATGACTCAGGGATTAGACACCACAGTGGCCAGCCCCTGAGAGACAGTAGTAAGGCCCCAGCAGCCCAGGCCCTGCTGCTCCCAAGGAAAACACCAAGCAACACACAGAAACCCCCCAGGGTCATCGGGCTGGGGGGATGGGGACACACACGTGTGCATTTCTTGTTTTCTTCTTTTTACTCCAAACTTTTCACTCCTGGGCTTCCCAGCTCTGTGAGACAGAGCTCTCAACACTGGCCCCCGGCACACAAGGCCTGAGCCCAGCTCTAACCTGTTCCTGCTCATTTGGGGGAAAAAAAAGGTGCACATTTGAAAATATATTTCTCAGGCTGGGGTTGTGGCTCAGCGGTAGAGCGCTCGCCTAGCACATGTGAGGCCCTGGGTTGGATCCTCAGCACCACTTACAAATAAGATAAAGGTACTGTGTCTAACTACAACTAAAAAAAGAAGAAGAAGAAATTATAGTTCTCAAGGTTCTATTTGATAGATAGGCTTGGGCCGAGGGGCCACCTCCCCATGGAGATTTCCATGAGAAGCAACCTGGTTTCATTTTCCCCAGGCAGGAGCCAATTGGCTTTAAAGGTTGCTCTGTTCCCCAGGCAGGAGCCAATCGGCTTAAAGGTTGCTCTGTTCCCCAGGCAGGAGCCAATCGGCTTAAAGGTTGCTCTGTTCCCCAGGCAGGAGCCAAATTCATTATGGCTCTCTTGAATGCCTATCATCTAGAATAGTCTTGGGCTACAGCTTTAGCCAAAAGTAAATAGGGGAGGGTGCAGGACGCGTTCCTGGCCATGAAGGAAGCCACCAGAGGATCACGGTGCACACATATGGGTGCGACATGATTGCACCCATCACCTCCTGTGGGTGTGCAAAGTGGGCTCTGTCCAGCTGTGATTCCAGGGACCTGTCCACAGGCTTCTCCTGATGCCTCCAGGCACCAGGGACCATGAGCTTCTCCAGGGTAGGACACCTGATTCCCTGGATGCCACTCTCTTCCAGCCCAAGGGAAACAGACCATCAATGTCCACTGAATGCACAGCCCTCCCAGACGGTGGTCGGGCAGGGGGCAGGGCAGACTCTCTACGTCGGAGTCCTGACATGCAGCCATGGGAGTGTAAATGAGCCCCTAGACCCCTCGACGCCTCGGTTTCTTCATCTGTAAAATGGGAATTAAAATGGTACCTACGTCAAAGAGCCGTTGTGAAAAGTAAATGAATCATTGCAACCACTGGGATGGCTACTTAAAAAAAGAAAAAGAAAAAAAAAAAAAAAAAAACAGAAAGTAGCAAGAGTTGATGAGGACGTGGAGAAACTGGGAACGTTGTGCCCTCTTTGTGGGGTGTACAGCGTCACGGCCTCTATGAGCAGCTGAACCGCGGGTCCTCAGAAAATCGAAAATGGAATTACCCTGGGCTCTAGCAATTCTACCTCCTAAAAGGATCGAAAGCAGGGTCTCGGGGGAATATCTTACAGGATTCTTCACAACAGCTAACGGGAGGCAGGAACCCAAGGGCCCGCTGGTCAATGGCTGCATAAGCCAAGTGTGGCATGTTCACACCATGGGACCATTCCGCCTTTTAAAGAGAGATTCTGACACAAGCTACAGCACACAGGAAAGAAGCAGGTTCCTGCATGTGAACTCAGCCAGGCACAAGAAGACAAATTCCGTATGATTGTACTTGTGTGAGGTACCTCGAGTGTCAAAATCACCAAGAAAGAAAGCAGAACAGTAGCATCCAGGGCCAAAGGGTGGAGAGATGGGGAGACTGCTCAACAGGTGGGAGTTTCAGTTTCACAAGATGAGAAGAGTCCGGAAGGTGGATGGTGGTGTTGGTCAAACGTTATGAGTGTATTTAATACCACAAAACTGAACACTTAAAAATGGTTAAGATATGCCAGGCGTGGTGGTGCACGCCTGTGATCCCAGCAGCTCGGGAGGCTGAGGCAGGAGGATTGCAAGTGTGAGGCCAGTCTCAGCAACTTAGTGAGGTCCTAAGCAACTTAGCGAGACCCTGTCTCAAAACAAAACAAAAAAAAATTAAAAAGATGGGGGATGTAGCTCAGTGGTAAAACAGTCCTGGGTTCAATCCCTGGTACCAAAAAGAAAATTATTAAGATGGTAAATTTTCTTATATATTTTAATACAATATAAAAGCTGGTGAAGAAAGAAAATTAAATGAGTTAACACATGTGTGGCACTTAAAATAGTGCCTGGCTCCACCATTACCATTATCCTCATCTCTATCTTCATCGTCAGTCTTCAACCTGAAGAGAGGAGGCTTGAAAGCAGTTAACACCATCAAGCCGTCCGGGTCTGTGCACGGGCAATTCTCTCTTTACTTGCCATTCCCCCCAACTTCATGCTCTGTAAGACCGAACCCCGCCCTGCCCAGGGCCTCATCCCCAGCACTGCACACATTAGTGACATACTGCTTGTTGCCGCCTGCAGCTATCGCCGTCTGCAGCAACGATACCGCGGGAAAGAATTCGGAAGCAGACTGGAAAATGAATGAGCTCTTTATTCTTGCTTCTTCTAACTTCTCTCTCCGGCTCCAACAACCCCTCCAACTCCAACCACCTCTCTAGCCAACCTCACCCAGTTAAATACTTTTTGACTTAACAAGTATGCACGCGTCAACAGCTCAAACTTACAGGTGCATCACATAGTGTTCACGGGCATAGAAAGATTCTTAGAGAAATGCGTGAATATCAGGTGAAAATACTGAAACACCTCTTATGGCTCTCAGCTAGCCGCCATCTTAGCTATCTCTTTATTAGGGCTCTCACAACTGCTATGGTCTTGATGAGGGTTAGGTGATGCCCAAAGGTCCACTGTGATTGCAGGCTTGGTGCTATTGGGAGGTGGTGGACCTTTAAGGGGTGGAGCCTAGTGGGAGGTCCTTAGCTCACTGGGGGCGCGTCCTCAGAAGGGATCCTACAGCCCCAGTCTTTCTGACTCTCTGTTTAGTGATGTAAGCTCTTCAACACACACAGTACCTCCTCCATGACATCATGCAGCTGGGAGACAGAGGGCCCTAACCAGGACTGAGCCAGTACCATGCCCTTTAGCCTCCAAACTGTGAGCTAATCAACCTTTTGTTCTCCACAAGTAGCTCTTGTCGGGTATGTTATTATGGCAATGGAAAGCTGACGAATACACCATGCACTTTTTTGGTTGATACTTGAATGAATGGATGAATAAATGGACAAATACCCATCTCCTGAAGTCCTCTTTGAAATCCCCTTTTGACACGATGACATTGCAGGCTATTTTCAGGCAGGCTGGATCCCTCACCTGGTCTCCTTGTCATATGGCATGTTAACATCCTGCGACTGCGTCGCTTCTGCTAGAACAGCAGTGGGTGGCGAGCAATGGAGCAGAAGCCGAGGACCCTGACACCTGTGAGACTGCTCAGCCAGGAAGACTCTGGGGACGTTATTTCTATCCTCAGATGCACTTAGGACAGGAGGCTCTTGCACAATCACCTCGAAGTTCATGTCAGCAAGTGGACATGCAGCACAGGGATCAGGGGCAGAACACCTGGAGCTTGGCACGAGAAGGAGGCAGGCCACAACTCCCATCACTGTGGCAAAACTGGAAGTCCAGCACAGCATCCCCATCCAGAATCCAAGGCAGAGATCAGACAAGAGATTCCATAAGACCCAACAGTATTCCCCCCTCAATGGTAGGAACCCTTCCGGAAACAGGGCCGGAAAGAAGAAACTAGACCAATGGCATGAGGCTCTTCGTGGGCAGAACCAGGATTCGAACTCAGGATTCCATGACTTAAAGGCAGATACGTATACTCACATACTAAGGTGCCAGTATTTGAATTTTAACATGATCCTGATGCTGTTACTGATTTGAAAACTAATGTGCTAAAACCACAGCATATGTATCTGCAGAAAGGGTGACTGCAGACCCCATCACGTGGTAGGGCATTAGCTTTTCGTACTTGGTGGGTGTGACATCTGCTTACTAATTGCATGTATTTCCAATGCACTAGGGGAAGCTGGCCATTCTCAGTGCACCCAGGGTGCCCACTCTGGCCACCTCTGTCACACGTAGTACTGCCAGCATTCCCGGCCTGCAGGAGCCCTGTTTGGGGATTGGCTTGAATTGCGGTTGACTATGAGCCGTGGAGATTTGGGCATTGTCGCCTCCCGTAGTCTCACGGGACTTGTTGCGGGATCTCGAGTGCCTTGGCCGAAATTGCTGATCGGGTCAGCGCCATTTTGGTGGTGTGTTTGGCGTGTGTTAGTCGTTGTTAGAACCAGAGAGAAAAGTTATCAGAATAAAAAGCTGTTTGTCTCAAGTTTGCTTCTGAAGTTTTTCCCGCGGCTCTGTTGCTCCAAGCGCTTCAGGCGGCAACACCGCCCCCCCCCACACACTCATGGTTCCGCCCTCCATGAATTCAGTTACCTGCAGTCAACCATGGTCCAAAGATACTAAATAGAAAATCCCAGAAATAAATTATTCACAAGTTTGGAAGAAGTTTTATTTCCGTGCATTGTTATAATTGTTCTGTTTTGTTAAGTATTGTTGTTAAAATAGAAAATAAAACTACTGCAGAGCGGAGCAAAGAGTAAGTGGGCCTTCTGGACGTGGGCAGGGTGTGGGGCAGCTCTTGCAAGAGTCCAGGCCCAGAGCCAAGCTGGTGGTGGCAGACGGACAGCAAAATGGCCAGGGTGGAGGGGGCCTGAGGGGACGAGGCAGGAGGACTCTGGATGGGTTGAGTGGGAGGGGTCAAGTTCGAATCCCAGGCTTCCTTTTTTTTTCTTTTTGGTACTGAGGATTGAACTCAGGGGCACTTGACCACAGGGCCACATCCCCAGCCCTTTTTTGTATTTTATTAGAGACAGGGTCTCACTGAGTCGCTAAGCGCCTCGCCATTGCTGAGGCTGGCTTTGAACTCATGATCCTCCTGCCTCAGCCTCCCAAGTGCTGGGATTACAGGCGTGTGCCACCACAACCGGCCCCAGCCCTTTTTTGTATTTGATTAGAGACAGGGTCTCACTGAGTTGCTAAGCGCCTCGCCATTGCTGAGGCTGGCTTTGAACTCGCGATCCTCCTGCCTCAGCCTCCCAAGTGCTGGGAGTACAGGCCTGTGCCACCGCACCCGGCTGAATCCCACTTTTCTAACTGTGTGACCAGATGTAGGTGGCTTCTCCCCAGAGAAGGGGAGACTGGAGGAAGACCAGGTTTCGGGCAGGACGGGTGGAGGAGATGAACCTCAACCCTTGGAATCGAGGTTCTAAAGAGATAAGCCAGGAGAGTCACTGTGCAAGCAGTTGGGTCAGAAGTCAGAAAGGCCAGGGTCAGAGGCATCAGCCCTTGACAAGCTGACCTCTAAGAAATGGGACGCGGACTGACTCTTTTAAAGACAGCAACTCTCCCCGGGCCTGGGCTTCATGCCTGGCCTGTGGATTCTCCTTCCGTTCCCGTGTCCATGGCAATGCTGTCAGTGCTGGCCATCATCAGAGAGCAAGGAGAGGTTCAGGGAGGTCCAGCAAATTGCCGATGGATTGAACTTCAGGAAGGGGTGGGAAGGAGGAGAATGTCCCTGCAGGTGGCCTTGCTGTTCTGTGGTGTTGTGGGTCCTGGGTGAGCAGACCAGGGCAGAGGCCGTTCCCATAACAGCAAAGCCTCGAGAGAAGACCTCGTACGTTCTCTGTTAGTCTAGACGGGAGCTCACAGGTTGGAACTCCATGATTATCCCAGACAACAAGCTCTCGGGTCGAACCTCGTGAAGCCACCTGTCAGCCAACGGACCTCAGGCAGGGGCTGTCCTGAGCCTTGCCCCTGTCCGTGGCTCACAGTAACACCCGTCTGTGACCTCAGTTTTGGTGGGTGGGATTTGGGACACTGCTCGTCTGGGTCTCTGCTGCAGAGACTCACAGGCTACCATCCAAGGTCAACCCTGTCTGGGGTCTCCTCTGAGGATGCCCAGGGGAAGGGTCTGCTCCCAAGACGGGGATCTGAGGGATACGATGGCCTCAGCTCCTTGCTGGCCGAGGCAGATGGCCACTCTCTGTGATCTTCGTCTCTCTGGGTGATGACTGACCAAAGCCAGCAAGGAAGAGTCAATAAAGAGTCTCCTGGCCGGGCGCAGTGGCGCACACCCATCATCCCAGCACTTGGGAGGCTGAGGCAGGAGGATCGCGAGTTCAAAGCCAGCCTCAGCAATGGCGAGGCACTTAGCAACTCAGTGAGACCCTGTCTCTAATAAAATACAAAAAGGGCTGGGGATGTGGCCCAGTGGTCGAGGGCCCCTGAGTTCAATCCCTGGTACCAAAAAAAAAAGAAAAAAAAAAGTCTCCTGGCAGGATGGAGTTAGAGTCTGAAGAGGTAGACCCTGGAAGTCACATCCCGCCACTTTCGTCCCTTATCTGTTGATAAGAAGCCAGTCGGCCACAGCCCCTTCCCCGGGGGAGAATGGGACCCAAGGCGTGGACATCAGAGGTCAGGGACAGCTGGGCATCTTGGCCTCTGTCCCCCACAGTGCTCAGCATTCTCGCCCAGGACACGGAGGAGACGGCAGCCCCCGGTCACGGGTACCACGCAGAACAGACACAGGGACACAGGTACCGCACGTGGAGCGGTCCCTAGACTGTTTCGTGTTCTGACAGTGCTTAGTTGCTGTTTTTTTTGTTATTCTAATTCTGTAAACGTGCAGCACTGTGAAAGCTTTCTTTGTGATATTTTTTTAAGGGACACCACATGATATTCCAACAGACATAACCCTCGTGGAACGATGTCATTAATAAAAAATACAAAAAAAAAGGGCTGGGCATGTGGCCCAGTGGTCAAGTTCCCCGGGTTCAATCCTTGGTACCAAAAAAAAGAAAAAAAAAAAGAAGAAGCCTGGGATTCGACCTTGACCCCTCCCACTCAACCCATCCAGAGTCCTCCTGCCTCGTCTTCCTCGGGCCCCCTCCACCCTGGCCATTTTGCTGTCCGCCTGCCACCACCAGCTTGGCTCTGGGCCTGGACTCTTGCAAGAGCTGCCCAACACCCTGCCCACATCCAGAAGGCCCACTTACTCTCTGCTCCGCTCTGCAGTAGTTTTATTTTCTATTTTAATATGTCTTCAAGTATAACACTGTGCACAAAAGCACACAAATCATAGGGAGCCGCGTGGTGTGCTTCACACAGGGAACACACTCACAGAACCAGCCCAGCTCAAGGATGGTGACGTGGGTAGTACCTGCTAGGGAACCCCCTCTGTGCCTTCTCTGGCCACTGATGAGCTCGTGGCTGCAGTGCCGCACTGCACGGCCGTACTGTGCTGTGTACGCGTTCATCTTTCTGTTGACAGATATCGGGCGTAATACAAACACTGCTGGTAATCATAGAATACTTTTTGTTGTTGTTGTTGTTGTTGTTGTTGTTTTTGGTACTGGGATTTAACTCAGGAGCACTTAATCACAGAGCTACATCCCCAACCCTTTTATTTATTTATATTTTTAATATTTATTTATTTGCTTTAGTTGTACACAATGCAATGCATTTACGTTTACGTGGTGCTGAGGATCGAACCTGGGCCGCGCGCGTGCTAGGCGAGCGCTCTACCGCTGAGCCACAACCCCAGCCCCATATTTATTTATTTTTTCATTTTTTTATTTCGAGACAGGTTCTCAGTCACTTGCTTAGGGCCTTGCTAAGTTGCTGAGGCTGGCCTCAAACTTGTGATCCTCCTGTCTCAGCCTCCCAAGCTGCTGGGATTATAGATATGTGCCACTGTGCCCAGCTATAGTATATATATATATATTTTTTTTGAGGTATTGGGGATTGAACCCAGGGCTTCACTCTTGCCAGGCAAGCACTCTGACCCCAAACTACACCCACAGTGCACCACTCTACTGTCGTGTTCGACGTATATGCACTCATCTCCACACACATGCATTTTAGTGAACACACATCTACATTTCAGATGGATGTCACCTGCACGGGTCACGGTATGGGAAGGTGTTCAACAGAGGCAGACACTGCCAAACAGTTTTCCAAACCAGCTGCACCCATTTTCATGCCTACCAGTGGTGTGTGATTCTTTTGCTTGCTCTGTACTCTTCTCAATACTAGATATCACCTGCCGTTCCCAATTTCCCACTCTGCTACAGGTATGGGTGTATGTCATTACAAGTCCCCTGGTTCCTAATGAGGCTGAACATCTTGCATGAGTTTTTTGTTTGTTGGCTACTTCTTTCCTGAGGTGCATGCTAACCTTGGCCCACTTTTCTTTACTCTTCCTGCCTCTTTATATGAGTGGGTCTTTGTATGCTGCAGAAATGAGCCCTCTGTCAGAATATGCATTGCAAATACCTTCTTCCATGCCAGGTCCCCTTTTCCTCTCCTTTCGTGGTACGTGGTGAAAAACAGAAGCTCTTGGTTTCGATGGAGTCCATTTTATCCGTTCCTTTGTCCTTTCTGGTTCCAACTTTTTGTATCCTATTTAAAATAATCCTGCCCACCCTCAGCTCATGAAGCTGCTCTCCTATATTTTCTTCCAGAAGGACTTTTCAATGTTCGCTTGCTTTTGTTTATTTTGATTTTGTGATTTTTTTCCTTTCAGGATTAGGCCTGTGATCTACCGCCATCTTTTTTCTCCCCTTCATTTAAATATCCAGTTGATCCTACAGTTTTCACTGGGGGAAAAAATGTCACCACTGTACTGCAGTGTTACCTTATAAAGTGACTGTCTGTGTAGGTCCGCCTCAGGACTCTTGTTTTGTTGTTGGTTGTCTTTGTCCATGTGTCAATAGTAATGTTGTCTTCATGAAAACAGTGTCGCCAGGTCTTGGTATTAGAAGCATAACTCCTTTGCCTAGTTGTCTTTTTAGATTGCCTTGTTGAGTCTTACCCCTTTGCATTTCCACACAGATTTTAGAATCAGCTTGAAAACCTCTATCCCACAAAACATGGCCAGTTTTGATTGGAAATGCACTGAGTCTGTAGACCGGTTTAAGATATCTAGCTATTTTCATAACATTGGGCTTTCTGATCCATAAATATAATGTATTCATCTTCTTTAATTTCTTACAACCATATTTCACAACTTTCAGAACTTTTGTTGGATCTATTCCCAACCAAGCAGGTTTTGATATTATTATAAATGTATTTTTTATTAAAATTTTTACTGTTTATTACTGCTAGTATATAAAATAGGTCTTTTAATTTTGTCCTATATCTAGTAATATTGATGTTTATGAGTTTATGATGTTTATGAGTTCTCATAATTTGTGTATAGATTCTTTTAGATTTTCTACATACATAATCAGTTCCACCTGCAGTGGTAACAGGTCTTTTTTCCCAGTCATTATGATTTTTACTTCTTTTTCTTGCCTTATTGCATTGCTTATAACTTCCAGGAAACCATGATAAGGGAAATCCTTGCTTTAGTCCAGATCTTGAGGGAAATTTGTTCAATATTTCACTGTGAGGTATGATATTTACTGTGGGCTTCTTGTAGATCTTTATTGGAGTAATGTTCTATTTTTCATGAACATGATTTTTTCAAACAGGGAATTTGATCTTGTCACTCCTTAGGGCTTTTAGCTGTGCCCACAGGTGTCTCCAGAGCCTGCCCTAGAATTTGTATGCTCCCTATGCTCTCCATCCTCCAACCTCAGTCACATTCAGTTCCTTGAGCACACCGCACTTCCGTCCATCAGAACTCCCTCGTACGTGCTTACCCCCAACCTGGGAAGGGTCTTCCAACGTTCTCTTGCACCTTCTCCTGGTCAGACTACACTCATCCTTCAAAACTCTGCTTGAGGATAACCTGTCCAGGGAAACCTTCCCTGACCACTGACCCCAGAACACATCAGGCTATTTAGGAACAAGTTCTTGTAGCACCTCTGCCTTTCCTTTCTAGCTTTAACTTCCACTAGACTCACTGTGACTGGAACCTTTTTAGGAGCAAATATTATTTTGCTCCCCATTGCAATCCCAGACTCCAGCATAATGCCTAGCTCCAGGCAAGGTGGTGCTGAATGAATGAAAGAATGAAAATGTGAAGTGAATTCACTTTAATCTCTCTGGATCTCTTTTCCCACAGCCACAAAAAGTGAACTCTGCTTCTTTTATCTTTGACATTTTATGATTCTGATTGGAGAACAGAACTGTGCAAAAGAGTCAAAGTTTGACAAACCTAAGTGATTCTTCTCACCTTTTCTGGTGTCGTTGATTTTGCTGAATTTGAAAACATAAAGGCCAGCTAGGATCCTTTTATGACTCTGGCCACTGTTGTCTGAGCTCATGTTCATCTTAAGCTCCTTGGAAGCAGATGGCAGGCTCTGGCCACAGAGGACCCCTGCCACCAGGAAATGCAGTGCCCGAGAAAGAGCGTCACTGCACACTGAGACCCATATCCAGGAACCAAAATAGCATTAACTGTCCTGTCATGGAGTTCTCTGGCTGCTTCCCAAACCGAATCCATTAAGAACTAACTCATCCAGGAAGTGTTTTCTTCCACAGTGAGTTCCTTTGACAGAGGAAAATTCAGACAGCTCCAGGTAAATTGGAAGATAAATGTTTGCATCGCACAAAAAAAGCATCATTTGTAAAATAAAAATCGTTCTTGGTTTTAAATTCACCCAATGTGCTTATTAAAGAGATTGACATAAAATTATGACTGCACTAAAAAGAGTCATTTGTCCACATCAGCCCAGTTTCTCCATGAAGCACCGTGAGTCAGAATGCTCTAGAGAGGCCAGCCCTCCCCTACCCCCACACATGCTTCTTGCACTTCTTCTAACCTGGGCACTTCTGAAATGGCCGTGCTTGTAATGGTAATTTATTTTGTTTTTAATTGGCCCAACCCAGCAAAAGGGAAAGCTCCAGGAAGACTGGGCTGTCGTCCGTTCCGTGAGCCACTATGTCCCAAGAGCAACGCAGGGCTTGGGTGACAATTGGCACTTGGTGCATATTTATTTCAAACAATGACCAGAGCAATTACCATTTGACTTCCTGTAGACACAGAAAGATAATCAGAGATAACTGCACAGAGTGGAAATTGTTATGATGGGAAAAAATTCACTCATCTCTAAAATACACATGGAATAACTTAATGCCAACTAACCCCCTTTTTAAAAGTTAAGCTCTTTTCTTTCCAAAATCCGGTCAACTCCTTTGTCATTATTATTTTGTGTGTGTGTGTGTGTGTGTGTGTGTGTGCGTGCACGCACGGTGCTGGGGATTGAACCCAGGGCCTTGTGCATGTGATTCAAGCGCTCCACCAACTGAGCTATACCCCCAGCCCTGGCCATCTCCTTTAGCTGTGTGTATAAATCAGCCTAGAGCTGCCCCATGAGCAACCCACATGCCCTAGAGCTCCTCTCTGTCCCCACATTGCCCTCACCCTGAGACCCAGCCTAGTGGGGCAACCTCCTTCTGGAACATTTCCTGACTGTGTAACAGGCAAAGGAGAACAGGACAAACCACACATCGGCTTCAACATGATGAAAGCCCCTTATACCCACACTGCCCTGACCAGAGCAAGTCACGTGGTCAAGGCTGACCTCACTGGAGCAAAGGAGAACGGCAGGAAAGGAACTGGAACATCTGGTTGACCAGCTGTGCACGCGACCACATTCTGGTTTCCAGCTGTGGGTGTGGATGATAAATAAAGAGGATGATGGAAAATTCCAAGTCCAGACTCAAAAAGAAAAATAAGTAAGAACTGTTCTCATTTCACCCACGAGAGCCACTAAGGGACCACGCTCAGCCAATTCTGAGTTTATGTATTAGTAGAGAGAGGAGCTGAGGTTCTTCCTCTAGAGCATTCAGAAACAGCCCTCTGACACCACACTGCCCACCCCAATCAGGAGACGGCAGTGCCCTGCAGGCCACCTTCCTCGGGCACTCCGAGTCCTCCCTGGGGGTTTGTCTTTCACCTGGTTGACAGTTTGCCTCTACTAGAGAGCAGCATTCTGGGAGCTGCGAGCCTTGTAGTTACCTGTGACATCGTCTTAAGACAGGCTGAGTCGGCCAACAACCCCCAGCTGTCAGGAGCAGCCTTCTCCTGAGCCACCACTTCCGGAAATTGTCTCTCCCCTCCTCCTGTGACCCACTACTTCAGGCAAGAGAGTTTTTCAGAGACGAAGAAGTGGTAACAGAAGAGGGAAGTAAAGACAGAGAACTTTTGAGACTCCCAGTTTCAGGCTGTGTAAGTGGGAATGGGGGAGATTCCAGGGACACCATTTGCGGAATCACTTTGGTGAGGGAAAAAAAAAAAAATCAGGATGCACAAATTTATCAACTTTATGGATTTTTACTGAGCACAGTGATGGGCTGTATATGCCTTGGAAGCAGCCCTAAGAGACGCAGCCCAATGTTTGAGGGGACTGCAGTCCAGTAGGGAGACCTTGGGTATTTTTCACACAGTGGGATCATGCTTAAAACAAATCACATGACCACTTCTGCAGCCTGGGATGCTTTGGGAGCTATCACAGTGCTAAATTCAGAGGATGGAGAGGAGGGAGCTGGGAGACTGGAAGGTGGCTGGTGGGGAGATGGAATGAGGTGGGAGGGGGGCCACCGTGGGGGAGAGGGATTGGGAAAGGGTGATACCTAGAGCCGTGAGGAAAGGTGCTCTGCTGCCTGTCCCTGCAGCTCAAGTGCCGAAGATGCTGTGCTTAAAGGTGATTTAAAATCATCCCATGCACCCAGCGTAAGCAACCAGCCAGCACAACTGGAGGAACAGCTGGCCTCTAAGGAAGTGAGGAGAAGAGAACCTTTGCTCCATCTTCAACACCACAAGGAAATGCCTCTCCCTGACACGCCCAGTTGTACCGTGCTCACAGCAGGATCGGATGGCCTGTTCCCAGGTAAACCCAGGTGTCACCTCTCAGGCACACCCCACCAGGAGCATGGAGTGACACCTGGTTGGTGGCACCAGGAAAGCAAGTAGGTAGGTTTCCCACAGTGATGGGCTGCTGGCACCATCTCTTACCAGCTTGTGGTTATGATATTGTCAGGAACATTGTGAGCTGGTCATTAACTATAATGACAATCATAAATTCAATTATGTAAACTCGCAATGAAATAAATTATATTGAAGACAGAGGTACTCAGTACTCAAAATGCATCTTTTCCTAATTATTTTCCTACACTTTACTGTTATCTCTGTTCTTGAGGTTATTGACATTTATTTTATATCTGTGTGGCAGAAAAACTGTATCTCCAACTCCATGTTCAGTAGCATCACATGGGCTGCTTGAAATCACAGAGTAAGAACGTTGGCACAAGTGCTTGAGCAAGGAAGATACCAGAATAAAGGGGTCACTTCCCTGGTGGATCCATGCCATGAACCAAGAAAAGCAGACAGGCAGCTCTTCAACAAGGTGGGTGAACGATCAAGAATTTGGGGGCACTTTACTGGAACTGAATACTGGACATTCAAAACAGTCTGGGGACTCGGGAGATCTTATGTAATAACATAAGGGAGAAAAATCCCCAGCTCTACAGCCACAACAGTGGCTGTAGGCACAAACCAGAACAGTCCCTAAGTGAATGCAATAAAGCAACAAAGAAATCTCTTTCTCAGGAAGTGTGAGGCGTGTCAGGGTACAGAGAACTTAGAGATCAGAGACACTACTCAAAAAAAACCATCAGCTGTGCTGCACAGTATCAGTATGTGGGAGGGAAGCTGCCATTTCTCTTGGTGGCATGCACAGAGGAGAGCAGAAGGAATCATTTAGCAGCCTCAGTGGGAGGACATATTGCTGGGGGAGCCAATTACTGGCAGACCCAAGTCTGACCCAAAAAATGAGCTGGGCAAAACCACAGTGCATGACAGAGAGTGTGCCTAAGGAACAAGAGAAAATCAAGTGCAGAGAGATGTTTACACAGTGCAGTACTGTTCATGAAAACCCACCTTGCTTCCCCCTCCCCCTACAACCCTGCTGACCAGGAATTCAAAAGGGAGAGGGTGGGAGAGAACAAGTTCAGAGACTGAATCATAGACCAGGAATCATGGGGTTCCCAGGTAAAGTAGTGGGCCAAGAACAAGCTCCTATACCACATGAGTGGAGCCCAAAGGAGATTCCTGAGGCACAGTCTTCTAACCCAGACCAGCAATTGCAGGGCATTGGAAGTGTGCTGACTTAAAATCTGCAGACCAAAAGGCTCCCAGGGAAGAGTATTCCTAAGCCTACATCCTGCCTCCAGCTGTTCTGCCTCCAGAACTAACACTCTCACCATAGCAATCATAAACATCCTGAGGGTGGAGCTAGCATCAAACTCCAGATAACACCACCTAACTGCTGAGAAGGGAAGCTGAAAAATTTTTGAACTCCAACAGAAACAACTGTTCAATTTTTCATTTTCCCCCTTCTCTTACTACCATTTTTTTGAAACCAAGTGTTCTTCATGCATCACTTTATTGAGGACTGGGATCTCTGAATAATATATTACAGTTTTGTTGTGTATTCTTTTATTTTTACTTTTTTCTTTATATTTTAAAATTTTACTTTTTTTATATATATTTTATATATATTATATATATATATATATATGTTCCTCTCACTTATCTGTTTCCCTGGATTCTCTTTATCTGTTTTCTCTTGCTAACTGGTAGCCTCTTTCACTCTTCCTATACTTTTTTTACTTCTACCTTCTGTTCTTGTTCCTCATAAACATCACACCCTAAACTGCCTCTATTCTCTCTTTGTCTACCATTTGAAATTGTAAACCCTTTTTGTAAACTTACTGTTGATATTATAGACAATAATTGAACACATCATTTCTGTTTAATGTGACAAAACTGTAGACAAATTAATAGGTGATATTTGGTTTAAAGCTGTATATTGCTTGCATTGAGTGCTGTTATTATTTGTCTCCCCCTTAAAGGCAAGGTACTAGAAAACTTCCAGGACACTGTGTCTACAGGATAGAAACTATACTGCCTCAGATCCATGCTGAATGGATAAACAAACAACATGGAAAAAAAAAAAAAAAAAAAAAAAAAAAAAAAACAAGGGAACAAATCACCCCAAACAAACCAAGATGCTCCAATAATAGAATCCATTGAAAACATAGTAGAAGGGGCTGGGGTTGTGGCTCAGCGGCGGAGCGCTCGCCTCGCACGTGCGCAGCCTGGGTTTGATCCTCAGCACCACGTAAACATGAATGCATTGCATTGTGTACAACTAAAGTAAATAAATAAATATTTAAAAAAAAAAAGAAAACATAGTAGAAGAAATGTCAGAGAAGGAGGTTAGAATGTACATAGTTAAACTGACCCACAACATAAAGGATGATGTAAGGAGTGAAATCAAGGATAAATTTCAGGAGGTGAAAGATCAATTCAATAAAGAGAGAGAGAGATTCTGAAAAGAAATCAAGCAGAGATCCTTGAAATGAAGAAAACAATAGACCAAACATTTAATGAAAAATATCACCAACAGACTAGATAAAGTGGAAGACAGAACCTCAGGCAATGAAGACAAAACATAATCTTGAAAATGAAGTTGAATATACAGAGAAGATAGTAAGAAACCATGAACAGAATTTCCAAGAATTATGGGATAACATGAAAAGACCAAATTTAATCTTTTCAATAAAATAATCTCAGAAAAAAATTCCCAAACCTAAAGAAAAAAATGGAAAATCAAATACAAGAGACTTACAGGACCCCAAATGTACAAAATTACAACAGACCCACACCAAGACACATTAAAATGAAAATGCCTAGCATACAGAATAATAGAATTTTAAAGGCTGCAAGAGAAAAACATCAGATTACGTATAGGGGAAACCAATTCAGATCTCAGCTGATTTCTCAACCCAGAACCTCAAAGCTAGGAGTTCCTGGAATAAAATAGACTAAGCTCTGAAAGAAAATGGATGCCAACCAAGAATTCTATATCCAGCAAAATTAAGCTTCAGATTTGAAGATGAAATAAAAACCTTCCATGATAAACAAAAGTTGAAAGAATTTGCAACTAGAAAGCCTGCACTACAGAACACTCTCAACAAAATATTACATAAAGATGAAAATTTTTTAAAAAGGAGCCAAGGGAGGAGCTACACTAAAGGAATACTCTATCAAAGGATAAGTTATTTCAAATTAGAAACCAGAAATAAACCAAAATGACTGGGAACACAAATCATATCTCAATAATAACCTTGAATGTTAATGGCCCAAACTCATCAATCAAAAGACGTAGACTGGCAGATTGGATTAAAAAGCAAGACTCAAAAATATGCTGTCTCCAAGAGACTCACCTCATGGGCAAAGACATCCACAGACTGAAGGTGAAAGGATGGGAAAAAACATATCACTCACATGGATCACATAAACAAGCACAGGTTTCCATCCTTGTATCAGATAAGGTGGAATTCAAACCAAAGTTAATCAATCAGAAGGAACAAAGAAGGACATTTCATACTTCTTAAGGGAATTATACATTAGCAAGACTTCACAATCATAAATATTTATGCACGAAACAACCAAGCATCTACATACATCAAACAAACTCTTCTCAATTTCAAGAATCAAACAGACCACAACACAATAATACTGGATGACTTTAACACACCTCTATCACTAGTGGATAAATCTTTCAAATGAAAATGAAACAAAGAAACAATAGAACTAAATAATACAATCAATAATTTCGACTTGACAGACATACATTGAATATTGCATCCATCAACGAGCAGATACACTTTCTTCTCTAAAACAGACCTTATGTTCTGCCACAAAGCAACTCTAAGCAAGTGCAAAAATTTAAAAACTGAGATACTGCCATGCATTCTATCAGATCATAATGAAATAAAATTAAAAATCAATGATTAAAAAAAAATAGAAGCTACTCCAAAACCTGGAGACTAAATAATATGCCACTGAATGATGAGGGAATAGCAGAAGAAATCAGGGGTGAAATTACAAAATACTTAGAGGTAAATGAAAAGATACAACATATCAAAAATCTCTGGAACACCATGAAGGCAGTGCTAAGAGGAAAGATCATTGCATTGAGCTCATTCATTAAAAGAGTAGAAAGTCAACAAATAAATGATCTAATGTTACATCTCAAAGCCCTTAGAAAAAAGAATACATCAATCCCAAAAGCAGTAGAAGACACGAAGTAATTAAAATCAGAGCTGAAATCGATGACATGGAAACAATTCAAAAAATTGACAGAACAAAAAGTTGGTTCTTTCAAAAAAATAAATAAAATTGATAAACCCTTAGCCACACTAATGAAGAGAAGGAGAGATAAAACTCAAATTACTAAAATTCATGATGAAAAAGGAAATATCACAACAGACACTACTGAAATACAGAAGATAATCAGAAACTATTTGGAGAATTTATACTCCAATACAATAGAAAATCTTGAAGACATCAACACATTTCTAGAGACATATGACCTACCCAAACAGAATCAGGAGGATGTACACAACTTAAACAGATCAATTTCAAGCCATGAAATAGAAGACACCATGAAAAACCTACTAATCAAGAAAAGTCCAGGACCAGATGGATTCTTAGCCGAGTTCTACAAGACCTTCAAAGAAGAATACCAATACTCCTCAAACTGCTCCATGAAATAGAAAAGAAGGGAACACTGTGAAACTCATTCTATGAGGCTGATATCACCCTGATACCAAAACCAGACAATGACACGTGAAGGAAAGAAAACTTCAGACCAATATCCCTGCTAAACATAGATGCTAAAATACTGGCAAATTGCATACAAAAACATATTAAAAAGATAGTGCACCTGATCTGTCGGGACCTTACACTGTCTGCCAAAGGGATGGAAAAGCTCTAGCTTTCTGGCTGCTTGCCACATTACCACGCCCTGTTACAGGACCTAGGCTAAGCAGGGGGCGTGGCTGTGAGAACTGAAACCACCCCAAGGATAGGCCAATGGCTCCGCCAATGGCATCCGCCCATGCTCCTTATGTGTCCCTATGATCTTTCTGCTGATTGGCCCATGTCCTCTATAAGACCGTCCAACTTCCTCAATAAACCGAGTTCCTGCACTGACCAGTGACCGGGCTCCCTGGTATGTTCCTGGGCCTTCTAAAGGCGGGGGAGGGAATATCAGCGGCCTTTACTTTCCCAATCTAGTCTGCTCGTTGGGGAAGGCCTCTCTGGCCTCTTTTGCTGAACAAGAGAGGTCCATCCTGGGTACAGGGGGGCTAAAGACCCCAACCCCTTATAATATTCCGACACTGATCAAATGGGGTTCATCCCAGGGATGCAAGGTTTGTTCAACATACAGAAACCAATAAATGTAATTCATCACATTAATAGACTTAAAAACAAGACTCATATGATCATTTCACTAGATGCAGAGAAAGCATTTGACAAAATACAGCACCCCTCCATGTTCAAGATGCTTGAAAAACTAGGGAGAGTAGGAATATACCTCAACATTGTAAAAGCTATCTATGCTAAACCCAAGGCCAACCTCATTCTAAATGGAGAAAAATTGAAAGCATTCCCTCTGAAAACTGGAACAAGACAAAGATGCCCTCTCTCACCACTTATATTCAACATCGTCCTTAAAACTTCAGTCAGAACAGTTAGACAGAAGATAGAAATTAAAGGGTTAGAATAGGAAAAGAACTCAAACTAACACTATTTGCTGATGACATGATTGTACATTTAGAAGATCCAAAAAATTCTACCAGAAAACTTCTAGAACTAATGTAAGAGCCTTTGATGAGGAAGTAGCTCTAAGATGGCGGCTGGCTGAGAGCCAAGAGGTGGCGCTTACTTGTTTGTCAGAGGCAAGGCTTTGTTTACTACAACTTACACCTGACTTTTATAGTGGCTCATGGGCACTGCGTGCTGCACCTGTAAGTCGAGCTTGTGACACGTGTATGACTGTTAAGAGAACTAATGCACCTGTGATGGGTAAAGAGTATTTAAAGAGACTGTAGAAGCAGAGTCAGCAGAGAGAGAAGATAGAGAAAGGAAGAAGAAGAAGGAACAATAAAGGAACCACTCATTCCCAATCTGCCTCCGATTTCTTTCCCGCGGGTGTTGTTGCTGTAGGTGGCAACAAACTAATAAATGAATTCAACAAAGTAGTGGCATATAAAATCACCACCCATAAATCAAAGGCATTCCTATACATCAGTGATGAATCCGCTGAAAGAGAAATTAGAAAAACTAATTCATTCACAATAGCCTCAAAACAATAAAATAAAATACTTGGGAATCAATCTAACAAAAGAGGTGAATGACCTCTGCAGTGAAAATCACAGAACACTAAACAAAGAAATTGAAAAAGACCTTAGAAAATGGAAAGATCTCCCATGCTCTTCGATAGGCAGAATCAACATTGTCAAAATGGCCATACTACCAAACGTGTTATACAGATTTAATGCAATTCCTATTAAAATTCCAATGACTTTCTTCATAGAACTATAAAAAGCAATCATGAAATTCATTTGGAAAAATAAGATACCCAGAATAGCCAAATCGGTCCTTAGCAAGAAAAGCGAAGCAGGAGGCATCACAATACCAGACCTTAAATTATATTACAGAGACATAGTAACAAAATCGGTATGTTATTGGCACTAAAACAGACATGAAGATCAATGGTACAGAATAAAAAATACAGATACAAACCCACATAAATATAATTATCTCATACTAGACAAAGGCACCAAAGACATACATTGGAGAAAAGATAGCCTCTTCAACAAATGGTGCTGGGAAAACTGGAAATCCATATGTAGCAAAATGAAATTAAACTCCTTATCTCTCGCCCTGCACAGAACTCAATTCAAAGTGAATCAAAGACTCAGGCACTAGAACAGAGACCTTATACCTAATAGAAGAGAAAGTAGGACCAAATCTTTACCTTAACAAGACTCCTAAAGCACAAGAAGTAAAATCAAGAATCAACAAATGGGATGGATTCAAACTAAAAAGCTTCTTCACAACAAAGGAAACAATCAATAACATAAAGAGAGAGTTTACAGAATGGGAGAAAATCTTGACCACATGCACCTCAAATACAGCATTTATCTCCAGGATATATAAACAACTCAAAAACCTTAATACCAAAAAAAAAAAAAAAAAAAAAAAAAAAAAAAAAACAAATAACCCAATCAATAAATGGGCTAAGGAACTGAACAGACACTTCACAGAAGAAATACAATCGATCAACACTCATATGAAAAAATGTTCAACATCACTAGCAAAGAGAACTGCAAATCAAAACTACTCTAAGATTTCATCCACCCCAATCAGAAGGACAATTATTAAGACTACCAGCAACAATAAATGTTGGCAAGGATGTGGGGGAAAAGGCACCCTCATACATTGCTGATGGGACTGCAAATTGGTGCAACCACTGTGGAAAGTAGATGGAGATTCCTCAGAAAACCTGGAATGGAACCACCATTTGATCCAGTCATCCCATTCTTCAGTTTATACCCAATGGATTTTAAATCAGCATAATACAGCGATGCAGCCACATAAATGTTTATAGCAGTTCAACTCACAATAGCCAAGCTATGGAACCAACCTAGGTGCCCTTCAGCAGATGGATGGATAAAGAAATTGTGGTATATATATACACGATGGAATATTACTCAGCCTTAAAGAAGAACGGAATTATGGCATTTGCTGATAAATGGATAGAGCTAGAGAATATCATGCTAAGTGAAATAAGCCAACTCCAAAGAACCAAAGGCCAAATGTTTTCTCTAACATGCAGATGCTAATTTACAATAGTGGGGGTGGCTAGGGAAGAATAGAGGTATTTTGGACTAGACAGAGGGGAGTGAAGGAAGGGGAGGGGGCACAGGGGCAGGAAGGACAATAGAATGAATAGGACATCATGACCCTACACAACTGTGATAATTCTACACCATGTACAACCAGAAGAATGAGAAGGGTATGTATGGTGTGTCAAAATGCATTTTACTGTCATGTGTAACTAATTAGAACAAATAAAGAGAAAAAAAGAAGTTGGCACCATGGAAACTGACCAATAGGATGCATCAGGCCTTCCCCCTCCCCTCACTCATTTATCCACTGAGCTGTATCTAGTGTCCATGGATACCTCTTTGTTCCACAATATACTCTACCCTTGCCCTTTTTCCACCAATAAATGCCACATCACACAAGTCAGACCCTTTGTTGCTGGGTTACTGTGTTAGTCAGCTTTTGGTTACTATAACAAATGCCTGAGATAATCCAGTTTAAAGAGAAAAGGGGTTTTGGATCACAGTTGTGGACCTTTCCATCCGTGATCAACATTCAGGCCTGTGAGAGGTAGCCATGTGTGGCGGAGCAAAGCCACTCATCTCACGGTCGGGAAATGAAACAGAGAAAGAGAAAGAGCCCGGGGTCCAAAAATCTCCTACAAAGGCACACCTACCATGACCTGAGGACCTCCCACGAGGCCCCACCTCCCTGTGGCACCACCCCAGGGACATACCTGTGACATGTGGGCTTTGGGGGGACATTTATCAAAACCACAATAACTTCTCAAATTTTCTCATCTGTAAAATGGGATAGTTAAGAACATCTCGAGAGTAACACAAAGAATTGAAAAAGCCTTAATTGTAATATATTTCCCTTGATTTTACTATATCAACTTTAATTTTAAGATCTTACCTCCTGAAACCATTCGTGTAATCAAAAATAGTTAAAAGATTCTTTTACTGAAAATAAGCAAATGCCAATTTTGAGAACAAAATTGCCACTCCACGGTGTGTCCACCACATAAACACCTGACCAGGCTACCTGACCAGCCTTCCGTCTCCACACTAGTGGAGTCACCAGGGTCATCACCATGGCTGCTGTCCCCTACACTGTCCACTCAGGCCCCTCTATTTTGAAGCAACAGCATTACTTGTGTTTAAATCGAGAGATTTAAAAACTGGAAGGATCCGACTGTAGCAAGAATCAGCATGGAATCCTAATTAAATCTGTCGCGATAACAACAGAAATGGAATCTGCCTTGAACTCTAACAAAAATCAACCATTGATCAATTAAAAAAAAAAAAAAAAAGTCCTTAAACAAACGAACAGAATTGGGAACGACCATTTAGTCAAATGCGTATTTATTCTTTCGGAAGACTCTTCTACCCCCAAAGGGTCCAGCGGGTCACCAGAACCCCTGGTTCTCTCCCATAGGCCTCCAGTGCCAGCCTGGCTTCCTCACATCAGAGTGGCCGAGTTCAAAGAGGGAAGCTCGGGAGGAAGGAAGCAGTCAACCCCGCTGACCGCTGGCTGAGCAGGCCACGTCTCCCCCTAGCTCCTCTCCTTAGAATCAGGGTCTCATTGTCTGGTGTATTAAGTCAACCCCACAGGCAGTCACCCTCCTCGTTTTTTTTATTATTTTTTTTTAACCACAGATTAGCTTTTTCTGTTTGAAACTTCATACATAGTAAATCATACAGAATACCCTCTTCCGCATCTGGCTTTTTTTTCACCGAGCAAAATGTTTCTAACAGTCATAGAGGTTTTTGCCTGCGTCCAGGGGGCGTTCCTTTTGGGAACCGAGCAGGCTTCTTTTGTATGAAAACAACCTGCTTCTGCGGGCTCTCGCTGGTGAACACCTGGGCTGTTTCCAACTTCTGGCTGTGATGAATGAAGCTGCTGTGGGCATTCTCGCGCGAGGCAGTTTTGTGCACGTTTATTTCTGTCTCTCTTGGGTAGGCACCGAAGAGTGGCATTGCTGGGTCAAGGAGCAGGTGTACGCGTAGGTTTACAAGGAACTTCTGGGTCTTTTTCTAAAGTAAAGTTTGATTTTTATTACCTCTAGTTCAGAAAAGTTCCCTTGGGCTTCCTGTCTCCTTAGTGGCTCTGCCACATCTGGAACAGGATCCTCTCTGCAACTTTTACCTAATAGGAAAATGCCTCTGATGATTCCAGCTGTTTGGTCTGCATGGACGTGCCCTGCATGCCCGCGTGGTTGGACTAGCTCCGCCAGGTCCCCTCAAGGATGGGGGACAAGATGGCTATGAAGTCAACCAGGCTGGCCTCTGAGCAAATAACGCTTCCTTCTAAGCGTTCTCCTTAGAATCAGAAATGAAACTCATTGTTTGATGTGTTAGTCAATTCTAGCACTATAACAAAATAACCGTCAACTTATAGAGAAAAAAGGTTTGTGTTGCCTCACAATTTGGGGAGTAATAATCCAGAATCAGGTGGTCCTATTGTTTTTAGGCCTTGGTGGAGAGGGTCATGCCTGGTGGAGCAAAACACTCACCTCACGGCCCAGGAAGCAGAAGACAATCAGGAGGGGACCAGAGTCCCCCAATCCCGTCAAGGGCCCAGCTCTAATGAACTAAAGATCTGTTACTAGGCACCTCTTAAAGGTTCTGCTCCCTCCCATAGCACCACCCTGGGGACCAAGCTTTTAAGACAGGGGCCCATGGAGGACATCCAAGATCCAAACCAGAACACTTGATTAGGTCATCCGGAGACCCCTGGACACTGGCGGGCTTATCACTTTGTTTCTTCACTAGTGTCCCTGCCCCCACCTCCGCCTCCCCAGTTAGAACGTGAGCTCCCCGTACCCAGGAGCTCCCACTCACCATCCCCCCACTGGGAACAGTGCCCAGACGGAGCAGGAACTGCATGACCACGTGGATGGAAGAGTAGCGGAACAGGCACGGGCTGCCCAGTTCAACCTCGCCACCCACCCTGGCCTCCATCTGGGTCGCCGGACTCGGGCCTCCACCTGGTCACCATTCTGTACCTCGAGCATCACACGTACCATACGTGGTCTCAGGTGACACTTGTTTCTCTGAGTCCCACCTGAGGGGAGAGAGAGAGGCCCTCTAGGGCAGTTGCTTTGTCTACTTCAGCTGTATGACCCCCCCAATAGTGTCCAGAAATACCCAGTATATACAGTAGGTGATCAATAAGGTCAATTTTATCTCTACTTTCACACACATTTAGGGACCCCCAGACTGCAGGAGCAGCCCGAATTCCATCGACGCTCTGCAAAATGCTTTCATGCACATAGTTGTTTTTGTTTGTTTGTTTGTTTGTTTTGGTTTTTTTTTTTTTTTTTTTTTTTTTTTTTTTTTTTTTTTTAGAGTGAGGAGTTCAACATATTCTCTAAGAGACAAGTGACCCAAACACAGAGGGAAGTGCCAAGGTAGATTTTGACTGAGCTCCACTTGCTTCCCTTTATCAATCAAGGCCTTCGGCTGGTGATGTGCTCACCAGCCATTTCCACATCTTGCTGCTCACACAGCTGGTCTGCCCCGCTCAGAGTCCCAGCTGATTAAACCAGGCCCGGTGGCTGGTCCTAGTCGGTAGAAAGTGGGAGGAAGCAATGACCCCCCTCTTCCAGACCTGAGCCCTGACACCTCCTGAATGCTCTGTGTCCTCGCTCTTCCCTCATTACCTTCAAGACCCAGGAGACCCAAGGAGGTCTCAGAAACTTCTCCTCCCCCTGGGGAGGGCAGAGCACAAGACAACAGAGGCCGGGAGCCTGATCACCACTAGCAAAGCTGCCTGTTGGACACCCAGGTGGACTGGGATAAGCAGGGAGGAAAATATTACTGTGTGGAATCACCAAGGCTGCAGCTGTGTGTTACAGCAGCAGCATCTAGTCTGATACCTCTATGCTAATAAAGCATTTTTTTTTAATTTCTGATGTTCATGACCAAAATGTGAGTGACTTGATGGGCTGGTCTTGCTCTTGCAAACAAGAAAGAACAAGTTCCTTTCTTCTCCAAATGCCCGTGACCATGATGACACACATGGACCACAGTGACACAGAAGTCCCTTCTGGTAAGCTCCTGCCTGTGGAGCCCCAAGCTCCCTTCTATGGAGAGAAATGATGCAGAGAGGAGGCAGGGGCACCCACACTGAGTGGAAGGTGAGGTCTTTTCTTCCACAGTTCCAGGGCAGCTGCTGCTCTTCAGGCTTCCTAATGCTGGTGGCATAAGGCACGCTGAAGAACAAAAATCACACCGGAGACAACTGTGCAGCCAAGAGATTTATTCACCAGCCTTTGTGGCTGGTTGGTGGTAGAAGAAGTACGGGGAGAGAGGAGTCAAGAAGAGGGAAGTGTGCAAGCTCTGAACCGAAGGTGGGTGCCTGGTCACACTGGCTGTGGTCTCTGGAGCTGTCAGCTAAGGCAGCTGCCATCAGGCTGGAGGCTGGAGGCTGGAGCTGTCTGCTGGGGCAGCTGCCGTTGGGCTGGAAATGGTGGGTCTGGAGCTGTTGCAGCGGCTGCTTCCTCTCAGTAGGGACAAGCTGTTGAGAATGAGCTCCGGGCAGGCAGGAGCTTTAAGTAGGGATTTCTGGTGGGGGGTGTACCAGAGCGATCTTTAACGCTATTGGCTCTTTACCCAGGGAACAGGTTGACCTTTAAGCCTATTGGCTCCTGCCTGGGGAACAGAGTGACCTTTAAGCCCATTGGTTCCTGCCTGGGGAACAGAGCAACCTTTATGCTGATTGGCTCCTGCCCAGGGAAAATGAAATAAGGTTGCTTTTCATGGAAATTTCCATGGAGGAGGCGGCCCATTGGTCCAAGCCCATCTATCACATTGTGACCTCAGTTTGGTCAACTGAGGGTCTCAAGGAGGGAAAAGGAGGGACACTAATCGCAGGACTGTGATGGAGTCACAGGTTCCAGGGCACAGCAGCATCATTCCAGATGGGGACAGACTCAAGTCCTGGGTCTGAGGGTCCTGGGGGCAGGTCCCTTCCCACTAGGTGATCTTGGCTCTTGCTCAGCACCCTGCTTGCTTTCCAAAGCCTGGATCTCTAGCCTTTGGCAAACCAATCCATACCCTTCTGATGTAGTCCTTTTCTGCTTAAGTTAACTGGAGTGGGTGTCTAATGTTTGCAACCAAGTTTCCTAACTGACAGACAGCCCCAACCAATCTTTATGTTGAGCCAAAGCCAGGGAACAGAAAGGGACACAGCTTCCTACCGCCAACGCAGACACTGCTGTCCATGCAGACTTTATTCCTGCGGCAATTTTACCTGCTGTCTGATGTGACCTGTTACCAACCGTTATCATCTTGTAAAATATTTTTCTAATTTTAAAAGCTAATTCACTTCAGCAAGTTAGGGAATGTAAAAATTATAATGAAATGTTTAATTACTCCTAATCTCATCAACCCAGAAGCAACCTGTTCTATTTCGTATAAGATGTGTTCCTAATACAAATTTTTAAAAAGAAAAAAAGAAAGGAGGATGTGATTAAAGCATTGTGACAGTTCCATAAACTGTACAATTTTTGACATTATTTATTTATTTAGCCAATATTTATTCCAATATTTGTTGTAGGCCAACCCCTCCTGCATTGCTGATAGGAACAAGAAACGGTGTAGTCACTTGATGAAACAGCTTGGCAGTTACTGCAGGCTTAAATAGAGACACAATTTGACCTTGGAACTTCAATCCTAAGTATGCGTTCCAAGAGAAATTAAAACAGGAACACACAAAAACTTGCAAACAAAGGTCTACAGCAGCAATATTCTTAATAGCCCCAAAGTGAGAACAACCTAAATACCTATCAGCAGATGCATGCTTAAGTTCTGTTCATACAACAGAACTGAGCTACAGCTCAGATGAACCCTGAAGGCACTGTGCTGAGTGAAAGAAGCCAGGCAGAAAGGGCTACGTGCTGCAGGATTCCAAGTATACGAAGTACCCACGAGAGGCAAATCCGTGGAGATAGAAACTAGGAGGGGGTGGCCTATATGACTGGGCAGTTGACAGTGGTTGGGAAGCAACTGTTGGTGAGTACAGAAAGTTTCTTAGGGGGTGAAAATATTCTAAAATTAATTGCCATGATTTTTGCACATATCTATAAACAGACCCAAAAAAAATCTCTGAAATGTAACTTTAAACAGATGGGCTGTGCTGTACATGAATGAGATCTCATGAAACTTATTCAAAAAAATTATATTACCCACTTACCTATGCCAAGCTCTTGGGCTCACCACCAGTGACATAAATAAGATAGACGCAGCCTTTGCCACGTGTGTGTGTTTAATCATGATTATTGAACAAACTCCCTGCTACTGAAAAGTCAGATTCCTTCCAATTTTTCACTGTTATGAATGACATTGGGATGAACATGCTTACCAAGTTCTCTTCCTCTCTCTCGTTCTCTTCTTAGAAAAGATTGCAAGGAGTAGAGTTATTAGGTCAAATATATGAATACATCAATGCTCAAGTTGCATTCCAGGGACTTGTTTGAATTTACGCTTCCGTGACAGAGGAGAGGAACACTGTCGTTTCTTTCAGTGACTCCAGGTAAGAGCAGCCCAGCAGAGGCCACCTCCTGAGCGCCCCTTTCTGGGCCACCTGACCTATAACCCAAAGAAAGGCTGCCCCAGACACCTCTCTCCTCCTATCATTACCAACATGCAGCGAGGCTAGACCACGCTGGAGGCGAGAAGCACAGGAAGTCCCCCCTCCCCCGGCCTCCCCTACACTTGTACTTTGGGCCCACTCTCTACTTTAGGTTTTGAAAGGGGGAAATTGGAGTCCAAAAATAAATGTGTAGCTGGGCGCGGTGGTGCATGCCCGTAATCCCAGCACTTGGGAGGCTGAGGCAGGAGGATCGCGAGTTCAAAGCCAGCCTCAGCCATGGCAAGGCACTTAGCAACTCAGTGAGACCCTGTCTCTAATCAAATACAAAACAGGGCTGGGGATGTGGCCCAGTGGTTGAGTGCCCTTGAATTCAATCCCTGGTACCAAAAAAAAGGAGGGGGAGGCTGGGGTTGTGGCTTAGCAGTAGAGCACTTGCCTAGCACATGCCTGGCCTAGGTTCCATCCTCAGCATCACGTAAGAGTAAAGGCATTGTGTACAACTAAAACAAATAAATAAATATTTAAAAAATAATTTAAATCTTTCCTGATTTTTGCCTGTTTATTCTATCAATTAGGAAAAAAGTCTTAAAATTTCCAACCATTATTGTGTATTTATCTATTTCTTATTTAAGTATATTTTTGCTTTATATATTTGGAAGGTGCGTTAGCAGGTACACATAAATCTAAGTTTGTTATGTATTGCTGTTGAAAGAACTTTTAACATTATAAACTTTTCTTTTTATGTCTAGTAATATTTTTTGCCTGAAATCCTACTCTAATCTGTTGTTATTATTATACCTACACAAGCTTTCTTTTGGCTAGTATTCTCAAGGTATTTCTCTTTCTACACCTTTAACTTTTCAATGTCTTTATATTTAAGACACATTTATTGTAAACATTATATAGTTGTGATTTTTTTTTTAAAGAGCCAGCCTGACATTATTTTCTTTTAATTTGAATATTCAGTCTAGTTACATGCCATGTAATTCTCGACATGTTGGAGTTAAAACTACCTTATCACTATGTGCTGCATATTTATCTCTTGACTAATGTTCAGTTTCAATTTTTATCTACACTTTTTCCTCTATTTTTAAATTACTCAAATAGCGTTTGTTATTTCACTTTTCTCCCTCCATTAGATTCTCATTATATATTAATGTTTTAGTAATTATCCTCAAGATTACAATGTGTGTGCTTGACATATTAAAATCTACCTAAATTAGGACATCTCCATTTTCTTAGACACTGCCAGAAACCTTCTAACATTTTTTTTCAAAGTTGTTGTATATGACAGCAGAATGCATTACAATTTGTAATGCACACATAGAGCACATTTTTACATATCTCTGGTTGTATACAAAGTATATTCATACCATTCATGTCTTCATACTTGCACTTAGGGTAATGATATCCATCTCATTCTACCATCTTTTTTTTTCTTTTTACCCCCTTGCCCCCTCCCTTTCCCTCCCTCCCCATTGGTCTTTCTAGTGTTCCTCTCATCCTCCTATGCTCCCTGTCCCAATCCCACTGTGAACCAGCCTCCTTATATCAGAGAAAACATTCGGCATTTGGATTTTTGAGATTGGCTAACTTCACTTAGCATTATATTCTCCAACTTCATCCATTTACCTGCGAATGCCATTATTTTATTCTCTATTATTGCTGAGTAATACTCCATTGTGTCTATATACCACATTTTCTTTATCCATTCATCTACTAAGGGGCATCTAGACTGGTTCATTTTAAAGCCATTTGTCCCCTTCTGGCTTTTGTAGCTATTTTTTTGGTCAGGTAGTGTAGTTCTCTGGGTATTTTAGACCTCCCACAGCCTGGCTGTGGCAGTTGACAGATCTCAATTCATTTATGATACATATCCTCTTTCTAACCCTTCCTGGACAACTATCTGGATGCCTTTCTTTTTGTTTTATGTATTCCTTTCAGTGTAATTTAGTTTTTGTTCTCTGAAATGTCTTTACCTTAATTTTTTGGAGGATGACTTTGCTGGATGTAGGATTTTAAGTTGACATTTATTTTCTTCTGACCTGTCTCACATGACCCTTAAACACTTTTCAGTGAGTGGTCACTTTCCTTTTCCCCCAAAAATTTCAAACTTTCAAAAATCTGTCCTTTTTTCTTCCTCTCTCTGCATTTCAATCTGGATTTTTCTACTCACCTGTCTTCCAGTCTAATAATCCTCAGTTTTACTGTGTCTGCTCTATTTTTAAACCTCTCTATTAAATCCTAACTTCTGTGATTTTTTAAAATGTTTTTTTAGTTGTAGATGAACACAATATCTTTATTTATTTATTTTTATGTGGTGCTGAGGATCGAACTCAGTGCCACACACATGCAAGGCAAGCGCTCTACCACTGAGCTACAACCCCAGCCCCTGTAATTTTATTTTTTAAGGTATATCATTTCCATGAAGTTTTTTTGTTGTTGTTAATATAAATTCCAATTCTTTAGTGACACTCTTTATGTTTTCTTCTGTTTCCTTGAAGTGATGACCACAGATATTTTAAAATCTGTCTGAAAGATTCCAACATTGAGCTCACCCATAGTTATGTCTTTGTTGTGACTTTCAGTCATTGGGTCCTATGTCCTAGCATGTGTGATAATGTGTCAGATGCCAGACATTATAAATATAAAAACAATCCAGGCTCTAGCTAGCTGCTGAAACTTTTGCTTAGCTCTTCATTTCTCTAGCAACTGCTCTGTGTCACTGGACAGGGGTCCAAGGCGGTCCTTCCAAAGGAGCGATGGGACCTCGATTTGGTCCCACTTAATGCCACTAAAAAGAATCCCAGGTCGTATCAAAAGCAAGACACAAACAAAGATTTATTTAAAGACAGAAAAGTGACACCTAGCCCAAAGGCAGAATGTGCCCTCACCTCTCAAAGAAGAGAAGGCAAATAACACACCCAGGGTCGAGTTGATTTTATATATATATATATAAAATTTATATTTTTATATTTAATTATTGAATAATTAAGAATATAATGCTAATTTTATATTTAATTATATTTAATTATTATTAATTGATTTTATATATATATAATTTATATTTTTATATTTAATCATACATACATATTTACATATATGATGTGCGTGTTTATATATGTATTTATAGATACGATTTTCCTGAAAAGAAATGTGCAGGTTCTCAGGCAAGCTTCTTAAAATATTAACTCCCACGGGGTCTGGGGTTGTGGCTCAGCAGTAGAGCGCTCGCCTAGCATGTGCGTGGCCCGGGTTTGATCCTCAGCACCATGTAAAAACGCATTGTGTACAACTAAAAGCAAATAAATAAATTTTTTAAAAAAAAAAGTGAAAATTCATTCCCATGTCAATGGTCTGACATTTGGGGTTCACGATGTTTCTTCTTGGTCCATCAGTTCAGCCACAGATCAGCTGGGGCACACTGTGTAGGTCTCTGACTCTGGTGACATTTAAATCGATCATGTTTTTGTTCTAGTTGACCTGGTGCAAGCAGAGGCTAGAGGTTTTGTTCATCTAACTAAAGGGGAACTCCTGGCCTGTCATGCTGGGAATGCGGGTCTCCACCTACGAAGGGTCTCTTCTCCTCTCTTCCTGAGTGCACACATATCTCATTTGGCACTGATGCTGTGGGTCACGCGCAACTTTAACAATCCGATGCATCAGTGTGAGATGTGCATAGGCATTTTTTAGCTCATTTTTCGCTGGCTTCCTCCTTTTGAGCATATTAGCCTTTCAAGTTCTTGCTGTCTCTGCGCCCACAAATTCTAAGTGGCGTCTCCCCATGCCAGCAGGACTGCACTAAGACCAGATCCCCTCCTAGTCCCCAGCCTCTAGCCCTGCTAGCTGCAAAACAGCAAATGCCCCAAAGAAGGAATTGGCGGTGAAGGTGGGGCTCACCTGAATGAGATTTCTCCTCTCTGGGATTTGGCCTCTCAGGTCCTGGTTACCTTGGTTGCTCTGTAACGTCTTCAGTTATTTTCCCCCTCCTTTTGGCATATTTATTTATTTATTTATTTATTTATTTATTTATTTATTTTGGTACCAGGGATCAAACTCAGGGGCACTCAACCACTGGGCCACATCCCCAGCCCTGTTTTGTATTTGATTAGAGACAGGGTCTCACTGAGTTGCTAAGTGCCTCGCCATTGCTGAGGCTGGCTTTGAACTCGCAATCCTCCTGCCTCAGCCTCCCAAGTGCTGGGATGACAGGCGTGCGCCACCGCGCCCAGCATGTTTTATCTTATTTTACAATTTTTTCAAGAAGGAAAAAAGGGTTGGTCTATCCAAGCTACTCCAACAGAACCAGAAATTCTGCATTGCTTCCTTAAAATGCTCGGCAATGATTACAGTGATGCCCATTTTACGTAGGAGAAGCTGAGGCACACGAGATTTAGATCATCTCACGTGAAAGGCCACTGGAGGAACACAGCTGAGTTGTACTTCAAGTCCCGTGTTCTTCGTATAACCCATTCCTCAACTGCCGCTCTCTGTGGATAACATCTAGGAACCCAGCTGAGAAACAGGGGTGGTTTCTCCATACCTGGAACCCTCCTCCTGCGCAACTAGGGGATCCTTCTTCCTCCTCTCTGATCCTCACCAACCACCCTGAGGCAGCCTGCATCTCGGAAGCAGAAAACTGCTGAATAATTCATAAGGCAGGAGGGTTCCTGGCTCAACTCAACCTTGGATAAATGGCCTCCGTGGTCCCACCAAGAGGAAGAAAAATATTTTCCTTACACAGTAAATGGGGTTCAGAGAGAGGATTCATTAAGCAAGATGCTATTTAAACACACACGTTTTTCTGACTCGTGCCACACTTTCAACGAAAGGTGATGCTTAATAGAGTAGAGATGCTTTAATCTCTCCTCATACTGACTTTCTAAATTTAAAAAACACACAACATCGCCACTAACATCTTCGGGAAGATAGGTGGATGCGTCTGCGCACACGTCTTCCTAAGTGCCTGTCCTTTAAAAGGCATCTGTTATCGACTGTAATAGGGTGAGTCATAACAAATGCATTTATATTCATGTAGATATAATCTGCGCTTCCACAGGTGTCCTGGTATAATGTACAATTGCCTAATGAACCCTTAAAATAAAATGCTGCCGATGAGAACTGAGTTTGCGTCTCCTATAAAGAAAATGAACTCCATCAGGCTGGCATGCAGGAACCTCGGCATCCTAGGTATTTTTAATAGGATGGCTTTGCACACCACTCTTCCTGCAGGGAATAATATATAGGAAAATGATGCTTCTCCTTTGTGATTACATTACCATATGGAGTAATTTTCCTTGACAGCGAGGTCATTCCATCTTGAACAGTGAAATGGAAGCTTGGTTCTATGACAGCGAAGGACAGGTTGACTTATTAAAACTGTTACATTGCAGATTTTTTTTTTTTATGCGTCTCTGTTACATTTGCTCTCTTACGGGATCAAAAGCCTGAATGCATTTGGAGGGTCCATCGGGAAATATTAAGGATAAAAATTAGACGGAATGGTCATGATTGCAAATGGGAAAATCCCTTTGGAAACTCAGCTTGTGGAGGCCAACTCTGAGATGTCTTGCAGAAGAATCTGGGGAGCAGAGAAGATGGGGTGAGTCTTACTGGGGGGACCAGCCTCGTAAGATAAACAGCCCAAGGTATAGGAAGAGCACCCAGGCGTCCCAATGCACAGCAAGCTTCAATGCCCTGAACAAAATCAACTGTCCAAGTCACCCAAAAGCTAGAGGAAAGTTGCTAAAATCTAGAAGAGACTTCCCAAGCACTCCGAGAACTGAAGCAGGACTTTCTCATCCAAACACCAGGCAAAAGCCGGGTTCATTATGGATGCTCTCATTCTTAGCCCCCTGGATGCAGTCATTCACTCAGCCAGTCTTGATAGGCTCCACTGAAGTGCTCTGACCCAAAAAAGAAAGAAAGAAAGAAATCACGCCATTTGAGTTCCGAGGTCGCCCCTGGTCTGGGAAGGGCTGCCAAGTGAGATGAGTCTTGTACTAGGGAACACGTGGGTCATTTATTCACTCATCAGTCAGTGTTGAGTGAGCACCTACTATCTTCCAAGCTCTGCACTCAGCACTGGGGACAAGAGAGTCTTTGGGCAGGTATGATTTTAGTAGGAGAGACACATGATAAATAAATGAATGATAAACTCAAAGTTATGATTCAGGTGGCCCGGGAGCTCAGTGAGGTAGCCATGTGCCTGCCGCTGTATTCTGTTCCACGTGTTTCTAAGCCTGGAGGAGGAGAGACGGCGCCCTCTGCAGCCTCGTCCCTAAGCGACAGGGTATCTCGAGATCGGTTCTGACTCAAAGATGCTCTGAGAACAGAGACACTTCACACGCTGGGTCTGGGCTGTGAGGAAGTAAATAACCACATGTCCTGAACAGGGATCTTGATGTGACATACAATCAAAAGACCCTGGTGCCCTGGCTGCCTGCAGATGGCTGGCAGGAGGTGACAGGTTTGGTGGAAACACACTCGGAAGCAGGAGTGTGCAGCTGACTCAGCCACACCCCTCAAGCAAGCCTATCTCAGCTTCCCATGTGAAGTCCTGCCTGGTTTTCTCATTACTGTGTATCCCCAAACCAGCACAAGGCCTGGGACACAGAGGGCGGCCAATAAATGTGTGTTAACTGCTGGTGGGAATGTGAATCAATGCAGCCATTAGGTGAGATGGTATAAAGACATCTCAAAATAAATTCAAAATAGAATTGCCATTTCTGGTCCTATATTCAGAGGAAATTAAATCTGTATCTGGAAGAGACATCTGGCCCCCCACCCCCATTCACTACAGCACTACTCATAATAGCCAAGATACGGAAGCGACCTAAGTGTCCATCAGTGGGTGAGTGGAGAAAAACAAAATATGGTACAGGTACACAATGAAATACTATTCAGCCTTTAAAAAGAAGGAGACCCTGTCACACCTGCCACAAAATGGAGAACCCAGGGGACAGCCTATGGGAAATGAGGCAGGCACAGGAAGACACATGCGGCACGCTCTCACTCGCAAGTCACAGAAGTAGAGAAAGGTGGTTACGGGGCGTGGGGTTAGAGGAGAAGACAGGGGGATGGGAGACCCGTGACAGAGGAGTGAGTCTGAGGTGCTCTACGATGACTGTGGATGGTACGGTTTGGATAGCAGGTGTCCCCCAGAAGGGCCTGCGTCATGCAGGAGTGTTCAGAGGGGACACGGTTGGATTGTGAGAGCTGTGACCTCATCAGTGCATCCTAGTTGGAATGGGCTGATGGGGTGGTAGCTGTAGGCAGGTGGGGGTGTGCTGGGGTTGCTGAGTTATGAATGGGGCCGAGTTCTAAGCTATCTCCCTTTTGGGCCCTAAAAGGGAGTTTCCCCTCTGCCCGCAGAGGGAAATATAACTTAACCCGGCCAGAGTGGACATAAGGGCAAAAATAGCTGGGTGAACCTCTGTCTGATGAACAGAAAACACGCCACACCCAGGGAGTTCTGTATAGCAAGTGAGAATCCAGAAAACTCAAGATTTATTGGCAAGGCACTGAACTTAAATAAGCCTAGAACTAGCCAATCAGCCAGCAGGGCGGTCCGGTCTCTCACGCTACGTCACAGCCACACCCCTTTGCTTAGCCCCGGTCCTTTAGGGCGTGGTAAGCAGCCAAAGCCCTGCCCCTTGGCAGACCTAGTCCCAACAGGGGTGGCTGGAGGAGGTGGGTCACTGGGTTGTGCCCTGGAAGAGTGCAACTTCCCTGCAGCGCCTTCCCCCCCTCCCCCCCATTTCCTCTCCCACTTCCTGGCCACCGTGAACGCAGCCGCTCCCACTTTTCCCCCACCATGCCCTTCCGCCATGATGTTCTGCCTCACTTTGGGCCTACAGCAATGGACTGGGCCCACCAGGAACTAAACCTCTGAAACCAGGAAGCCAAAATAAGCTCTTCCTCCTCTAAGCCTCTCTTGTCGGGTATTTGGGTCGAAGCACTGCAAAGCTAACAACACAAGAGGTAATGATCTATATTCCAAAATTGCTAAGAAGGCAGATTTTAAACACTCTCACCACAAGGAAACAATTATGCGAGGTGATGGATAGGTTAATTAGCTAATGTAATCGTTCTTTAATCTCTCCAAACATCACATTGCACCCCTTAAATATATACAATTATTAGTCGCCGATTAAAAATAAGTCAGTATGAGTTAAACAAAGAACAAGACAACATCACTAGAGTAAGGACAGTGCTACAAAGATAGCAAACAACCTGTCATTTGAATGACCCTGGGGGCAGATGAGGGGTAGAACAGAGTCCCCAGGGCAGCCTGGGTCTGCCACCCTTACAAGGCCTGCTTGGCAGGTTGGCCCTGAGCTGGCCTATTCACTTCCTGGGACTGCTATAACAAACTATCAGAAACCGTGAAGCTTGAAACAGCAGAAACCTACACTCCCGTGGTTCTGGAGTCTGGAAGTCCTAGATCCAGCAGGACCTTGCTCCCTCTGGGAAAGTTCTGGGGGCAGCACCTTGAGTCCCCTGGCTCTGCTGGTCCGGACATTCCCTGAATGGCAGCTGCCTCGTTCCAACCTCTGCTTCCCTGGTCGCACCGCTGCCTCCTTCCACATCTCCTCCATGTGTCCCTCGTAAGGACACTTGTCATTGGACTTCAGACCCACCCAGATCATTGAGGATGGTGTCTTCATCTCAAGTCCTTACCGGAATCTGCAAAGACACTTTTTCCAAATAAGGTCGCATTCCTGGGTTCTTCAGTGCGAGCAGATCTTTAAGGGGGACTAATATGCCGACCGACACAGGTGGTGTCCGTGACCTTGAAGGACAGATAGTTTCTGACACTGAGTTAAAACCCGGGTAAGTGATGAGAGCAGCTCTCTGCGCCTCGACTGTACCAACAACGCTGTTTGTTCCAAACATCTGCTCTTCTCGGGGGTCTGGAATTTGAGGGTATGCCAAGCAGAGAACACCCACATAACCAACCCCAGTAAGGGCCCTGGTGCTGGGTCTCCAGATGAGCCTTCCTGCCGGACAGCATCTCACACGTGTCATGGTTCCATGCTGGAGGAACTAAGCACACCCCATGTGACTCTGCCAGGAGGGGACGCTGCCCCGGCCTCTGCCCCACACACCGTTTCATTTTTCTGATTTTCATATTCTTACTGGAATAAGCTCTAGTCTAGGCATGAATGCAGCTATGCTCGGTCCTGAGTGCTCCTAGTGACTCATCAACCTTGAGGTTGAACTTGGAGACGTCTGGCTTAGGAGACTTCTTCAAAAGGGCACCAGGGAAGGCCGGCTGGTGGAGGTAGTATTTGAGTTGAGACCAGGATGAAGATGACTCGACTCACCTGTGATGGAACTGTGCAGGAGCCCTGTTTGGGGAGATGGCTTAAATTGCGGTTGACTATGGGCCATAAGGATTTGGGCATTGTCGCCTTCCGTAGTCTCACGGGACTTGGCCCAGGATCTCGCAGGACTTGGCCCGGGATCTCGAGTGACTTGGCCGAGATTGCTGATCGGGTCAGCGCCATTTTGGTGGTGTGCGTGGCGCGTGTTAGTCGTTGTTAAAACCAGAGAGAAAAGTTATCAAAATAAAAAGCTGTTTGTCTCCAGTTAGCCTCTGAACTTCTTCCCGCGGTTCCGTTGCTCCAAGCAGCCATCGCTTCAGGCGACAACAGAACTGGGCTTGAGGTCCGGTTTCCTCGCCTGCAGAGTGAGGGTGTGTCGGAGTCTGGGCCGGTAACACAAAGCACACCCACACGGGGCTCTTGGAGGGAAGATTAATGAAGGGATTGTGCACAAGGAATGGTCGGGAATTAAGAAGGCCAACGAAGCACCAGGCAGAACCCCTGAGCTAGCACACTGGAGAGCGGGTGCCCCACGGGCTGGAATAGTATGAGGAGGGAGTCGCCATCTGGATCCCGAGACGTGGGCTGAACAGAAGATACTGCACATCTAGAGCCACAGCTGGGGAGGAGAGAGAGAGGGGGTAAAGCAATGTTCTGAGCTCACTCCCTCGGACCACCTGGGGATCATCTGCTGGCAGTTCCATCCACTAGCCCCAGGGTTACCGGAGGGAAGGAAGCCAGCTGAGGAGGCTCCCAGGGCTCAGCCTCCGAGGGCACAACCAGGCAGAAAAGCACATCCAGTGATCTGCAGGGGCAAGGAAAATACCTCTGCCTCCACTGTAGAAATTAAATGAGATGATACGTGTACAGGAAGAAGTTGGTACAACCTCTGGCAGGATATGAACACGAGATCCCTGCGTTACAGAAACCAGTAATGAGGAGGAAGAGCAGGAAGATAGACAGGAGGAGGAAAAGGAAAGAAAGTCCTAGACAGCAAGAGTTATTTACTGCTGCTCCATCTGCAGCACCTAAAATAACTTCTGGCATGTGGCGAATCCTTACTGCTACTGTGAAATTAAACAATTGTATAAGGGTTCTTAGACCTGGATTTTAAAACTCTGGCTCAGCACAGAGATGTGGCCTCAGAGACACAGAACAACAGGTGGGAGGGAGTGCTTCGTCAAAACCTTAGTTTTAGCTGGGCGCGGTGGCGCACGCCTGTAACCCCAGCACTTGGGAGGCTGAGGCAGGAGGATCGCAAATGCAAAGCCAGCCTCAGCCATGGCAAGGCACTTAGCAACTCACTGAGACCCTGTCTCTAATAAAATACAAAAAAGGGCTGGGGATGTGACCCAGTGGATGAGTGCCCCTGAGTTCAATCCCCGGTACCAAAAAAAAAAAAAAAAAAAACAACAACAAAAAAAAAAAAACCTTGTTTTGATTGATTCCCAAGTTTTTGTTTGTTTGTTTGTTTGTTTGTTTGTTTGTTGAGGTTTGTAGTGAACGAGTTCGTTTTCCTAATTTCTTTTTCAGCAGATTCATCATTGGAGGATGGGAACACAATTGAGTTATGGGTGTTGGTTTTGCGTTCTGCTACTTTGCTGAATTCATTTATGAGCTCTAGAAGTCTTCTGGTGCCATTTTTTGGTTCTTCTAAATATAGGATCCTATGGTCGGCAAACAGTTTGAGCGCTTCCTTTCCTATTCATATCCTTTTAATTTCCTTCTCTTGCCCGATTTCTTTGGCTAGTTTCAAATACTATGTTGACTAGGAGTAGTGAAAGTGGGCGTCCTTGTCTTCTTGTTTTTAGAGGAAAGGCTTTCAGTTTTCTCCATTCAGAATAGCATTGGCCTTGGGTTTATCATATATAGCCTTTACTAGGTTGAGGTAAGTTCTTTCTATCCCTAGTTTTTGGATCTCTACAATGAAAACTAGAGAACACAAAAGAAAGAAATTAAAGACGACCTCGGAAGATGGAAAGACGACCCCCATGTTCTTGGATAGGGAGAATTAATATCATCAAAATGGCCATACTACCAAAAGCACTATACAGATTCAGCTCAATTCCCATCAAAATTCCAAAGATGTTCTTCACAGAAACTGAAAAAGCAGTCATGAAATTTATTTGGTAAAATAAGAGGGTCAGAATAGCCAAAGCAATCCTTGATGAGAAAAGCAAAGCAGGAGGTATCACAATAGTGAACTTCAAATCATACTATAGAGTTAGAGTAACTAAAACAGCATGGCAATGGCACCAAAACAGGCAAGAAGACCAACAAAATAGAATAGAAGACACAGAGGCAAACCCACATAAATACAGTTATCTCAAACTAGAGAAAGGTGCGGAAAAACAGGTTGGAGGAATAGATAGGCTCTTTAATAGTGCTGGGAAAACTAGAAATTCATGTGTGGCAGAATGAAATTTAATTCCTGTCTCTCACCTTGCACAAAACTCAACTCAAAGTGGATCAAAGACAGGAATTAGACCAGAGACCTTGTACCCCCACTAGATAAGGAACCGACTTCCTTAACAAGACTCCTAAAGTGCAAAAAGCAAAATCAAAAATCAATCAAAGGGATGGCATCAAATTAAAAAGCCTCCTCACAGCCAAGGGAACAATCAAGAGCATGAAGAGAACCCACAGAATGGGAGGGAATCTCTGCCACCAGCTCCTAGATATGGCATTAACACCCTGGATATATAAAGAACTCAAAACACGTGACACCAAAAAATAATAATAATAATAACCCAATCAGTAAATGGGCAAAGGAACTAACAGACACTTCAAAGAAGAAATACGATTAGCCAACAAATCTATGAAAAAATGCTCAACATTTCTAGCAATTAGAGAAATGCAAATTAAAACTACACTGGGATTTCATCACACTCCAGTCAGAATGGCAATCATCAAGAATACATGCACCAATAAATATTGGTGAGGATCTGGGGATTCTAAGTTGCTAGTGGGACTGCAAATTAGTACAACCATTCTGGAAAGATGTATGGATATTCCTTAATAATCTAGGAATGCAATCACCATACAACACAGTTACCCCACTCCCTAGTATATATACAAAAGGATTTAAAATTAGCATGCTAAAGTGACACAGCCACATCAATGTTTATAGCAGCTCAACTCACAATAGCTAAGCTATGGAGCCAACCCAGGTGTCTCTCAGCAGATGATTTGATAGAGAAAATGTGACATATATACACAATGAAGTATTACTCAGCCGTGAAAAGTTTTATGGCATTTTTTGGTACAAGGATATAGCTGGAGACTATCATGCTAAGTAAAATAAGCCAGTCCCCAAAAGTCAAAAGTTGAATGTTTTCTCTGATATGTGGAAGCTAATGCAAAATAAGAGGGGGAGGCACATAAAATAAAGAATAGAAATAACATCAGAGGAGTTAATAAAAGGGAATGAAAGGGAGGGCGGAGGGATGGCATAGGGAAAGACAGTGGAATTAATCTGACCTAACTTTCCTGAGTACATATGTGAATATACCACAGTGAATCTTACCATCATGTATCTCCACAAAACACTAATTTTTAAAACTACTGTAAGTGAATACCAGAAAGAACCGTAGAAAATACTGTAAGTAAATAGCAGAAAGAACCGTAGAGTAGAGGGAAGGGAACAGAGGGTGGAAGGAAAGGAAGGGAAGGAAAAATACTGGGGACTGAATTAGAACAAATCATATTCCATGCTTTCATGATTATGGCACAGTATATTCTATTGTCATGTATAACTAAAAAGAACCGATAAAAAATATTTTCACCCAATTAAAAAAAAAAAAACTTAGTTTAGGGCTGAGGATGTAGTTCAGTGGCAGAGTGCTTGCCTAGGGTGCACAAAGCCTTGGATTTGGTCCCCAGCAATACAAAAAATAAATAAATAAATAAATATTATATATATACATATATACATATACATATATATATATATATATATATATATATATATATATTAGTGTTACAGGTGACATCTGGAGCCCAAAGAAAGAGGCTCTCCCAAGACCTACATTGGAAGCCGATGAGAGAACTGAGAGCAGTATCCAAAAGTTCTAATTCCTAGCTGGGTTCTCTTTAAATATAGCCAGACATTATCCCTACAGTGATGCCATCAAGTATCCAACTTCCAGGCTGAGCGGTGGGTGGGCACTCTCCTATCTCCAAATCAGTCCATCAGAGGAAAAGGCTTGAGGTCTGCCTCCAGGGCTCCTTACCTGGTCAGCCTTGGTGTCAAGGAGAGAGTACGGGTGCCGAGGAGGTTCAGAGAACCTCTGGACATGCGTGCATATGCACCTGCTGGCTCTGGAGGAGTGCAGAACCCTGACTGTCAGGCTAATGGTGGCTGACAGACAGGTGGACCCTTTGCATCCCACGGGAAGTCTGGGAGCATCCTCCCATCTCCGCTATTTTAAAAGTAGCATGGTATTTTATGCATGGATATAAATTAGTAATTTGTCAGAGGCTTCTCTGGTGCTGGCTGTCTGCCTTGTTCTTCTGCAAACTGAATTCTCTACTGAAGCGTTCAATTCCCCCTCTGCACGCACCTTGTCCACTCTGATTTGACACAAGGCAATTTTTTATGCTGCTACGTCTGTGGAAGCCATGTGGAATTCTTCCCAGATAATCCAAAATTAAAACCCACAATGCACCCACAGGGCCTGCATCTCGTAAGTGGGAGAAACACAGCATGTGTTGGTGTAGCAGCTGAGGCACGTGGAGGGACCCAGAAGGGCACATTCGAGCACACACTGAGAGTGCACACATAGAGAACCACGAAGAGTGACTGGGTCCATGCTCCAGTTGCTGACCCCCGCTACCCTGCCCTTTGAGGTGTGACTGTATTTCCCATGCACACAGTCTGATTCTTGATTCCACTTGCAGCCCTGTGAGTCACTGTGCCTTCAGTGATGTTGGCGAAGGAGAAGCAAATAGAAATCTCAAAATCACACGTACAGATGGAGGCTCTCTTTTACAATGAGGTTTGCTGGCTGTTGTAGCTCTGTGGGGCCACAAGAGCATGCCAAAGCTAGCCTGCTGGAGGGAACAGGAAAAAAAAAAAAAAAAAACATGCAAGAGCGTTGAGTTGTTTCCCAGCCAAGGGTGTGCTGGATCAGACACCAGCCAGCCAACACCCGGACACCTGAGGAGTGCAGCTCAGAGCAGAAGAGCCTCCCTGCTGAGCCCAGCCAGAGTCACCTACCAGAATGAGCTGAGCAAACCTGTACTGTCTTAAGGCACAGTGTGGGGTGGTTTTTATTATGTCACCCTTCACGTGTAGGGAAATGCAAAATGAGGTTTGAATCGGCTGCTGCTATTTTTAGTTCTCCTTACAACCCCTTGGAATGATAACCTCTTTACTCCTGAAAGCCTTTTTCCATGATTGAGTCTTTTGATTGGATTAGACAGAATCTATAACCCCATGAGAGGGCTGGGGTGACATATTGTAGATAAAGAGTAGAAGAAGTAAATATGAAGGTGGTGCAGTAAATTCAAATAGAATCATGAACCAGAGAAAGTCCCATGACTTTCTCCCTAGAGGATGGTCATTATTAAGAATGGGCATTGGAGCCAGCGCAGTGGCGCACGCCTGTAATCCCAGCACTTTGGAAGGCTGAGGCAGGAGGATTGCGAGTTCAAAGCCAGCCTCAGCAATGGCGAGGCACTTAGCAACTCAGTGAGACCCTGTCTCTAAATAAAATACAAAATAGGGCTGGGGATGTGGTCCAGTGGTCGAGTGCCCCTGAGTTCAATCCCCGTTACCACAAAAAAAAAAAAAAAAAAAAAAAAAAAAAAAAAGAATGGGCATTGGTTCTGGGAGGGAAATAAAAGAGATATCTTAAGGTTTTGGTCAAGCAAAATGGAATTCCCCTGAGGGAGAATCCTCTTAAGAGGTTGTACCATTCATCCCCCTGTCCTTGGGCAGAATCACACTAAATCCATCACAGATGATAACAAGTCCTTCCATGGTGTCTAGAGTCTACCTGCTTTGTTATTAATGAGTTAAACACTTGGGTGTCAGACCCTGCTGTGGTTGGATCTGGAATGTCCCTAGAGTCCCACATGCACAGAGATGGGGCTTTTCAGCAATGGTTGGGTCATGAGGGTACTGAGAGCATCAGGATTAACCCATCATCAGTGGATTGATTAATCCACTTGGTGGATTAATCCACTGATAGCTGGATGAACTACTGGGAGGTAGGAACTAGTGGGAGGAACTGTTAGATGGAGGCATGACCTAGAAGGGTTTATCTTCTCCCCAGTCCCCTCTTCCCTCTCCCTCCCCCTTTCTCTTTCTCTCTGCTTCCTGGCTGCCACTAGTGAGCAGGTGTCCTCTGTCACGCCCTTCCACCATCATGTTCTGCCTCACCTCAGGCCAGAGCAGTGGCGCCATCCAACCATGGACTGAATCCTCTGAAACCATGAGCCAAAATCTTTCCTCCTCTAAGCTGCTTTTGTCAGGGATTTTGGTGCCAGCAACGAAGCTAACACAGAGCCTCAGGGTTCCAACTCCAGCTCTTCCATGCACAGGCTGTGACCACGGGTAGGTGACGTCCCTTCTAAATCTGAATCCCTTCACCTGTAAACCAAGAATAACAGCAGCGCATGCCTCCAGAGCTGTCCTGAGACCAGGTGAAGTTTGGACGGGCTCAGCCACAGTGCCCAGCACACGATTCATTTTTCACGACTGTGTTTTAACCAGTTCTTACCATCGCTTTTTGCGAATATTTAATGTATTAGTCATTTTCTGACGGCTATCACTTCCTGCCATCAAAAGAGAGACCAGAAGCAGATGGTATTCAGAAGACTCCTTCTGCTTAAAACCAAAAATACAACTATTTGGCCTTTCCGTCTCTCTTTTTCTAGATAAAATATTCAAGGAATCCTAGGCATCCGTGATGACATACAGGAGCATTAACCCACTCGGTGGAGAGGAAAGAATTGAGCTTCGGGCTGGGGTTGTGGCTCAGGAGTAGAGCACCTGCCTAGCACGTGTGAGGCACTGGGTTCCATCCTCAGCACCACATAAAAATAAATGCATAAAATCAAGACACTGTGTCCATCTACAACTAAAAATATTTTTTTTAAATGAGCTTCAGCATCAACTAAAGCAAGGCTAGCATTCATATTAGGTATTTCCCAACTATGTGCCCTTAGGTAGGGGACATGGCCACCCTGCAACTTGGTTTCTACTTCTATAAAATGGGAGTTGCCTCCCTCACGGGACCCTCTTAAGAACGAATGACGCTTAGCTATTATTGGTCTCTATCTTCGAATCCCAAAGACAACGTCGGACAAAACCTCAAGTCACACAAGGAGCCCGTCTGAAAGGGATTATCTGGGGGTGCCACAGCCTAGGGTGTGCACCTTAGTCCCCATCTGTCATCCTAGTGAAGGTTGACACCCTGTGAGAACGCAGCCTGCGGACCAGCCGGATGGCCTCTGAGCCACCTCGGTGACATCGTGGGGAAGGGCGCTCCAAGGAGAGGGGACATCAGTTTGAGGAGCCTGAGGCAGGAGCAGGCGTGGCACATTCACCACCCAGCACCTAGGCCAGTGTGGCAGGAGCCAGGTGAGCAGCAGGAGAGGTAGGGACGCACCCGGAGGGCAGGGGACAGTGAAGGCGGCCTGGAGTGTGGGGGCGGCCTTGGGGCTGGCGAGCCCAGCGGGGAAACATGGCCTGAGGCGCTGGCGGCAGCTGGGGTGTGTGCGGTGCAGGGAGGGACAGACTTGTGGGTCCAAGTGTGGACAAAGAGAAGGAGGAGACACACAATGAGGTTTCTGTTAAGAGGGTTCTAAATGACCCAAGCAGAAGAGGCGGGTGGCCTCCAGCAGGTGACCGCAGAAGAGGTTAAGAAGCTTGCTGTGGAGGGACGGGGCGTGCGAGGGAAGGAGAGGGACCAGGGATGCCACCCTGGGCTTCGGCGTGAGTGCCCGTGCCTGCTCCCACCTGAGAGCCTCTGCCCTTGCGCTGCACTTGATTGCAGTGCCCTCCCCCGACTGTCCACACTGCCCTGTCCCTCTCCAAGTCTCACTTGGTGCCACTCTGCCAGTGAGACCTTCCCTGACCGCCACCTGCAAAATGGTGGCGCTTCCTGAACCCTCGAGTTGCTTCGTTTCTCTCATCCTGCGCCTCCCTTTTCGGCACACCCAGCGTTCACCTGCTCATTCCCCCTCCGCCCGCTGCCACGCGTGTCCTGGGGTTGGTATGACAAGAACCACACTCGGGGTGGCTTTGAACAACAGCAGTGTCGCTCCTCGCAGCTCTGATCCAGGAACAGGAGGGCTGGGGCCTCCTGAGGGCTGTGAGGGAGGACCTGCCCTACGTCTCCCGAGGTCCCCTGTGCCCTGGCAATCCTCCCCAGCCCATGGCTCCCAGCGACACATCGCCAGCCCTCACCTTCATGTGCATCTGCCTGAGTGTGCCCGTGTGCAAATCCTTCCTTCTCACGAGGACAACAGGTACACTGGAATGACAGCCCACCCTGTGCCACCAGGCCGCATTTTAACTTAACTATTTACATCTGGGTGGCCCTAGCTCCAGATGAGCTCACACTCAAGGTCCTGGGGATTAGGACCTTGACATAGGAGCTTTTCAGGGACACGAGTCAACCCTCGCCCCCGCCAGCTGGCACGTGAACTCCACGGGGGTAGGAACTGGGTTCTCTTCACAGTCCCCTTCCCTTTACCTACGGGCTCCTTAGCTCATAGCATCTGCTGAACAGATATACTTGTTCAATAGGTGAACAGAGAGAATCAGTGTGGGGGGACCTGCAGGACACAGGTCAAGTGTCTCGCCATGCGTCGACTGTCACGGTGAGACGCTCACTAGAACCCCAAGGAGAGCCGTTCGGCGGGCCATCATCCGCCGCAGGTCATGCTGCAACTGTGGACCTCGGGGTCATCTGCAAGCTCAGAGCCTCTGGGGCCTGGAGACCAGAAGGGCTCACCTGACCTGGGGACAGAGGATCCACCAAGTACCTCAAGGAAATGGGGAGGACCCAGCAAAGGAGACCAGGGAAGCGGTGGTTATGGTCAGGAAGAACGACCAAGCAGAGAAACGGCGACCTAGAGCCTCTGAGCTGGACAAGGAAGCATTTCAAGGAGGTCACTTGGGTCAGCTGCTGCTGGGGGGTAACAAGAGGACTGGTTGTGGAATTTGGCAACATGAAGGTCACTGGTGGGCTCAGCAGTGGGGACAAAACCCAAGTTGGAAGGGGGTAGAGAGAATGGGTGATGAGGGAGTGTGGTAAGGAGATCAGACCTGTCTCCTGAGGAGGTGGCAGGGGAGGGGACCAGAGGGCAGCAGCGATGGGGAAAGAGGCTGTTGGCAGCTAGGTTCAAAGAGGGGGAGGGGGGAAGCCGGGCACAGTGGTGCACGCCTGTCATCCCAGCACTTGGGAGGCTGAGGCAGGAGGATGGTGAGTTCAAAGCCAGCCTCAGCCATGGCGAGGCACTTAGCAACTCAGTGAGACCCTGTCTCTGATAAAATACAAAAAAAGGGCTGGGGATGTGGCCCAGTGGTCGAGTGCCCCTGAGTTCAATCCCCGGTACCAAAAAAACTGAAAATAAAAATAAAAAACAAAAGGGGGAGGGGGAGCCCTCCAGGCTCCCAGCCCCTCTCCACGCCAGGGCTCCACAGTGCAGTTCCGCAGACCTGGTCCTTCAGACCTCAGGGACCAGCAAGTCTGTCCCCAGCTCAGGAACGTCCAAGGAGGCCATTTGCCTGAAACGCCCTGTTTTCAACCGCCCTGGTCGCCATTCCTTCCTAATTGCCTTGCAGACACTGGAGGGCGTGAGTCACAGTCCCAGAGAGCCCTGAAGGATGACAGGCCAGGGCAGGGTGCCTGCAGGGCCGCGGGCTTCCCAGGGCCAGGAACCACCACTTAACAGTTTTAAACCCAGGCTTCAAACAAGTCCTTTTCTCTGCGGGAAATCACAGCGGGAAATCACCGCCGGGATAATGGAGCTGGGGGTGGGGGGAGGGGCACCAAGAGACCTGCCCACGTGAGGGCCAGCTGCCACGGGGAGTGGGGGCGGAGCCTCCTGCCCTGGCTCCCTGGTTTCCATGGTTTCGGATCCTCACCGCCTGGGGGACCAGCGCTGAGCAGCCTAGAGAAGGCGGCCTGCCTTCCGCCCCGCCCCTGAAGCCCCTGGGAGGCACGTGCTTGGACACCGGGGTCACCTGCCCAGCTGCGTCTGAGCCATGGGGGTGCAAGCAGCCCAGCCCTGGCAGGTGTGGGTACCGGGGCACCTGTGCCACGCCCACCCCTGCAGGAAAATAGGAGCTGGGGGCTGAACTGGAGCCTCAGGGCCTAACCAGCCAGGTAGCCAGGCTGCCACTCACTGGACGAGGATGAGGCCACTCTGGCTGTGTAGCCTCAGCTAACGACAGCCCGACTCCCAGGCCCCCGTAGCTCCCAGGCAATGTCCCCAGGCACCGTCCCCAGGTCTGTGCTGCTCCACACAAGCCCCTGCAGTGATCCCCAAAGGGTCACCTCGTGTTACTGGGTGAACAGGACGATGCTTCCAAAGTCCCACAGGAGCAACCTACACAGTCCCTTTTCCAGCTCGGAAAGACTGGCGTTCCCGGCCAGCCAGAGGACAGCAGGCACCCACTGGGTCACATTATGTCATTCAACACCCCTGCGCCAAACCCCACTTGGTCAACTACAGTTAATAAGATGTCGCCCCTGGAGAGGCTAGATAGTGGTCCTGGGACCAGAGACTATTTCTGCAACTTCCCGAGAGTTGAATGACTTCTACATAAAAAGTTTTAAAACCAGAGTTAGTCATGGCTACCTCCCATCTAATATGCCATGGAAAATTGAAAGGTGAGAAGCCCTGTCCCCTGTGTTCAAGCTGAAAGTCTAGTTGGGACAGGACAGCCACCTATGCACACACACTAGAACACGGGAATTCAAAACTAACTGCAAAAGCCAGGCATGGCTGTGGGCACCTGTAGTGCCAATTACTTAGGAGGCTGAGGCAGGAGGATCGGTTGAGTCCACAAGTTCAGGGCCAGCCTGGACAACACAGGCAGACCCTAGCTCTTAAAAAAAAAAAAAAAGGAGGGCTGGCTGGGGATATAGCTCAGTTGGTAGAGTGCTTGCCTCGCGTGCACAAGGCCCTGGGTTCAATCCCCAGCACCAAAAAAAAAGAGGGAAAAAGAGGAGGAGACAATAAGATGATAAAGATGACATACTCATAGACCAGTGCAATCCAGTAGAACTATAATGCAAACCACATCTGTAATTTTCCATTTTCTAGTAGGATATTTTTTTAAAAAGAAAAAGGTGCGATTAGTTTTAATTGCCTTTACTTCATGTAATGTATCCAAGAAACGATCATGTTAACGAGTAGCCAATGCGAAACAGTACTAACGTGATATTGTACGTCCTTTTTTTTTTTTTTTTTTTTTTTTTGTGGTACCGGGGATTGAACCCAGGGACACTCGACCACTGGGCCGCATCCCCAGCCCTTTTTTGTATTTTATTTAGTGAGACCCTGTCTCACTGAGTTGCTAAGTGCCTCGCCGTTGCTGAGGCTGGCTTTGAACTCACTATCCTCCTGCCTCAGCCTCCAAGTGCTGGGATCACAGGCGTGCGCCACCGCGCCCGGCTTGTACGTCCTTTTTATGGTCATCATCATTTTAACTCTTTAAACCCCAGCCTGTGTTTTCCACCCACAGCCCGTCTTGGCTGGACTGGCCGCGTTTCAGGTGCCCAGTGGCCTCCTGCGGGAGGGGCTGCCGAGGTGGACACTTGGGTCCACGCTGGGCCCTGCTGGCTTCAGACCTCGGCTCCCCCACCCAGCAGCTCGTGGGCCCTGGAGAGGCAAGGCCAGTGCTGTGCGCCTGGGCTCCCTGCCTGACCCTGCCAGTGGGACCCTGCCAGTGACCCTGTCCACCAAGAGAGTCCCTGTGAGGACCACGATTGGCTTCACACACCGCTGCATCTGCGGTTACTGTCCTCAAAGGCAGACCCGAGCCAGGGCTCAGAGGAAGCCCTGGGTCCCTGGCCCTGGCCCCAGCACTGTCCCTGGAAAGACGGGCGTCCTGTCCTTTTCTTCATTCTGTCCCTACCATTCCCCCTAGTCCCTAAGCATCCGCAGGGAGCAGCTCAGGTGCAGGGAGAAAGGAGGGGGAGAGAGGACAGAGGGGGAGGAAGAGGAAGAAGAGACAGAGAGGGGCGGACAGGAAGAGGAAGTGGGGGGTCTGGGGAGGGCTGGCCCTGCCTGGGGGCCCCAGGGTGGCTCCCCTGAAGCATCTGGTTGGAAACAGCAAGAACAGGACAGAGGGCAGCTCTGCTCCCGCGCAGGCGCCCTGTTCGCTGTCCTCTGCCTCCCCCTCCTGGCCTCCAGGCCCAGTGGCCCACTGTGGCCATCAGGAGGACGGAGCCCAGGTGCAGGAGGACCTTGGGCCTGGCGGGAAACCATCTGGGCTCAGGAATCCTAGGTGGCTCCTGAGAGCGTCTAACTCAGAGGAAAGCATGCCACACTGAGGCGATGGCACAGCACCCTCTGTGATGAAGCCCGGTGACAAAGCCTGGGCTCCTGCTGCTCCCGAGCTCCTGCCCCCACACAGCCCACGCCCAGGAGGCTGCTCCCGCAGGCACCACGCTGAGCCTGCAATGTCAAGGCCGGGAGCAGGTGCACTCTGACCTCAGGGAGCTCCCAGCCTGCTGCGCACGGCGACTCGTGAGCGTATGTGCCACTGCAAGGTGGCACTACCACGCTGCCAGCTCCTACCAGCAAGTGCTTCCTTCTGAAGCAACCACCCTGAAAAGCACCTGCCCTAGTAAAAGCCACCGCCCACTTCGCCTGCTCAGCACCCACTGCCTCCCGAGCACAGAGGTGCACACGCAGCACCTTCATTGCATGCACGCTCCAACAGCCCTGGAAGTTAACGTCCCCCGGTATCCAGGGGCAGGTTGGCCACAGCCACCATTTCTTCTCCAGGAGCCCGCGGCAGCTGTCCATGGTTGGACCTTTACCCCCTGCAGTCTACGGGCGCTCCTTGACTTTCAATGGGGTTCCATCCTGAGGGGCCATCAGGAAGTTGGAATATCGTCATGCCTAAGCCGCAGAACCCCCGGAACACAGCTTCAGCCCCACAGATGGGCAAGATCATCAAACACACACAAAAAGTTATTGTCAAGTGTGTAACATCTCATGGAATGTATTGCACACTGCTGAAAGTGAGTGACAGGTGGGTCACCTGAGCACACCTTCACACCCTCGTAAAGGCAAAAGAGCCCAAGTTGAACCATCATAAGATGAGGCGCTTGGAACTGTGCTTTTAGAATGCAAGTCGATTCTGCCTCCTGCAAATCCTCTCGGGTCCGTGCTAGGTGTCACCAAGGGGGAAAGGAAGCGTCCCTGCAATGATCTGTAAGTCTTAGGTGGCCTCTCTGCCCTCCAGCCTCACCGCCCTGCTCTCCCAGGTGCACTCCTGCCTCAGGACCTTTGCTCAAGCTGTGGCCTCAGCCTGGAGCACTCCTCCAAGCCCGCCTGCCTGCCTCCCTCACTGGCTGCCGTCTTTGCCAAGTGTCAGCTCCTCGGGAGACGCTTACTCACCACCCGTTTAGGGCGACAACCTGCCCTTTCTCATCCTGGCAGACCGACTGCAAAAATGACCCCGATCATCTGTCTCCCGCCCTCATCCTACGGCTGCATCTTCTGCAAAGCAACTTTCCAGCTCCCTCCCTCCAGGAGTGGCCTGCCTGGGCGTGCAGTGGCCAACGTGATGGGACAGAAGCACCAACTTGTCTCCAGGAGAGGCTTCCAGAGGCCCTGGGTGCTTCTCCCCTCTCAGAGAATCTGCCTCCACCACGAGACCCCGCCTGGCAGCCAGCGGGCAAGGAGAGAGACGACGTGGAACAGCACTGAGTGGTGCTGAGGCCATCCTCCACCAACCCGCCTCCGCCAGACCAGGAGGAGCACAGCCAAGATGATCCGAGACCAGAGCTGCCCACTGGGCCAGGCTACACGGCAGACTCAGAACCATGGGCCCCATAAACACCATCGGGTTTGTGGCTGTTTGTTACGCAGCAGCCGCTGACTGAGCTTCCTCCCCTGAGCGCTGGCCCTCACCACCCTGCCTTGCTCTTCCCTGGTGTCCATAGCACTTCTTACCTCCTAATATGCTAAAAAGTGCACGTATCTGTCCAGACTGCCCGCAGCTGCTCCTCCTCCAGGGAAGACGCCTGCTTTGCTCACGGATGGATCCCCAAGTGCCTAGGATAGCACAAGGCACATAGTAGATGTTCAATTAAAAAAAAATTGTGCTGCCCAAGCTGGTCTCCAGCTCCTGGGCGCAAGTGATCCTCCCACCTCAGCCTCCTACATGTCTCGATTACACCACGCACTTGGCTCAATTCAAGTAGCTTATAATCAGGTCACCAATGATTTGCATATGAAGGGGTATTTTTGTGTCATTCTGTTTTGTTTGCAGTGCTGGGGATGGAACCCAGGGCAGACAGACACGTGCTTGGCAAGCACTCTAAACCACTGAGCTACAGTCCCAGCCCCTCCAGCGAGAAATTGATTTAAAATTAATTCTAGAAGTGGTCAGATGGAGGTAGCCAACCTGCACCGGCACTGTGTGAGCCATCGCCAGGCGGCCGCATGACGGACAGGGAGCCACGCTGCGGCCAGTCAGCCTAAGCCACTGTGTCCCATCGCCCTCTCTACAGGACACCTAGGAAACAAGTTGAGCATAAAGGTACCACTTAGGTAACTTTGCAACGAACACTTAGGTCTCTAGAGTTCTATTCTTTTGAGAAAAGTAATCAGCGAATGATTCGTGGTGATTCATGGTATGTGATGATAAATTATACAAAACGCTCCAGATTCTTATCTCCTACCTGCTTTGACGCACCTGTGACAATTTCATTGAAATAGCTGCAGAATTGGGAACTTGGGCCTTTCTGTGCTGATCTGAGGACGCCCGGGCCCTTGTCCCACTTGCTGAGGAAGCTGACACACAGTGGGACCAGACTGAGGCTGACAGCTGGCCAGCGGCAGAGCCGGGACCAGAATCCAGGTGTCCAACTCCAAGGCCCATGATGACATCCACTGAATTGACCTGCCCACCGCCCGCCCTGTATACAAAGCCCAGGGCAGAAACGTTGAACCCCTTAAAGGAGGAGAGAGAGAGAGAGAGAGAGACAGAGACAGAGAGACAGAGACAGAGACAGAGAGAGAGAGAGAGAGCGCTTCTCATGGAGGGGTGAAGGAGCCCTAATTAGGAAGGGCTGTTGTAGCTAGCTGGAAGCCATGGGTTCCACCTGATATGTATGTGACGCACCTGTAGGCACCCGCAAACCTGAAGGTATATAACCGGGTGAAAGCGGTCCGAGTTAGGAGAACGGAGAATTCAGTTAGCCGGGCAGTCGCTCGGTCGGTCAGAAGAATCAGAGCGGCCGGAACGTAGGCAGAGCGGTTACAGAAGAAGAAACCAGATAGAAGAAGTAATGACTGGTCAGAGTTAGGCCGAGGCTCCTGAGGAAGACAGAAGACAGAAGAAAGAAGAAGGAAGACTCTAAGCTAAGAAGACAAGAAGAAAAGCTCGCTTTTAATCTTTCTCTCTAAAAATCTTTCTTTCCCTCTCTAAGCTCTCTCTAAGAAAGTAGAAGTAAAAGTAGCAAAAGCTATACTCTGCCTCCGAGAATTTTCCTCCCGTGGCGGCGCCGTGGCTGGCCGTGACAGGCAGCCTACAGAGGGGGAAGCATGAACAGAATTTTGAACATGAATAGAATTTTAAGAGCGCTAAGAGGGGAGATAAGGAGCAGCTGTTATTTGTTTAGGAAGCTGTATAATTGCCTAAATGACAGACTCATTCCTAAAGGAGCAGGAGGAGCAGCAATTAAAGCCACATCTCTGATACCAAATGCCCTGGTACCCAGGTGCCGCCTCCGGGGGCTTGGGGAGGGCGTGGCCCACGTGGAGGCGTCACTCAAGTAAACTGAGGAAAGCTCTAGAACATTAAAAAGATACCAACCTCATACTCTTCCTTCATCTCCCTTCCTCACCTCCGACTTCCAGTCTGTTTCTAAGCCAGGTTGGTTCTCTCCTAAAAATCCCCCCACGCCCCTCTTACATCAGCAGCAGCTTTTCACTAGATTCAGGCCCAAATCTCCCACCTCCCTGACCCTCCCATCCCCCACAGTCATTAGAGTGATGTTTCTGATGTCACCAGGGCCCCTTCCTTTCTTGACACCAGGTGCTGGTCTCACGTTAGAACCTCTTGGCATCAGAACTGGTCCCCGGCTCCTCCTCCACGTGGGTCAAGTGTCTCAGCATTCTGAGGAGCTGTCGCCTCACATGCAAGGCGTCACGGATGATGCAACTCTGAGTCCCCATGTGATCGCTGCCTCTCCCAACCCCTGGCCTCATCTCTGTCCCCTGCCTCATCCTCCTGTTCCCCAAGCACCCACCCCAGGGCCTTTGCATCTGCTGCCCTACTATCCAGAAATCATCTTCCCAGGTATCCGCACAGCTCCATCCCCCCTCTCTTGGGTCCCTCTCCAGGTGGGTGGCACAGCAGGACAGGGGGACACGTGCTGCTGTGCAGCCATCACCCCAGCAGAGCGATTTCATCTCAGTTTTGCCCCACATTACGGTCCTAGAATCGTGACCCGGAGCAAGTGGAAACACGTGTTCCCGTCACTGTGCCGACTTCCGAGTGACTCCAGTAGAGGGACAGCAGGAGGGACCGGGCAAATCGCCCTCCCCCGGCACCTGCAGCCTTGGTTAGATGTCACCTCATGGGCTAGGCGTCCCACCCACACGAGAGGACCCCCCCTCCAGGCCCTAAGGGCTTCCTTTCCCCTGTGACAGGAGCATCCTGTGTGATCTGTCCTGCCTCCTGGGACATAGACCTCATAAGACAGGAGTGACTGTGTGAGAGTGAGAATGTGTGTGTGTGTGTGCATTGCGTGAGTGAGTGTGTGAGACAGCAAGTGCATGTGTGTGAGTGTGAGAGCAAGTGGGTGTATGTGTGTGTGAGTGTATGTGGGTGTGAGTGTGGGCATGGGTGTGTTTGAGTGTGTGTGTGACAGTGAGTGTATGTATGAGTGTGTGAGTATGCATGTGTGGGTGTGTGAATGTGTGTGAGAGCGTGTGCATGTGGGTATTGGTGTGTGTGAGAGTGTGCATGTGTGTGTGTGCCAGTGTGTGTGCCAGTGAGTGTATGTGATGTGTGAGTGTGTGTGACAGTGTGTGAGAGAGTGTGGGTGTGAGAGAGTGTGGGTGTGTGAGTGTGTGTGATGTGGGTATGGGTGTGTGTATATGAGCGTGAGAGAGTGTGGGTGGGTGAGTATGAGTGAGTGTGCGTGTGTGTGAGTGTGGTATAGGTGTGTGTGAGTGGGTGCGTGTGTGAGAGTGTGCGTGTGCGTGACAGTGTATGTATGTGAGTGCATGTGTGGGAGTGGGGGGGGTGTTTGTGAGAGTGTGTGAGTGTGAGAGTGTGTGAGTGTGAGAGTGTGTGAGTGTGAGTGTGAGAGTGTGTGAGTGTGAGTGCGCTGGCTGCTGGGTCACTCCCCTCTGCTCCCAGGTGGCAGGCGGGAAGCCAGGCTCCTCCCTGTCGCAGAGTCGCACAGACACTCCCGAGGGGTCCTCTGCAGGAAGAGGGCGCGGCCGGGTGGCCCCAGGGGAGGTGGCACGAGCGGCTCCTGTCCCTGCTTCACCCTCAGCTCCACACACACTCGGTGGTGGACGAGGAGCCGCTGTCCCCGTGCAGCAGGGTCGGGCCGGGCCCTGGGCACTGTCGCCCGCGCTGGGGCCGGCAGCTCCTGAGCCGCAGCCACGGACCCGGCCCTCGAGCCACCGCAGAGGCCCTCCTTCCGCTGGTCTGGCCTTAGGAACGCCGCCTGCCATCCTCGCTGTGGCCACCAGAGGTCACTGTGGCTGCACGCAGCGCGACCAGGCGGCTGAGCGCCAAAAAAAAACAAACAAAAAGCCCTTCTCCCCTAGGGTCATCTTCTTAAGTGAGCCGGGTACCTTCCCCTAACTGGCTTATCAAAATCAGCAACCGAGCACCTACAGGTGCTGGATCGACCTCTGTCGCCCTCCCCTCCAAGAGCTCAGGGGCACAGCCAAGCTTCTGGGGTCCCCCCGGTGCCCCCAGCTCCTGAGCCAGTGCTTAGGACACATGTGAATGAGTCGTGTTAAGGTTCCAGCCCCCTCATAGCCAGCCCTGCCCTCCAGTGTGCAGCACTAGCCAGCCCTGCCCCCTGGACACCCTGTCATGGTCATATTCTCAGTGGCAGTGGCCACCCTGTCCTGTTGGAAACGTGGGTCTCCACTCAGAGCTCCCCTCGTTTCTCCCTGGCTCTGTGGTCTGAGCAGCACTGTCTCTGGGATGTCACAGCTACTGCCTAGGTGTGCATCGCCTCCAGGGGCAGGGTCCTGGGCTACCCTGGGCACTGTCCCTGTCCCCAGGATCCGGAGCAGCACTTGACATCCAGGAGGGACCAGCGGTGGCATCTGCAGCACTGTGTCCTTTGGCATCTCCTGCGATGACATGAAATGAAGTCCATCCTACAAGAGGGGACAGAAGTCCCAAGAGGCCACGTGACTTCTGGTGGGTGCCCAAGCATCAGTGACTGGGACTCTTACCCTGACTCAGCGCCTCCTCCAAGGTCAGGGCGGCTCACGAGTCTCCAACACTCCGCAGGTTTCTTCTTGCACCCATTGAAGCTCAGAGCCAAGGAAGACAGCCCGGGACAGAAGACCCACGTGGCCTCCCAGCCCCACCAGGTCCCACCACCCACCAACATGAAGACGAAAGTCATGGCCAATTGTCCCACACTAGGACTCAGGATCCAGGGGCTGTGGCTGTTCTTGGTGGCCAACATCTCTGGAGTCCTTGGAAACATTCTTCCCTGAATCTTCACGGACTCATCTGAAAACCAGGCGCACGAGCAGCCCCCTTTGCCTCTTCCTTCAAGTCCTTATTTTTTGGCTTTTATTTTTTTTAACCTGGAAGCAATAAACCTTTCCCCAACAACAAACTAGTGGGTGGAAAACATGCTGTGCACAGTCACCATAGGAGACAGACCCTCCTGTAAGAACAGAACGGCTCACACACCCTCAGCGGCCAGGCTCGGAGCACACGCGCTCAGTCACAAGACCCCTGGAGGGACGCCCAGAAACAGCAGGATGACCGTGTGTCCCCGGGGAACACTTCCTAGGAAATCCTTCTAGAAGGTCCTAGGCAAACATGAGCTGGCCAGGAACTGGAGGGCGGATTTGTCATAGGTCCAGAACACAAAGGAATGAAAGGATTGAGACAAAGAAATACATTTCTGGATGGGACACAGAAACAGCACAACCACTCAGAGAATCAGAGCTGGCCCAGGGCCAATGACATTTTTATCAATGATCAAAACAAGAAAAGAGGGAGTCATATTTGCAGACATCCTGCAAGGTTCTTGTAGGTTGCAGGCCAAGCAAAGAGCAGCCAATGTAGAGATTGCATACATTCACAGGGCGCGGTGGCGCACGCCTGTAATCCCAGCACTTGGGAGGCTGAGGCAGGAGGATTGCAAGTGCAAAGCCAGCCTCAGCAATGGTGGAGGCACTTAGCAACTCAGTGAGACCCTGTCTCTAAATAAAATACAAAAATGGGTTGGGGATGTGGCTCAGTGGTCAAGTGCCCCTGATTTCAATCCCCAGTACCAAAAAGAGAGAGAAAGAGAGATTGCATACATTCATACCAACACAGAGAATGAGAGATTTCATACAGGACAGCTGCACCTCAGATCGTGAAGATGGGAACGTATTTTCCAGCTCCAATTGGGATTAATTAATGCATTTATCACTCATTCACGCAATGGTCCTTACAGAATTTTTACTGCACATCCTCACTACCAAGACCAGGGGCATTCACCATGAGAGACCACCAGCCATGGGTCCAAGAAAAAATGCTTCCTAGAATCTCTGGGGTGACCCAGCAATCCCTAGATGGAGTAGTTACAACTCCCAGGAGAAGCAGTGCCCAGTCCCAATGGAGGGACATTAAGAGGACCCCAAATCTTTCTCAGTGCCTCTTTTTCAGTTTAACTCAAAGCGGGCGTTGGGAAGGTCACACTCAGGTAGTAGGAATGAACTTCCCTCTATATAGAACGTTAGCCTAACATGAAAAAAGAATTTTCAGCTCACTCCACAGGGACAAAAAAAACTTTCATGAAAAGCAAGATGGCTGGTGGTCCTCACGCATCCATAGTGGCTGCCATCTTCCTCACCATCCGCACTCCTAGGTTGGAGACCATCTTTGTGAATCATGCATGGCTCCTGGACGTGAGCTCAGGGATAGCCCCCCACTACCTCTCGGGATGAGGGAGAAGGAACAAGGATCTAGGTGTCTCCTGAGAAGTTCACTGCCTGCCACCCCCAAGGTCCTCCCAAGAGCTCTGCCCTGCGTGATGGCAGGGGCTGGAATCCTGAGAGGAGACAGGAAGTCACGATCATTTCACAACAGCCCGTTTCTTCGTGAAAAACTGACCCAAGATGACAGATTAAGAACACGTGTTCACTGCTTACCACCCACCGTGTCCGTGTCCCCAAGTGCTATGAAATAAACAGGAAATACTTTCTTAAGGAAAGAATTCATGAAACTCTAAAAGTTCAAAATGAGTCTCATCAGCAAGCCAACATTTGGGGAAGTTTTCTAAAAGAGGAAAAAAATAGGGTGAGAGGAAAGAGAGGAGCAAAGAAGAAACCTCAACCCAGAACATGTTCAGGGGAAGAAGACTGGAGTGGGGGCAGTTTTGTGATGCTCTGAGCCCCAAATCCATGGGAAATTGGAATAGGAAGGTGCTCTGGGGTGGTCACGAGGCAGATAAATGGGAACTGTATTAAGGATGCGAGGACATCAGACCTGGTCGCCTCCCTTGCTTGTGCCACGCAGCAGGAGGCAGCATTTCCAACCTGAAGCTGTAAGTGTGGAACTTACAGCTAGGGAGACACCAACAGATCCCCAAAGGCATGAAGTCCCATACCCAGAAGGTAAACCATCCACCCAGGGTGTTAGTCAGTTTTCCGTTACTGCAACAAATGCCTGAGATAAATCAAGTTAAAAAGAAGAAAGGTTTGTTTTAGAAACTTCAGTCCACAACTGGTTGGCCCTGTTGCTCTGGGCTGTGGTGGCACAGTATGTCATCACAGGAGCATATGGTAAATAAGCCCATTCACTTTCAGTTAGGTGTAAAAGAAAGAAAGAGGAAGAGACTGTGGTCCCACAATCCCCCTAAAGGGCATACCCCAGTGAGCTAAAACCTCCCACTGATCACCCACTCCTAAAGATCCCACCACCTTTGAGTTGTTCTCTCCCAAAGTTGTGCCAAGGACTGGAGAGCAAGCCTGGAGCTCATGGGACTTTGGGGGACTTTCTGATCAAAACTACGGCACTCAGCCAATCCAAAGGGCTGACTGTGCAGAAGAGACACAGTCAAGATGAGCCGTAGCGGAAGCTGAGCTCGGGAAATCCCGCAAAATGCATTCCAAAGCCTCAGAGATATAAAATAGTCGAGATAAAGAGGTTGAAGACAGAGAAAGCAGGAGAACTAAAAGACAAAGCACCAGAGGTTCCGACTGCTATCTGACATAGCACTGCCGATGAACAGAATCCACACCCCAAGCCCAAGCCATGTGTGTGATTTTAGATCCTGGACAGCTACTCAAGAAGCAAAAACAGGAGCTGGAGGTGTGGCTCAGTGGTAGAGCATCTGACTGGCACAAGCTAAGGCCCTGGGTTCAATCTCCAGCACCCTGAAAATTAAAACATAGAGTCAGGAGGAAGTGATTTTAATAACATTTTAACATGCTATATACAAAACATTGCCATTTCGATATATGGTCAATATAATCATTTCCACATATAATCAAATAAATGCAAATACTGATATATTTACTACTACTTTAATGGTTTAGAAATGCGGGACGCATCTCGAACTACACCACGTCTCAACTCAGACCACACACGTCGCAGTGCTACAGGACTCCGGGGCTGGCGGCTCCCAGGTCAGCGGCCGCAGCTCCCACGGGAACTTCAGGAGAGAAGGATTCAAATGCAGGAAAAGGAGCAGAAACAGGTGAGGACGTGGACCTTCCAAGAGACGGAGCCACCGACGCGGCCAGGCAGACCCAGATCTCAAGACAGCAGTGAGTTCTGGGCACAACCGAGAAGCTTCCAGGGAGGAACAGAAAAGCCCAAAGTTCCAGACACAGAAACGAGAGTCGTTGAAGACCAGACTCAGCAACGCCGGAGGCCAGAGGAGACAGGGGATAGATGGGCTACCCCCCCACACAGGGGACCCTTTTTCCGTATCCTGAGCAAAGCAACCTTGTTTCATTTTCCGGGCAGGAACCAATGGGCTTAAAGGTCACCCTGTTCCCTGGGCAAAGAGCCAATAGCATTAAGGGTCGCTCTGGTACACTCCCTACCAAAAATCCCTATTTAAGCTCCCGTCCATTCAGAGCTAAACACACAACAGCTCGTCCCTGCTGAGAGGAGGCAGCCACTGCACCAGCCCTAGACCCACCATCTCCAGCCCAACAGCAGCTGCCCCAGCCGACAGCTCCAGCCTCCAGCCTGACAGCAGCTCCCTTAGCCGACAGCTCCAGAGACCACAGCCTGTGTGAGCAGGCACCCACCTTCTGTTCAGAGCTTGCACACTCCCCTCTCCCTGCCTCCTCTCTCTCAGCACCTCTTCAACCTCTGAGCAGCCACAAAGGCTGGTGAATTAATCTCTTGGCGGCACAGTTGTCACCGGCGGGAGAGCCAGCTCCTGAGGAGGGGTGGCTGGGCATCAGGAAGTCCCCAGACGACCACTCTGTTCTGAGGTGAGAACAAGCTCTGCACACATAACATCACGCTTGGTTCATCCCAAGACGCTGCTAGGACCCCTGCAAGGGGCTCCTTCCTGTGGCCAGCCTTGGCCTAGAGCCATGCTTGTCTTTTTTTTTTATTTTTTTTTGTGGTACTGGGGATTAAACTCAGGGGCACTGGACCACTGGGCCCCATCCCCAGTCCTTTTTTTGTATTTGATTAGAGACAGGGTCTCACTGAGTTGCTAAGTGCCTCGCCATTGCTGAGGCTGGCTTTGAACTCGCGATCCTCCTGCCTCAGCCTCCCAAGTGCTAGGACTATGGGCACGCACCACCGCTCCTGGCTCCCATGCTTGTCTTCCGTGGCAGTAAGTGCTCCCTGGCCGGGGACAGACCACAGTGCTGAGAGGTAAGGGTCGGCTCAGACCATCCCAGGTCCAAGAGCAGCATGGCGCCCGCTGAGCTGGTGCACCAGAGCAGAGCAGAGACACTTCCCACAGCCACCATGAGCCCTGAGCCTCGCAGGCTGGTCCCCATAGGATTCCAGAAGCTTCTCCATGCTTCCCCTCCTCCTGCACCCTCGGCTGTGCCTGAATTTCTCCAATCATGGGTTGGTGAGGGTCATACTAGAATTCCCCCAATCACTACTCCCAAGACAGCCCATTTTGACCTGGCTATTGGAAAATCCTTTCTGTTGAGCTAAAATATATTCCTGGAACTTGGGAATCAAAGAACATAATTAGAAGGAAAATCATAGATAACTTTGATTCAATCCCCTCATTCTAAAGATGAAAGCAGAAGAGGCCCAGAGAGGGAAAGCAACTTCCCCAATGTCACACAGCACCGTTATGGTCTAGCTACATGTGATCTCTAAGGAACTTTCTGAGGATCTGCTGAAGGGACTTGTCAAGGTCAAAAGAAGGATGCTGACGCTGCACTGCAGTCCAGAGTCCAGCTTTATAAAATAAAGTGTTCTGAGCTGACAGTTCTGCCCCAGAAAGTGATCCCAGGGCCTGCATCTATCCCCAGAACACGCCGCCCCAGCTTGCTATTTATTCTCGCTCTGTTCCTGGAAGGGCTCAGCACTGGGTATTTGGAGGACAAGACAGCAGTATAGGTGGAGAAAAAAAAAAAAAAAAAGGCAGCTCTCAGGAGCCCTGAAATCCTTCCAGGGAGAAGACTGTGCATCAAACAGGCCTCAAACAATCAGCCGCTCCCCCGGGCCCTCAGGAATCTGGGTTAAAACGCCACCCCTTGCCTACAGCACGCAGGTCTGACCTGGTTCTGGGGCCCCTGGGAAACCTTTGCCCAAACCACCCTGATGCTGAGCAGCACTGCGGCTCCGGAGAGGCCTCTGCAGGGACGAGCGCGCGAGGCCGCCGGAGCCCGGCCGGCCATCACTCACGTTGCCCTCCACGCAGCCCCTGCAGAGACTCTCCGGTGCAGACCTGGGCAGCGGGGGGCTGGGGACCCGTCCTTGCCCACACGGCTCGGCTGGAGTCACAGCCCAGGGTCCCACACCCTGCCTCCACCCAGCAAAGCGGGTGTCGCCGTGACCTGCGGCAGGGCCGAGGCTCGGCTGGTCCGTAGCCCGTGCAAACGTTGGACAGTGACCGTGTGTGAGGCCACAGGCGCCAACTCGGGGCCAGAGCCCCCGAGAGTGAAGGGACCCTGGCATGACCATGCCTGGACTGGGCGGCAGGCGTGCCGGGGCTGTCCGAGCCCCCCGGAAGCGTGGCCGCCCACCACAGCCGGTCCCCAGGGCTCGGGGGGTGCCGGCCCAGCTCCTCCAGAGTCCACTTCACAGGCGGGAAAGTCAAGGCTAGAGACGGAGAAGCCCAGACCCAGGGTTCAGACCCGAGCTGCCCGGCTCTGGGGCCTCTGCGGGAGCCCGGGCGCTCGCTCAGCTGTGGCTGACCCCGAGGCCACCAAGCCATACCCCTCCTCGCTCCCTCGGGCCCTCCATCACCGAGTCTCCACCAACAGGGCTGCCAATCACTGCTAATCCAAAACACAGCGGGGCCGTCAGCCACCACAGGCCCAGAGGCAGGTCGTGCTGACAGCAGGGGACACCCCTGCTCCGCTGGCTGCTCAGGGGGCTCCGCTACAGGGAGGTCAGAGGTCAAGAGGTCGGGGCTCATTCCTGTGCTGTCCCCCACCCCAGCTCCTGCCGGCAGCAGCTCCCTCCCAGGCCTGCTCAGATTCTGATGACCCTGCAGTCCCCAAGTCTCATGGGGTGGCTTGCCATCGTGCCCCGCCTTTGTGAGCGGCATCTTTCCTAAAGCCAATAGTCTAACTTGAGCCCCGCCACTCCCTGCCGGGCCTGAGGGCTACTGAGGAAATGGACATGTGACAGACGGCGTGGGGGAACGGGGACGCCCCGTGCTCCTGGAGCTTGCAGGTGACGGCAGAGAGGACCGAGCCCAGAGATGGGGGCCGAGGCAGCGCTCAGGACTCCAGGGAAACAAGGCAGGGTGGCTGAGGGGGGCCTGCAGGGCACCCACCAGCCGGGGAGGTCAGGAAGGCATCCAGGTCACTGTGGTGGCACCGCAGAGCCATCAGGAGGGAGAGAAGGGCAAGAGCCGACGGGGAGGAAGGCAGGGTCCACTCAGTGACAGCCCAGGAGGAAGCCTGGGGAGGAGGCCTGGAGAGAGAGGCTGGAGCCGTGCTGTGGAGGCTGAGGCTGCACAGCCAAGGGTGAGACCCTGGAGGCCCTGCAGCCCATTCCAAGGCCTTTGGAACCTGCTGGGTCCTGGTGTCCCAAAACTCCTCCCCCGGGAGGCTCTCCCGGCGTCACCCCCAGTCCCACAGTGAACGGCTACAGCGGGACCACCCCAGGCCTGCAGGGGACTCTGGTCTTGGCTGCATTTGGAGGCAGTGCCTTCCTTAGCTCTGGTGCTAAAGGATGTCCGCTGAGAATGGGGACTTCGGGCCGCCTGTCTGGAGTTAGATCCTGTCCCCCATGGGGTCAGGCAGGACAGGTCAGCTTCTTGGCCATCAAGATGACTTCTCCAACACCTGGCCAGGATGCCGGAGCATTCCTGGTAGGTGGCGAGTGCCCAGAACACTGGCCGGCGTGGCGGTGTGAGCCACCGTGCCCAGCAATGTAGACCCCTATAAAGCCAGGGGGACCCCCAGCCTAAAGACGCCCCTCACCCAGAGATGCCCGCGAGAAGCCCACCGAGGAGACGGCGGCCCTGTGAGCGGTGCCCCTCGCGCGCAGGAGCCTGCCCCGCCTCAGGCCCTGAGCCGCCTCCTCGGTGGCTGCTCCTGAAGCCAGCGGACCCCAGAGCCCCCGCCACCGCTGACCCGGGAGGTGCTGCAAGGCCCCAGCCCCTGCAGAGGCAGCGCCTCCAGGCCCAAGAGCTCCTGGGAGCCGCTGGGCCGGGCCAGCAGACGGGCCACAGCGTGACGGGCAGCCCCGGACCTGAGGTCAAGGCGGCTGGGAACGAAAATCGCAGGAGAAGCTGCAGTTCCTGGGAAGGCCCTTCCCTCTGGGGTGGGAGGAGAGGCCGGGGAGAAGGACGGAGGCCCTCCAGCAGGCCCGGCTGGGCGGTGGCATCCTCGAGTCTCCCAGCATGGAGGGCAGCAGGGCGCCCGCACTCGGGAGGCGCCGTGCCCTCCTGTCCTCTGAGTCACCTCTGCCTCCAGTCACCAGGGTGCCTCTGCCTCCTGCCTGACCGTGGGCGAGTCCCTCAGCTCTGGCCTCCACTTTCCCATCTGTACAATGGGAAGGGCCCCGGGCAGACCCTGGAGGCCACTCCAGGCCTAAACCTGCCGCCAAGCGGGGGCCAGCAATGCTTCAGAAAAGCCCCCCAGGATGTGAAGGGGGACCAGGGCGTGCCTGACACAGGAAAGACCCTCCCAGAAGAAAGGACAGGCACGAAACCCACAACCACCGCCAGGCCTGGGGTCCCGAGAAGCCAGTGCTGGATTTCGGCACAGAAGGGTCCATCTGGCCAGCAGTGTCCCCCTACACTGTCCCCACCCGGGGTGGCGCTCCGCAGCCCGGTGCCCTTCACCTTTGACCTTCCTGTTGTCCACCTGAAGGACAACAGCCCAAAGTTAGTTCTTAATCCCTGGCAGCTGTGAACGTCACCTTGCCTGGAAAAGCACCCGGCAGCTGTGACCCCGGCAGGGACCTTGAGGTGGGGGCAGCCATCCTGGGCCTTCTGGGCTGGGTCCCTGTTACGGTCCGAACGGTGGCTCTAAGTTCGTATGTGGAAGTCCTGCAGCCAGCGTCAGGCTGTGTCTGTCCCGGGAGCTGGAACCTCTAAAGAGGTGGAGACGTGGGAAAGAGGCCATCGGATGGGGACTTTACAAGAGAGAAGGGTGCACAGGGAGGCAGGAGGAGAAACCAGCACCTGCAGGCCAGGAGAGAGGCTTCAGGAGACGCGACCCTGCCACTCCCAGGTCCCCCCCCCCCCGGCTTCCAGCCTCCAGGAGACAGAAAAATGTGTGGCCCTTGTAAGCTGGGAGGAGCAAGGGACAGATTCTCCCTGGAGCCACCAGAGGGGGCACAGCCCCGTGACATCTTTTGTTAAAATCGTGTTTTAGTTGTCGGTGGGCACAACGCTGTTATGTTATTTATTTTTATGTGGCGCTGAGGATGGAACCCAGGGCCTCACACATGCGAGACCTCAAGACCTCGCCCCAGCACTGAGCCGAGCCCCAGCCCCAGCCCCGCCCGCGGACGCCCTGACGCCAGGTTGCAGCCTCCAGAAGCAGCACCAGGGAGCTCGTTTCTGTTGTTTGCAGCCACCACCACATTTGTGGCCACTTGTGACAGCGACACAGGAGACAGGTAGACTGCCTGATTTAAAAACACGAGCTGTCTCAGGTGGGGACAGCCTGAGAAAATAAGGTTTGGATTCAGAGAGCCAAAGAAAGCATCCCATAACCTTCAGGAGACAAAGCCTTAGTCACGTGGGATCTCTTTATTTTTTTTGGTACCGGGATTGAACTCAGGGGCACTCGACCACTGGGCCACATCCCCAGCCCTTTTTTGTGTATTATTAGAGACAGGGTCTCACTGAGTTGCTAAGTGCCTCGCCATTGCTGAGGCTGGCTTTGAACTCGCGATCCTCCTGCCTCAGCCTCCCAAGTGCTGGGATGACAGGTGTGCGCCACCGTGCCCGGCTCATGTAGGATCTTTGATAGGTGTCACGAAGACAAAGAGGCACCGGTGTCCCTTATGGGATAGTGACTGAAGAAACATGGTAAGAACCCAAGAGACGCCAAGGATTGTCTCAGGTACTGGGGAACAGAGTCAGCATCAAGAGCGGGGTTTTCAACCTTAGAATGACGCTCCAGAATTTTCCAATTTCCACAGTGAGTCAAAGTGTGACTGTTATTACTGATCCCAGTGTCGGCAGAATCGGGTGTCCGTGGCCTCCTTACCCTCAGAAAGGCTCACTGGACTCCCATTTGGTGCAGAAGGGAAGGAAGTCACCTGCCCAAGGTCACACGGCCAATGAGGAGAGCGCTCTCTATTTTGGAGCCCAGGACCATGGGCTTCTGAATCTGGACTCTGCCACTCCACGGGCACTTTAGGGCTGAGGACAGCAAGCTTGTTTCAGCAGCCGGCTGCGTGAGGTCCCTCCTCTTCCATCAAGAAGCTGGTGGTAAGCACATTCGAAGGAAGCCACTTAAATCACGACATGAGGGAATCAGGTTAGCCAAAGAATGCACTTCTTGATGGAAAAGCACCAGAAATTGCTGAGCAGGGGAAGAACACTGAAAAGCTAACTCTGGGTTTATTTTTAAAAAGGAGAATAGTCCCATCTGTCAGAGTGACACGCCTAAGGGCTCAGGAGCCCAGATTGCCCCACCACAGCCAGCTGGCCCCTCTTGCTGCTGGACAGAGGCCTTTCTTGGAGCGCCAGGACCGGTCACTGTGACTCTTAGTCAGGCAATGCAGTCCTCAGCAGAGAGCCAGACAAGCCAGCTGGGAAGTCATGATAGATGGTGACTGTGGTCACGACCACTGCCTCCTGCCCCCACGCGGTGGCCCCAGTAGATCCAGCTTTCTGGCTCCTATTCCATTTCACCCCACCCAGATGCTAGGTCCATAAACGGCCCACCAAGACCTCGGGTTCACTGTAGCCCCTCCCACTCATGCTCAGACTGCACCAAGGAGGGGAGGTGCTACACACAGCATTCTGAGGCCCAGCTATGTCCTCTCTCCTGATCCTGGAATCCTTCTTAGTCCTGTGACTTTTTGCCATATGTATTGTGCAACAATGTTAGCAGGTGCATGTGATTTTATTTATATAGTTTAGATATTATATCTTCTGGGTAGATTGGACCTATTATTGTTATTACAGAATATTTCTCATTTTTAAGTCCAGCAATGTTTTTTGCCTTAAAGTTGACTTTGTCTTGTGTTGACAAAATGACACTAGCTTTTCTTTGGTTAGTATTTGCATGGAATAACTTTTTCTGTTCTTTGACTATACATTTTTCCATATCTTCTATTTTAGGTAGGTCTCTTATAAGAACACAACGTTGTATTTTTTTTTCTTTGTTAATTGATAGATCTCATCTATTTACAGTTTTGATGTAATTATTGATATGTCTGGGTCTAAGTCATCATTTTGCTATTTGTTTTCTGTTTGTTGAGCTGCTTTTTCTCACTCTCTCTTCTTGCATTAGTGTCATTTTAAAAAAATATTTATCCCGGGGCTGGGGTGGTGGCTCAGTGATAGAGCGCTCACCTGGCAGGGTGAAGCACTGGGTTTGATCCTCAGCATCACAAATAAATAAATAAATAAAAATAAAGGCATTGTGTCCACCTACAACTAAAAAAATACTTTTAAAAAATATATTTATCCCTCTTGTCTCTTTTCAGTTACACATTTTTCACTCTGTTAGTGGTTACCATAAAGATATTGACATACTTCCTGGAACATGAGACTGTAATATAAATTACTGCTCACACTGTGGCCACCTCAAGGGACTTCTTACATGAACTCCTTTGAGTTTCCCCCGCCTCTGTGCTGTCGTGATTATGTATTTTAATTCTACATACATTTTGAGGTATATTGGGGGGGTGGGGCACTGGGAATTGAACTCAGGGGCACTCGACCACTGAGCCACATCCCCAGACCTATTCTTTGTACTTTATTTACAGACAGAGTCTCACTGAGTTGCTTAGCACCTCACTTTTACTGAGGCTGGCTTTGAACTTGAAATCCTCCTCTCTCACCCTCCCAAGTTGCTGGGCTAAGCTATATTTTACCTATCATAAAATTCACCCACCTCAGCCGGGCGCGGTGGCGCACGCCTGTAATCCCAGCACTTTGGGAGGCTGAGGCAGGAGGATCGCGAGTTCAAAGCCAGCCTCAGCAATGGCGAGGCACTTAGCAACTCAGTGAGACCCTGTCTCTAAATAAAATACAAAAAAGGGCTGGGGATGTGACCCAGTGGTCGAGTGCCCCTGAGTTCAATCCCCGGTACCACACAAAAAAAAAAAAAAAAAAAAAAATTCACCCACCTCAAGCATATGAGCCAATGATTTTCAGTCAACCTTAAGAAATGGTGTGATTATCGACACAAATTAGTTTTACAGCATTGTGTCCCCCAATGAAACACCTCATAGCCATTTAGAGTTAATCCCCATAGGCTTTTCTAGCTCCAGGTAGCCACTAATCTACTTTGTCTCCTTAAATTCGCCTTGCCTGGACTTTTCATATAAATGAAATCACAACGCGTGGTCTCTTTCACCTAGGTTAATATTTTTTAAATTTATCCATCATGTAACGTGTCAGTCGTTCATCATACAACACCACATCTGTCTACTCACCCACCAATTGACAAACATTTAGGTTGTTTCCACTTGTGGGCTATTATGAGGAATGCTGCTATAAACATCTCCATGAAAATCTTTGTGCGGACATTTGTTTTCAACGCATCTAGAAGTAGAATTTCTGGATTATAATTTTCATCTCTAGCTTTTTGAGAAACTGTCAAAACATTTTTTTTTAAATACATAGATCTTCCATAACTGCCTGTAGTATTGCTCTTCTACTTTTTCTGCATGTCTGTCCTTCCTTCTGGGATCACGTTTTTTCTACCTGAAAATTCCCTTCGGTGTTATTTCTTGTAGTATGGTCTTCCGGCAGCAGCAAATTTTCTAGATTTTGTGTTGTTGTTCACCTGAAAGCACCTTCACTTCACCTTTGTGTTTAAGGTTGTCTTGTCTAGATATGGAATTCCCTTGGCCATTATTGTCCCTCTATTCTAAAGGTGATGTTCCATTGTCTTCCAGCTTTCACCAGGTCATTAGAGAAGTCATCTGTCACTCTTGATGGTTTTTCTAAGGACATTTTCCTCCCTTTGATTTTGTCTTTGATTCTGAGTTTCATAAGTTTCATGATGAGGCACCTCTTGTAGTCTTTCTCTGTTCTTACTCTTCTTGGGGTTTACAGAATTTCTTCAGTCTGTAGCTTGAGGATGTTCATCAGTTTTGGAAATTTCTTGGCCAGTATGTCTAGCTGAGATTAAATGTTCCTTCTTCTCTGCTGTCTCTTCTGGAGAGAGGCATTTACATGTTAGATCTCCACTGTCTCCTCTGAAGAAAGTCAATCACACATGTTAGGTCTTTCTACCATGTTTCAGTTGCCTCTATACTCTTTTCTGTATTTTCATCAGTTTCCTTTTCATGCTTTTCAATGCATATATTACCTACCAGTCTTCCAGTTTGCTATTTCTCCTTTTTTGCTATGCCTAATTTGTTGTTAAACACATATGGAGTTCATTTCAGCTAACTTTTTTTTCAGTTCTAGAGTGGTCACGTAATTTTATGGATTCTAGTTCTTTGATAAAAGTATCCATCTTCTATTTTATTAAGCATCTTAATCACAATTATTTTTTAAAACATGTCTAATTCCACATCTTCATCTTGGTTTTTAGTTACTTGATCCTATTCCCTAGCATGCCTGGAACATTTTATTAAATGCCAGATATTCTGTGTGAACAAGTATAGAAATAATTTGAAGCTCTGGTGAATCAGACCTTCCTCCGAAAAGGGCTTGTTCCACTTTGGAGTAGAGGCAGATCACCTAAATCTAGTTGAGGATTGAAGAATTTGAATCAGAGTTTCCATATTTTTTGAGGTCTTCTTTATTTTCAATTTATTTTGACTCTTAAAATATAACCATTCCAGGATACTAACTGAAATTACCAGGGACGGTCCTCCTTGGCATAGCCTGATTTCAACATTGGTTGCCCAGCCCCATAAGACTTCCTAAATTCCTATTTTTGTTCCTCTGACTTTTGACTATTGCTTTTTGCTCAATTTCTTAACCTCTCAGCTCTGTGCAGCTTGTAATTACCAAATGCCTTAAGGGGGAAGACACAGCAAAACAACATCACTGAGTTTTTCCTCCCTCCAAGACCCTCCAGGTTCCCTAAGTTCTGACTCCTTTGATAGTAGTTCTTTGATGTTCTCAAACATATAAGTTTGGTTGTTATTGTTGTTGATGGTGGTTGCTTGGTTGATTTTGTTTTTATCTGGAACCAGTTTTTACAGTTGTTCTCAGTGGGAACATTTGTCTGCAACAAGTTTTTCTTCTATTACCAAAAAGAAAATCTGAAACACCCTGTGCTAGCCCTGAAATTCCGTTGGCTGCCAAAACTCCAGAACACAGAGCCCCAAGAGAGGATTCTTCCTGGGAAAGAATCCACAAATCCCAATTGCTTTACTTACCCATTTGTTAAAAAATTACTGCCCCTGATTTGATTTGCCAAGGTTTGGGGGAAGAGCTGAGTAGAGGAGGTATGTCCAGCCTAAACAGAAATCATAGTATGGGTGACTAGTCAAGAAATCAACTTCCTGAGCTATTGCTTATTCATCTCCAGCATACAGTAGATACTCAGTAAGTGTTTGCTAAAGGGAAGGGAGGTTTTGAAAGAGTGTATAAGCAGGTATGAAGGAGCTTAATCTTCCTTCTGCAATAGCAGTTAACTCTGCAGAATTTTCCTGCTTAATATCTTAGGAGTATTTCAAAACTTTTAAGTACAAATAAAATTCACACTCATCAGATATTTCAAATAAATTCCATGTAAGAATCTTGGAGGGAGGCCAGGCGCGCTGGCACACACCTGTAATCCCAGCACTTGGGAAGCTGAGGCAGGAGGATCATGAGTTCAAAGCCAGCCTCAGCAATGGCAAGGCAGTAAGCAACTCAGTGAGACCCTGTCTCTAATAAAATACAAAAAAGCACTGGGGATGTGGCCCAATGGTCGAATGCCCCGAGTTCAATCCCTGGGGTTGTGGCTCAGCGGTACAGCACTCACCTAGCACGTGCAGGGCCCTGGGTTTGATCCCCAGCACCACATAAAAATAAATAAATAAAATAAAGGTATTTTTTTAAAGATAGCTTTAAAAAAAAAAAAAAAAGAACCTTGGAGCATTCTCCAAAGTAAATAAAAAATTAAACTCAAGTGATCTCCCATTAAAAATAGGAGCAAAATTTTTTCAACTCCCATCACATACAAGGTACCACATATGATTTTCTTCCTATTAATCTTTCAGTTCACTAATCCTCTCTTCTGCTGTGTCTAATCCACATAGTGAGTTAATTTCAGCTATCATATTCTTCAACTCCAGAGTTGTCACTGGTTCTTTATTATGGATTCTACTTCTCTGATAAATTATCTGATATGTATCCAACATCATAAAACTAGTGTGTGGGTTTGTATGTATTATGAAAGAGTATATATTCCAGTATATATAGAACTCTATATATGCTACATATTCTGGTTCCTGATCATGTAGATATATCAAATAGTTTCTCTGATTTTATATGCACATATGTAATTTTATTTACTCTTTATGACCTTTAAGAAGGATGTGTAAATAATTATCCCCATTCTACAGAGGGAGAAACTGAGCTCAGTATGAAGTGGTATTCCAAGTTGCACTTAGTAGTAACATTGTTATCTGTTAAATTGGAGCCTAATTCCAAAGTCCATTTTCCCTCTATCTTGTGCTATAAATGCAAGTATTTATTTATATCATGAGTTTTCTTAGTTCAAGGTGCATCTACACATATTCAGGACTTACAGGAATAGAACTGGAGCTCTCTGCTAAAAGTGTAACCTCCAGACATGAGCTGGATCTAGCACCACCTCCCCGACCTCTTCATGCCTCAGTCCCACAGCTCTGATCCACGTAATGGCAGCCCAAAAGCCAGGTTCTTGGAGAGGATCCCAAGTTCTCTTAAGTAGACTGGAGGCAGCACAGGGCAGCGGTCAAGATCACAGGCCGTGTCGCCAGATGGCCGGGTCTGAACCCATTTCCTCCCTTCTCAGCCGCGTCACCTCGCGTGAATCTCTGACATCCCTCTGAGCCTCACTTTCCGCATCAGATTAGAGTAGCTCAGTCTACCAGGAGGACTAAACACCAGAGCCTGGGTAAGGTGCTTGGCAAGCTAAGCACTGAAGCACTGTTGTGGGAATTCAGTTCCATTTCATCACAGAGTAAAAAACGCTCATCAAACATTGGCAAAGGGCAGTGCCATGCTGGGTGTGGGGACCAGGTTGATGAGCAGGACCAGCCTCCACCTTCAAGGGGCCCTCGGTCGCTCAGAGGAGATGGGACAGGGGACACCCTGAGACATGCCCAAAGAGCAGACCCTGGTGGAGCTGGGAGCCCGGGAATGAGAGCGACTCCTCCTTACATGAACAGACGCCCACAGGCAGAGTGCAGGGCTGCGCAGGCCAGGGAGTGACAGGGAAGGGGGACTCAGAGGGGAAGCCACGTCCTTCTCCTCTGGGCGTGGCTCTGGGTGGCATCTGGGCAGCACGTACGCCCCTCCTGTGTTCTTTCGCCCTATGCACAGGAATGTCACAGACGTCAGCAAAAGACGGCTGACGGTGACCTGGTCGGTAGCGATCTATCACCAGGCTGCTTTTCCAGGCAGCGCTTTCTGGAACCTTCTCTGGGGAGTGCCGTGGAGGTGGCAGCTTCTCACTCGGTCTCGTTTGAGGCTCTGTCACAACTTATCAGCAGGAAGGCCACGGTGGCTTTTGTTCCGTGGTTCTAGGGCGGGTTCGCTGCTGTCCCTCACCTGGTCTGACCCACTCTGTGCTACCTGCCAGAGACACAAACACCTGTGTTATCCGGGCTGCGTCCACTTATCCCCAGCTGCGGAGCTACTCTCAGCAATTTTGTTTTCCTTTGACTTCGGCCTCCCCTGGCCACCCGCACACATTGGGCCTCCGTGGTTTTCTGCAAGAACTCATTCATTCACTCCTTCCCACACCAGGGTTGTGGGCATCGACCTTGGGAACAGACAGACTCAATCTGCCACTAACCAGGTATGTGGCTTTAGGAAAGTTACTCCACCTCTCTGAGCTTCGGGGACCTCCTTGGGTCATAATATCAACCAAATGGGCTCAGTACCTGTCGCGGAGGGAGCCCTCGTGACTGGATAGTGTCTCATCATTAAAATGATCACACAAAGAAGGTGACCAGGCGAGGCCCAGGAGGGAAGGATTGGCATTTGTTCTATAAAACATTCGCATCCTGATTTTTGGTTCTACAATAGCTCGGCCTAAGCCACGTGTAAGAATCAACCTCAATATACAGAAGTCAAACACGCAAACACACATGACAGTCTCTGGGGAGTGTCCGTGCCTTTTTTTTTTTTTTTTAATATCTATCTGTTTTAGTTGTACACAATGCCTTTATTTTTACGTGGTGCTGAGGATGGAACCCGGGCCACACACGTGCTAGGCGAGCGCTCTGCCGCTGAGCCCCAGCCCCAGCCGCGAGTTCCGTGTCTTTGATTGCCCACACCCTGGGTCTTCTCTCATTATTCTGGAAAATGGGGGAGTCAGGACCCCGCCGTGGGTCATGATGGCCTCTGAGGGGAGCTTCCCTACATCTGTAACGCGAAGCCTCAGCCCAGCACCTTTCTAGAAAGACCTATGCCTGCACAATCTCACCCCGCGACTGAAAAACACCGGCAGTTCCCCAAGAAGCAATTTGCACCGGTCGCACATGGCCAGCCCCTCCTGCCCCACAGAGCACAGCCATCACCACGCAGCAGAGAGGCCGCACCGCTAGGTGGGGGGAGAATCACTCATTTACGTTCACAGTTTACAAATCCAATCACAGCCACGGACTTGGACCATTAGAGTCCTACAATAAAAATATGGTAACTGCTTTTGTTTTGCAGAAACTATCATTCCCTTAGATTTTGCAACTCACTAACATTAATCGGTAAAATCGAATCCTTCCGGCACGGATGGAGAGGCATGGCCAGTGTTAATCAGCAGAAAACCAAGCACGCTCGCTGCACACAGACGTTCCGACCACGGGATTTTATTGGGAATCTGCACGTGAGCTGCGTCTTGCTTCATTCAAGCCCAGATTAGACCAGCTTCACAGGGGGAGGCACTGAAGGTGCCCCGGACCTACAGGGCCTTGCAGCAGATCTGTGAGAGTTCTCTTGGCAGGACACGAGGGACCGTAGGGACCCCCGAAGGACTGGCAGTTTTCTCTTCCTAACTCATGAGTGGCGTGCTCTCCTGGGGTGACCGGGGATGCAGTGACTATTAAGTCCAGCACTTCCTTTGCTTCAGAATGTCAGTTCTGGAGAACTCCTATGAATCCTGCAAAACCCAAGCCAGATGTGAACACCTTGATAAAGCTGTCTCCAAACACTGAGGCTGAGCCAGTGACTCTCGACCTTTGTGCCTCAAGTGTAGAACTTTATCGTCCATCTGCCTATCAACAAATTCCTCCACAAGACTGAGATCTATGGAGACAGGACTGTACCTATTTTCCCCAACCCTAGCACCTGTCATATAGTAGGTGTTCGATAAAAGAAGGATGGAAAGGGAAGACGAGAGCAAAGAAAATGGTCTAGCAGAACCCTTTGTGTCAAGCAGCTCTTGTGCCAATAATGCTGCGTAACAAAAGAAACCCAATGGCCCATAAGAAGCATTTACTTCTCACTGTGGGTCAACAGTGAGGCTGACCTCTCCTGCAGGGATGTGGTTTGGCTGCAAGATGGGTTTAGGTCCACTGCACGCTCTTTTCACAGCAGGTAGCCAAAAAAAGTGAGACTCCGGGATAAATCACACCAACACATTTAAGGCTCCTACCTGAACCACATCCACCAACATTCCACTGGCAAAATCAAGTCACAGAATCAAGTCAATGTCACATGGAGGGGGGAGGGACAGGATTTCCCCTCTGCTGCATTGAGACATGCAGCAAAACGTGCAGCTATGTCATCCACAGGGAGGGGGGGGGTGACGAGGAGGGGACAGCAGAGGAAGAGCTAAGGGACTCTAAAGTCAGCCTGAGCTCGAGCCCTGATCTCTTCACAAAGACCGTGACCTTGGGGAGGGAAGTGACTCAGTGCCTCGGCCTGCCCACCTGTCAAGTAGACCTGGCAGTGAGGCCCTCTTCAGGTCCTGCTGTGGGGAGTTGATGAGAACAGTCCATGCAAAGCCTTCAGCGGGCTCTGGCCCAGCAGGTGCTTGATAAAGGTCACCTGTTAGTTCAATGCTTTCCCTCCTCTGCCCGGGATCTCCTCCCAGAAAACCCCAGGTGCTCCCAGCCCCCTTACCTATGCCAATGCTCCTGCGGCCAGACTCCCGGGTCCCTCCCGGTGGGCCCACGTCTTTTACCCCTTCCTACGGTTCTGTCCCTGACCCCGACCCATCTTCAGGAGCTGCTCAAAGCACCCTTGACCTCAGGCTCGCGGCGTTGCTGCGGCTGGCCCTGCCTGACATTGGTGCGAGCGTTCCCAAAGTCATTCTGCCCATGAAGACGGTGTCCTGTGATGGATGGCTGCAGGCTCGGTCACCGCGGCCACCGGCACAATCCATCTCCACCTGGGGAGCCGGCGCAGGGCGGCATGAAGACAAAGGACATGCCTCGAGTCCTGAGGGGCAGCTGGACTGGTCAGGACAAAGGCGTTGCAGATGAACACCGCAGGTCGGCTCCTGGAGGCAGGGCCATTCCATCCTCGAGTCAGAGGAGGCCTCGGCTGGCCCAGCTCCGGCTGCCCCCATCCATATCCCAGCCAGAATTCCCAGGAGCGAGTTTGGGGACAGAAACGGGATTATGCTCTTTCCTCAAACAGAGTTTTGGAGGTTTTGTTTGTGGTTCTGGTTTTTACCTCAAGGCATCATCAGCTCATTCCAGAATTAAAGATTGCGGGGCATGGGGGTGCATCCTGTAATCCCTTGGGAGGCTGAGGCAGCACTTGGGAGGCTGAGGCAGCACTTGGGAGGCTGAGGCAGGAGGATCACAGGCTCAAAGCCAGCCTCAGCAATGGTGAGGCACTTAGCAACTCAGTGAGACCCTGTCTCTAATAAAAACACAAAAAAGGGCTGGGGATGTAGCCCAGTGGTTGAGTGCCCTTGAGAAGGAAGAAAGAAAGAAAGAAAGAAAGAAAGAAAGAAAGGAAAGAAAGAAAGAAGGAAAGAAAGAAAGAAAGAAGGGAGGGAGGGAGGGAGGGAGGAAGGATAGAGAAGAGAGAGGAGGAAGGAAGGAAGGAAGGAAGGAAGGAAGGAAGGAAGGAAGGAAGGAAGGAAGGAAGGAAGGAAGGAAATCACAGTATTTTATTAGAGAGTGAGGCTTGGCTGGCATTAAAGAATTCTTTACCTGGAACATCACCCCTTCCCCCAAATATGCCCACAGATGCCCCTGACCATCACCCCACAGGGCCTTGTTTGAGAGATGATTCCTTGAGGACAGGAATGGTGTCTTTACGTTCGTCATGCACAGGAGACAACAGCGTCCTAGATATGGTGACTTCTAACCTCGACTTCCCAACTCATTCCTTCCTGATCTGCGCTTGAGCAAACTAAAAGCAGCGTGGAACTAGAAGCAGTGCTGTCACTGTGTGACCTTGGGCACGTCCCTCACCCTTTCTGAGCCTCGGCAACACCAGAACAAGAAGGGGAGAGAAGAGTCCTCAACTCTGGGGATTGGAAGAGACGATGCCTGGAGTGCCCGGTGCAGATGACACCTCCCAGAGGAAGCTGTCACCATGGTGAATGTTGTCACTGTCACCATCTGTGACCCAGCACAAGGACCACAGTGGGATCCCCACACAGTTGGTCATCAGCATGGAGATGGCCTTTCAGGAAGAGCCCAGAGGCTGCGCGGTTTTAGAGCCCCAGCTGCTAGTTTGTAGGAAACTGGCCGCTCTGCAGCCTGAGCAAGGTGACCTCTGGCCCTGCAGGAGAACCTGCCCTGCTCCCTCCAGCCTGTGCAGCTCGGCCCTGCAGTTAGGAGACTGGCCGCCGAAATCAGAGGGAACCACATGGAATCCTAGCTGGGCCACGGACCCCACCCTCCTCCTTGTCCCCTGAGCAGCCACCAGGTGTGCCCCACCACAGTGACTTTGCACGTGCTCTGCCCCTGCCTGGGATGTCCTGCCCCCATCCTCCTGCAATTGCCTCCCTCCTGTCACTCAGGTCCCAGCCAAGCATGGCCCTGTGTAGCCCAGCCTCTGAGTACCTTGTACCCAGTAGTCCTTTCCACTCAGGCCAGATCTCCTCTCTGTTTTGTTTTGTTTTGGTACCGGGGATTGAACTCAGGGGCACTCGACCACTGGGCCACATCCCCAGCCCTTTTTTGTATTTTATTAGAGACAGGGTCTCACTGAGTTGCTGAGTGCCTTGCCATTGCTGAGGCTGGCTTTGAACTCGCCATCCTTCTGCCTCAGCCTCCCAAGTGCTAGGATGACAGGCGTGCACCACCGCGCCCGGCTTCCTCCCCGTCTATATTGCTGTGCAATATCCTCAGTATCCAAAAGTGGGTTCACCTTTGGCTTCCCACCTAGATGCAAGGCCCATGAAGGCAGGGACCATCTCTGTCCTGTGCCTACAGTGGCCCCATGCCCAGAGGAAACCTTGCTCAAAGCAGACCCTCCTCCAGGAGCCACTGAATGAAGGAGGAGGCAGGGAAGCTGGCATTTGGGCACAGGGGTGACCAGAGCAGAGGCCAAGCGTCTAGTTCCCCTCCCCTGCACGCTGGCCCTGAGCCAGCCTGCCCAGGAGGAGCCCAGGAGCCGGGGACAAAGGGCTCCAACATCGCAGGTGCCTTTAAACAGCTCCCAGGTCCCCTCTGCAATGCCCCACGATGCCTCCAGCCTGCCCGGAGCTCTCTGCCACCCTGGGCTCCCAGGGCTCCTCTCCAGATGCCCAACGCTGGATCCACCAGGGCAAGCTGGCTGGCCCTCCCCTGGCCCATGAGCGCGGGCCTTACTTACACCCTTGACGCTGCACTTCTGTTAACAAAACCCCGGGGCCGCGTGACACTAGCTCTCACAGGGCATCTGAAAGCCTAGAACCAGGTCACATGGAAATAAGAATCCACTTGAGGACACTGAAAATCGGGCTTCTCTCTACCAGCAGAGCAGCCCTGCTTCAACAGCAGGTCCTGCCCCGGCTCTTCATGGAAAGGAACGGGCTGTCGCGGGCAATTGACTTTTGGCCACGTTAAGACGGATGCAAATGTAAGACATTCATTTTTGCAGAGTTTTTTTTTTCTTCTTCTTCATTTAAGCACAACAGCAATATTAACCTTCGAAGAGGGAGTGAAAACAGAGATGATAAATGTCTCTTGTCTTCTTAGCTAGTCCCTCCGAAGCCCTAACTTGGAAAAACAGAAAATGAAGACGATGCTATTTTAACTGTCACCTCAATATTAAATATACTCTGTCACTCTAGCCAGCATTTCGTCACCGTAAGATACTTATTTGTGCTCCGGAAAATTGATGGCCGTTTGTCATAGTGCTGCACTGCAGTCCCCAAGAGATTTTGATCTCTTACAACAGAGATAAATCTTCTTCTCTCATTTTCAGTGCCTGGTTATTTTGGGTCATTAATAACAGGGGCCTGTCAGTTACACTTTAATGAGTCCCCAATGTCACCTCCCTTGTGTGCACAGGCTTTCGCCCAGAGCAGGGCTTGCAAGTAGGCTGGGGACATGGAGAGGAAAGTTAGCAGATGACCAGAAACACTGCGGGGAGTTCGCATCGCTTCATTCTTGTCCCAGATGTTGAACTGGAGAATTTCAGAGTGAGGAAGGAAAGCACCTCATGGGGGGATGTCACCAATCTCACGGTGCGCCCCCTCACCAGCCAGCGGGCACGCACAGCACCCACCCGCCGTCTCCGCCAGCCAGGCCACAGAGCCAGATTGGTGTGTCACTGCCCTGCTCGGGCCACTCAGGATAGGGACGGGAAGCTCAGAGCACAGGGTGGCTCAGGGAGCCGTCAGAGGTGGCAGGACCTGAGCCCAGGGTGGGGGAGACTCAGCGCCCGAGGCTTCCTGAAGGAAACGGCTGATCCTTGGACACTCAAGCCTGCCAACGTCAAGAGCGAGTTGAGGCTGGGTGGGAACCTGACCACAGGAAATGAAGAAGATGAAGGCTGGGGTCATGGCTCAGTGGCAGAGCGCTCACCTAGCACGTGCACTGCCCTGGGTTCGATCCACAGCACCACGTAAAAATAAATAAATAAAATAAAAGTATTGTGTCCAACTACAACTAAAAAATGAACACTAACAAAAAAAAAAAGAAAAAAAAAAGATGAAGGAAGAGCGAGGTCATTGTCAAAATCGGATCACTGGTCCTCCCCACACCCCACGCCTGTCCTTCCAAGTTTCCACCTTCTCAGCCAATGGCCGCTGCATCCCTGGCCACTCAGGGGAGTCCCTGCAGGACAGCACCGGCTCCTCCCCATCCCTCCCCAGCACGCCACCCGCCAGCAAGCTCTCACAAGGTATGTCCCAAGTCTCGGGGCTTCTCCGCGCACCCGGGTACAAGCCATGGCCACGCCCACCCTGCCCAACTGGACACCCACCTCAGCAAAGGCCCCTCCATTCAAAGCCTTCTTGCGGCTTCCCAGTGTCCCCGTAAGAACAGCTCCCTCCTTAGCATGTCCCTCGTGATCTCCAGAGCCCCTCCCGGCCCTCTCCACCTCGCCTCCTGCTACCTCCTCCACATTCCATGCCTGCCACCCACCTGCCCAGAGCACCTTCTTCCACAAACTCTGCTCCTGCAGATCTTTGCCCAAGGTCACATCGGCAGGAGGCTCCCTCCGCTGCCCCATTTAAAATTGAACCCCCCCTCCTCCTTTGCTGCTTCCTGAGATGAGAATATTCCTTCAGCCCAAGCACAGCAGATCATCTCGCCAGGTGGGGAGATTTCCTTAACTACAGGACAGGGTAGAGAAATCTACCAGCTGTGACGGGAATGAGCCCCGGACTTGAATGGACCTGGAAAATATCATGCAAATGAAAGACAGCAGACGCAGGAGGGCCAGGCGGTGCAAGAGCCCATTTAAATGAAAAGCCCACAGCAGGCAAATCTAGAGCAGGTCAGTGGGGCAGGCTGGGGCGACACCTGGAGTGTGCAGGACGCGGGAGTCCACAAAGATGACCTTGACTCTGGGGATGTTAACCATACCCGTGAATACACTCATAACCACTGTGTGGTACTCTTTTTTTTTGTTTGTTTTTTGTTTTTTGTTTTGGTACCGGGGATTGAACTCAGGGGCCCTCAACCACTGGGCCCCATCCCCAGCCCTTTTTTGTATTTTATTTAGAGACAGGGTCTCACTGGGTCGCTAAGTGCCTCGCCATGGCTGAGGCTGGCTTTGAACTCGCGATCCTCCTGCCTCAGCCTCCCAAGTCACTGGGATGACAGGTGTGCGCCACGGCGCCCTGCTAAGATAACTAACTTTTAAGGAGAAAAGATGTATTTGGGCTCACAGTGTTAGAGCTTCCGGTCCATGAGCAATTGGATCAGTGCTTTGGACCTGTGGAGAGGCAGCACTTCAGGGAGGGAGCAGAGTGGCATCAGCAGGAAGTAAAAAAGAGAGGAAGAGGAAGGAACCCTGCTGCCACAGTCCTCTGCAAGGGCATGTCCCCAGTGATCTAAGGGCCTCCCGGTGGGCCCTACCTCCTAAAGTTCTCATCAACTCCCAGGAACTCCACACCGGGGACCACGCCTCCAGCACGTAGGCCTTTGGGACACATTCAAAATGCAAACTATATAGTAAGACATTTGCAGAAAACATCTGCTGATTCTTACGTGAGAAGATTCAATCCTGAAAAGATGGCCATTCTCCTCAAATTGACAGTGAATCCGTAAAATCCCAGTCAAATCACAGGAGGATTTTTCATTGATAAACTAATTATTAAATGCACTCTGGAAATGCCAAGTGCCAAGTACAGTCAGGGAAATTTAACTGTGAGGGTCCTTTTCTGATACCAGCCATCCTTGGTCAACAAAGACCTCAGGATAACTGAGAATGTGCCTAAAGAGAGCTTGGCAGGGGTCTGGGACACAGTGGCCACACAGGAAGGTCAGTGATTGCAATCTCAGAGGCTGTGGTGACTTCCTCCTCGCTGTCCACCAGAACCTGCACCTGCCTGGCTCGCCAACCTCACTAGTTAGATTCTAAGCAAATTTGCAAGGCTCACATTCCCTGATATCAAGGCTCACAAAAGAACCACAGTGAGGCCGGGCACGGTGGCGCACACCTGTCATCCCAGCACTTGGGAGGCTGAGGCAGGAGGATCACGAGTTCAAAGCCAGCCTCAGCAATGGCGAGGCACTTAGCAACTCAGTGAGACTCTGTCTCTAAATAAAATACACAAAAGAGTGGGAATGTGGTCCAGTGGTCGAGTGCCCCTGAGTTCAATCCCCAGTACAAAAAAGAAAAAGAACCACAATGAAAACACTGTGGTGTGGTGTGGCTGGGGTGGTAACTCCAAGGTAAAGCACTTGCCCAGCATGTGTGAGGCCCTGGGTTCGATTCTCAGCACCACGTATAAATCAATTCAATAAAGGTCCATTGACAACTAAAAATGTATTTAAAAAAAACACTGTGGTGTGAGTGCAGATGAATGGGTCAACAGAACAGAAGAGTCCACACATGGATGGATGGATGGATGGATGATGGATGCACACCTGACTCGTGAAAGGGGACACTTCAGATGAAAAGAAAAGTGACTCAGGACTGATCACACCCACACCTGGGATAAGAAGTTATTGTCAGGAGCCTGACAAGACGGCTCTGCGCAGAGAGAAGGACAGCAGCAGCAACTACCACTTGAATGTCACCTTTCTTGGGCCAGGTTCATGGCCGCGCACGAGGGGCGGGTTCAGTCTTCACTGACATAGCAAGCATCCCCTGATCTCGTGGAAGGCAAGTGTGTTTCTTGGGAACAGAGACAGGCAGTTTTCCTATCAGAGCAGGGAGAACAAGAAAACCAGCGTGTCCCTTTATCTTCTCAAGGAGAGACCAGGGAAACCAGTCCGTCCCCATCTCGGGGGCTGGTAAGCTGTCTCCTATCTCTCGATGAGAGAACAGGGAGAGACCGGCACGTCTCCAGACCGGTAGGTTTTATATTGGGCTAGTTTCTATTTCTTGGGAATAAGAACGGTATTCATAAAGTGGGGGTGGGGAAAAGGAAGATGGCTGCAGTTTTGCCAACACAGATCACAGAGGAAAGGATGGTCTTTTTTTTTTTTTTTTAAATATTTATTTATTTGCTTTAGTTGTACACAATGCATTGGTCTTTACATGGTGCTGAGGATGGAACCCGGGTCGCACACATGCTAGGCGAGCGCTCTACTGCTGAGCCACAACCCCAGCCCCAGGATGGTCTTTCTAAGAAGTGGCTCTGGGTCAACAGGACATTCATAGGGAAGAGGAAAGAATCATGATCCCTAAGTCACACCACACATAAAAATCAATTTCAGGGCTGGGGTTGTGGCTCAGCGGTGGAGCGTTCGCCTCGCACGTACGTGGCTGGGGTTCGATCCTCAGCACCACGTAAACATAAATGCATTGCACTGTGTATAACTAAAGCAAATAAATGAATATTTTTTTTAAAAAAATCAATTTCAGCCAGCTTTTAGGTCCAAATATAAAAAGTAAAATAACAAAGCCTCTAAAAGATGAAATGGAAGAATGGCTTTTGGACCTTAGGGTAAGGCAAAGACCTGAAATAGGACACGAAATATACTATCCATAAAGGAAAAAAATTAATATTGTGAATTATGATAAAATTAGAAATTCCTGCTCATCAACATTTCAGAGGGTAACTGGGCACAGTGGCGCACACCTGTAATCCCAGCAGCTCAGGAAGCTGAGGCAGGAAGATTACAAGTTCAAAGCCAGCCTCAGCAACTTAGCAAGGCCTTAAGCAACTTGGCAAGACCCTATCTCAAAATAAGAAAATAAAAAAGAGCTGGGATGTGGCGCAGTGGTTAAGCACCTCTGAGTTCAATCCCTGCTATCCAAAATAAATAAATAAATAACAAAACAAAAATTTCAGAGAGTGAAAGAAGAAGCTATAGAACAGGAGGACACATTGCCACGCAGGTGGCCCAGAGTTGGGCATCCACACCATATACAAACTCCTGCAGTTCAGCAAGGAGCAAACAAATAACACAAAAAGAAATGGACAAAATTTGAGCTAACACTGCACAAAATAAGACACGCAAATGGCCACTTTAAAAAGATACTCACCATCATGGCTCATTAAGGAAATGCAAATGGAAACCACCATGATATTACCACCCCCCTGTCCACCAGAATGGCTAAAACGAAAAAGGCAGACAATACAAAGTGTTCTCAATTATGTGGAGCAAATGGAACTCTCAAAGATTTTTCACATAGGTGTAATTTGGCACATCTGCTCCGTAAGACGGTCAGAATCTAAAGCTGAATGCAGGCACGCCCTGAGATCTAGTTTGGTTCTGGGGATGTGTGTGCAACTATGCACTAGAAAACTGTACAAAATGCATTATTAATTACTTTCCACAATAGCCAAAAAACTGGAAAACCTACAGAACCATCAACAGCAGAATGGACACATTATATGGGTGCTACATTCACACAGCAGAATACCATACACCAATGAAAAAGAACCAGCTATTGCTACACACAATGTGGATGAATTCCACAATCATTTATGCAAAAGAAAAAGCATATTCTTTCATACTGTTCATACAATGTCAAAAATAGGTAACTCTACACCCTATTGTAAGGCAAAGAAACTTTACTTTTATTTTCTTGCAGTACAGGAAATTGAACCTAGGGCCTTATGCACATGAGGCAAGACTCTACCACGGAAAAAAACTATATGGCATTGTAAGAAGTCAGAGATCCTCTTTGGGGACAGCTGGGGAAAATGACCAAAAGAAGGCATGAGGGGAGTTTCCAGCAGATACTGCCATGTTTGATGAGCTGAGTCAAGATGTCCGGGGGTCACTTTGTGAGACCTCACTGAGCTATACGACACTTCCAATCAGTGGACATCGATGTGTGTGTGTGACACTTCTGTTTTTAAAGTTCCGTTGTCCCTGTGTGGACAAAGGTAAATTTGCTCATTGTTTGCTTCACTAAGAACATTTGAAAGACCTACCATCTCATCTCAACTTTATTCCAAAAAAAACAAAGAACATATGAATACCAAAAAGCCCACAAAGAAAAATGTCCAAATAAAGGAGTCTGTTAAATGGAGCACTTTTTAAAAATCTTTTTAAATATTTTTTTTTTTTTTTTAGTTGTTGATGGACGTTTATTTTTTCATTTGTTTATATGCAGTGCTGAAAATCGAACCCAGTGCCTCACACATCTAGGCAAGTGCTCTACCACTAGGCCACAACCCCAGCCCCCATTTTTTTTTTAATCTTTATGAAAGAATTTTAAATGAGGTTTCAAATCCCATCTGTACACCTCCCACTTGCAAATTCTCACCTGCAGCACCGTCCTGAGAAAACCTTGGCTGGTGTTCCAACTACATTCCCACCACCTCCACTAGGGGGCCTCAGACCTCCTAGCCCGACACACGGCCGCGTGACCCCACTTTCTGCCCAGATTTTCTCTCTCCATCTCCATAACTTTTACCATCTCCTTTGAGGGTAACACCACCCTTCTAATTTGTGCCCGTCAAGAACCTTAGGGTACCCAGCCTCCTCTCTCACAGAGGGAGCCTCATCCAACCCATTCTACTAAAGCCAGAATCCTGACCTTCACCAGTTCCTGCTCCCAGTGTGGTTGAAGGTAGGAATCAAAATGTCACGAAAATTAGGTGGATACTGAGTGCATGCATATGTGTGTATGCATGTGTGTACGTGTGTGTGTGTGTGTGTGTGTGTGTGTGTGCGTGCGCACTCACACACCATCATTTTCCACCTGAATTACTGGCAACTAGTCTTCCTGCCCATACAGGCTATTTCCCACACAGAAGCCAGAGTGATTCTTTAAAACCCAGAAGTCAGGGCTAGGGTTCTGGCTCAGCCGACCACGTGCGCGGCCGGGGTTCGATCCTCAGCACCACGTAAACATTAATGCATTGCATTGTGTACAACTAAAGCAAATAAATAAATATTTTTTAAAAACCCAGAAGTCAGAACTTATCATCCCTTTGCTTAAGAGCTGACGTCCATGCAATGGTCTATAAGCCCTTCTTCATCTCGTTGTCTTTATCTCCCACTGTCCTGCCCCTTGCTGGTCCCTAAAACCAGCAGGAACTCTATCTCTAGTTGTTTCAGCTGCCTGGGAAGCCCTTCCCCAGACCCCTGCAGAGCTCCAGTCTCCGTCACGCCTGGCTCAGAAATGACCTTCCCAGCCTGGTCTCCCTTGACCGCTTCATTAACAAGGCACCTGCTGCAGGAGCCCTGTTTGGGGAGATGGCTAAGATTGCGGTTGACTACGGGCCATAGAGATGTTTGGGCATTGCCGCCTTCCGTAGTCTCACGGGACTTGGCCTGGGATCTCGCGGGACTTGGCCCAGGATCTCGAGAGACTTGAGCCGAGATTGCAGATTGGGCTGGTGCCATTCCTGCTCGGGCGTGTGAGATGAGACCTGAGAGAGAACGGACAGGGTTAACGCTATTGTGTATATATATTGTAGTTTCTTGTAAGAGTACGTGCCTTGGTTTCTTGTGAGAGTGTGTATGTGGTGTTAGAAATTACAAGAGACAGAGAGAGAAAGAGAAAAGAATTTTTTCATTTCCATCCTGTCTCCGGGCTCCTTCCCGCGGCGCCGCCGTTCCGGGCTGCAAATCCCTTTCTGGCAGCAACAACCTGCCCGCCACGTCTCCTCGCCAACCCCTCATTTTCCCAACTTCCCTGAACTTTTCTACTTTTCATTTTTTTTTCCCAGAGTTTTCTAACATACTACATCATTTGCTTATTTTCCTTTTGGTGTGTGTGAGATTGGGGACGGGGGATTGCTGGGGATTGAACCCAGGTGTGTTTTAACACTGAGCCACATCTTCAGTCCTTCTGTGTCTTGCTAAATAATTTTGCTTATTTTTATTATCTGTTTCCCCTGTGAGGCTCCAGGCTCCAGGAGGACAGTTCATCTCCTACCCTAAGCTGCTCTGAGAGGATCTGGCACGTGGCGGGACCGCCACCAACACAGGTGAAGTGGGCATACTGGTGACACTATCCCTGGCTTTCTCTTTTTGTAGCAGATGGAAATCGGGGACCACTGAGAGATCCCAGCCGGGGTTCTTGGAGAGCGCTCACAGTGACCCCAGGACATTTGCATCAGCCACTGCATAGTTACAGGGCTCCTACCCCGGACCACGGACTGTCCAGGCACACAGCTGCAGCAATGGACGAGGCTGCTCTTCAAGAGGACTGCGTGCCGGTGGGAGAGAGAGGAACGACACATCCAGGTCACTTCAAAGCGAGGGAAGTTGATAAGTCAACATGCTGGAGGGTGACAGGGGTGGAGAGGTGGCCAATGGAGGGCGACCGGGGTGGACAGGTGGCCAGTGGAGGGTGACAGGGGTGGAGAGGTGGCCAGTGGAGGGCGACCGGGGTGGAGAGGTGGCCAGCTTGACCCGGGGCCACCAGCCACAGCCACTCTGAGATGGAGGGAAAGAAGACATACGGTGACAGGAGACGGACACGGAGACTGTTCCTAAAAGGACAGAAGCCGGGAGGGCTCAGTCCCCCTGCTGAGTGGCAAACAGACGAACACGGGAAAGACAGACACAGAGGGAGCCTTCAGAGACTCTGACACCGAATCCAGAGAAATGGAAAACTAGCTCCTCCCTGTCCACTTGGCATCGTGCCCACCCACGGAGCCTGCCCACCTTCTCCCTGGGGTGCAGGGCCTGCGCTGTAGGCCCCGCCACCGCTTCACCCCCAGGCCCACTCCACCTCCACCGCGGGGTCCCTTCCTGCTCCCCCAGGGGGGCCGTGCTCCCTCCGGCCCTAGGGCCCCTCCTCTGCCTAGAAAGCCCTCTGCGGGGCCGGGGGTGGTGGCGCACCCCTGCAGTCCCAGCCACTCAGGAGGCAGAGGCACGAGATCGCAAGCTTGAGGCCAGCCTCTAAAACCTGGTGAGCCCCAACTCAGAATGAAAATAAAAAGACTAGGGATGTAGCTCAGGGGTGGAGCACTCCTGGGTTCGACAGATAAATAGATAGACAGATCGGGAGGGAGGGAGGGGAAAGAGAGAAAGAAAAAGAAGACCAACCTCCACGGCCTCCCCAGGTAGATCCTGGCCACCTTCAGATCCCTAGTCCTCCATTCTTTCCCCGAGGAAGTGTCTCTTGACCTCTGCTGCCACTGAGCACCCTGGTGACACGCTCTGCCACCTCCTTTCACAGCAAGCTCTGGGGGTGTGATTTCTCATACTGTGTAGAGCTGCGTGGTTTGAGCACTGTCCAGCTCCCTCTGCTATTTTCTGAACAACAACTCAGGGACCCTGTTCTGGTCACTTGGTATGTCTAGTGCCAGGCCCACAGCAGTGCAGAATGGTCTTTTCTTCACGCCTCCCTGGATTCTCTGAAATCCCCTAATGCCTTCTGAAATTGTTTTCCCCTCTAGATTCGCACACATAGCAATGGATGCTGATCACAGCAGCCTTTGAGCAACTACTGTCTACACTAAGCAGTTTGGGGGTTACTGGCCAGGCTAAGGCACAGCCCCTCTCTGGAAAGAGTTCCTGTAGGGTCTAAGGCAGACTCAGGAGAAGGTCAGAAAACACCAGACAAAATGGAATCGGACCCAGCGCCTGCTTCTGGGCATCCCTTCCTCTTTCAGGCAGACACACCCCGCCTCCGTCTAGGGAGACGCCCTCACCCACCCTATCATCTCCAGAACCTTCTTTCCCATAAGAATGGAGGAGCATGGCCAAGACCCTCATTCCTGGAAAACTACATCTGGGATTCAGGGTACAAGTACCCACACCAACTGGGGCTGGTCGTCCTGCTGGAGAAGCTTCAAAGCCCCTGCCCGCTAGGTCCTGCCCTCAAAGCCCCTGCCAGCTAGGTCCTGCCCTCAAAGCCCCTCCCAGCTAGGTCCTGCCCTCAAAGCCCCTGCCAGCTAGGTCCTGCCCTCAAAGCCCCTGCCAGCTAGGTCTTTCCCTCAAAGCCCCTGCCAGCTAGGTCCTGCCCTCAAAGCCCCTGCCAGCTAGGTCCTGCCCTCAAAGCCCCTGCCAGCTAGGTCCTGCCCTCAAAGCCCCTGCCAGCTAGGTCCTGCCCTCAAAGCCCCTGCCCGCTAGGTCCTGCCCTCAAAGCCCCTGCCAGCTAGGTCCTGCCCTCAAAGCCCCTGCCAGCTAGGTCCTGCCCTCAAAGCCCCTGCCAGCTAGGTCCTGCCCTAAAAGCCCCTGCCAGCTAGGTCCTGCCCTCAAAGCCCCTGCCAGCTAGGTCTTTCCCTCAAAGCCCCTGCCAGCTAGGTCCTGCCCCGAGGCCAGTGTCCCCGGCCCCTGCAATTCTGCCCAGTGCTGGTCTTTTCTTCACTCCTCCCTGGATTCTCCGAAATCTCCTAATGCCTTCTGAAATTTTTTTCCCCTCTAGCTTAGCACATATGGCTAACAACCAAAGAATCACAACGAAAGCAAGAAATAGCACCCGGCAGGTGGCACGGACCATGTGCAAAAGGTGACTGGAGAAAAGGGAGGGGGGGGGAGTGAGGAGGAGGCAGCCAGACTCGGGCCTCCGTCTCCTGCCGCGTTCAAGTGTGCAAGACGTGCCCACGTGGCCTGGTCCTCACCAAGAACGGCCACCAGACACAGGATGCTCCAGCCAGATCCGGAAGCAGACAGCCCAGCAGAGCAGGTGGCTGGGGGAGCCAGCCAGATGTCACCCAGAGAGGACAGGGACACAGGACTGCCTTCACAGGCCTTCGTCACCTTTGCCTTTGTGGAGACCTTCTTCCATAAAATATATTAAGAAGCATAGTTTGTGACTATGTTGATAGGCAAATATTTTAATGTTCTAGACTAAAACATTTTCCCCAAGCTTAAAAGTGCATTTTATTCTTCTGATTTTAAAAGAAATTAAAACAACTTTTGGTGTCTGAAATTATTGTGGTCCCTAGGCACTGTCACCCACCCAAGGATGGGAACGAAGCTCTTTTGCTTCTGCCATGAGAAAACTCTCCTGGCTGGGGAAACACACGTAGGTATATGCGTATTTACGTGAAAGTGTGTGTTTGTGAGTTGTTTGTGTGTATACACACATGTACACCTACACATGTCACATGTATGTAATATATACACCCACGTGTGTGGATACATTATTTGCCTCATGTATACATATTAAGGGATATGTATACACGTGTGTTTGTGCATATATACATCTCCATGTGTTTATATTTACACGTGTGATTGTGTGTTTTTAGTCAGCTTTTTCACCACTGTGACCAAAAGGCCTGACACGAACAATTTTAGAGGAGGTTATTTGGCGCTCATGGTTTCCGAGGTCTCAGTCCATAGTTGGCTGACTCCACCTCTCTGGGCCCAAGGTGAGGTAGAACATCATGGCAGAAGCTCAGAAAAGGGCAATCAGGGAGCAGAGAGAGAGAGAGAGAGAGAGAGAGAGAGAGAGCGCACACGAGCGAGCAGGCTCTGCTCACCAGGGACAAAATATAAACCCTGAAGTCACTCAGTTACCTGGATTACCCAGTTAATCCAGATCAGTGGGGTAATCCTTAGGTCATGACTCTCATAATCTAATTATCTCACCTCTGAAAATTCTTGCATTATCTCACACGTGAGCTTTTGGGGGTCACCTCATATCTAAACCATAACGTGGGAGTGCACATCCCTGTGTTTATATTTGCACACGCGTGTGCTTGTGCGTGTTCTATTACCAGGTCACGAATCCCAAGGTCGGAGCTGGCAGGCAGCACCCCCTGTTCTCTCCAGCCCGGGGTCAGGGGTGCACATAGCACTCCGGCCCTCTGCACGGGGGGCCTGCAGGCAGGCCGGGGGTCAGGCAGGCTGGGCTCGCATCTGGACGGCCGAGGAAGGATCTGCTCCCGAGCTCGTTTGGGTTGGTGGCAGGGTTTACCTCCTTGTGGGTGTGTGACAGAGGTCCCCGTTTTCCTGCCACTCGGGGATCACTCGCAGCTTCTGGGACCACCTGCATGCGACCTTTCTCACAGTGTGGCTCTGCTCTTTGCCCAGGTCAGCAGGAGACCCTGCCCCTCGTCTGCCAGGCAGGAGTCCTGCGAGGTCATGGGATCGTGGAGGACCCTACCACCCCTTGGCCCTGTTACAGGACCTCTTCAAGGAAGCAACATCCCATAGTGCTCACAGACCCTGCTCACCAGGGCTGGCAACCCTGCAGCCATTGTGGACTTCCACCCACCACAGGACCCTGCGTAACCAGTACCAGGAGCTTAGCTTGCTCTGTGCGAGGCCCTGTTCTGTGCCATTCACACGCATTTTAACAACGAAATTATCCCGGGTCCCAGGTGAAGAAACCGATGCTCAGGAGGGTGATGCGCTCAGAGCCTGCACAACTGGAAGACCACCACAGGAGGGCAGCACTGAGACTTCTCCCCACAAACAGGTCCCATGCCATCTTTAGCAAGGCCGGCTCCACCAGATGGGCACCCAATCATCCTGGCGCCTGCTCGTACGGGCACGCGGTGTCCTGTCCCCATGAGCACAGGACACATGAGTGGAGTTTAAAATTCCTGCCGCAGCATTTGGGTGCTGCAAACCCCAGGGCTCTGGCTCTCGGGCCCTGCCCTGAATCAGGACCACCTTGTTGAAACTGCGTGCTGGGCCTCCATCTTCAGGCCTCTGGGCCAGCGGGTCTCAGGCAAGGCCCCAGGTGAGGCCCGTTTGGGATTCCACTTTAAGAATCTTCGCATGGTTGAAGAATCCTCCAGCCCCAGAAACAGGAGCTGCTCAAGGTTCCTGCCGAGCAAACAGGCCCTCAGACATCAGAAAGCCACTCCAAACAGGACCACCCCCCACCGAGGTCTCTTCTTCAGCCAAAGTAGGTTCAGAGTGGAAAAGCTACAGAAGTCCCAGCTAAAGGCTAGCAGGCAGCAGGGCCCAGCCCAGAGACAGCTGACCACCTCCCTGTGGCCAGAAGAAAACCAGACGGTCCCATCTGTAGACACCACCTGCTAGAGTTGGGGACGCCCTTAGGGAAGGACAGACGCACCAGCAATCCCTGCGCTCCCAGGGCCGGAAGCCACCTCCAGCTGGCCAGGGCCTTCTGTGCTGGCAGGGGAGCCCCGGGGAGCGTGAGATTCCTACATAAAGAGACACCCCCCCCCCCGAAGATCCACCGCCTCCCGCAAGTCTTCTCTGCGGCCCCAGAGACCACCCTGAGCTCTCCTGCCATTCGCACCAGGGTCCCCCTCGCCCTCTAACTGGCTGGGTTCTTCTTGTCCAGATGCCTGTCCGTCTGAGCAGACAGCGACGAGGCTCTGCCTCCTCCGCCTGCCCTAGAATACCTTGGCTTGGGGTAACTGTGTAGGTGCTGACCTCTCTCGGTTCTCATGTGATCTTGGGGACATTCCACTGTCCGGGCCCATGGTCAGCAGGATGGGAAGGGAAAACTCGGGTCTCACTGGAGCAGCCTTTCCAGGGCCCAAGGAGAACACGGCTCCAGGACACGCCCACGTTCTCCTTCAGCTTCTCCATGATGCACACTGGGGGGGGAGTCTTGGGGCTTTCCGCCAGGGTGTCATCAGCTGACACGCTGTTTAAATGTGGGTCTTCCTCCTCTCCTTCCCGCCCTGCAGCTGCTGGACCAGCCCTTCCCAGGTCTCCGCCTCTTCCTGCAAACCTGGGCGGGAGAGGAGCTCAGCCAGTGGGGAAGTCACTTGACGGGAGCAAGATAACCAGCGCCTGTTTGCCCGCCCAGTGGCCCCGTCCCGAGTGGCTGTGTATCTGAATCCGTCACAGACAACTCTGACAAAGCACCTGCTCAGGGTGGCCAGAGAGAGCCAGGGCTTTAGCAAGGAGCCCCAGCAGCCTCCCTAGGGCTCCTTAGGTGCAGAGGAAAGAGCAGAATTCTCTTCCAACCTGGCAGAATCCAGTGCCCAGGCTCACCAACAGCGAGGCCTGGCCCCAGGTGCTGGGGTGGTGCGGTGCAGGACAGGCCCGCTCCACCAGGGTGCAGCGTGGCCGGTGCCTGGAGCTGGCCTTCGGCTGCTCTGAGCGCACGGTTCTCAATGTCAGGGCATTTTTATATAATCCACATAGTTCCTCCCCCATGAAGCTGCCTTCGCCCTTTTACATACAGAGCAAAACAATGAGGGAAAACAGCATGTCCAAAGCCACACAATCAATAGACAGCAGAGCTCAGTCTGAACTCAGATCTGATGCCAAACCCGAGCCCTTCACTTCTCCTATGCCCCTGCAGCGTCCCCTAGAGGGACTTCTGGGGTTCCCAGCCCAAGCCGGGCTTCTGGCACCTGACTATCTTCAGCAGCCCCTCCTTCCCTTTTTGCAGAGCGACATCATGCCTTATACTTTTTTTTTTTTTTTTTTTTTTTTTTTTTTTGTGGTACCGGGGATTGAACTCAGGGGCACTTTACCACTGGGCCACATCCCCAGCCCTTTTTTTTGTATTTTATTAGAGACAGAGTCTCACTGAGTTGCTAAGTGCCTCGCCATTGCTGAGGCTGGCTTTGAACTCGCGATCCTCCTGCCTCAGCCTCCCAAAGTGCTGGGATTACAGGCGTGCGCCACCGCGCCCGGCTGCCTTATACTTTTTTTGATTCAAGAACATAGGACATGATATATTAAATTGTGTTATATGGCAAAGGCGATGAAAACTATACGTATCTGTACACACTCAAAATGCTTCTGCCTGGCCTTCTGGGTGGTGTACGTTGTATGGTGGATTAGAGAATGAGAGGTTTTTTAAAGGACAAAATATTATAACCCTCACCCCGTGCGGTAGCGCACGCCTATAATCCCAGCACTTGGGAGGCTGAGGCAGGAGGATCATGAGTTCAAAGCCAGCCTCAGCAATAGCGAGGCACTGAGCAACTCAGTGAGACCCTGTCTCTAATCAAATACAAAAAAGGGCTGGGGGGCTGGGGTTGTGGCTCAGCGGTAGAGCGCTCGCCTCACACGTGCGCGGCCCGGGGATTCGATCCTCAGCACCACGTAAACATAAATGCATTGCACTGTGTACAACTAAAGCAAATAAATAAATATTTTAAAAAGGGGGGGGGGGGGGCGGCTGGGGATGTGGCCCAGTGGTCAAGTGCCCCTGAGTTCAATCCCTGGTACCAAAAAAAAAAAAAAAAAAAAAATCATAACCCTTGAGATCAGCAATTTTGGCCCCAGAAAGCAGGAGAAATCATCCTTTGGAGTAAGCCCAATGGCCTAGAATCTGCTCTACAAACCTCTCCCTCTGGTGGAAAAGCCCCTGGATCGGGCATTGGACCCACCTAGAGGAGCCAGTCAAATGTCCACTTTTGTGGGTAGCGCTAGGCCCTTCCTGGTGAGGCTTCCAAAGCACAGACGGGCCCTCGGGCCGCCACCGGCCAGAATGAGGGCTCTGAGCACCTCGGCATTTGCAGCATTTTCAAGAGGCCAGCCCAGAAAATGGGGCTGGAGCGGCTTCTGGCCCCCCTCTGCGCTTCTATCCCTGCGACTTATTTTCAGAGATTTCAACTCAGGCCGAATCTCTCAACAAGGCTGCCAGGCGCAGTCTCCTCCCCTCATAAATGCTTAATTAATCCCACTGCATTTTCAAGCCAGGCTCTCATCACAAGAAGCCAAGAAAGACATTGTATCCTCAATAAGCCCAAGCCCTGAATATTGATGTGTGATTCTGTGAACATGTCTGTAGGAACCAGTGGGCAGCTTAGCCAGGGGCCTGGCTGAGAGGACAGATGCAGGCAGAGTCCCCCTGGCTCCTGGTCTCTCGACTCTCAGGGCTGGGCCGGAGCCCTCCTCCCCACCACCCAGGAAGGCGCAAGGCCTGCCCCTCCCCGTCCTCCTGCTCTGAGAGCCGCCCAGTAGGTGCACAGACTTCCAGGCATCCCAGGCAGGAGAGAGAGGGACAGAGAGTCATTAAGCCCTAATTGAAATCGTCCCCGATGTTGCCTGGACAAGCTGGTGGCCACACACTGCGTGGTTCCTTAAGAACCAGTGGAATTACAGAGCGTGTCCACCAACCCCACAATTCCAGCCTGGATACTAGAATTATCAGGACACAAGCGTTATGACCTTGCATGTCCCCAGGAAACCGAGTACCTAAACTCCACCAAATGCCTGTCTCTTCTTCTAGAGACACGCCCCTCGGGAACTGGAGAGCACCGGCCCACCTGCAGGCCTCTGCACACACAAGTTCTGCAACCCAGCTCAGGCCCCTCGCACCACGTGAGCAGGTCGTGACCCTTAACAGCAAAGCACAGACCCCATGATTCTTTTTTTATTTTTATTTTTTAAAATTTTTTATAGTTGTAGATGGACAGCATGCCTTTATTCTATTTGTTTATTTTTATGTGGTGCTGAGGATCAAACCCAGTGCCTCACACTTGCTAGGCAAGCGCTCTGCCACTGAGCCACAACCCCAGCCCCCCATGATTCTTGAGTCTCCCAAAGGACAAGATGACGGCGACACAGGACCCATTTATCAGGGATGAAACTTTACCAAGGAGAGCTATCGAGGCTCCCCTGGCCGCCTTCTGGTCTCGCCGTGGCTCCACGGTTCCATTCCCAAGTGCCAGTGGCTACAAAGGAACTTTTGTTGAAATCGGGGACACCCTGGGTGGTACCACCTGACAACCTGGAGATTTGAATGAGCACCTAAATCCTCAGGGGGATGATCTTTTCCAGCTGGAGCTTCTTTGGCCAGAGCGTCATCAAGGCCACAGAGCAAAGCCTCAGCCACGGCAGTGAACCTTGTGCAAGAGAGCACGGACTTCTTCAAAACCCCTCACTTCCTCCTGACCTTTCTCACCACCCTCCAAGGAAAATGGCTGGTTCTTTGGCTAGAGCAGGCAAGAGAGGCTTTCTAAGCCACCGGAGGGCACGTTGATGCCCTCCATCTTTCCCGGGCAGGCCAGCTTCCTGAACGACCCTGGTCATGGGTTCCTTGATGGACCCCAGAATAAACTGTCTTTAATATAAAGCAAAGTTCAGGAATTCTATTGCAAGCAGAAAAATTGACCAGCTGCTAAAAGGTAGCTGGAGCTTTCTTTAAATTATCAAGCATCTGCAGGCCAGCTGGGAGCCGGAGCTCTCCGCCTCGTCTTCTGTGACTTCTACGACCGTGGACCCCAGTTATCAATGGTGAACTGGCATCGCTCTCTCCAGACCCCAGTGGCTCTCGCAAGGGAATCAACTCCAGTTTAGGATGAGCACGATCTCCTTTTCCCTGTGAACTGCACAGTCTCACAACCTCACCCAGTGTGAGCACTAGAATCACCACCCAAGTCACAGAATGTTCCAGTTAGAGAGGCTGTTCCTGAACCCGTGCAGAAACTTCTCCCAGGGAAGCCAAGCTCTTGCCAGCATCCAGCCTGAAGGTGGCCAGACTAGTTCCGTGTGGGACTTCCCAGCAAACATTCTGAAACTGCATAAGGACAGCAGAAGTCTGGTTTGCTTGGGAAAGGCCTGTTGGACAGGAACCAGCGTCCATGGCTCCTGTGTGTGGTAACTTTAGAGTCTCCTGGACAAGGGGCTTGGTGACGCCAGCCTGGGTCACTGCAAGACACCTCTTCATACACCAAAACACCCCCCTCAGAAGGCCTGGTCCTAAGCCCTGCCCCTCAGTCCACCATTTATGGGCCTGGAGCCCTAGACAGGGTCCTTTGCTGACAGTCCCAGCTGGTTTAACAGCCTTAGGACCTGGGGTCCTCTAGCCTACCCTGCCAGGCTCCTGGCTTAGCTACTGGGGTCTTCCCCAAAGGCCTCTCAACACACTGTGGAGAGACAGCAGCCAGCTGATTTCTAAGCCTGCTAGAAGAGAAGGTTTCTGGCCTTCCTTGGGACTCTGGGCCAGGAGGGGGCCCCCTGGGATGCTAGAAACTCCCACATCATGAGGGAGAGGACCTCTCAGGGGCTCCAGCTATGGAAACACCTGCCATCAAGGGTCCAGCTAGTATCTGAGGGCAGAGACATCACATCTAGAGAGGCAGGAAGGAAACCACCTGCATGCCGTACTTCTTCCCTCTGCAAGTCAAGGAAGCTGAGAAGCCAGCCATAACCGTGCCCACCTTACCTAAGGACCGCAGGCGCTTCTGCAGCAGACTTCATCCACGTTGTTCGGTCTTCGTTTCCAAAGAACCACAGAAATGCACCAGTCTCGGGGTCAGTGTGGCCTTCTTTTTTTTTTTTTTTTTTGGTACCAGGGATTGAACTCAGAGGCACACGACCACTGGGTCACATCCCCAGCCCTTTCTTGTGTTTTATTAGAGACAGGGTCTCACTGAGTTGCTAAGTGCCTTGCCATGGCTGAGGCTGGCTTTGAACTCGCGATCCTCCTGTCTCAGCCTCCCAAGTGCTGGGATTACAGGCATGTGCCACCGCGCCTGGCTTGCATGTGGCTCTTTCCTGGACACCTGGGTGATGATGCACCCTCACATGCTGGGACTTTGCTCAGAGGTGTTTGCTGATGTTGTAAACTGATGCTAGAGTTTCATTGGCCACACAGAGAGGGAACGAGGCCTTAGGTTTGCTGGCATGGAGGAGTCAGGACTGTAACACTACATACATACTCACACAGAGCAAAAAGAAATAAGGAAGCTTGTCTGTCTCAGTCTAAGTGTTGGATTGAGGAGGAGGAGGATAGAGGAGGAACCTCCTTGAATAACTCATTACCCCTCACCCACCCTCAAATGGGTTTGGGTTCAAATTTAGACCACCTGGGAGTTTGAGGGAATTCTCACCCCTGAAATTAACATTGCCCACATTGATAGTATTTCAAGATAAAACCCAAAAACATGAGCTCAAAATTGAAACTTGAAATGCACACGAAGCAATAGTTACCCTGGACACAAGTCAAAGAAAAACAGCATGATGCCTACACACACCAGAAATGGACTATAAAATTCTTGCACTGGATAAATATGGTTTTAAATGGCTGAAGATAAAATGGAGAGCAATAGAGACAAGATTACTTAAAATTAAAAAAGACATAAAAGAATGTCTGCAAGATTTAAAAACGACTCACACAGAACATTTAAAGGTTACAATAAGACATGAAGTGAAAAAAAATAAATTGCCCAAGTCTGGCTGAAAACTAGACACAGCCAGAAAGAAAATTAATGAACCAGAAGATAGTGTTTTAAGTCATTATGCACAACACAGCCGAGAGGCAAAGATGGAAAATATGAAAGAGTTCAGATTGTTGTAGGGACAGAGGAGGCGAGGCACCAAAGACAGCAGGAAACAGTTTTATTTGGCTGCAGCCAGGTTCAGAGGGAACCGCTTTCACTGTAATCAATTAATCCCCTGAACCCTAAGTTCAGGTAGTTTCAGAACTCTATACCCAGCATGTAAGGGGAGGGGCTCAGAAGTTCACAGTCTGCAGAAGTTCACATAAAAGCAGCTTTTTCTTTCCCTGTTCTGGGCAAGTTAACCCTTCAAGGACAACACCTGAGCAGGGGAGAGCTTCTTCTCCCCTTTCTTTCCTCCCCCTGCCCGCTGTTACCATGAAGCCCAATTGGTCACTTTCTCTTATCTTAGAAATGTGGACACCTCTGTGAAGCTCCAGCTCAAGGCCAGAGGCCTTGTTAACGAATTTGTCCTTTTTATTATCACATCTTACATTTGCAAACACACTTCTACAAACTACTATACTGGATACATGTTTGTGAAAAACAAGTAAAGGGGCGTCCAGCACCTGGAGTGCTGATTTCTTCTAGGCCAGTGGCCAAGTAAGAAAGCAACAGGAAAATAGGAAGTTTATCTACATTGAGCTCTTCTGTAGAGACTCTTTTGCTGACAGTCTTAAAATCAGCCATGGTGAAGATTTCTGGAGAAGCCCAGTTAAAATTTTCTGTAAAGAAAGGGTGTGCCACTACAAGATAGAAAAAGTCCAATGTGGATAGCAAAGGAATTTCTATAAGGGGGGAGTAGAAAGAATGAAAGAGAAGCAGTGTTCAAAGAAGGAAGCAGCCCAGACGGATCATATTATGTCATGTGTGTGTTTAAGCATGTCACAGTGAAACCTGCTCTTTTGTATAATTAATATGCACCAATTAAAAAAAGAAATAAGTAGCTGAATGTTTTCCAAGATGGAGACACCGATCCTCAGATCTGAGATGTTCAAACCCCAGATAGTATAAACAAAATTAGATCCACCCCTGGACACATTCTAGTGACACAACGGTGCTTGCAGGACAAAGACTGTAAAAGCAAACGCATAGACAAAGCAGATGGCCCACGGAGCCATGACCAGTAGAGGCCACCACCAACAACAGGAGCCAGAAGTCAGAGGAATATCAGACCCAAAATGCTGAGAAAGTAAATCCACTTAGGAATCTATATCCGGCTGATCTCATTCAGTAACAATGGACACTACAGAAACTAAAATAGTCGGAGATCCCGCTGGGCAGTCTTCGTGGGGGCCCATCTGGCCTCTGTGGTAGCTCGTCCCAGCTATGTGTGATCGCCTCAGCTAAACCTGGCCTGGTCCTAGCATCCAACTCTAAATCTGGGAATTACCCCCCTGCGACATCCCTATTTCTTCCTGAAATCCTGCTCGCTCCCCTGTCTGTGCGAGCCCTCGGTGTTAACAAGGGCTGTGCTGGCCTCCGCACCCCAGGGCACCTCCCAGCTCTGCGTCCCGCCTCCCCACCCTCGGCTCCTCCACCTAGTCCCCCATTTCCTCCCCTGCTCAGTCCTTGGGCAACTGCTTCATTGAAAGCATGGATCTGGTTGCTGATCCTGCCTCTGTCTGAATCTGCGGTCACCTGGAGACTCAGAGGGACCCCCCACGAAACATCTTCGTAGATGCGCTTCTCAGAGACTCGAGGCCAAGACATCTGGTCTTCCCAAGTGCCCAGGAGCACTCCCCCTCCCCCAGAGCTGCTCAAAACCCCTTCAAATTTCTCCCAAGAAGTAGCTGTCCACCACCTCCCCATCACCTCTGTTGTCCCCGCCATCAGCGGAGATGGACACAACCTCCTCCCTGCCCTCTCCGAGCCAGCCTCCTCTCCAAATTCCTAACGAACCCGTCTTCACTATCTCTTAGTCATCTTTCCATTGCTGTGACCAAAAGACCTGACCAGAACAACTCAAGGGGGACCGTCTGTTTGGGCTCATGGTTTCTGAGGTTCGGCTCATGGTTGGCCGACTCCACTGCTCCGGCCCGGGTAGGACAGCTTCATGGCAGGAGGACATGGTGGCAGCAGAGAGCTCGAGTGGGAGGAGCCAGGAGTAATATAACCCCAAGGGCAGCCCCCAGAGACCTCCTTCCTCCAGCCACCCAGTTACTGGTGGCTGCCCACCCAGTTGCCACCTATGAACCCACCAAATGGACCAATCCACCCATTAGGTCACAGCTCTCAGGATCTGATCTCTGAACATTCCTGCGTTGTCTCACCCGTGAGCTTCCGGAGACACCTCGTGACCAAACCCTGACACTACCCGCGAATGATCATGACTTCAAGGAGTTCAAAGGAAAACGTTCAAGTTTCAGGAGGTCCCAAGCCTGCCCGCCAACACGATCGTGGCTTTGTCCCCAGATGGGTGCCCACTGGAGCAACCTTCCCTTTGGGGTCTGAGGCTGAGTCACCCTTCCAGCCACCCTGGCCCTAGACCCTGGGGTTAGCGCAGAAGGTCCGCACAGGCGCCAGGCAGGATGGCTGACAGAAAACGCACCTGCTTTGCAGACCAAAGCCCAGACTCCGTATCGGTTCCATCTCACTTATTCCCTACAAACTCAGAAAGACAGATGAGCTCTTTGCCAAGAAGGAAGGGAAATGTCACCAAGTCCACACACCGTCCTTTGCCCTCGAGGGCAGAGAGCTGGCTCTGTGGCTGGCCTCCCAGGGGCTACTTGAGGGTTTGCCCATCAAAAGTCCATTTTGTTGGAAGCACCCCAAAACTGGAGCCTGTGCCACAGGAAATGAGGGCTCACACCAGAGACCTGGCTGGTGGTGGGCTGGCGGGACCCAGCTGCTGGAGCCTGACCCTGTAGAATCTCAGATCTTTTACTTGATGATGCACAGCCCCAAATTGGGAGGTTTCGGCAGGGAACTGAGGCCCCAGGTTTCTCTTAGGTTTTTTTTTTTTTTGGGGGGGGGGTTTGGTACTGGGGATTGACCTCAGGGGCACTCGACCCCTGGGCCACATCCCCAGCCCTTTTTTGTAATTTTATTAGAGACAGGGTCTCCCTGAGTTCCTAAGTGCCTCGCCATTGCTGAGGCTGGCTTTGAATTTGCAATCCTCCTGCCTCAGCCTCCCAAGTGCTGGGATTACAGGCGTGCACCACCGCGCCCAGCCCCAGGTTTCTCTTAGGGACAGTTGAGATGTGGCCACGTCAGCCACCCTCGGGGTACTGCTGAGCAGCAGCCCCACAACCCCACCACACTGGCTGCTGTTTTAGACCAAGTGTCCACTTCTTCCGCTGACTGTCTTTTTAAGCTTCAACCACTTCCTCCAGGCTTGGATGCTCCAAGGTTTGTGTAAATAATATTTGAATTTTATTTATCCAGCTGCCTCTTATTAAGGGTGACCATACGATTCAGTACAAAACAAGGATCTTCTTGAGAATGATCACAAAACCCACCGGTGACACCAGGAAAGGAGACACAGTCAGGCTCCCCAGGCAAACAGGGTTCATGAGGACCGTGCTTTAAATAGCCTTTTGTGATGAGCGGGTGGAAATTTATTTTCATAACTCTGTTGATTCCTGGCCCTGGGGTGGGGGTGAGGGGGGTCAAGGAAAGAACAAATGTTAAATCTTATTTTTTTTTAAAACCACAATCATCATCCAAGGGAAGAAATGTCAACTTTTTACTTCTCAGAAAGACACGCCCATGGGGGAAGCTTTAATTCTCAGCATCACTAAACTGTCTCACTGAACAAAATAGAGAAACTGCACTAACAAGAAATAGTAATAGGGACTTTAAATGTTTATATGTGATGTGTTCTGTGCTCGGCGCTGCGACAAACACTTTACACATACTAAGTCACTGTCAGACTCACTAAAAGTGGATGAGGTTGCAAACTGTTATCCCCATTTTAAGGATGAGGAAACTGTGGCACAGAGTAGTCACGGTGCTGGCCCAGGGTCACACAGCCTGTGAATGGCAGAACGGGGACTCGAACTCAAACCATCAAGCTCTTAACTCCACGCTGCAACAACAAACCCCCTGCCTCTGACAAGTTGGTATGTGGAGAAATTTACCAGTCCCTGATGTGAGGACACACGGGAAGGCCACTGCCTCCAACTGGGCTCCTGGACCCAGTGCTTAGTCCAATGCTGTGAGGACCCAAGGTGACCTTGTTGTTTCTCCCCGACACAAGCACCACGTTTCAGAACTTCTGGAGATCAGGTTGTGGACCAACAGGCATCCCTGACCACGCATGCATCACCAGCTGTATGCAGCCCAAAGAAATCACTGAGAAGGGCTGGGGTTGTGGCTCAGCCGTAGAGCGCTCGCCTAGCACGTGCGCGGCCCGGGTTCGATCCTCAGCACCACGTACAACTAAACAAATTGTGTACAACTAAAGCAAATAAATAAATATTTAAAAAAAAGAAAAGAAATCACTGAGAACTGGCAGCCGATACCCCACCCTGGGACTAAGGGGTGGGAGGTCAGACAGGGAGGAGCAGCAAGTGACACTGCCCACTGGGCCTCGCAAATGTCTCTTTCCCTTTAAGGCCTGAAATTAAGAACACTCAATTCCATCAGTCCAAGGGACTATTGAGACACACTGTCCCTCACTGTGGCTCCCTTATAGCCACTTGAGAGCTATAAAGGGAATGAGCCTTTTTTTTTTTTTTTTTTGTACTGGGGATTGAACTCAGGGCACTGGACCACACCCTCAGCCCTTTTTGGTATTTCATTAGCGACAGGGTCTCACTGAGTTGCTCAGTGCCTCGCCATTGCTGAGGCTGGCTTTGAACTCGCAATCCTCTTGCCTCAGCCTCCCAAGTGCTGGGATGACAGGCGTGCGCCACTGCGCCCGGCTCCTATGAGTCTTGAGAAAGAGCCCAAAGGCAACCACACACTGCATCACAGATCCCCTGGCACCACCTGACTGCGCTAGCAGTCCCCCAAGAGAACAGCGTCCCACGCAAGGGTCACAGGTTTGGTTTAAAACAGACACACCACCATGCTGCTGATGACCAAGACCCCAGTCCCTGCCCTCGGGACACTCAGAGGCTAAGATAGAAGCTGTGGAAGAACAGAGACAGCTGACCACACGGTGGGCTGAGACGCGTCACTCAGCCTGGTGACAACAGATTCCTCCCGCATTCAGCACACACACGCATCTGCTGGCCCAGATGTTCCACCAGGATTTCTGGAGACAGGATTTTGGAGGAGAGTCTGGAAGCAAGAGCAGGAGGAGGTCAAGGCTCCAGACCCAGGTGGCTGACCTTGAAGCCTGCTCACCAACCACTAGGTAGTTATGAGACACTTCCTTCTCTGGGCCTCGGTTTGCTCATCTATGAAGTGGGCGCAGCTTTACTTGCCTTTGCAATGTGGCAAGTGAGAAATAAGGTGGGATTGAAGCACTTAGCACGTGACCAGTTTGGAAAAAAAGCGCTCTGTGGGCATCAGCAACTCGCCACCAAAAATCTCTTTCTGGAACATCAAGTCGCTGTTGTGCCTGCAGAAAGAGCCAGACAGAAAGCAGGTCCCGCTTGCCAGCTCTGGGGGAGGGATCTACAGGGAAACCTTAAAACCATGTTGCCATCTCCGGGGAGGGAGAGCAGGAAATGTGCGCTTTCCCTGTTGCTCCTCTGCATCTGTTTAACTTTTACAAAAGCGCACAATGCACTCTGCTCACCGCAGGTGCCCACAGTGCTAGCTCCTTTACCTCCAGGTGGTGAATCTAGCAGGTGGCCTCCAAATGCAAACGGGTCCCATGATCCCAAGGCCTGGTATGGTGCAAATGGAGGGGAAGGGAGGCAGAAGGAGCAAGATGAAAGTCTAAAGATGACTTGGGAGGCTGAGGCAGGAGGATCGCGAGTTCAAAGCCAGCCTCAGCCATGGCGAGGCACTTAGCAACTCAGTGAGACCCTGTCTCTAAATAAAATACAAAAAAAAGGGCTGGGGATGGGGCCCAGTGGTCGAGTGCCCCTGAAAAAAACAAAAAGTCTAAAGGTGGCCAGACCCAGCTCCGGGGACCAACCTGACAGAGGAGGCAGACAGGCAGGCGTGGCTCACCTGTGGTGAGCTACTACAGGGTGCAGGACAGGGGGCAATCCCTAACTGACTGTGCAAACAAGGGATCTTGCAGGTGGCTTTGAGCTGCCACCCAGAGCAGCCAGCAGTCCCGATGCTAAAATCCTGTCCCCTTCCTGTCCTCCCGTCTCTTCTACCCTCCCCCTTGAGCTGGGCCTGGAATCCTGCCCTGTCAGCAGGACACGCGGGACAGAAGACTTCACATCCTGGTCAAGCAAAGTAACCCCGCAACACACTTTCTGCCCCAATGAGATGGGCTGCAAGTCAACTCGAGGGACACGGGGGCAGCTCAGTGAGTCAGAGCCTGGCTCGAGAGGCCAAGGCCCCAGGAGATGTGGCCTGCGAGCTGGGCTCACCCCACCAAGGTCACCAGGCCAAGGATGCGCCAAGAGCCAGGCACAGAGATGCAGCGACACGGCAGCTCAGGGGTGCCCGGGCAGACGTCTGGGAACTAAGGAAGAGATGGAGAAGGGGGAGCACCCCGTTGCTCTGAGGTCGAGAGCCTGCCGCGGTGCCCTGGAGGTCCTGCCACCACCCCCAGGACGACGCTGGAAACAGCCAGAAACCTGTTGACGGTGGGCAGCGTGGTGACAGCCAACGCCTTGCCTGGGAGAGTGGCCTTCCACTCCCACCTGAAGGAGGTCAGGCAGGAGAGCTGAGCCTGCAGCCTCCACTGGCCACTCCCTCCCAGCCAGGCTGCCACCTGCCGTTTGGGGCTGTGGCAGGGGACAAAAGAAAAAAGAAGAAATGTTGGTTGGGGTCAGAAACAGAAGATGCCTAGCGCCTTCATGGGCCACCCTTCAGAAGTTTTACGCAGGGCCACAGGAAGGGCTCAGGGAGCAATACCACAGAGCCACCAAAACATCCAGAATGCTGCTCCGTCCTCCACAGCCGTGAGCCAGACAAGGCAGCTCTTAAAACCCTGTGGGGGCGGCCTTTTTTGAGCACAGTTCTGGGGTTGGAGGACTCGGATGCTAATCCTAACTCTGCCAACATCAAAACCTCCCATGTAGCTGGGCACAGTGGCACACGCCTGTAATCCCAGCAACTCTGGAGGCTGAGGTGGGAGGATCACAAGTTTGAGGCCAGCCTCAGCAACTTGGCCCGAGACTCTGTCTCCAAATAAAAAAATAAAAAGGGCTGGGGATGTGGCTCAGTGGTAAAATGCCCAAAATTCAATCCCCAGCACCAATAAATAAATAATAATATAAATAGATACATAAACCTCAGCTGTTAACTAGAAAGCACGCCCACCCTGCTGAAGATAAGACTGATGAGCTCCTATCTCGGGTGCCACAGATCTGGGCACATGCCTATTCTTGTTAGGACTCTCAGATTCATCCTAAATGCTTGCTGAAGCAATTCTTTCCATACGTATGTGAGATGCTGGGGGTGGGGGTGGCAGCGGAGGACATAAGGAAACCAAGGCACTACACAGCCTCGCAGGTGCCCGCAGAAGGCACCAGGAGAAGCCAAGCTCTTGGGCTGCAGCCCTTCCTGTACTTGGTCCCACAGATTCTCTCTACCCAATCTGTGCCACGCATGTTGGTCTAGAGTGAGGTCGACAAAGATTTTCTGCAAAGAGCCAGATAACAAATGTTTTCAACTGCACGGGCTACACGACTGCTTGACCCTCGATGCAACACAAAAGTAGCTGTGAACAAAATGTACGTGGATGGGCCTGGCTGTGTGCCAATAAAACTTTATTCACAAAACAAGTGGTGGGCCAGATTTGCGCCCGCCCCCCACCCCGCCCCGGGGCTGTGGTTTTCCAAGCCCTGTCCAGGGATTTCAAGTTGAGGCTGCTTACCTGGACGGCCACAGCAGGGCTGGGACTGAATGAAAAAGGGTTTGATGTTCTTTCAAGGCCCCACCAGACCCCATGCTCCCGTGCTGCTGTCAGAAATTGATGGTCCCATCATGCCCCGTTTCACCCTGGCTGCTAAGAATCTACCCCTGTTCCCGAAGTTTTAGGTCCCTTGCTGCTCCAGCCCCTCCTTCCCTACCCTGTTTAGCTCCTTCCTGGTTCATTCTCAAGAATCAACTTCTAGGGATAGGGATATAGCTCAGTGGGTAGAGGGCTTGCCTCACATGCACAAGGCCCTGAGTTCAATCCCAGCACCACAAAAAAAAAAAAAAAAAAAAAAAAAAAAAAAAAAAATCAACTTCTTCCCCTAAGATGTGAGAGACTCATGAATAAACCCAGGTCATCCCAGGGACCTGGGCTCTAGGGGTCAACGTCCAGGCTTGTCTTCCCAAACGGCATGAACATGAACTTGCAGACAACAGAGCACTTCCTTAGCCCGTGGAAATTGGTTAGGGCTTTCAAAATCATGTGAAAGGATTGTTCAGAAAACGGCACCATTGAAAAATCAGATTGCATCTAATTTCCTCAGTATGATTTACAGTGACCACCGACCAGGTCACCAACCCCTCCAGTAAGGGCCAGCCCCCACTCTGCACAGGCTGTGATTCCTAACACTCTGCAGAACATAGTGGGGACCTGTGAATACTAGGGACCGACAGCTGCCCCTCTCTAGGGAACAGATGTGGTTAACGCCACTGTAAGGCCCGGAGGCTGCAGATCATTTGCACACACATCTAAGATCTCAATGGCAGTACCAGCCCCACTCCAAATGGCTGGCTGGGACACACCAGGGTTCCATCAAGATCCCTTCTACCCCCTGACTGAGCGAACTCTTTCAGTTTCGGGTTAATTATTCCTCTTTGTGTTTGTTCGGGGGAAGTGTTCTCCCCTGAGACCGCTGGGCATTATTATGTATGTTACGCTGCTCTCTTGACACAGTTTTTAAAAAGGAGACAGAGGATTTCGTGGCCTGATTCAGACCTGGGAGCCTCCAAAAGAGAGAGAAGGAAGCCACGGGGGAGGAACGCTAGAAACCCAACCTACCTCCCTACAGCAACCCAGTGCGGGGAAGCTGGTCCAGGAAAACCCTGGAGCCCCCCTTTCGGATGGAAGTTGACGCACCTGGGCCATTCCAGAAAAAATGATTCCACAGATGGATGGAGTCGGAGATTCTCAACCTACCGGACAAACCAGAATCTGGTTGGAGGTGCAGTGTTAGGCGTTCAATGCTCCTATCTTCTCTTCCAAAGGCAGCTATGCTCCTCTTTGCACACCCAGATACCCCGACTGGCCCAAGGAAGGATGCTTTCCATGTATTAACTTATTTAACCATTGCAACAGCCCTATGAATAGTGCCCAGCATCCTCACTCTACAGATGAGGAAACCAAGGCACAGAGAGCTTGAGTAACTTGCCTGAGGTCATACAGCTTCTAACAAGTGAAGTTGGGACTTTCACCCAGGAAGCCCAGCTCTGAGCCCTCACTTACCCACTCCATGGACTGCCTCACATCCAGTCTTAGAAACCAGATCGAGTTTGACCTCTCCACTGAGATGTGCTTCTCTGAGTGCAAAGAAACGAAGGCACCAGACAGCCCCAAGACCTATTTTCTTGTTTTGCAGCTGGAGACACCCCAGGGAAGGGGGTGGGGTCTGCGATTTCCAAGATCATGCAACCACCAGTGGAGGCACCCACACGACTCAGGCTCCCGGACTCCTGATACAGTGCTCCTCCCAGCTCCTTCCTGAAACACCAGGCGAAATGCACGATTGACACTTTAACACCCAGGAAACCACTGGAGGAGCACAAGGCCTTTCTCCCCACGCGAATGAGTGCTAAAAAAAGCCAGAAAACATACATCCTGGTCTTTATGTGACTTCCAGAGTCGGGAGCAAGGATCAAGCATCACTCACGGCCTCTGAGCCTTTGGGCCGCCCCTGGCTGTCTTTGTGACTTCAAGCAACTCCTAGCAAGATGGCTGGCACCCGTTAACACTGCAGCCAGGTCAACTTTTCCTTCCTGAATTAAATGTGAGCCATTTGGAAGAGGAAGCCATGGTCTAAGGTCAAGGGATGCCCACGGAGGTATCAAGGGCTCAGTGGGCTGCTCAGGGCCACACTGTCACTGGCGTCTGAGTTACCCCGAAGCAGCCAGCAGGACACAGCCCCAGCTCAGGGACAGAGACAGGCAGGTGGACAGAGACCAGTCCAGGGCTGGCACCTGCCCCCCAAAGATGGCCACACAGCCGGCACATCATCTGTCCCTCCTGACGCACCTTCCCCACCCTCCAGCCAGCCACAGAGAGAACAGACCACAACCCTGGCTCATCATGCCCAAGGGGCACAGTCAGCCTCAGCCGGCCCTAAAAACTTCATCATTTAAAGTGACAAAGGCCAGGCCTTCGCGTCCCTAGCTAGCTCATTCCCTCGCCCCACATGACACCAGGAAGGAGAAGAGGCGACCGGGGAGGCTCACAGACCCGCTCTCGGAGGACTCCGCTCCTCACTCTCTGGGCGCATCACCCCAGACGCTTCCTACCTGCTTCCATGAGCTGGCACTGCTGTCCAAAGACGTGGGAGAAGGTGACAGGGCCTTTGGCAGAACTGGATGCCGCCAGTGTAGACTCCATGGCTCTTTTGGGGTCTTTGGTGTTGGTCATGTGGCAGGGTCCAGACCCTTGGAGTATCTGAGCAGAGGACTTCGTCACCGCCCGGGAGCTGTAGATTTGAGGCTACTTGTCACCTCCAAGAAAACGTCCCCGCCCCCAAAGTTTATGGGCTTCTTCCTCCGCCCGCCCTTCCCCGCAGTTTTCCCACCCGCCGGTCAAGCAGGCAGGTGCGGCGCCGCGGCGGGAGCTAGATGTGAAGGACAGATCCAAGTGTCCCCCCCGCCCGAGTGGCTTCCTCGCTCCGGGAAGGGTGACGGGGACTTGGGTCCGCCTGGCCGCTGACCGCGGCAGCAGCGCAGCCCTCCCGGAGCCGCTGCGCCCGGCCGCGCAGGCTGGATCGGGCGCCCGCTGCAGGCAGAGCGCTGCCCGGGCTCCCGGGGGAGCTGGCCTCGCCGGCGCCGCCCCGCTCCCGGGCTCCCGGGTCCCCGCGCCAGCACCGCGGCCCGAGGCCAGCGCGCCCCGGGCGGCAGCCGCAGCCTGGGGGCAGCGCGAGAGGCGCGCGCAGCTCGGTCCGCCGCCGGGCGCCCCCGGTTCATCCCTTGCTCCGCCGATGCCTCTGGCATCAGGGAGCTACAGGAGACAGGAGGGAGCCCCTGCTGCGACCTACTGCAGCGGGGCCCCCAGCCCACGCCGCCACCCCTTTTCCATGATGCAAAAGGGCTGCTACTTGGAGAGAGCCTGGGTGCAGAGGGAAGTGCTAACTCAGCCCGGCAGGCTCCAGGGCTGCTGTAACCTCTTCGTGCCCACAGCCAAGAAGTGCCAGGCCCAGGAGACCAGGCTGTTGGCAATAAAATCCAAAGCTCAAGAAGCGGAGAGAACAATGCCACATACCCCTCTTGGCACTCGGGTCACGGAGAGGGGCAGGGACCTCGCCTTGGCCATCCCAGCCCCCTGTCTGCGCGGGATGATGAGTCTCCTGCTTCTCCAAAGGGAAGGGGCAGTGCCTCCGGAAAGGGGGAGGGGGAGGAATACCTTTCACGCGGCTACGACAGCTGCCACAGCTGCCGCGGTGGGTACTGCCTCTTTATTTTTCTTTCCCATCTGCTGATGGCAAAACAGGCCAACTTAAGAGAGCCGCACATCTCGAGCCAGCGTTTGGGGCGCTGTCTCTGGGGCCTGAGCGTCAGCAATGGCAAGACACTGACAATCACTTAGTTAGGCAGCACCACCTGTGCCAGCAGGGAGACCCCCCCAGAGGGGGTGGTTGGGCTACAATTGGCACAGCTGCAGCTACCAAAGCACCCAGGTCTGCCTCCCCCGTTGGCCTCTTCTGTATTTAAGACACAGAAGGTAAAGTTGCAACAAATTTGTGGGCCAGAAAGTCTCCCAGACAGAAGAGTTTTCCATGAGCACGCTTGGCCAGCCATGCTATACAGCTCAGTGACTTTTTTTTTTTTTTTTTTTTTTTTTGGTACCGGGGATTGAACTCAGGGGCACTCCACCATTGGGCCACATCCCCAGCCCTTTTTTGTATTTTATTCGAGACAGGGTCTCCCTGAGTTGCTCAGTGCCTCGCCATTGCTGAGGCTGGCTTTGAACTCGCGATCCTCCTGCCTCAGCCTCCCAAGTGCTGGGACTACAGGCGTGCGCCACCGCGCCCAGCTCAGTGACATTTGGAGGGTTACCTGGGATGGTTACACTAAGCAAGAAGCCACCTTCGAACAAAGTCTGACTTCACATTCATGACTTATGTTAGCTTCAATGATGGAGCATCCCTTCTCTCGTCATGGAAGAGGCTCGCGAAATCGTAGAACATCAGAGACCATTCTTTCTGACAACAGAGATCCAAGATGACCAAGGACTAAGGTCAGGAGATGACCTGGCTCTTGCTAACTGCAGGAGCCACACACAGGAAGGGAAACCAGTTGGCTTCCGGGGCCTGAGTGGATCACGATGATCCCAGCAGCAGCTGGCTGTGTCCCTGCTAGAAAAATCACTTGAGCCTGCAGATGAGCAGACCATGTTTCTCCTCCCTTCTCTGTCCCTCCTGTCCCTCCTGCCCACGGTGACATGGTGACTGACCCGTGTCTTCAATTCCCTGTATTTTTGTTCCATTGGTCCCATAGTGCCTACCCGAGTTGCCGCCTGTGGTCTGCTGATAAAAAAAAAAAAAAAAAAAGAAGCCCAATAATGGTGCCACCTCAAGCTGGGGGTCATCAAGCCATGTAGTGTCCACGTCAGGACACGCTGAAAGTGAACGGAGACGCTAGGAGTAATCGCGGCGGGAGAAATGGCAGAAGCCAGGAGGGACCGACAAATCCGTGCAGGAGCTCCCTGGCTGCAGCCCCAGGGGTGGAGGAAACACTCCGAGGTGGACGCAAGTCTGAGTTTATCAAATGCTTCCAAGCAGTCCTCCGGTCGTCTCTGCGGTCTACCCTCCCACTAAGACGGCAGTCGCCCCTGGCCTGCTAGGCGTGGTGCTGATACCCCGTCCTCACTCCTTCCCACGTCATTGCCAATAACTGTTGGAAGCTGAGAGATCTGGTAGGTGTAGTTCATTATAGTTCATTGCTTGATTGGCCTTAATTACTGGTAAACTGAGCCCTTCTTGAAGAGCCTGTTAACTCTAGAAGTTTCTTCTTTGGGAAAGCCTCTGTTTGGAGCCATGGCCCACCGTCCCCGTCATCATCCTGTTTTCTGGTTTGTTGATTTACGGCAATTCCTTGGCTTGGCTAGATATTAACCGTTTACCCATTTAGGTGTGGCCAGTCCTCCTCCCAGTTGGGCACGACTGGTAACTTGGCCCGTGGGCCTTTCTCTGACTGGAAGCATCTGATGTGGTCAGATCCTGTAGGAGCCCTAATTAAGGAGATGGCTAAGATTGCGGTTGGCTGTGAACCATAGAGATGTTCAAGCATTGCCACCTTCCATGGTCTCGCGGGACTTGGTCCGGGACATTGCGGATCGGGTCGGTGCCATTTGGTGGTGGTGGTGGTTGTAGGAGTGTGGATGGTGTTGGAGTTGTTGTCGGAGCCAGAGAGAGAAGCGAGCAGAATAAAGAGCCTGTTCGTTTCCAGTCGGCCTCTGAACTTATTCCCGCGGCATCGTTGCTCCAAGCGGCAATCGCTTCAGGCAGCGACAAGATCCACTGGCCTTCTGACTTCTGGGATGATCTGGGAGTCTTGCTTAAGCTACAAAGTCAGCCTCCTTTGTAGTGTGACCTTTCATACTCAGGCCTTGAGCTTATCTGGAGCCACACTATATCTGGTACTATGTGGGGGTACTTCCCTCCTCCTGCATTATCTTTTTTTTTTTTTTTTTTTTTTTTTTTTTTTTTTGGTACCAGGGATTGAACTCAGGGGCACTCGACAACTGGGCCACATCCCCAGCCCTTTTTTGTATTTTATTAGAGACAGGGTCTCACTGAGTTGCTAAGTGCCTCGCCATGGCTGAGGCTGGCTTTGAACTCACGATCCTTCTGCCTCAGCCTCCCAAGTGCTGGGATTACAGGCGTGCACCACCACACTTGGCCCTCCCCCTGCATTATCTAAACCAGTTTTCCCAAACCACCTTTACTCTGTAGAATGGACTGAATGGGTGACTCACTGGGGAAAGCTTTGTATGTTGAACTCCTAACCCCCCAGTATGATGCTATGGGGCGGTGGGTTCTTCAGGAGGCTCTTTCAGGGTGAAGCCTTTGTGATTGGGATCGGTGCCTTATAAAGGGGACCCCCAGAGATCTCTCTTGCTCTCTTTCCACCATGGGAAGACACAGCAAGAAATCGGCAGTCTGCAACCCACAAGAGGGACCTCCCCAGAACCAGACCCTTGGGCACCCTGATCTCAGACTTGCAGCTTCTATCATGAGGGATAATTTACCGTTACTTTAGCCACCCAGCCTAGGGGAATTTGTCATAGCAGCGCACACTGAGCAAGGCACCACCCCATCCTCTCCCCACTGCAGCAGCATTATGATCTTGTCGGTTTCTGTAGACGAGGGTCTATTCTTGAGCCCTCTGTCTTGTTTAAGGGTTCCCAAACTATGCCGCCATCGTTAACGTTTTAAGGTTAGTGGCCCACATTTCAAGATGTCTGGGCTTGAAATTTTTCAAGACAAGTCAGATTTGACAGCATTGAGCCTGCACAGCTCGTGCTACAATCATGGAGAAGAGGATCCCCTTTCTACGGGGTGCAGGCCGTCCCTTACACCCAGCCTGGTCTGCGGCACTTGCCATACAAGCTGTTCCTAGTGGAGGTGCAGGTACTGACTGGTACTGGAAACTTCTCCCGAATAAACGTTGAGTCAAGCCCCCATTAGAGATGTTGTTAACTTCCCCATGGGACTCGTTACATCTGTGCTAGTAAGATCATTTATTAACTGTGCGATGCCTAACGTACCCTAGCCCTGGTGGGTAGAATAGGGGCATGGCTGAGAAAGTGGTGGAGGGGAGGGGCAAAGAGACTGCGCTAAATGTCATAAGTAACCACACAATAGAAAATCACGGCCACCTCTGTAGCATGGACGCTAGAAGGCCTGGCCGCTCCAACACAGGCTCTTGCTGACTTGCTGACTCTCCAGGGCAAGGGTGAAGTGAGGAGTGTTAGAGCCGACTCTAAGAGGGAAAGTGGGATTCACACAGCGGAAGGAAGATGATGGGGTGGAGGAGGGGATTGGGGCCCAAGCAGGGCACGTGGGCAAGGCTGGTTTAAATGCCATGTTATCCATAAAGTGTTTTAAAATCTGCTTAGGTGAAGGAGCCCTAATTAGGAAGGGCTGTTGTAGCTAGCTGGAAGCCATGGGTTCCACCTGATGTGTATGTGACGCACCTGTAGGCACCCGCAAACCTGAAGGTATATAACCGGGTGAAAGCGGTCCGAGTTAGGAGAACGGAGAATTCAGTCAGCCGGGCAGTCACTCGGTCGGTCAGAAGAATCAGAGCGGCCAGAACGTAGGCAGAGCGGTTACAGAAGAGAAACCAGATAGAAGAAGTAATGACTGGCCAGAGTTAGGCCGAGGCTCCAGAGGACTGGTCAGAGTAAGGCCAAGGCTCCCGAGGAAACAAGAGAGCATAGCCTCTGACTCAGTTGCCGGCCAAAAGCCGAAGCCGAGTAGCCAGCCAAAAGCCATAAAAAAATATAGAGAAAAAGCCTTGAGCTTTAGTATAAAGAAAAAAGCCATGAGCTTAAAAGAAAATAGAGAATTAAATAGCATGGTAAAAACCATGCAGAAAAAAAAAAAAAAGCCATTGAGCTTTGGCAAGAAAGCCATAAAGAAAAATAAAGAAGAGGAGAAAAAAAAAAAAAAAAAAAAAAAAAAAAGTCAAAGCCGCTTATGCAATTGTGCTTAACTAGGTGCGTTAGCTGCTCCTCAGCATTAGGCTTCCTTAAAGCCACAGCACCTTCTCAAAAAGGGCTCAAATATCCACCCTTTCAAAAATAAAAGGTGAAAAGCTAGGTAGGGACAAGAAAATAGAACAAAAGCACCTTTTTAAACTAAAGGGAAGGAATATGAAGGAGCCCTAATTAGGAAGGGCTGTTGTAGCTAGCTGGAAGCCATGGGTTCCACCTGATATGTATGTGACGCACCTGTAGGCACCCGCAAACCTGAAGGTATATAACCGGGTGAAAGCGGTCCGAGTTAGGAGAACGGAGAATTCAGTCAGCCGGGCAGTCACTCGGTCGGTCAGAAGAATCAGAGCGGCCAGAACGTAAACCAGATAGAAGAAGTAATGACTGGTCAGAGTTAGGCCGAGGCTCCTGAGGAAGACAGAAGACAGAAGAAGGAAGAGAGAAGAAAGAAGAGAGAAGAAAGAAGCTCTAATCTTTCTCTAAGCTAAGCTCTATCTTTCTTTACTCTAAGCTAAGAAGAAAAGCTCGCTCTAATCTTTCTCTCTAAAAATCTTTCTTTCACTTTCTAAGCTCTAAGAAAGTAGAAGTAAAAGTAGTAAAAGCTATACTCTGCCTCCGAGAATTTTCCTCCCGTGGCGGCGCCGTGGCTGGCCGTGACAGGCAGCTTACACTTAGGAATCTTTTTTTTTTTTTTCTCTTTTTTTTTTTTTTTGGTGCTGGGGATCGAACCCAGGGCCTTGTGCATGCAAGGCAAGCACTCCACCAACTGAGCTATATCTCCAGCCCCTGCTTAGGAATCTTAGATTGGAAAGGATATGAATTTGCTCTGCCTCCAATCAATAGTCACATCCATATTTTTAAGTTCCTCCTGGTACATTGTCAGCCCTGCAGACTTTCAGTGGACCCGTCCCAAAGAGCCTCCCTTGGCTTTGCTCAGTCTGGTGTTTCCCCAGGAGCGACGAGCCCATTTCACACGTCAGGCAGGTTCAAACACATCCCCTCCCAAAAGGCTGAGTCCCAGAGCAAAGGGACAGGCGAAGGGAGGGGCAGGGTAGAAACACGTGAAGCTGAGCTCAGAGCCACGTGGTTTAGGAGGCTTCATTTTTCACAGCCAAAGCTCACTGTGTTCGTCTGTTTTTTATTGCTAATAACACAATACCAGATCGGGTGTGTTTTATGGAAAATAATTTTATTGTGGCTCACCGTTCTGGAGACCAAGGTCAAGGGGCTGCATCTGGTGATGGCCTTCGAACCCAAGAGCTCCAAGGCGGTGCAGGGCATCACATGCACGAGACAGGCAGCCCCACGCGCATCCCCTCTGCTGCTCTCCCTCTGCACAAAACTACCAGTACTCGATCGTGGGGCTCCACCCTGATGATCCTGTCTAACCCCGTCTCCCAAAGGCCTCCCCTAAATGCCACACACAGATTGAGTTTCCACCCTCTTAATTGGGGGCTAAACTCCAACATGAGTTTTGAGGGGAACATCATATTTCGGCTACCAAGTGAAGGCTGCCGCGTGCCACTGGAACGCCACCGACTCTCTCCTCCAAGCTCACTCAACTCTCTCCCCGCCTCCTCGAGCTGGAGCACTCCACCTTCTCCTCCCCACCCTCCTGCATTAGATGTCAGCGCTCCTTCTCCTTTGACCTTGGACCCTAGGACTAGCATGAGCACCTGTCTCCAGCCTCCCACCTCTGCCTCCAGTTCTCTGGCCTTGAACCGAGAGTTCCCACATGAGCTCCCTGGGATCTGAGGCCTCTAGGCTCAGACTCAGGTCCTCCACTGGCCTCCCTGGGCCTGCAGTTTTCATGCAGCATCTTGTGGGGCTTCTCAGCTTCCGTAGCCTCGTGAGCCAATTCCCATAATAAGTCTCTCCCTGGTTCTGTTTCTCCGAAGAACTCTAATGCAGCTCTGAAAACTCACTGAAGTGAGATGTAAGCAGTTCATGAACTCCAAGCAGAATAAATAAAAAGGAAATCACACAGGTTTATCACACACAGAAAGTCTTAAAAGCAGCTGGGAGGAGGGGGGGGGCATTGGGGAGAGGGGGACAGATGCCCTCAGAGAAGCCGCAGAGACTGGCCTCTGACTTCACCAGCTGCAGAAGCCAGAAGTTGATGAACTATCTTCCAAGTGCTGGAAGAAAATAATTGCCACCCAGAAGTCTAGAGTCCTGGAAAACATCCTTCAAGAATGAGGGTGAAATCGAGTCATTTTCTGACCCCAGACATTATGGAAAATTTATTACCAGCAGACTCAGTCAAGGAACAGTGAAGGGAATTTCTTTTGAGAGAAGAAAAATGACCCTAGATAGAAGCTCAGAAGTGCAGGATGCAGTGAAGAAGAGTGGAGAGGTTCATTGTAGCTAAATCTAAATTAATATTAATGTATGATATTATGGGTCAGTATTAATCTATAATCACACAAATTTATAGCTATTAGTGGTTAACATTACTTTACATGAATATATTAAGACACTGTTGGGATTAAAATATAGAAATAAAATAAAGAACAAAAATATCTAGCCCGGGCGCGGTGGTGCACGCCTGTAATCCCAGCACTTTGGGAGGCTGAGGCAGGAGGATCGCGAGTTCAAAGCCAGCCTCAGCAATGGCGAGGCACTTAGCAACTCAGTGAGACCCTGTCTCTAAATAAAATACAAAAAAAAAAAAAAGGGCCGGGGATGTGGCCCAGTGGTCGAGTGCCCCTGAGTTCAATCCCTGGTACCACAAAAAAAAAAAAATCTTAGAAATTGGAACAGGGTAAGCTAGGTGCCATGGCAAACACTTGTAATCCCAGCAGCTCAGGAGGCTGAGGCAGGAGGATCGCAAGTTCGAGGCTAGCCTCGGCAACTTAGCAAGGCCCTAAGCAACTTAGTGAGACCCTGTCCCAAAATTTAGAAAAGGGCTGAGCATGTGGCTCAGTGGTAAAACACCTCTGGGTCTAATCCCCAATATTAAAAAAAAAAAAAAGAAAGATGAAATAAATTAGAAGAGGATAAATGGAATCATAATGTCATAATGTTCTAAGACCCTTGCATTGTCTTGAAAAAAATTTATATTTGTATTAATGTAATTAATATGTGTATACTTAATATAAATATATATTGCATATGTTGTCATAATATTACATTGTAAGTGTTGCAATAATACATTATTATAACATACATTATAGCAATGATTTATATTTAATAAATTTATATTAATGTTAATGTAATGAATATTATAAATAATAATAACTTATTAATTTATGTCCAGTCTTAATAAGTCAAGGATGCATATTTTAATCTCTTGTGTAACCACTGGAAGTTTGTAAAAGAATTTGCAATCACTGGACCAATATGGGAAAATGAGTGTAAAAATGATTCAAGAGAGTCAGGAAAAAAGAGGAAAAGAAATCATAAAGAAAGCTGGCGTAGCTGTTGCTGTGGTACTAAGTAGTCTTGCAAATAAAAAATAGTTCTAGCAACCAAAGCTATCTTTCATAATAACAACATTATCAATTCAACAAGCCTGAAAACATGAGGCAGAAGACTGGCAAATTACAAGGAAAAATAAACCAACAACAAGTAAAAAGTAGAAAACGTTTTTAAAAAGCAGATGATACAGAAAAATTGAACATCATTAACATGGCCCAAGAGAATTTTATAGACCATCTGTGTCCAACAACTAGAGAATATGCATTCTTTTTTTTTTTTAATGAACTTTGAAAAAAATTGTCTCTGTGTCAGACCTTAATTCAAGTCTCACAAAAAACACCAAAGGAATAAAGGAAAACTTTCTTAACCTGATAAAGACTTTGTAGAAAAAAATCTTTCACAGTGGTGAAATATTGAAAGCTCCCACCCCCCAACAGCAGGACCGAGGCACAAATGACCCGCTATCGTCACCTCCACCCATCGCTGCAGCACTGAAGGGAAATGAGATGTGAGGTTTGCAATAGAAAAATAAAATCGTTACTATTTGCACTTGCCGTGATTGTTGAAGAAAATTGAAAAAGTATACCGAGAAATCGTTACAATAAATTCAATAAAGTTGTCGGGCATGCAATACATTTTACAAGTGAATTGTATTGATAAATGGAAAACAGAAAATATAAGTGTAAAAGTGCAATAGACGTATCAAATAAGTAGGAATAAATTTAGTGGAAAACAGCCAGCATCACCCTGCAAGGTACCGAAAGGTGGCCCAAGGGCTGAGCAACCCAAGCAGGGAGGCAGTGCACCGTGGGTCAGGGTCCAAGTGCTCCGTGCAGTGAAATTTCATTTCTCCCCAAACTGATCTACGGGTTTAATCTGATCGAAATCTGAACAGATCATCTGTGAGAGCTGACAAGAGGCCTCCAACATCCCGTTGGAAAGGCCGGGGGCCCGGAGCTCTGCAAACGAGGACCGCTCCACCAGGTTAGCCAGCCTCTGTGGCTAAGAGCCCAGGACACGCTTATAGAACACATCTAGGGATCCCGGGGCTGCGCCCTTCATGCATGATGACAAAGGTGACCTTGCAGAGTATGGGAAATGTGCCACGGTGCTCAGTCACTTGGAAATCCACGTGGGAGAAAAAGGGAAACTTGACTCCCACTTGACACCGGGGACATGTCACTTACAGGAGGATTATGGATTCCCAGGGGACATCAAAACAAAAGTCCTTATGACAGAATGACCTGATGCACTTAGGAGAAGGGGGTAGGTGACTTCTTCAATAGGACATAGAAAGCACTACCCAAGCTGGGCGCGGTGGCGCACACCTGTAATCCCAGCACTTTGGGAGGCTGAGGCAGGAGGATAGCGAGTTCAAAGCCAGCCTCAGCAATGGCAAGGCACTTAGCAACTCAGTGAGACCTGTATCTAAAAATAAAAAATACAAGAAAAGGGCTGGGGATGTGACCCAGTGGACGAGTGCCCCTGAGTTCAATCCCCAGTACCACAAAAAAAAAAAAAAAAAAAAAAAAAAAAAGCACTACCCAGAAGGGCAGAGATGGAGAAATGAGATGTCGAGGCTGAGCACTTCTTCCTGCCCGTGACTTCTTTCCACTCCCCCCTTTTTTTTTTTTTTTCATTCTCAGTATTTATTGGGTGCCTATCATGTGCAAGGCACTATGCTAGGTGCTAGAGAAGGTACGAAGATAAATCCGACGGCCTGCCCTCAAAGGGCTTCCAGTCTAGTATAGGAACATACAGTCCCTGGAGAAGATAATTTAGGTGTAAATAAGTGCCTCCCCTTCTACCCCACCCTCCAAAACTTACTAGTTGATTTCTTCCTTTGACTTGTAGTTCAGCAGCTTCACATAAAAAGCATAAATCTGAAAGTTTTTCAAAATGCATACTTTTACTCACAAACAAAATTCATTCTCATTAGAAAAATGCTGAATATCTATTGCAATTATGAAAATCCTCAAACATATATTTTTATGGATTTTTTTTCTTGTGAATCTGTATTTTTGAAGTAAACGATTTTCCAAATTGCATCAAAACATGCAACAACTTTTTGAAATAAATCCTTTAAACCACTGGCAGTTTCATATAATGTACACAGGTGCTGTGCTAAAAGCAAGGAAAGCTTTTGAAACAGATAGATGTTATGTTTATAATCAAAGTTCACAGCTTATGGAGTTTCCCCCATCAATCCATTACAAGTCAATTCAAAGTATTATAAAATAACACCTGTTAATTTATACACTCCAACTCCAGAGCTTTTAATTGGCTAGCCAGATCCACCAAAGAACTACGAAATAATTCCAGGAAAGAAAATTCAAAATAATCCCTTTTGAAGGGAAGAAATTTGAAACACCTGTAGCCAAGAAAAGATTCCTATTCTTATTATAGAAGAACCGCTTTGAATCAAAAAGACAAATTACTCAAAATGCAAACAAGAAACTTGGATGAGCATTTTAAAAAACAGGGTTGCTGTAGTTTAGAACTCAAGCGTCCCCCAAAGGCCCGTGTGTTTAAGATTTGGTCCCCAGAGTGGCACTATTGGGAGGTGATGAAAACTTTAAGAGATGGCCTTGGGAAGGCCTTTGGGTGTGCCCTCAAAGGGGATTGTGGGACCCCAGACTCTTCCTCTTTTCCTGTCTCTTTTCTACTCACTGGCCATGAGGTGGCAGTTTTGCTCTGCCCTGTCTCCTGCCATGATCTGCTGCTTCATCCCAGGCCTAAAAGCCACAGGACCAACCAAGCATGGACTGGAAACTTTAAAGCTCTGAGCCAAATAAACCTAGTCTCTTAATAAGTTAAATATTTCACGTATTTTGTTACAGTAATAGAAATCTGACTAACACAGGGGTGTATAAAACGGCCGATATGAAAAGACGTTCACCACCATTATTCATGGAGAAAAGCAAGTTAAAAGCACAATAAAATCCAAACACACAATCCATCCTCGAAGCCAGCCTTTAAGATTCACAGTTCCACCAGGCACGGTGGCGCACGCCTCTAATCCCAGCACATGGGAGGCTGAGGCAGGAGGATCACGAGTTCAAAGCCAGCCTCAGCAATGACGAGGCACTTAGCAACTCAGTGAGACCCTATCTCTAAATAAAATACAAAAAAAGGGCTGGAGATGTTGCCCAGTGATCGAGTGCCTCTGAGTTCAGTTCAAATTTTTAATTTTGTTATGTATGACAGCAGAATGCATTACAATTCATATTACACATATAGAGCACAATTTTTCATATCTCTGGTTGTACACAAAGTAGAGTAACACCAGTGTCTTCATACATGTACTTAGGGTAATGCCCATCGAATTCCACTGTCTTTCCTACCCCCATGCCCCCTTCTTTCCCCTCCCTCCCCTTTGCCCTATCTAGAGTTCATCTAATCCTCCCAAGCCCCCTGCCCCATTATGAATCAGCAGCCTCAAATCAGAGAAAAGATTCAGCATTTGTTTTTTGGGGGATTGGCTAACTTCACTTAGCATTATATTCAACAATTCCAATCCATTTACCTGCAAATGCCATGATTTCATTCTCTTTTAATGCTGAATAATATTCCTTTGTGCATATATACCACATTTTCTTTATCCGTTCATCTACTGAAGGGCATCTAGGTTGGTTCCACAACCTAGCTATTGCTAATTGTGCTGCTATAAACACTGATGTGGCTGTGTCCCTGTAGCATGCTGTTTTTAAGTCTTTTAGGTATAGACCAAGGAGTGGGATAGCTGGGTCAAATGATGGTTCCATTCCCAGTTTTCTTCTTGTTGTTAAATTTCAATAAAGTTGGCTTCGGGAGGTCAGAGTAGATGTGGACCAAACTCTCTCACCCTGAAACAGCGGCAACTAGGGAACCGTTGTTATTGTCCAAAACGCACTTGCACGGTTGTCACGTTTTAAGTAATTAAACACTGAACTGGGGTGACATATCTGCATTCCCTGGGAGGGTGCTACCCCACCATTACCACTGTCACCATCAAGTTGGCCAGTTACTAGGTGAAAGTCACGCTGCGCTCTCTCCGCGATGCCTCTCCCTCCCTGTGTCCCACTTAAGCATCTCCTGACTACATTGAAAAGTCTCATCTCGGATCCTGGGTTTTTTGACCCATTTGTGGAGCCATACCTGGCCGGAACAGGCCCCCACGTGTTATTGGACACATGGGCTCCGTGTGAGATCTGATAGATTTGGATTTGTTATTTGTTGTTGAAGGGCAAAAATCACACTGGAGACAACCGTGCAGCCAAGAGATTTATTCACCAGCCTTTATGGCTGGTCGGAGGTAGAAGAAGTACAGAGAGAGAGGAGTCAGGGAGAGGGGAGTGTGTGAGCTCTGGATGGGAGATGGGTGCCTGGTTGTGCCGGCTGTGATCTCAGGAGCTGTTGGCTGGGGCAGCTGCCCAGTGGCTTGAGCCGGTGAGCCTGGAGATGTCACAGTGGCTGCTTCCTCTCAGCAGGAAGGAGCTATTGTGTCTGAGCTCTGCGCAGGCAGGGAGTTAAGTAGGGATTTCTGGTGGGGGGCTGTGCCAGAGCCACCTTTAACGCTATTGGCTCTTTTCCCAGGGAATAGGGCGACCTTTAAGCTGATTGGCTCCTGCCCAGGGAACAGAGCAACCTTTAAGTCGATTGGCTCCTGCCTGGGGAAAATGAAACCAGGTTGCTTCTCATGGAAATTCCCATGGGGGAGGTGGCCCATTGGCCCAAGCCCATCTATCAGTTGTAGGGACGGTTTCCGAGGGAGCTGGTGGGGAGTAACATGATCGAGGACAGATTTAGTCTTTCCCATGGGGTGTCAGAGGGTGCTCATGTCATTTATGGCCCCTGGGGCACTTGAAGGAAACAGAGGTGCAGTTGAGAATGACGCTGGTGCACAGGGCACAAGCCAGGACCGTGGCACGCACACTGGGAGGGAAGGTGGTAGCTAGTGTGGCCCCATCCCTGCAGGAACCTCTGAATGGAAGCCGAGGGTCCTGCGGGGTTTGAGCTGGGCGGTCAACCGTGTTATTAAAAACGGGGGCAGCCAGGCGTGGTGGCGCTCACCTGTCATCCCAGCACTTTGGGAGGCTGAGGCAGGAGGATGGCGAGTTCAAAGCCAGCCTCAGCAATGGCGAGGCACTTAGCAACTCAGTGAGACCCTGTCTCTAATAAAATACAAAAAAGGGCTGGGGATGTGGCCCAGTGGTCGAGTGCCCCTGAGTTCAATCCCTGGTACCACCAAAAAAATAAATAAATAAATAAATAAATAAACAAAAAAATTAAACGGGGCGGCTGCGCCTCCGCCTCCTCCACCCCTAATGCTGTGAGCGCTGAAACAGAAACCTGCGCTGAGGCGTCTTTCATGAGGCACTGGCCTGTGGGCTTCCCCCACCGTATGCGCTGGGTGCTAAATACCCTTTCTGGGCAGAGGATGCCCGGGGCGGGTTTGCAGAGTGGCAGAGGCAAGCTGAGTCCTGACCTGGTCCAGTCGCCCTGCCCGGGCTCTCCCTTACGTGGGCTGCGATTCTGGGCTATGAGAGGCAGGAGACCCGCACTCACTGCGGGGCTCTAATGCGCTCTTGTTAAAGGAATCACGTGGCCCCGCCGTCTCTCCCACGTCCCCTGTAAACCACTGCTTCTGCCCCAGCTTTGTTCTCTGCCCGAGTCACTCTTCACCGCCCACCGCTGGCCCTCAGCTCCCGGCTCTGACCGCACGTCCTCATGGAAGACTCCAGGGTGACCCCGTGTGACCCGGTGTCTCTGGCACTCCATGGACCTCTGGTCAGGACTCGGGTTCCGTGTGATGACCTTTGTCTTCTAGGGGGAGGTGCTCAGCAGAGGTGCAACCTGAAGGAGGCGGCAACCAGCCCCCCAGGCCAGGCCAAATGGTACCTTAAGGCAGGAGATTTTGTGCCCACGTTTTAAATGAAGGCAGGACAGCGAGGCAGGGTGGTGTGAGCGGATGGCTGAGGCCAGCCCCAGAGTTTCCGACCCAGGAGGTCCGGGGCAGGGCTGAGAATCGGCATGGCCAACAGGTTCCCCGCAGGTGATGCTGAGGCTGCTGGCCGGACACCCCCTTTGAGAACCAGTGATCTAGGGTGCACTCACCCCACAGCCCCTCTACCCCACATGGAGGTAGAGGAGGGCACGTCTATACCAGGAGCGGAATGGGCGGGAAGGCGACCACTTCTAATCAGCCTTCGCACCACAAATGTCCATCAGTTCGTCTGCCAGCCTCTTCCCTGGGGGGCTGAAGGAGCCCACCCCCAAAGAGCTGCGAGGCCCAATACTCAGAAGCTGCAGCCGCACTGCTAAATGTGGCAAGTCGGACTTTGAAGGGTGATGGAGCCAGGGAGGGGGGAGAGGATCACGGACTGTCCAGATAGGCCGATGGGGGGAGATTCAGAGCCCTGGGCTTAAGATGGGGGGGGGGGGCACAAGCTGAGGAGCGTGGGTGGCAGGTGGAAGCCGGATGAGGCCAGGGCGCCCCTGCTCTTGCCTTGTGTGGGTTCTTCAAGGGCCCAGGCGCCTGGCTGCCCAGGGCGTCTGTGTGCTGTCCTCCTGCGCGGGACTGTCCGCGTGGGGCTCTGGTGCAGGGACCCACGCAGAAATCTTCAACAGAGACAAAAGGCCCAGTGCGTCCCGCCGACAGGAGGGGAACCCCACGTTGGCAGAAGTCAGAGCAGGTGGCCCCCCCTGAGATTTCCTGGGCCAGGAAACATGCACCCCTCGAGGCGTGAGCCATAAAGGGATCGATGCTCACAAAACTGTGCCGAGGGAGGGCTTCTGGGTTCGACTGTGCCCCCCTGCAATAGGCCATACGTTGAGTTCTACCTCCAGTACCTCACTCAGGTCCCAGCCACGGAGACAGCTCTACAGAGGCGATCGGCTTGTCATGAGGCCACGAGGGTAGATCTTAAACCAGCGTGGCCGATGTCCTCATCAAAGGGCGGTGCGGACACAGGCACGCGCAGGAAGACCCTCCGTGGAGACGGAGGCAAAGACCAGGTGATGCTGCTTCAGGTCAGCGGAGACCGAGACTCCCAGGAACCCCCCAGCAGCTGGAGAGGCCGGGAGCAGGTTCCTCTCTACAGTCCTCAGAAAGAAGGCGCACGCCTATCACCCCAGCAGCTCAGGAGGCTGAGGCAGGAGGATGGCAAGTTCAAAGCCAGCCTCAGCAACTTAGTGAGCCCCTAAGCAACTAGTGGGATCTCAGAATAAAATAGAAAAGAAAGGACTGGGGATGTGGCTCAGTGGTTAAGTTCCCCTGGGTTCAATCCCCAGTACCCTCCCCCAGAAAAAACAAACAAAGAACCAACCCTTCCAACACCTACATCTTCTACAATAAATATCCTTTGGTTAGGCCACCTGTTCCACGGTGCTTGCTTGTGCCTCTCAAGGTGACAGGGCCACTCCAGCGATGGTTAGCTAGATCATCCCTGGGGACCCAGGGCTCTCTGTTCTGCCACTCTCATTGGGTCAGTATTGCCTCAGGACCTCAGAATGGCTGCCACAGACCAGCATGAGAAACTCCAGGAAAAGAAGGTTATTTCTTCCTGAGGTGTTTTATTAACAGAAAAGAGACCCTTTGAGTAGTTCCCTGGAAACTCAGTCTCACATCACGTTAACCAGACAACATCCCATGGCTAAGAGGGATCACCAGCCCCAGAAATGATCTACCCCAGTCTCCATGTCCCCATGAATCAGGGTGGAAGGTCATCATTCCCTGCAGAAGGTGACCAATCCATAGAGCAGAGTCTGCCCAGAGCCTAGAACCGGCGATACCTCGAGGAGCCCACAAACCTGCTGTACGTCTCACGGTAAGCTGGTGCACCCTGTCATTTAGGTCACTTTTAAGTATTTTGGTAGGGTTAGGACGCTCCCCCAAAGATAGGCATGCCTAGGACCCACAAAAATCACAAGACAGGCGGACACGTCTGCCAGCAAAGGAGAGGGCAGAGGCCGTTGGCTGGGTGCCAGGTGGATCTGCTACAGTCCCCCACACAGAGGGAGGCACGGCTCTGAGGACAGTAGCTCACCATAGCACGGAGATTCTGAGCAGGGATGGGGCAAGGGTGTGTGTGGATGGGAAAACTCCCCTGCCACCTCCCAATAATTGATACTCCCTGCAGGGAGGGCAAAAACTCTCCTCCTTTTTGGTTTGCAAGCTTCTCTTTGTTATCGATTGAAAATGAGACAGCTGCCCCCTCCAGCCCTACCCACAATATGGTCCTCCTGAGTCAGGATCTTTTTTTTTTTTTTTGGTACCGGGGATTGAACTCAGGGGCACTCGACCACGGGGCCACATCCCCAGCCCTTTTTTGTATTTGATTAGAGACAGGGCCTCACTGAGTTGCTAAGTGCCTCGCCATGGCTGAGGCTGGCTTTGAACTCGTGATCCTCCTGCCTCAGCCTCCCAAGTGTTGGGATGACAGGCATGCGCCACCGCGCCCGGCTGATGAGAATGATTTCTAATATTAACTTACTTGCATTTGGGAGGGGGGGGTACTGGGGATTGGACTCAGGGGCACTCGACCACTGGGCCACATCCCCAGCCCTGTTTTGTATTTTACTAGAGACAGGGTCTCACTGAGTTGCTAAGTGCCTCGCCATGGCTGAGGCTGGCTTTGAACTCGTGATCCTCCTGCCTCGGCCTCCCACGTGCTGGGATGACAGGCGTGCGCCACCATGCCCGGCTCTGAGTCAGGATCTTTAAGCAGAAACGAGGTCATGAGATGGGCCCTAACCAGCAGGACCAGCATCCTCAGGAGGACAGCAGGAGATGCCAGGGCATTGTGCACAGAGGAGAGGCCACCCCAGGACGCAGGGAGAAGGTGCTGTCCACGAGCCAGGGAGAGCTGTCCCCAGAGGACAGCCCTGCGGCACCTTGACCCCCAGAATCCCAGGAGACGGATGTCTGGTTCCAGCCGCACCCCACACTGACTGACACGCTCACCTAGTTCTGTCCCCTCGCTTCACAGGGGTCAGCGCGTCACAGAGGACCAGTGACTTGACAGAGTTGAAGCCAGCTTGGCCTGAATCCCCCCGCCTGGGGCCTGTGTCCTCCCACACTCCACTGAAGGTCGCCGACTGCAGGCTGCAGGGACGGCTCCTCCCCTCTGGGGCTGGACCACCGCAGGCCTGGTGTGGGCTCTGGCCGCAGAGCTCCCTGGGAGCCCAGGAGGCCCAGACCATGCCCACAGCACCCACAGCCACTGGCCTCCAAGGAGCAGCCTCGTGATGGCCGGGGAGGGAGGAGTCCAGCCTCCATCAGAGGAATCGAGTAGGCAGGAGCAGCCGAATTCCTCAGCGTGACCAGTAGAGACAGGCCCGGCTGTCATTAGCCCGAGCAACGTGACCCAGAAGCCACTGAGCCTAGCAGGGAACCAACAAGGATTCCTTCCCAGGACTCCTGGGGGCTGCGGGTTTTCACAGCGCGAGAAGTGCAGCTGGTTCCTCAGACGGTGAACATGCAGCCCGCTGTCGCCGGCCACACCAGAGACCTGCGCTGGATGGGGCCTTCCTGCCCCCCACCCCCAGGAGCCCCTCTTCTCACAGGGTGAGATGCAACGAGGCAGAGCTTTGACGAGGCAGCTCAGCCTTCACAGCTTCGCTCCTTCTCCGAAATAATCGATACGCAGGGTTTGCAGCTGCTATAAACGTCAGGCCACAATCTGTGACGAACGCCCGTGCAAATCAGTGCAGGCAGCTCCTGACTGGAAGCCTCCCCAGCCGTAGTGGAGAAAAGTAATAAAAATGCTCAACGCTCTGCCGGCCTTTTTCTTCTTGATTTCATTTCATCCTGCACACTCATGGAGGGAGGGAGTCACAGCCTGAGGGTTTTCCCTGATGCTCAGTTGCCCTTGAAAAGCTCAAGGACTCCCGGAGAGGTGGAGAGAGCAAGGACTCTGATCCTTAGAAGTCTATAAATCCTTGGGCAAAGTGACCGGCCACTCCTAGAGACCAGCAGGGAAGAACCATCGTTCTGTAGAGGACAGTGATTATCTCTGCCTCAGGGCCTTTGCACCTGCCACTCTCAGCCTGTAATGTTTCACTTGCCTCTTGCCCCTTGATGCAGGTCACTTCACCCTTCTGTTTTCTTGGTGTTTCTTCCTGCAGGGTCTTCTCTGACCTCCTGGACTGGGTTGGGCATTTTCCTCCATGTTCCCATAGTTCAAAGGTCCTGCACACCTTGCCCAGCCACAGCAAAACCTCAGTGTCCTTGGGAGGTCCCTCCACCACTGCACACAGCCTAGGTGAACTGGCCATCAGGAGTCCCCGTCCATCTCTTGCCAAAGTCAAGTTCTCATGCGGAGGCAAGCCAGTGTAGGCCAAGCTGAGGTCACTGGTGAGGAGGCGCCTGTCCCCTGAGGTAACCCAGAACAGGTGCCACCCTGGAGCATGCCCCTAAGTCACTCTATGCAGTGGCTGCCCAGGAGCGGTGCCTGTCACCTGCGCACACCCAGCACCCAGCGCGGGGCCTGGTCCGTGGCCGCTCCTCTGGGTCACTGAGTGGGACTCCCTGTGCTTACCCCTGCGGGCTGCTGCCGTGACCTGCTGGTGGCAGAGCTGTGGAGCTGGCACACCCCGGGATGCTCGGGATGTGAGCCCTGGGCCTCGAGGCAGGAGCAGGCGGGAAACGCACCCCTTCACCCCAGCGTGGCCAAGGCAGAGACGCGCTCGGCGGTCATCAGCCAGATGCAGACCTGGACTCGGGTGCCAAGCCCAGACTTCCTCAGCGGTCACTCGAGGACGGGGAGTCGGCCTAGTCGTCCCTGTACCCGCGTGCACCATTGTACCTGGCACCTGGGCACCTGGGCAGGTGGAAAGTGCACCTCCTAGGCCAGAGCCTCCCCTTCAGCCCTGCGCGGCGTTACGGCAAGATGGCGTCACGTCCTGCTCCACAGCACAAACGCTCAACACCAGGCAAACCACGGAACGTGGGGTGTCGCTGCCTGAAGCGATGGCCGCTTGGAGCAACAACGCCACGGGAATAAGTTCAGAGGCGGACTGGAAACAAACAGGCTCTTTATTCTGCTAGTTTCTCTCTCTGGCTCCAACAACAACTCCAACACCATCCACACTCCTACAACCACCACCACGCCACACAAAATGGCACCAACCCGATCCACAATCCCTGGGCCAAGTCTCATGAGATCATGCAAATAGCGCCGGCCAGATCTGCAATGTCCTGGGCCAAGTCTCGAGACACCATGGAAGGTGGTAATGCTTATGGCTCACAGCTAACCGCAATCTTAGCTATCTCCTTAATTAGGGCTCCTGCAGTGGGGTTTGGCCCGTGGTCAGTGTCCCATGGGCATCAATCCCCTTCTTTATCAGAGGCTGTGTCCAGCCTCTGCTTTTCCCAAAGGCATGACCGAGCGGTGCGAGGAGAACCTCCGTGTAGATCTCCTTCCCACCCCTCCCGCTGTTTCCAGTTCAGTGTCCCTGGGGGAGGACAAACCACCCCCTCCACCCTCTTAGGCTCTGCGGCAGGGGTCCTGCAGATTAGACTGACATAAGACAGATTAACAACAAGAAGAAAACAAGAAGTTTAAGCCGGGCACGGTGGCGCACGCCTGTCATCCCAGCACTTTGGGAGGCTGAGGCAGGAGGATCGCGAGTTCAAAGCCAGCCTTAGCAATGGTGAGGCACTTAGCAACTCAGTGAGACCCTGTCTCTGATAAAATACAAAAAAAGGGCTGGGGATGTGGCCCAGTGGTCGAGTGCCCCTGAGTTCAATCCCCAATACTAAAGAAAAAAAAAAAAAAAAGAAGTTTAAGGAAAATAGGTGCATGTGGGAGAAATTCAGCCATGAGTAACTTAGAGAAGTGGTTAGAACTTGGGCCTTACATGGGATCTTCAGGACAAAAAAAAACCATAGAGAAGTGACAAGACAAAAGAAAATGGGTTAGGATTTTAGGGGTCGCAAACTGCAGTGAGTTACTAGAGGGGAACTCCTGAAAGATAAGGGCTCATTGATGAGGCTTGTTATGTAGGCCCATCCAGCCTTCTCTGACCTCCTGAGGATCTAGATGGGTCTCTGATAATTGAGGGCCACCTGCCCCTCCTGGTGGGGACAGGGTGCAGGGAGATTTTCTTGGGTCTGCTTTTTCTCAGTTGCCTTCCAAAGAATCCCACAGCCAAGCGCCATCTTCTGGCATGGCGTTCTGAGGCCTTCGTGACGTGCACAGAAAGCTTTGACCAGGTAGGTTCAGGCGCCTGTTGCTGCCGTGGAGGGATTAACCAGCATGCTGAGTGCCACAGCTTGGATCTGCAGTGTCCCCCAAAGGCCTGTGTGTTAAAGGCCTGGTCCTCAGCCAGGTGCTGTTGGAAGGTGGTGGGAATTATCGAAAGGCGAGGCCTAGTGGGAGCTTTTAGGTCAGTGCAAGAATGCCCTCAAAGGGGACTGTGGGTCCCTTCCTCTCTCCCCCCCCCCCCCTCTCGCTTCCAGCCGTGAGCAGCTCTCTCCACCATAACGTGCCGCTTCACCACAGGACCAAAGCGACAGACCACAGACAGGAACCTCTGAAGCCATGAGCTAAAATAAGCTTTCCTCTCATTAAGTTGATTCCTACTGGGTATTTATTATAGTAACAGAAAGCTGACTAACACTGGATCACCAGGACCTGCAGAAGAGCAAGTACCTTACTATGGCAAAGAACATTCCAGAACAATCCAGATACGTGCATCTAGCATTCATTGATCTGAGAACTGTCCCTCACTTCCCACCTCCCAGGAGAGCTTAGGACGGCCGTCTCCTCTGGGAGACCAAACATCATTCTTCATGTTACATCAGGGTGGACAGATTTTTTTTTTTTTTTTTTTTGCAAAGGTCAGACAGTAAACACTGTAGGCTCTGGAGGCCACGTGGTCTCTGCCACGACTATGCCGCTTTGCCGTCATAGCACAAAAGCAGTCCTAGGCACCACGGCCACAGTGATCCTGGCTGGATAAAGCTTGACTTACGGACTTCAGTGAAACCTAAAGTTCATGTACGTTTCAGCCATTTAAAAATATGAGAAACCGTCATGGCTAAGCTTCGCTGGTCCTAGTCCAGGGGTGGCCGAATTGCTCATCCACGACACGCAATGTCCGCCGCGGGCCGCTCACTCCTGCTGCCAGCTACGTGCCCCAGAACCTGCAGGCGGCAAGAGCCCTGAGCGGGAGCAGAGAGGAGTCCTGTCCCCAAGAGGGAGGGCAGGTGGCACTGGTTAAAATATGGAGACGCGGAGTCAGGAGAGAATTCTGTTGCTCCTGCTTGCTGTCAGTGTCATTTCCACCAATTTAGTCAATGCTTCTAAGCCTTGGTTTTCCCTTATGAAAAGTGGGCGTATCCTGCCTCGTGGGATTGGGAAGATCGTGTGAGGCATCCTATGCATTCAGCACAGTCTCGTGTGGCTGGCTGGTCACCAGCAAGAAAAGGGACATTTCCGTTCTTTTTTTTTTTTTTTTAATATTTATTTATTTGCTTTAGTTGCACACAATGCATTTATTTTTACGTGGTGCTGAGGATCGAACCCGGGCTGCGCACGTGCGAGGTGAGCGCTGAGCCACAACCCCAGCCCCACATTTCCATTCTTTAATGCCAACTTAGGTGTGACCCTGAGGAGCATGCGAACGTCGGCAGAACGTACACGTAGAACAACGTACATGAAGGACGAGTTTGTCGTGCCCTGACCTAGACGAAGAATTGCTAGGCCTCGGCAGTAAGAACGACTCCCGTGCTCTGCTGGGGCTGGGAGGAGAGGGCCAGGCTCCAGAGGCTGAGCCGAGGCCTGCTGGAAGGTCCTGGGACCAATGCAGTTCTGTGGACTTCCTGCGGTGGCAGCAGAAACCAGTGGCCCTTTCTATTCATCCTGCTCAACTTCTAAGGCCTAGCTCAGCATTCAGACCCAGGGCCCCCAAAGGGGCCAACAATCCCCTGAGGAGTCGTGGTCTGCCCTGTCCCACTGCTTCCCCGAGCAGAGGGCCTCTGGCCTGCGTGGGTAAATGCATCTAAGACTTGGGGTGGCACAGCTGGTTTGTGAGATCACCCATGAGATGACTGCCAGTGATCTTTAAATCTTTCTGGAACTCCAACAGTTACCTAAGGTGGGGACAATCCCACTTACAGATGAATGGTGGACAGTGTCACAATTAGTCACAAAAGAGACCAGGGCAGTGGTGCATGCCTGTAATCTCAGTGGCTTAGGAGGCTGAGGCAGGAGGATCGCAAGTTCAAGGCCAGCCTTGGCAACTTAGCAAGCCACTGTCTCAAAATTTTTAAAAAAATCAATGCGACTGGGGATGTGGCTCAGTGGTGAAGCACCTTTGGGTTCAATCCCTAGTATGGGAGGAAGGAGGGAAGAAAAGAAAGAAGGGAGAAGAGGAGGAAAGAAAATAAAACTGACCAGGAAGGGAGTATAAGGGTTGAGGTCTGGCCTCCCTCCTTCCGGAAGGACCAGCCACTCAAGCCTGTGGTGTTTGGGGTTCCATAGAATTGCCTCAGCTGCTAAGAAGCCCACGGTCACATCCTTCCTGGGGCAGCCATCCCTAGTGACCAGTGGCACATCCCCTGGACCCTCTGGCCCAATGTGGGGCACTCCAATGGGCAGTGTCAACTTCCAAGCAATCACAAGGGTTGCTACACCTGCATCGTAGCCTGAGGGCTCTTCCGTCCTCAGTCCACATCCTCCATAAGGTGGCCTCCAGGGGCACCCTCGGACCCACTCCCTCAGCCCTGACTCTGGCTCACAGTTCACTTCCCAAGGGACCTAGAGGGTGACAGGGACCAACGGAAGAGCCATCCCTGGAGTCAAGCTCTCTGGCCGGGACGCTCAGCATGAAGACCTGCAAACCTCTGCAGGCCTCCACCTCTTACCTAGAAAGATGCTTAACTGGTGTCTTTTTATACAGTGCAAATGAAATAAGCATGCAAGGACCCACAAAGTGCCAGCCCCGACAAGAACTAGTGCCAGTAACACCAGGATTCCGGAATGCGTGATCCCCTACCCAGTCCCTGGATATGTGCCCCTGAGAGGTGAGAAGTCTCGTAGGCACAGAAGGGGCCAAGCAGGAAAGAAGAGCCTGAAAAACTGGGAATCTGGCTACACAGACCTGCAGCTGAGGTAGGAAGCCATTGGGAGTTAACCAGGAGCAGGACACAGTCAGACCTGACCCCGGGTGGCTCCGCGCCAGGCAGATTTGAGTTCCACCTTCCTAACGCTGCCTGCCTGCAACTCCTAGTCCCGGGCATCCTGAAGGCCCTCGGGTGGCTCCGATTACCTTTGCTTCAGGTCTTGCTTCAACTTTAAAACCATAGTTAAAGGGCAAAAATCACACCAGGGATGGCCGTGCAGCCAAGGGATTTATTCACCAGCCTTTATGGCTGGTTAAGGGTAGAAAAGGAACAGGGAGATGAATCAGGGAGAGGGAAGTGTGCAAGCTCTGGTGGGAGAAAGCAGTCAGGGAGAGGGGAGTGTGCAAGCTCAGGAAGTGTGCAAGCTCTGGTGGAAGAGTGTGCAAACTCTGAACAGAAGATGGGAGTCTGGTGGTGTGGCTGCGGTCTGTGGAGCTGTCAGCTGGGGCAGCTGCCGTCGGGCTGGAGACGGTGGGTCTAAGTCTGGTGCAGTGGCTGCCTCTTCTCCGTCTCCATCGTCTTCTGTCGTCTTCTGTCTTGTCTCTCTCTTGGACAGGAGCCCTTTTATACCCCCCCTGGACGATTAGATTGTCCATTAAAACCGTTGGTGGTGAAGCCTATTGGCTCCTGTCCAGGGAACAGAGCAACCTTTAATCCTATTGGCTCCTGTCCAGGGAACAGAGCAACCTTTAATCCTGGGGAAAGGGAAACAAGGTTGCTTCCTGCCTGGGGGAAGGGAAACAAGGTTACTTTGCTCAGGGCATGGAAACTTCCTGGAGGGGGAGGGGTAGCCCATCTATCAATAGTCCCAACATTGGTGCTTAGCTCTTCTCCACAGATGACTCCAAATATCCGAACTCTTGATCACTTAACACGGTGACAGATGCCAGATATAGAAAACTGAGGGTCACTAAAGTGAGGGAATGTGGCTCTGCTCGTATGAGCTTTCTTCTACCATTGCCAGACCACCGCCACTCAAAGGGCAACAGATGAATTAAGTGTCATAGAATTAGACATGGTCCTCAGTCCAGGATTAGAGGTTGAGCAATTTACTTAGAAGCACCACAACATTGGGGTGTATCTGTATTGGGGTGTATCTAAGGCCAAAGCATTGCATAAGTAGACACTTACATACAAATAAATCCCATACCATCCAAATTCATCCAGGACCCAAAGATGAGCCCACTATCTCTGCAGACCCCAGCTTAGAAATAGACAAAATGTACTGAAAGGTCAGGGGTTTTTGTTGTTTGTTGTTTCTTTTTTCTTTTTTCTTTTTCTTTCTTTCTTTTCTTTTTTTTTTTTTTTTTTTTTTTTTTTTTTTTTTTAATGGTACCAGGGATTGAACTCAGGGACACTCAATCACTGGGCCCATCCCCAGCCCATTTTTGTATTTTATTAGAGTCAGGGTCTCACTGAGTTGCTAAGTGCCTCACCATTGCTGAGGCTGGCATTGAACTGGCAATCCTCCTGCCTCAGCCTCCCAAGTGCTAGGATTAGAGGCGTGCACCACCACGCCCAGCTGAAAGGTAAGTTTTTGAAGGAGCCTATAATCAAGGAGATAGCTAAAGATTGTGGTTAGCTGAGAGCCATAAAAGATGTTCTAGTTTCCACCTGATATTAATACATTATTCAAAGAATCTTTGTATGCCCGTGAACACTGCGTGATGCACCTGTAAGCTTGAGCTGTAAGCACGTGTCCTTGTTAAAGCTATATGTATATAACTGGGTGAGGTTCGTTAGTGTGTGTGGGGAAGAAGAAGGTGGTGGTTGGAGTTAGAGCATTTGGAGTGATTGCTGGAGCTGGAGAGAGAAGAAGAATAAAAGACCTTTTTTCATTTTCATCCTGCCTCCGAATTTTCCTGTGGCGTTCGCTGCTCCAAGCGACTTCCGCTTCAGGCAGCGACAGGTGGTGGCCTGTACGGGGAATTCGGCGGCAAGGTAAGAAAAAAGAAAATTTAAAAAGATGGGAGCAAATATAACAAAAAGTCGGTTTATAAAAGCCATGAATGAAATTTTTGATATTGAGAACTCAGATAGTGAGAAAAATGAACAAGAAAGCATATCCTCTGATTCAGTTGAGACCAGCAAGGAGAGTAGGAATGTAAATTCAAAAGTAAGATCTGCAAAAGCCATCAGAAGCTTAATAAAATTAGCTGAGGAGTATGTACTCTCCTTAGAAACTGAAACTCAGGATACTAGTGAAAGTGATAATAGTAACAAGGAGCCAAACCATGAAAGTACGGTCTCCTCTACTGAGCCGGTTAGGAATTATGAAGCTAGTAGTGAAGAGGAATCAAAAAGCGATTCGGAGAGCACAGTCTCCAATAAAAAGAACAAAAAGAAATTAAAAAAGAGAAAAGACCGTCAAATAGAGGAACCACTAGTGCCCTCTGCTCCTTCATGGATAGAATCCCTAACAGAAACAATAAAGAGTATTGATCAGAGTGTACGTGCCCTTGAGGTAGAAATTGGCGGCCTTTCTGAGCGCTTATACGCTCTCGAACAACATAGATCGCAGGAGCACCTAGAACTGCCAGTATTTCAAAATGAACAGGGACAAAGATATCACGAGTCCCTAGACTTTAAAACAATAAAGAATTTTAAAGAGGCGGTAATGACCTATGGGCCTCAAGCTCCGTTCACATTAAGTATGATAGAGTCACTTAACACCCTAACCTTAGCCCCCTCAGGTTGGAAAAGTCTATGCAGAGCGGTACTAAGTGGGGGACAATACCTAATCTGGAAAACTCAATTCCAGGAACTTTGTTCAGAAATAGCAAAGAGAAATGCTGCAGCAGGTTTCCCTCAACGCAATATAGATATGCTCACAGGGGAGGGTCAGTTCGCCGAACTACAAAATCAGCTACAATACGATCCAGGTGTGTATGCCCAGATACACGCTGCAGCTGTGAAAGCCTGGAAGACAATCTCAGGCACAGGGGATCTGCAAGGCAGCCTATCAAAAGTTATACAAGGGCCTAACGAACCTTACGCTGATTTTGTAGATAGGCTCTTAAAAACAACATCTAGAGTTTTTGGCGAAGTCGAGCAAGCTATGCCTCTAGTTATCCAATTAGTGTACGAGAATGCTAATAAATATTGCTAGGATGCAATAAGGCCGTGGAGAAGTAAAAAAGACTTATCAATTTATATCAGACTGTGCAAAGACATTAACGAGGCTGTTATCACAGGCAACGTAATTGCTACAGTGATGAAAAATTCCTCCCCTCAAAATTCCCAAAGGATTCAACCTAGAACAGGATATTCCAGACAAAATTATTATAATCAACCAAGATATGCTAAACAATATCCCCCAAGGGTAATAAAATCAAATTCATACCGTGCTCCAGGCCGATGCCCCAGGTGCAAAAAGGGTATACATTGGGCCAATCAATGCCATTCTAGATACGATATATATGGAAATGATTTATCAAGGATTTCAAAAAAACGGGGCACGGGGCCCAATGCCCCGGGGCCCACAAATGTACGAGGCACTAGAGGAGGAAGGCCCTCAGATTCAAATGATTCCTCGTCACAGTCCCTCCTACCCATTAACTCCCTTATCAGAGGGACAAGAGGAAGTGCAGGATTAGAGCTCTGTTCTACTGCCTGGATGGTCCTGACACCTGAAATGGGGGTTCAGCTGATTCCTACGGGAATCAGGGGACCTCTCCCTTCAGGAACTGTGGGACTAATCCTTGGGCGTAGTTCCAAGAGTTTATTAGGCTTTAATGTTATACCAGGGGTTATTGATTCAGATTATAATGGAGAGATTAAAATAATGCTAAGTACACACAGGGGCATCATCTCCGTAAATCAAGGAGACAGAATCGCACAGCTGCTCCTCATTCCAGTCTCCATAATTCTTTTAAAAGCATGCCACAAAATAGAAATAGCAGAGCATTCGGTTCCACTGGTTCAGGACCTATGGCTTTCTGGGTCCAGGACTGTTCACAGAGGCCTATGTGCAAATTAAAAATTCAAGGTATAGAGATGGAGGGGCTGATTGATACAGGAGCTGACTCTTCCATCATAAATCTACAACAATGGCCTAAGCACTGGCCTCTACAGAAAGCCTCAACCAGTTTAAGAGGCTTGGGATACAGTAATACCCCAGCTCAAAGTGCTGTAATCTTAAATTGGCAAGACAATGAAGGCCATACAGGAACATTCAAACCCTATGTTTTAAACAGCTTGCCAGTTACCCTATGGGGAAGAGATATCTTACATCAAATGGGGCTACACCTAGCGACCAAGCCTGCAGGTGTTAAGAATAAAAATTCTAATCATAATAAAAAAGGCAAAGGACATTTTTTCTAGGGGCCACTGAGAGAAAACAATTTTAAAAATACCATGGCTCTCTAATAAGCCAGTTTGGGTCCCTCAGTGGCCCCTATCCAAAGAAAAATTGCAAGCGGCCCATCAATTAGTTAAAGAACAATTAGAAGCAGGACACATAGAGCCTTCCACCTCTCCCTGGAATTCTCCCATATTTGTAATTAAGAAAAAATCAGGAAAATGGAGACTATTACAAGATCTAAGACAAATTAACAAAACAATGCAAATTATGGGCCCTACTCAACCTGGACTTCCTAATCCTGTAGCTATTCCAAAAAACTATTACCTTATAACCCTTGATATAAAGGACTGTTTCTTTTCCATTCCCCTATATCCTCTGGATGCCCCCAGGTTTGCTTTTTCAATTCCTTCTATTAATAATAATGGCCCTGATAAAAGATATCAATGGAAAGTATTGCCGCAGGGAATGGCAAATAGCCCTACACTGTGCCAACTATATGTGGACAGAGCTATACAGCCCATTAAAAACAAATATCAAGACCTCATGTGTCTACACTACATGGACGATGTTTTATTAGCTCACCCTAATCAACAAATCTTATTTAATATATTTAGTGAAATAACAAAAAATCTAAAAAAATATGGATTATATATAGCAGAAGAAAAAGTTCAAAGCAGATCACCTATACTATATTTAGGCTTTAAAATCATGGATACTTTTGTTAAACCCCCCAAAATTCTAATAAGTAAAGAACATTTGACCACCCTCAATGATTTCCAAAAATTACTGGGTGACATTAATTGGCTTTGCCCTACACTAAGCCTCACTACTGGACAATTAAAACCCTTATTTGACATCCTTCGTGGGAACCCTGACCCATCCTCACCTCGAACATAAACTCCTGAGGCCAGGAGAGCTCTAAAATTAGTAGAACAGGCCATTGAAAGATCCCATTGCGATAGATTTGATTTTGCACAACCACTAATATTGATTATTATTCCTTCACAATATACTCCAACAGGAGTATTTTGGCAACAGGGACCTATATTATGGATACATTTGCCTGTCTCTCCTAAAAGTACAATTGAGTCTTATACCTCCATGGTGGCTAAACTTATTCTTCAAGGACTTAAAACCTCTACTAAAATATTTGGAATTCATCCCGCTACTATTATTACTCCTTATTCATCGTCACAGGTTGAATATTTGTGCTTCAATGATAATGATTGGGCTATAGCTAGATGCTCTACTTCTGCAAATTTTGACAATCATATTCCTAAATCTCCTATACTGTCCTTTTGTATCAATCATCCTATCATATTCCCACAGGTAATAAAAAATCAACCCATTCCTAAAGCATTTAATGTATTTACAGATGGATCCTCTAACGGTACTGCTGCAGTAGTCACTCAAAATGAAAAAATGATTCATATCACTAATCAAAAATCAGCTCAATTAGTGGAACTCGAAGCTATAATAATAGCTCTGGAAAATTTTAAAGAATAGCCTATGAATATTTTTTCAGACAGCCATTATATTGTACATGCTGTCCCAAAATTGGAGCTAGCAGGTCCAATAGCACCACATACTCCAGCTTTTAAATTGTTTACTCAAATCCAAAATCTCCTATGGCAACAAAAATAACCTTTATTTATAGGTCACATAAGAGCTCACACTAATCTGCCTGGTCCTCTCCATGAAGGTAATCAAAAAGCTGACGCCCTCACTAAAACAATATTTATATTTACTACAGTACAACAAGCTACTTTATTTCATTCCCAGTTCCACGTTAACAGCACTACCTTAAGACAAAAATTTAAAATCACAAAAGAACAAGCTCCTAGAATTGTAAAAGAATGTCCATCTTGTGTAACACTTTTGCCCAATCCACATTATGGGGTTAACCCACGAGGTTTGATGCCCAATCATTTGTGGCAGATGGATGTCACACATGAGCCAAGTTTTGGAAAATTACGATTTATTCATGTCACCATAGATACATGCTCAGGCATGATTTTTGCTTCTTTACATGTAAGCTGCCTGGTACCGTAAACCGGGATAAAAACTCTCGGGGGCAGAGTTAAGCTTTTACTACTTTTACTTCTACTTTCTTAGAGCTTAGAGAGGGAAAGAAAGATTTTTAGAGAGAAAGATTAAAGCGAGCTTTTCTTCTTGTCTTCTTAGCTTAGAGTTAGAGTCTTAGAGAGAAAGAAAGATAGAGCTTAGCTTAGAGTAAGATTAGAGCTTTCTTCTCTCTTCTTTCTTCCTTCTTCTTTCTTCTGTCTTCTGTCTTCCTTGGGAGCCTCGGCCTAACTCTGACCAGTCATTACTTCTTCTATCTGGTTTCTCTTCTGTCTTCTATCTGGTTTCTCTTCTGTAACCGCTCTGCCTACGTTCTGGCCGCTCTGATTCTTCTGACCGACCGAGTGACTGCCCGGCTGACTGAATTCTCCGTTCTCCTAACTCGGACCGCTTTCACCCGGTTATATACCTTCAGGTTTGCGGGTGCCTACAGGTGCGTCACATACATATCAGGTGGAACTTATGGCTTCCAGCTAGCTACAACAGCCCTTCCTAATTAGGGCTCCTTCATTTACATTCTGGAGAAAAAGTTAAAGATACTATATCTCATTGTCTGCAAGCTTTTGCTGCATTGGGCATCCCCAAAATGCTTAAAACAGATAATGGCCCTGCATATACATCCACATCCTTCAAACAATTTTGTACAAAGTTCAATATTATCCACAAAACAGGTATCGCTTATAATCCTCAGGGACAAGGAATAATTGAAAGAGCAAATCGGACACTTAAAAATATGTTACTAAAGCAAAAAGATGGAAACTGGAAAAATCCTAAGGACAGATTGGCAGTTGCCCTGTTTACCCTAAATTTCTTAACTTTAGATTCTAATGGACATTTGGCTGGAGATAGACACTGGAACCCACACCAACAACATAAACCTTTGGTTTACTGGAAGGATGTTCTCTCAGGTACATGGAAGGGTCCAGACCCAGTATTAATTTGGGGGAGAGGATCTGTTTGTGTTTTTCCAAAGCACGAATCCTCTCCAATATGGATACCATCTAGATTGATAAAGCAGGTACAAAGTCAAAAGGATCAAGACGAAGTTATTGAGGAGTCTAGATTGAATAAACAAGTACAAAATCAAGAGGACCAAAATGAAGGTATGGAGTGATTCCCTTAAAAGAGTCCTCCATTAAATTTACAACTTAAATTTCATTCTTCCCGGCCGGGACAAGAAGATCTCTCTTCAGTGTATACACAATTGTAATTTTTTTTCTCTTTTATATATGTCTTTATGTCTGTGCATTTGTCTAAATTTCATGTTAATGTGATGTCACAAATATGTTTATATGTGCGTCTGTCTAGTGTGATGTCACAAATAATTAAGCGCTTAAAAAAAAAAAAGGTAGATAGCTATAGATCCAAATAACAAATAACGTTAATTCATTTAAGCTTAGAATATTCTAATTTGATAATCAATAGATAGATAGATAGATAAATAGATATTTATACAAGTTCAGAATATTTTAATTAGATAATCAATTATAATGATAATCAATTTTGATTTATAGTTGTCTCCGGGACTTCTCTTCAGCTGTGAATATGTTTAATGTTGTATAACCTGATATTTTGGTGTTCCGACAGAGGATCATTTATTTGTTATTAACTTCATTTGTTTAATAGCTGATTAATTTGAATTATTTCAACAGGTATAGGATTGCTGTGTATATAGAGACTTGAGGATTCCAGCTAACAAATTATTTTTCCAAAATGCCTTTAGCTTTTCTTTATCTTTAATGCAGTAAACACCCTCAGTTTCTCTTTGATTATTTCTGAATGTGATATTTTGCCAGCTTATGTTTGTGGGAGCTTAAGCAGCAATGTGTGTGAGCAGAGATCAACTTTTATTTTCTACTCTAATAATTCTTTTTTTAGTTTGACAGCTCACCTTTTGATCTCAGTGCTGGAATAGCACTGCCTTTCCCTTAATAATGGATGCTTGAGTTTTTAGGTAGCGGGCCCTGAAGATTTGCCGGTGGAAATGTCTAGACATAAAAAAGACGGCTGCTGCTACAACTGCAGGGACCGCGGTCACTGCAAGCATCCCTGCTGCTCAAGCATCAACAACCTAACCAGCAGTGTGGCCTCTGCTCTGCATGCATGGGGCCTCCTGAATCTATGTGTTATAACTTATGGACATTTTGATTTTCCATTATTTTGGGACATTATGGGAGAATGCCTTGCGGGTATTTGTCTAAGAGAACTCAGTGCGTTACTTGATGAAACTAAGGGCAGCTGATTGGCTTAAAGAACTTGATACGCTATGGAAACTTGGCTCGTCAGCAGTAGGCTTACCGCCTTAAAGCCGCAGCATCTCCTAAAAATTGGACGGCTGTTAGTCAACACACAGTCGATCCTGAAGGGCTCTATTGGATGGCTGGTTAGCCTATGACGGGTAAGATCCCCAGAAGGGGACAACCTAAGACACGGCACAGTCGCACGGGACAGTCTAATGTGGCCGGCATGTCAACCTAAGCCAGGAGTCAGGACAGCCTAGACTCCCATGACGGGTAAGAATGTCGGTTGCACATGGACATCCTAGAACATCCCCTCTTTTAAAACTAAAAGGGGGAAATGAAGGAGCCTATAATCAAGGAGATAGCTAAAGATTGCGGTTAGCTGAGAGCCATAAAAGATGTTCTAGTTTCCACCTGATATTAATACATTATTCAAAGAATCTTTGTATGCCCGTGAACACTGCGTGACGCACCTGTAAGCTTGAGCTGTAAGCATGTGTCCTTGTTAAAGCTATATGTATATAACTGGGTGAGGTTCGTTAGTGTGTGTGGGGAAGAAGAAGGTGGTGGTTGGAGTTAGAGCATTTGGAGTGATTGCTGGAGCTGGAGAGAGAAGAAGAATAAAAGACCTTTTTTCATTTTCATCCTGCCTCCGAATTTTCCTGTGGCGTTCGCTGCTCCAAGCGACTTCCGCTTCAGGCAGCGACAGGTGGTGGCCTGTACGGGGAATTCGGCGGCAAGGTAAGAAAAAAGAAAATTTAAAAAGATGGGAGCAAATATAACAAAAAGTCGGTTTATAAAAGCCATGAATGAAATTTTTGATATTGAGAACTCAGATAGTGAGAAAAATGAACAAGAAAGCATATCCTCTGATTCAGTTGAGACCAGCAAGGAGAGTAGGAATGTAAATTCAAAAGTAAGATCTGCAAAAGCCATCAGAAGCTTAATAAAATTAGCTGAGGAGTATGTACTCTCCTTAGAAACTGAAACTCAGGATACTAGTGAAAGTGATAATAGTAACAAGGAGCCAAACCATGAAAGTACGGTCTCCTCTACTGAGCCGGTTAGGAATTATGAAGCTAGTAGTGAAGAGGAATCAAAAAGCGATTCGGAGAGCACAGTCTCCAATAAAAAGAACAAAAAGAAATTAAAAAAGAGAAAAGACCGTCAAATAGAGGAACCACTAGTGCCCTCTGCTCCTTCATGGATAGAATCCCTAACAGAAACAATAAAGAGTATTGATCAGAGTGTACGTGCCCTTGAGGTAGAAATTGGCGGCCTTTCTGAGCGCTTATACGCTCTCGAACAACATAGACCGCAGGAGCACCTAGAACTGCCAGTATTTCAAAATGAACAGGGACAAAGATATCACGAGTCCCTAGACTTTAAAACAATAAAGAATTTTAAAGAGGCGGTAATGACCTATGGGCCTCAAGCTCCGTTCACATTAAGTATGATAGAGTCACTTAACACCCTAACCTTAGCCCCCTCAGGTTGGAAAAGTCTATGCAGAGCGGTACTAAGTGGGGGACAATACCTAATCTGGAAAACTCAATTCCAGGAACTTTGTTCAGAAATAGCAAAGAGAAATGCTGCAGCAGGTTTCCCTCAACGCAATATAGATATGCTCACAGGGGAGGGTCAGTTCGCCGAACTACAAAATCAGCTACAATACGATCCAGGTGTGTATGCCCAGATACACGCTGCAGCTGTGAAAGCCTGGAAGACAATCTCAGGCACAGGGGATCTGCAAGGCAGCCTATCAAAAGTTATACAAGGGCCTAACGAACCTTACGCTGATTTTGTAGATAGGCTCTTAAAAACAACATCTAGAGTTTTTGGCGAAGTCGAGCAAGCTATGCCTCTAGTTATCCAATTAGTGTACGAGAATGCTAATAAATATTGCTAGGATGCAATAAGGCCGTGGAGAAGTAAAAAAGACTTATCAATTTATATCAGACTGTGCAAAGACATTAACGAGGCTGTTATCACAGGCAACGTAATTGCTACAGTGATGAAAAATTCCTCCCCTCAAAATTCCCAAAGGATTCAACCTAGAACAGGATATTCCAGACAAAATTATTATAATCAACCAAGATATGCTAAACAATATCCCCCAAGGGTAATAAAATCAAATTCATACCGTGCTCCAGGCCGATGCCCAGGTGCAAAAAGGGTATACATTGGGCCAATCAATGCCATTCTAGATACGATATATATGGAAATGATTTATCAAGGATTTCAAAAAAAACGGGGCACGGGGCCCAATGCCCCGGGGCCCACAAATGTACGAGGCACTAGAGGAGGAAGGCCCTCAGATTCAAATGATTCCTCGTCACAGTCCCTCCTACCCATTAACTCCCTTATCAGAGGGACAAGAGGAAGTGCAGGATTAGAGCTCTGTTCTACTGCCTGGATGGTCCTGACACCTGAAATGGGGGTTCAGCTGATTCCTACGGGAATCAGGGGACCTCTCCCTTCAGGAACTGTGGGACTAATCCTTGGGCGTAGTTCCAAGAGTTTATTAGGCTTTAATGTTATACCAGGGGTTATTGATTCAGATTATAATGGAGAGATTAAAATAATGCTAAGTACACACAGGGGCATCATCTCCGTAAATCAAGGAGACAGAATCGCACAGCTGCTCCTCATTCCCAGTCTCCATAATTCTTTTAAAAGCATGCCACAAAATAGAAATAGCAGAGCATTCGGTTCCACTGGTTCAGGACCTATGGCTTTCTGGGTCCAGGACTGTTCACAGAGGCCTATGTGCAAATTAAAAATTCAAGGTATAGAGATGAAGGGGCTGATTGATACAGGAGCTGACTCTTCCATCATAAATCTACAACAATGGCCTAAGCACTGGCCTCTACAGAAAGCCTCAACCAGTTTAAGAGGCTTGGGATACAGTAATACCCCAGCTCAAAGTGCTGTAATCTTAAATTGGCAAGACAATGAAGGCCATACAGGAACATTCAAACCCTATGTTTTAAACAGCTTGCCAGTTACCCTATGGGGAAGAGATATCTTACATCAAATGGGGCTACACCTAGCGACCAAGCCTGCAGGTGTTAAGAATAAAAATTCTAATCATAATAAAAAAGGCAAAGGACATTTTTTCTAGGGGCCACTGAGAAAACAATTTTAAAAATACCATGGCTCTCTAATAAGCCAGTTTGGGTCCCTCAGTGGCCCCTATCCAAAGAAAAATTGCAAGCGGCCCATCAATTAGTTAAAGAACAATTAGAAGCAGGACACATAGAGCCTTCCACCTCTCCCTGGAATTCTCCCATATTTGTAATTAAGAAAAAATCAGGAAAATGGAGACTATTACAAGATCTAAGACAAATTAACAAAACAATGCAAATTATGGGCCCTACTCAACCTGGACTTCCTAATCCTGTAGCTATTCCAAAAAACTATTACCTTATAACCCTTGATATAAAGGACTGTTTCTTTTCCATTCCCCTATATCCTCTGGATGCCCCCAGGTTTGCTTTTTCAATTCCTTCTATTAATAATAATGGCCCTGATAAAAGATATCAATGGAAAGTATTGCCGCAGGGAATGGCAAATAGCCCTACACTGTGCCAACTATATGTGGACAGAGCTATACAGCCCATTAAAAACAAATATCAAGACCTCATGTGTCTACACTACATGGACGATGTTTTATTAGCTCACCCTAATCAACAAATCTTATTTAATATATTTAGTGAAATAACAAAAAATCTAAAAAAATATGGATTATATATAGCAGAAGAAAAAGTTCAAAGCAGATCACCTATACTATATTTAGGCTTTAAAATCATGGATACTTTTGTTAAACCCCCCAAAATTCTAATAAGTAAAGAACATTTGACCACCCTCAATGATTTCCAAAAATTACTGGGTGACATTAATTGGCTTTGCCCTACACTAAGCCTCACTACTGGACAATTAAAACCCTTATTTGACATCCTTCGTGGGAACCCTGACCCATCCTCACCTCGAACATAAACTCCTGAGGCCAGGAGAGCTCTAAAATTAGTAGAACAGGCCATTGAAAGATCCCATTGCGATAGATTTGATTTTGCACAACCACTAATATTGATTATTATTCCTTCACAATATACTCCAACAGGAGTATTTTGGCAACAGGGACCTATATTATGGATACATTTGCCTGTCTCTCCTAAAAGTACAATTGAGTCTTATACCTCCATGGTGGCTAAACTTATTCTTCAAGGACTTAAAACCTCTACTAAAATATTTGGAATTCATCCCGCTACTATTATTACTCCTTATTCATCGTCACAGGTTGAATATTTGTGCTTCAATGATAATGATTGGGCTATAGCTAGATGCTCTACTTCTGCAAATTTTGACAATCATATTCCTAAATCTCCTATACTGTCCTTTTGTATCAATCATCCTATCATATTCCCACAGGTAATAAAAAATCAACCCATTCCTAAAGCATTTAATGTATTTACAGATGGATCCTCTAACGGTACTGCTGCAGTAGTCACTCAAAATGAAAAAATGATTCATATCACTAATCAAAAATCAGCTCAATTAGTGGAACTCGAAGCTATAATAATAGCTCTGGAAAATTTTAAAGAATAGCCTATGAATATTTTTTCAGACAGCCATTATATTGTACATGCTGTCCCAAAATTGGAGCTAGCAGGTCCAATAGCACCACATACTCCAGCTTTTAAATTGTTTACTCAAATCCAAAATCTCCTATGGCAACAAAAATAACCTTTATTTATAGGTCACATAAGAGCTCACACTAATCTGCCTGGTCCTCTCCATGAAGGTAATCAAAAAGCTGACGCCCTCACTAAAACAATATTTATATTTACTACAGTACAACAAGCTACTTTATTTCATTCCCAGTTCCACGTTAACAGCACTACCTTAAGACAAAAATTTAAAATCACAAAAGAACAAGCTCCTAGAATTGTAAAAGAATGTCCATCTTGTGTAACACTTTTGCCCAATCCACATTATGGGGTTAACCCACGAGGTTTGATGCCCAATCATTTGTGGCAGATGGATGTCACACATGAGCCAAGTTTTGGAAAATTACGATTTATTCATGTCACCATAGATACATGCTCAGGCATGATTTTTGCTTCTTTACATGTAAGCTGCCTGGTACCGTAAACCGGGATAAAAACTCTCGGGGGCAGAGTTAAGCTTTTACTACTTTTACTTCTACTTTCTTAGAGCTTAGAGAGGGAAAGAAAGATTTTTAGAGAGAAAGATTAAAGCGAGCTTTTCTTCTTGTCTTCTTAGCTTAGAGTTAGAGTCTTAGAGAGAAAGAAAGATAGAGCTTAGCTTAGAGTAAGATTAGAGCTTTCTTCTCTCTTCTTTCTTCCTTCTTCTTTCTTCTGTCTTCTGTCTTCCTTGGGAGCCTCGGCCTAACTCTGACCAGTCATTACTTCTTCTATCTGGTTTCTCTTCTGTCTTCTATCTGGTTTCTCTTCTGTAACCGCTCTGCCTACGTTCTGGCCGCTCTGATTCTTCTGACCGACCGAGTGACTGCCCGGCTGACTGAATTCTCCGTTCTCCTAACTCGGACCGCTTTCACCCGGTTATATACCTTCAGGTTTGCGGGTGCCTACAGGTGCGTCACATACATATCAGGTGGAACTTATGGCTTCCAGCTAGCTACAACAGCCCTTCCTAATTAGGGCTCCTTCATTTACATTCTGGAGAAAAAGTTAAAGATACTATATCTCATTGTCTGCAAGCTTTTGCTGCATTGGGCATCCCCAAAATGCTTAAAACAGATAATGGCCCTGCATATACATCCACATCCTTCAAACAATTTTGTACAAAGTTCAATATTATCCACAAAACAGGTATCGCTTATAATCCTCAGGGACAAGGAATAATTGAAAGAGCAAATCGGACACTTAAAAATATGTTACTAAAGCAAAAAGATGGAAACTGGAAAAATCCTAAGGACAGATTGGCAGTTGCCCTGTTTACCCTAAATTTCTTAACTTTAGATTCTAATGGACATTTGGCTGGAGATAGACACTGGAACCCACACCAACAACATAAACCTTTGGTTTACTGGAAGGATGTTCTCTCAGGTACATGGAAGGGTCCAGACCCAGTATTAATTTGGGGGAGAGGATCTGTTTGTGTTTTTCCAAAGCACGAATCCTCTCCAATATGGATACCATCTAGATTGATAAAGCAGGTACAAAGTCAAAAGGATCAAGACGAAGTTATTGAGGAGTCTAGATTGAATAAACAAGTACAAAATCAAGAGGACCAAAATGAAGGTATGGAGTGATTCCCTTAAAAGAGTCCTCCATTAAATTTACAACTTAAATTTCATTCTTCCCGGCCGGGACAAGAAGATCTCTCTTCAGTGTATACACAATTGTAATTTTTTTTCTCTTTTATATATGTCTTTATGTCTGTGCATTTGTCTAAATTTCATGTTAATGTGATGTCACAAATATGTTTATATGTGCGTCTGTCTAGTGTGATGTCACAAATAATTAAGCGCTTAAAAAAAAAAAGGTAGATAGCTATAGATCCAAATAACAAATAACGTTAATTCATTTAAGCTTAGAATATTCTAATTTGATAATCAATAGATAGATAGATAGATAAATAGATATTTATACAAGTTCAGAATATTTTAATTAGATAATCAATTATAATGATAATCAATTTTGATTTATAGTTGTCTCCGGGACTTCTCTTCAGCTGTGAATATGTTTAATGTTGTATAACCTGATATTTTGGTGTTCCGACAGAGGATCATTTATTTGTTATTAACTTCATTTGTTTAATAGCTGATTAATTTGAATTATTTCAACAGGTATAGGATTGCTGTGTATATAGAGACTTGAGGATTCCAGCTAACAAATTATTTTTCCAAAATGCCTTTAGCTTTTCTTTATCTTTAATGCAGTAAACACCCTCAGTTTCTCTTTGATTATTTCTGAATGTGATATTTTGCCAGCTTATGTTTGTGGGAGCTTAAGCAGCAATGTGTGTGAGCAGAGATCAACTTTTATTTTCTACTCTAATAATTCTTTTTTTAGTTTGACAGCTCACCTTTTGATCTCAGTGCTGGAATAGCACTGCCTTTCCCTTAATAATGGATGCTTGAGTTTTTAGGTAGCGGGCCCTGAAGATTTGCCGGTGGAAATGTCTAGACATAAAAAAGACGGCTGCTGCTACAACTGCAGGGACCGCGGTCACTGCAAGCATCCCTGCTGCTCAAGCATCAACAACCTAACCAGCAGTGTGGCCTCTGCTCTGCATGCATGGGGCCTCCTGAATCTATGTGTTATAACTTATGGACATTTTGATTTTCCATTATTTTGGGACATTATGGGAGAATGCCTTGCGGGTATTTGTCTAAGAGAACTCAGTGCGTTACTTGATGAAACTAAGGGCAGCTGATTGGCTTAAAGAACTTGATACGCTATGGAAACTTGGCTCGTCAGCAGTAGGCTTACCGCCTTAAAGCCGCAGCATCTCCTAAAAATTGGACGGCTGTTAGTCAACACACAGTCGATCCTGAAGGGCTCTATTGGATGGCTGGTTAGCCTATGACGGGTAAGATCCCCAGAAGGGGACAACCTAAGACACGGCACAGTCGCACGGGACAGTCTAATGTGGCCGGCATGTCAACCTAAGCCAGGAGTCAGGACAGCCTAGACTCCCATGACGGGTAAGAATGTCGGTTGCACATGGACATCCTAGAACATCCCCTCTTTTAAAACTAAAAGGGGGAAATGAAGGAGCCTATAATCAAGGAGATAGCTAAAGATTGCGGTTAGCTGAGAGCCATAAAAGATGTTCTAGTTTCCACCTGATATTAATACATTATTCAAAGAATCTTTGTATGCCCGTGAACACTGCGTGACGCACCTGTAAGCTTGAGCTGTAAGCATGTGTCCTTGTTAAAGCTATATGTATATAACTGGGTGAGGTTCGTTAGTGTGTGTGGGGAAGAAGAAGGTGGTGGTTGGAGTTAGAGCATTTGGAGTGATTGCTGGAGCTGGAGAGAGAAGAAGAATAAAAGACCTTTTTTCATTTTCATCCTGCCTCCGAATTTTCCTGTGGCGTTCGCTGCTCCAAGCGACTTCCGCTTCAGGCAGCGACAAGTTTTTAATAGCTTTTTTGAGATTTTGTTCATATCTCTACAAGTTGCCCATTTAAAGTATACAATTCAGTGGTCTTTAGTGAATTCACAGAGTTAAGCAACCATCACCACCATCTCCAAAGTCATTTTTAAGAAACTCGTAATTCAGGATGCAAATCAATGATCAGATCTTTTGGGGTATCGTGGACTCCCACTGCCTCCTAAAAGTCATGGTCCCTCTCCTGCAAAAAGTGAGCGTTCGTGTTCTGGACCCTCAGAGCTGGCCAAGGCTCCTGAGCTAAAGCCCAGCAGTGGGTAAAGTGGTCTCACGTCCATCTTCAAATGCACCGTGTCCCCACGGCCACAGGAAGGAACCCTTGAAGAAAGGCACTTAGGCCTGCATGTGGCCAAATCAGAACAGGTTGGCCACACCGAACCGCTTCACAGCCCACACCAGGGCAGGTGCCCTAGCTTGGTATCGACTCTCTCTGCTGACAACTCCGGGGCCAAGAACATGGTAAATGCTCTTCAAGCTGTTGGATCCAGAACCAACGTGCAGGCCAGAATTCAAGAGTCTCAACTTTTTAGATGTACCAACACAGGGAGCTCAGAAAGGAACAATGAGGCATACTTTGATTAGGGGTCGTTGGGTATAAGACCCAGGATTCTGGTCACTCGACAAAGAGAATTGATTGGGGAGAATTATGCAATTTGCAGAAGGTATGAAATGTCCGGGCCTGGAATGGAAATCAGCAGTATTGGGGGAGGGGGGCTTGCCCCCTTGTGGCTGAAGCCCAACGCTTCCTTTCTTAGGCAGGGACATTTCCCATCATGCACAGAATTGATGCTGTGCCTGTAGTTATTGGAACCAAAGGAGGGTGGGTTCTTCTTCTCCCCCAGCCCCTGGCAATCAGTGGATGGGCATGTAGTCGCACCCCCTTTCTTTTTTTTTTTTTAATATTTATTTATTTACTTTAGTTGTACACAATGCAATGCACTCATGTTTATGTGGTGCTGAGGATCGAACCCGGGCCGCGCACGTGCGAGGCGAGCGCTCTGCCGCTGAGCCACAACTCCAGCCCGAACCTCCCTTCTTTACAGAAAATTTTAACTGGGCTTCTCCAGAAATCTTCACCATGGCTGATTTTAGGACTGTCAGCAAAAGAGTCTCTACAAAAGAGTTCAATGTAAATAAACTTCCTGTTTTCCTGTTGCTTTATTACTTGGCCACTAGCCTGGAAGAAATCAGCACTCCAGGTGCTGAACACCCCTTTACTTGTTTTTCACAAACATGTATCCAGTATAGCTGTTTGTAGAAGTGTGTTTACAAATGCAAAATGTGATAATAAAAGGACAAATTCTTTAAACAAGGCCTCTGGCCTTGAGCTGGAGCTTCACAGAGATGTCCACATTTCTAAGACAAGAGAAGTTACCAATTGGGCTCCATGGTAACAGCTGGCAGGGGAAGGAAAGAAAGGGGAGAAGAAGCTCTCCCCTGCTCAGGTGTTGTCCTTGAAGGGTTAACTTGCCCAGAACAGCGAAAGAAAAAAGCTGCTTTTATGTGAACTTCTGCAGACTGTGACCTTCTGAGCCCCTCCCCCTACATGCTGGGTATAAAGTTCTGAAACTACCTGAACTTGGGGTTCAGGGGATTAATTGATTACAGCAAGAGCTGTGCCCTCTGAGCCTGGCTGCAGCCAAATAAAACTGCTTCCTGCTATCTTTGGTGCCTCGTCTGTCCCTACAACAGGCAAGTGACCCAGACTTGGCAAATCCCCCTCCCAACTGAGTCTGAATCTGGAGAGAGTAGCAGAGACAGGAATGATTCCCGGTGGCAAGGTGGGTGGCTTACTCATGTAGCAGTGTGTGTCAGCCCTGCAGATTTGTTCTGCTGGACTGCCTCTACTAAAACATGATTGTCATACTTCCTGTTTCTTAACCTCTGTGCCCATGTTCAAAGTCCAGTCCTTCAACCTCCCACCAATTTCTACCTTCCATATCCCTCCAATAAATTCCTAGATCTTCCCTGAGGAAGCCACAGTCAGCTTGCAACCAAACCCCTAATTGATACAAGACTCTCAAAGAAATCCAGAGACTTGAGGTAGGGGCTGCAGAAGCCACACAGGCCCGGTATCTGGTGACCACCGAGACACATGACTGTCCACTATTTTTTCTCTGGTGTGCATCTCCCCTTCAGACTCAAAGTCTCAGACAAGCGATGTGACTGCCCACCCCCGGCTGTAGGAGGACGATGTGAGGAAGGACACGTCCCCATTTGCCACTACACAGAATGCCAACAACCGACTCGACTTGGCCTAACTAAACCATTCACACAGGAGACAAAGAAGTCCCTGAAAACATCGAGACGTGGCGAGGAAGGGGAAGTGGAGGCTGAGTTGATAAATTTCCGGAGTCCATTACACATCACGGAAGACTAGCAGGCTGCGCTCTGTGGTCTCCAAGCCTGGGCAGGGGCTTTATCCTCCAGGGACCTCCAGACTGAAAATGTGTCTCAGTAACCACAACACGTAGAAATGACCTCCCTTGCAAACAGGACTCTAACTATCTGTCACATCCTGTGGCTGAGACAGGTTCCCAGGGACCTGGTTATGGGAAAGCTGGAAGTAGACCCCCTACTCTGAGCCAGGGGCAGTGGCGCACGCCTGTAATCCTAGCAGTTGGGAGCCTGAGGCAGGAGGATCATGAGTTCAAAGCCAGCCTCAGCAATAACAAGGCACTTAGCAACTCAGTGAGACCCCGTCTCTAATAAAATACAAAAAAGGGCTGGGGATGTGGTCCAGTGGTCGAGTGCCCCTGAGTTCAATCCCCAGTACAAAAAAAAAAAAAAAAAAAAAAAAAAAAACAAAAAACAAAACCCTACTTTACACCTGACTTGCTCCCACATCGAAGTCATTCCTCTTCCCTCTTAGATGCCTTCTCAAGAGACACGCAAGACTTGCTCTTAGGTAACAGGCACCTTGCAGAGCTGCCATTCCAGACGGCCCTGGGCCTTCTTCGTTGAGAAGCCTTCACGCCCAGGCTTAGGTTGGAGTCGTGGCAGGGTGCACTGTTCTCTTCTTTTGAAAGTAGTAGTTTAAATGGAACAGAATCAGTTCCTTCCCAAGACAATAGGATGATAATTAAAAAAAGAAAAAGAAAATAGAAAGCACTGGAGCAACAGAGAAGAGAGATGACCTGGTGAAAAGGCCAACAAATTTGGGGAGCTGACAGGGTAATGTCCACCAGATCAAAAGCCTAGAGCTTAAAGCAAAAACAGCTGAAAGCGGGGGAGGGGGGCCTGCTGCAGAGGAGCAGGCGGGAGGGAGCTGCAGGCCCCACCAGGCACATCCAGAACGGCTCAGGGGTTGGGGGTATAGGCACTTCTGAAGCGAGGAACCCACCGAGAGTTGAAAAGTGGGAAGATGGGTTGAAATGGAGTGAGGACTCGGGGGTCGCCCAAACCCCTTCCTGTGAGGTCACAAAAAGTGTCAAGTACTTTCCAAGAAGCGGCTAAACCAGAAAGTCCCTGGACTCGGGAACGCCAAGCACAGCCAAAGGCAAGATCAAGGCGGTCGTGAACACAGGGAGATCAAGAGGAGTCTGGGTGTTGCGTCTCCCCACTTGGACTTCTCTCCCGGAACGCCGGAGCCAGCCTTCTGTGGTTTTATGCTAAGAGGTGGCCCCCTAAACCTCATGCGTGCGATGCACGTGCAAGGAACTTCAGAGGTGACCTGATGGGGTTATGAGAGCCTTAACCTAATCAGTGCATTCATCCCCTGATCGGGATTCACTAGGTGGTGACTGTAGGAAGGTAGGGAGGGACTGGAGCAGGTGGGGCGATGGGGGCCTGCCTTGGAGGTTTATCTTTTGTCCTTGTCCAGCAGAGCTCTTTCTGCTTCTTGGTGGCCACATTCTGACCTGCTTTCCTCCACCACACTCTTCCTCCACGATGTCCTGTCTCAGCTTGGGCCCAGAGCAATGGAGCCGGCCATCTACAGACTGAGACTTCTGAAACTGCGAGCCCCAAAATAAACCTTTCCTCCTCTGTGTCGTTCTTTTCAAGGCTTTTGGTCATGGTAACAAAAAAGCTGATTAAAACTCACTCTGATACTCCCCATTCCCAGGATTCTTCTGAGATGCTAATCAGCCCAAAGGAAAAACTCGTAGACATTAAGAGCCCCTGATGAATGTCTAAGCCCTCTCCAGATCCCCTGTGCACCGTTGGAGAAGCGTCACCCATGTGTAGAGACATTCTGGGCTGCCCTAGTGCCTCCCCAAGTCTGAAAAGACAGCCTGGATCAGCTGACCCTGGAGGAAAGTATGTTACCCCAGACCACGGTGGCTAAGAGCACGGGCTACATAGCAGAGGCCCAGGTTCAAACCCCAGATCCGCCTCTCACCAGCAGTGGGACTCAAACAAATGACTTCAGGTCCCTTCAAAACACCAATATCACAAATGGTAGGGAATAAGCAAACACCTGGAAAACACCTAGTATAGTGACTGAAATACAACAGAACTATACAATATTTAAGGAAAAGCTCAAAAAGAAGCTGTAGAAACTGTTCATTATGGGTAAGAGGACTGCAAGAAACACATACAAGCCTAAGAATTAGAGATGAGTTTGCACCCATTAAATTGAGATGCTGTTTCAAAAGAATAACAAATTTGAGCTCCTTAAAAATAAAAGTGAAGCCAGGTACGGTGGCGCACGCCTGTCATCTCAGCACTTGGGAGGCTAAGGCAGGAGGATTGCGAGTTCAAAGCCAGCCTCAGCAATGGCGAGGCACTTACCAACTCAGTGAGACCCTGTCTCTAATAAAATACAAAAAAAAAAAAAAAAAAAAAAAGGGCTGGAGATGTGGGCCAGTGGTCGAGTGTCCCTGAGTTCAAACCCTGATACCAAAACAAATAAAATAAAATAAAAGTGAGCTGGGCACAGTGGTGCACACACCTGTAATCCCAGTTTTCTTGGGAGGCTGAGGCAGAAGGATCACAAGAGCAAGGCCCTAAGCAATTCAGTGAGACCCTGTCTCAAAATGAAAAATAAAAAGGGCTGGGGATGTGGCTCAGTGGCTAAGCAACTGTTTTAATCAGCTTTTTCACTGCTGTGACTATAAGACCCAACCAGCACAACCGTAGAGGAGGAAAAGTTTATTCGGGGACTCAAGGTTTCAGAGTTCTCAGTCCATGCACAGCAGGCTCCATTCCTTGGGGCTCGAGGTGAGGCAGAACAACATAGCAGGAGAGTGTGGAGAAGGGAAGCAGCTCACAGGATGATCAGAAAGCAGAGGGACAGAGACTCCACTCTCCAGATACAAAATATATGCCTGATAGCCACGCCCCCATGACCCCCTTCCTCCAGCCACACCCCACTGCCTCCAGTTACCACTCAGCTAATCCCATCAGGGATTAATTTACTGATTAGGTTAAGGCTACAACCCAATCGTTTCTCCTACAAACCTTCCTGCATTGTCTCACACGTGAGTTTTTGGGGGACAACTCATATCCAAATCATAACAGCACCCCTGGGGTCAATCCCCAGTACCACAATCAATCAATCAATCAATCAATCCTACAATTTTTAAAAGCTAGATGACTGGGAGTCTAACATTGAAAATTTCCCACAAAAATAAAGAACAGAAGGATTAAGAGCAAGAAAAAATAATAATAATAACTAAATCACCAGGCGCAGTGGCGCACGCCTGTAATCCCAGCACTTGGGAGGCTGAGGCAGGAGGATCCCAAGTTCAAAGCCAGCCTCAGCAATAGCGAGGCAATTAGCAACTCAGCGAGACCCTGTCTCTAATGAAATACAAAAAAGGGCTGGGGATGTGGCCCAGTGGTCGAGGGCCCCTGAGTTCAATCCCTGGTACCAATAAAAATTTTTTAAAAATTAAATCAACCCAGGAGCTAAATATACAAATAAGAGAAAGAGAAAAGAATCACTTCTTTCAAACAAATATCTTCAAATGAAATATTTCTTACACTCAAAGAAATATAAGAAAGTTCCAGGATTCCAACAGAGAGCCCACCGAGTACAGTAGGAAGGGACCTATGTCCCTCACGCTGTCATGTTTCTGGACATCAGGGATGAAGATCCTCAGAACCTCTGGAAAAAACCAGATAAGCATGAGAATGGCACCAGCAACCTGGGCTCCAGACAGCGGTAGTTAGAAGCTAGAAGGAAAGGGAACAAAACCCTCCGAGTAGTAACTGCCAACCCAGGATTCTAGGCCCAGCTCAGTGATAAAGCAAGCCTGGAGGGAGCAGGAACCCTTTTCCTACTAGTAGGCCCTAAGCTTTATTTCCCACACACCCATTGCAGGAAGCCTCTGGAAGAAAGAAAGGGAGTGAACCAAGAACGGTGACCACAGGGAGGCCCTGCCCCAGATCCTGACCCAGAGGCAGGGCCCGAGTCTTCCAGGGGACGGGAGGATAGAGGAGAGGAGGCCCTTGGGGGACAGCTGTTGGGTTGCCCAGGGAGCACAGGTCTGGCTGGGCACAGGAGGACCAGGACTCGAGGGGTATTGGCTGGAAATAAGAGAGAGAGGCACAAGAAGGGGACAAGAGAATCGATTCCATCAATTCCACCATATTGAGGTGTTCGGGGGTTTCAGCGAAGACTTCAGGGATGAGAAAATCAGACAAATGAAAAAGTGAATAAATAAAATGAAGTGGGAAAGAATAAACGAAAAAGGATGAGCGAATAAAATGTATTATCTGGCTTGGCGCAGAACATGTTTGCATCTACTTTTTTGGGGGGGTACCAGGGATTGAACTCAGGGGCACTCGATCACTGGGCCACATCCCCTGCCCTTTTTTTGTATTTTCTTAGAGACAGGGTCTCACTGAGTTGCTAAGTGCCTCGCCATGGCTGAGGCTGGCTTTGAACTCACGATCCTCCTGCCTCAGCCTCCAGGTGCTGGGATTACAGGCGTACACCACCGCGCCCAGCACCTTCACGACAGGGATTCACCTCCAACAGGGGTCCACCAGGGACAGGGGTCCTCCACTGGCTCAGTGCAGGATTGTCATTGTGAGGATTATGACACGGGAGGCACAATAGAGAGAAGCTTAATCCTTGTTTTCCCCAGTAGATTTCCAATAGATAATGTTCTTTGATTTTTTTTTTCAATTTTAGGTGATATTACCATATCACTTAGAAATAGGTAATTGGACACTCAAAGCCACTAAAAATACTGAGAATGGTTCTTCCTGGGAGTGAAATTTTGGGGTAAAAAGAATTGATAAGAGATCTGCTGTTTTATTAGAAGATGGGTGATTTGACTTTTAAACTATGAATCTTACTTTGTCTAAAGAGTTTTTAAATTTCAAAAATACAATGGAACTATGCCGAGAGGAAGCAGCAGGGTCACAAAGCACCGAGCTCTTGCCGTGCTCCAGGTAACCCAGCGAGAGCTTCACACACGCTCTCCAACCAGCCTTAAAATAACCCCACAAAAAGAAATCCCCAGGACTTCTTGGGAAAATGTCAGGAGAGGGACCGATGTGCCTCTAACACCTTGAAAGACTGGAGAGTCAAGGCTCCATATCCTTATAGGGGAAAAAATCAACAACTTAAAGACAGATTTTTCATCAGAAACCATGGAATCTAAAAAGAAGTGCACAATATTTTCCAAATGTCGAAGCAAAAAACTGTCAACTCAAAAAGCTTAAAGCCAACGAAGACATCCTCAAGGATCAAAGAACAAACCAAGGCATTCTCGGTTGAAGAGAATTTGTCACTGGCACCAGAGTGTGTCACCCTTCCCTTGCTAAAGGAAGGGAATGTCATTTCCTTTCTCTAGACAGAAAGGAAATGCCAAAAGAAGGACACTTGGAATATCAGTGAAGTAAAAACAATAATGACCTCCTAAAGACGTCCCCATGCTAAGCCCAGACCCTGTGAATGTTAGCTTACAAGGCCAAAGGGACTCTGCAGGTGTGATTAAGGACTTTGAGATGGGAAGATGATCTGAATGGGGCAGGATCATGCAGGTAGGTCCACTGCAACCACCTGTGTTCTTACAGGAGGGTGGGAGGAAAGAGAGAGTTGCAGAAGGAAATGCAACAATGGAAGCAAGGAGAGAGAGAGACAGACAGACAGACAGACAGACTGACAAAGATGCGAGGCTTATGGCTCTGAAGATGTAGGGAGCATCATAAACCCAGAAAACAGATTCTACCCATCAGAGCAACAAGCAATGGAACAATCTTGCTCCTAGAGCCTTTGGAGAAATGCAGTTCTGCTGGCCCATTTTAGACTTCTGGCTTCCAGAAGTGTACTATAATAAAAAATGGCATTGCAGGAGCCACCAACTTCGGAGTGCTCTGTTATAGCAGCAATAAGAAACTAATACAACCCCAAGTGAAGAAAGAAGATGGTAAGCAAACTTGTGGATGAGGGTAATAGACTTTCTTGCTCCTCATGGATTTTCTAACCAATGTCTCATGATTGAAGCAAATGTGTAACCCTGTCCAATTCGTTCTGATGTAGAGAGGGAGATAGTTAATGCCATTAAATTGTAAATAGGGGAAGGTAGGGCATAATGGAGGTAGGATTTCTGTGCTTTACCTGAACTGGTAAGATGATGACACTACAGATGATTGGTCATCACGAGGCTGTTTCTACATGGATTGGCACCACTGCTGGGGACCTAGGGAGGGACAGTGTTCAGAAGGGCATAAAGAGCACAGGTCAAGAAGAGGGTCTGAGCTGGGCGCAGTGGCACATGCCTGTGATCCCAGCACCTGGGGGGCTGAGGCAGGAGGATCCCGAGTTCAAAGCCAGCCTCAGCAATGACGAGGCACTTAGCGACTCAGTGAGACCCTGTCTCTAAATAAAATACAACAACAAAAAAGGCTGGGGATGTGGCCCAGTGGTTGAGAGCCCCTGAGTTCAATCCCTGGTACCAAAAAAGAAGAAGAAGGGGGGGGGGGGTTCTGGAGCCCTGAGAAGCTGGCACAGTCCGGGGCCCCACTGTGTTGGAAGAAGATGTCAAACTAGAGTCCTCTCCCAACTGCTGGCCCAGCAGTGCAGCCGGGCTGCGCCCAGCTGGCGCATGCATGGAAGAGGCTCCGTTGGGGTAGTGCAGGGGTGGGGGGCTGAGGGGAAGCTGGAATAGGGGCGCGAATGTGCTGACGCCCTCCTGCTCTCCCTTGCTTCCTGCACCCAGCCTGCCAGGGAGGCTGCCCCCTGCAGTCACCTCACAGGGACGCTCGGCCTGGTGTTCACGGGACCCTGAGAAGCAGCAGGGGTCGGAGGAGCGCATGTGCGCAGAGCGGGTGCCGATGAGCCTGCTGGGACTCTGGCTCAGGAGGCCCCTCCCAGCCCATGGAATGGGGAGAAGGGCGCCCACTGAGCGCCCCAGCAGGAGCCCCCCCATCTGTCCTCTTTGGAGAACAGACTTCCCTCCAGCCAGCTGCTTGAGGCGGACACAGAGGGTAACACCGTGTTAGGGTCTAGCCGTGGTGTCCCCCAAAAGCTCACGTGTGAGACACTGCAGGCTTTGGAGGAGAAATGATCGGGTCCTAGCCTTAACCTAGTTGGTGAGTCCTCCCTGACGGGATTAACTGGTGGCAACTGGAGGCAGGTGGGGTGTGGCTGGAGGAAGGGGTTTGTGGGGGCGTGGCTCTGGGGTACCTGTTTTGCATCTGGCGAGTGGAGTCTCTCTCTGTTTCCCGGTCACCACGTGAGCAGCATCCTCCACCCTACCACCATGATGTCCCGCCTCACCTCGAGCCCTGAGGAATGGAGCCAGCCTTCTGTGGACCAAGGCCTCTGAAACTGTGAGCTCTCAAATAAACTTTTCCTCCCCTAAAATTGTCCTGGTCAGATCCCTCAGTCACAGCAGCAAGAAAGCTGAGTAAAACACACCTAGTCATAGAAATCAAGTTATGGTTTGATTTCTTGTTTGTTTGTTTGTTTTTTTTGGTACCAGGGATTGATCTCAGGGGCACTCGACCACTGGGCCCCATCCCCAGCCCTGTTTTGTATTTTATTAGAGACAGGGTCTCACTGAGTTGCTAAGTGTCTCGCCATGGCTGAGGCTGGCTTTCAACTCGGGATCCTCCTGCCTCAGCCTCCCAAGTGCTGGGATCACAGGTGTGCGCCACCGCGCCCGGCTTACGGTTTGTTTTGTACTTCACTGTACACCTTTAAGGACCCAGATGCCAAGAGGGAAAGAGGCAGGGAGAAGATGGCCCTCACCAAAGCTCTGCACACAGGCCCTCCCCACGCCCCTCTCCAGGTAGCTGAGGATCCCATAGGACCGCAGAACCAGCCGGCGCTGATCTCAGGACCACTGGTTTTGCCGGGATCCGACCTGTGCCAGGAGAGCCCCACTCTCAGACACTCTTGATGTGCACCCTCCCCCCAGTGGGAGCCCTGCAGCATCCCCTAGAGGGAGGGGTTCAACATGGGACCTTGGGTGGCATCAGGCATTTGCAGCCATTGGAGGATGCCCCAGGGAGATGTGGGCACAGACCATCTTCCACCTTGACCTTCCAGAGGAGACCCAGTGGCTTGCTGACCAAAGGAGATTCAGCCTCTTTGAAGCCTGTTCCTCTTCTATAAATGTGGGAGCCCTGATGGGGTTTCCACAGGCAAGCACTCAACTCCCTTGTGGGTCCTGTGTGGACTCAGTAAGATTGACCAGCACTGCCCAGAGCACAGTCATCCCACTCCTGCCTGAAGAACCAGCCTGGGAGCTGGGTAGGTGGCGCACGCCTGTCATCCCAGCACTTGGGAGGCTGAAGCAGGAGGATCACGAGTTCAAAGCCATCCTCAGCAATGGCGAGGCACTTAGCAACTCAGTGAGACCTTGTCTCTAATAAAATACAAAAAAAAAAAGGCTGGGGATGTGGCCCCATGGTCAAGTGCCCCTGAGTTCAATCCCCCCTACCAAAAAATAAATAAATAAATAAATAAATAAATAAATAAAATTTAGATCTCTGGTTCAACTGGAAATAATTTTGACACACCGTATGAGTTGCTGATGGAATTTTTTTTTCCTTTTTTCCAAATGTTTATGATTCACTGGGCTTTTGAATCCATTAGTTGAAATGATTGACAGGGCTGGGGTTGTGGCTCAGCGGTACAGCGCTCGCCTAGCATGTGTGCGGCCCAGGTTCGATCCTCAGCACCACGTAAAAATGAACACATTGTGTACAACTAAAGCAAATAAATAAACATTAAAAAAAAAAGAAATGATTGACAGACTAGTCATTAGAGAGTCTCAAAGTAAAATAATTTGTGTTCCATATTTTCAGTGCCTTGCAATCAATGAACTAACCCTCAAGAATGTTCTAACAGTTGCATGCCAGTATCGTAGGAAATGGTCGTTCCCTTCTTTCAGCTCTGCTATTGTAGAGTTCTCTAACAACAGTACTCACACTCCTGCCTGAATGTCAGAGTTACAAAGCTGTGGTTACACAGGAAGCCAGGAAGAGGGGTTATTGATGGGACGTCACTCTCTATTTTGGATGCAGTGTTATATCGCACATATAATCACAGTAGGAGAGTCTACTGCTTGCAGCTGACAAACACAGTCACTCACAGGTATCACAGAGCATTGCATTGAAGATCCTTTCTGGCCTTGATCCTAATGAGAGGAACCACTCTAAATTGCTTTAAGAAATGCCATCTAGCTGGATGGGGTGGCGCATGACTGTAATCCTAGCACTTGGGAGGCTGAGGCACTAGGATCATGAGTTCAAAGCCAGCCTCAGCAATGGTGAGGCACTTAGCAACTCAGTGAGACCCTGTCTCTAATAAAAATGCAAAAAGAGAGCTGGGTGCAGTGGCACACGCCTGTAATCCCAGCACTTGGGAGGCCGAGGCAGGAGGAGCGCAAGTTCAAAGCCAGCCTCAGCCATGGCGAAGCACTTAGCAACTCAGTGAGACCCTGTCTCTAATCAAATACAAAAAAGGGCTGGGGATGTGGCCCAGTGGTCGAGTGCCCCTGAGTTCAATCCCTGGTACCAAAAAAAGAAAGAAAAGGAAAGAACCAGCCTGAGAGCAAATAGCAGCAGGACGCCCAGCGTGCCTGGTGAGACTCAGAAGCTATCCAAGTGCTGACTGTGTCCTGCACCTCACCACCGCCATCCTCAAAGTGACAACAATCTGGAAGTCCACTATGAAGATAACGCGACGAACACAGTCTGTGCCCAAAGCCAGGGACTCAATGCTTTTGGTTCAACAACCAACTTAACTTCCCCAGCGACCCACGGGGAAGGGGCCACAGTCTTCCTGCTCCACAGACGGGAAGCTCAACAGCATCCCAAGGTCACCCAGTGGGCAGGCGGCACAGCCAGGGGCCCATGTTTGTTTGCATAAAACCCTAAAGGATTATGCGCTGAAGAGTCTGCTGGTGTTCCAGGATTCCTTTGGATCTTCTCTATTTTTTTTTCCAGTTACTAATTATGTATTTTTCTTATTAAAAACATAAAAACTTTGGTGTTGAAGCAATCATACAAGAATTGGCCTTGAGCCTGGGCCTGGGGCAGCGCATACGGGTCATGTGCCCTACAGGAAGGGGCACACCCCAGGCCTCTGAAGTCACACAGGGATGGATGGACACGGTGCCCCCTTACCTGGGCCCCAGACTGGACGTGCCAGCACCTGGCCACTGCCCTCCTCTGCTCTGCCTTTAGCCCTGCTGCCAGCTCCTCGCAGGGCCTGGGTGAGACGAGCCAGATGTGCACCAGGCCAATTTCCAACACCCTCAGCTGGTCTGAAGGCACCCAAGTGCGGCCCTGGGAAGGGGCAGAATGACCACAGCTGCAGGAGCCCTTTCTTGCCCAAGGATGTCATTTTGCCCTATTCTGCCAGCCAATGCCAAAACCGGTCCTCTTGCTCCTCTTTTCACTCTATTACACCAATGGCAAGAAAGAGAAACTGCTTATTGAAGACTAAGCAGATCTTGCACACTAAGCAAAGGTCAGCAGCACAAGTCCAAGATGCAGGCAGGCATCAAGAGCCACTTGAACGCTCTTCAGTGTCCTCGGGGCCCCACTTGACATTGGCGAGCTTCACTCCCAAGGCACAAGCTGCTATGAAGAGCAGAGAAGCCGCCACCCTGGCTGCTGGGCTGAGGGCCAGAGCTGGTGGAAGAATGCTCAAGGTGACCAGCTGGGGCCTTGAGCTGACCCCGGAGAAAGGAGCATCGTGGAGGGGCTTAGCCCCCAAAGTGGGTCGTCAGATTCAGCAAATGGCAGATGGTTACCTGTGAATTTCAGGGAAACATTACGCTAGTATAAGGACACCCCATGCAATATTGGGGACATACTTACACTTCAGACATTATTCAGGGGTCATCTGAAATTCCGATGTAACTGGGTCTCCTGTATCGTCCTCCTCTCAAAGACGGTCACAGGAGACCCCCAGACAGGAGCAGGCTGCCATGGAAAACTGGGCAGGATGCTCTGCCCCACGTCACAGGATGCAGTGGGTCCCCAGTGCAGCCAGCGCTCCCCCAAGGTCAGTTTCCCAGGGAGGCCTCTCATGCAACTGCTGGGGCTGGGAGCTATCACTGGCCCCAGGATACAGCATTGAACCAACAGATGCGGTCCCTCTCCTGTCCTAGAGAAGCCAAGAGACTAAGATCCTAACTAGATAGGAATGCTAATACTAGGTAGGCCTAAATGGCTGAGAGACACGAGACATGTGACTATCGGAAGGAAAGTTGCTGCATGCAGAAGAATCAATTGGTGCAAAGGCCCTGTGGCAGAAGAGAGCTTTGTAGCACAGGAGCAGAGAGGCCGGTGCTATGGCTGGGCAGAGAGGGTCAGGGTTAGGTAAGGTGGTAAGTGCAGTTGTGTAAGGTGAGGCTAGGGCCTGAGGAGCCTCTAGGCGAGAAAGGGAAGTTGGATTTTATAATAAGTATGTAAGAAGATTTGGGATTTTTTTTTTTTTTAATGACATGATTGAATTCAGAAATACACACACAGCTCAGAAAAACACACAAGCCCCCTAAGCGGTCAGGACCAGAACTAGGGGCAGATAAGTGAGGTGTTCAGGGTGTGAGATTGAAGGAGACCCTCAGCCTCAGATTCCTGCAAGTACCGGGGGTTACTGGTCCCCTCCTCCAGCCCCAGCGTGTAAGTCACAGGACTGCTGTCACGTGATCGGGTGGCCTTCACCTGCCTCCCCATCACTGTCCTCATTGCCTGGCCTGCTGGAGAGGAGGGCGGATGAGGAAGGATGAGCGATCGATTCTGAGCTCATCCCTTGGGGACAGGAGGCAGGTTCCATTTTCCACTGGCCGGGTGCCCAGGCCACACCCTCCTGGACCCGCCCCTCCCCAGCGACCTGTTGTAAGGAAGGGGCAGAGTCTGGGCGGCTCCCCTCGTGGACTGCAGGTTTCCCCCCAGTTCTGGGAGGCAGCTGCTCTGTCCTCTCAGCCGAGTGCGCCCAGCAAGCCGCGGGGGCATTTGGGGCATCTGGTCCTCGGAGTCGAGGGGGCTGGGCATGTCTGCCTTTCCACCTGCCTGAGGGTGACCCCAAGCCTTCCTCTCTGGAGCAGGGACCCCGTGGCGGGGCCCTGAGTGGGACTTGCGGGGACCTATTCGCCACTTTGCTGAGTGGCTCCAGGCCCCAAAGCTCCTTGGACTCCAGCCTTAACCAGGAGCACTGGACTCTTGTCCCTCCTGGAGGGGGACTGGCCGTCCCGGAGCCTGGATGTGAGGGAGGACGCCATCTGCTGGCCAGAGGCAGCATCACAGCTCAGGTGAGCTGCTGGGTCCCACCAATGGTGCCCAGGAAGACGCGCCCGCTGCAGGGCACAGAGGGACACTGCTGTGTCTGCTAAGCACGCACACGGGCTGCTCCGGTCCCCGCTGTGCACCTAGTCTCCGCCACCCTTGTTGACCTCTGACGTCACTGACACCCTGGACCCTCCACTGCCTTCCCTGCCACGTTCGGACACATCCCAGGGACGGAGCCATCTCACTCTGGGCTGCTGCCACAGAGGCCCACAGGAGCTGGCACTGCCGTTTGTCGCAGGTGGCAGGTTCGGCAGGCTCTGGAACGGCCTGGAGGGCGCACTTGAGAGCCAGTGTCCTTCTCCAGTGACGCAGCGCCGGGCACAGCCGGACGCTCAGGGTGATGGAGACACTGTCCAAGGCAGTCCCGGAGCTCCCTGTGGTGGCCTGGACCCAGAGGTCTGCCGGGGCCCGGGAAGCTCATTGTGATCGTCGCTGTGGCCTTGATTCCCAAACTCAGTGGGCATTAAACCTGGTGGACACACAGAGCCCGTGGACAACACAGGTGGCCCAGACACCCACATTCCAATTCAACAGTGTGTGGACGAGGCCAAGCAGCTCTCTTAACCATACGACCAGGTGTCCCCAGAGCAGTTGACTTAGGGGACCACTTACCTCTGTCCTCTCTAGACACAGGAGAGTGAGATGGTCACCTTGTGACAACCAAGAACCTAGCTGGGGTCAGTGATCAGGCCAAGGTCACCCAGCCAGTAAGGAGCAGAGCAGGGCTTTGACCTGGGCTTTGAACCCTAGGCCTCTTACATGGCTACGGATCTGGGTCAGGCAAAAGTCACAGAGCTAATTGCCAGGTCCATCCAGGGGCTGGGGACTGACCTCTGTGGTAATGGTCTAGGTGGTCTGAGACCAGGAGAGATCAGCAGGGCAGAGGCAGAAGGAGCATTGAGGGGCGGGGAGGGGTGATTAGGAAATGTTGGCCCTTGGGCCCAGAAAGGCCTGTGTCCACTTCCTGACCCACATTTACCAGCTGTGTGACCCTGGACAAATTGTTGAATGTCTCTGAGCCTCGGACTCTTCATCTGTGAAATGGCTGTGGAGATTCCCACACCGATGGGCTGCTGGAGGAGAGGGATTGCCTGGCCCTTGGCACAGCCCAGTAAGGGGGGCCTCTAAATGGCAGCCCACTCTGCAGGCTGATGCTGAGCGGGTGTGGCCGGGGCGAGTCACCCACCTGTGCAGAAGGGAGGTTGGATCCGCTCTGCCACCTCGAGGACAAGATGGGGCCGTGTGTGACACAGTGTCTGGCCGAGACGAAGGTCTTCTATAAATGGACACTCTCTTCATTTTAATTCCAGATCACCAGTTACACTAAGAAAAATGCTCTTCCTTTTATGAATCTGAGCCTCCATATGGAGATTAGGTTTAGGAGACCTGATCAGGGTGTGCCAAGTGTCCCCTGTCCTGTCCCCTCCTCCTCCAGGAAGCCCTCTGACGTCCACCTCTATGCTCTCAAAGCACCTGGGACCGGCCTCTGGACCAGTACTCCTCACCCCGCCCCCCCTCTCCCTGCTGTCACCACCCTGTGGGTCCCTGCAATAAATTCATCTTTGTCCATGCAGACTCAGGGGCCAGCCAGCGTCAGACCTGAGCTCAGCGGGAGGTAGGCGGTCCTGGGGGAAGGGCAGCCTTCTGTGTTGATCTGAGAAGCCAACGGGGGCTCAGGCAAATGTTACTTCTGGGTGTGTCTGTGAGGGTGTTCCAGATGACTGGCACTAGAATCCCTGTGGGTGGCCCTCCCCAGGGTGAGGGGGCACCATCCAGTCCACTGAGGGCCCGGAGAGAATAGAAGGTGGAGGCAGGAGGAACCCCCCACCCCCCTTTTTCCCTGCCCGCGGGACAGCTCATCTCCTCTTCTGATCTCAGATTGGGCTTCCCACCATCAGCTCACCCAGTGGCACCTCCAGGAAGCCATCCCAGGCCTCCAGCTCACAGGTGGCAGATGGCAGAACTTCTCTTGGCTTTTGTAACTGTGAGCGCCACCTCCTCATCGCACGCCTCCTTGTACACACACATGCTAGTCCCCCTCGGGCCTGCTTCTCACCTCTCTCTTTTACAAGCGTTTAGGTGAAAAGACAGAACTCTGGGCCCTTCTCCCTACCTTCGTGCAATATTTGGATGTAAGTTAAGTCCATCTGGGAGTGTCCTTCCACCCCAAACCCAAGAAGACGCTCCCATCTCCTGTCCCATCACAAGTCCCCGTCTGAGTGCCCCTCTTCTCAGGGCCCTGTCCCCAACTCGGCTGAGATGTGTGATCGGAGGGATTGCTAAGCCCTTCCAAATAATTTGAATTGCATCCACACCCACCAAGATGGCTCTTCTATAAATGGACACTTGAAGGTGAAAAGGTGAAAGGGACAATGACGGGTGCTGATGAGGCTGTGGAGAAACTGGAATCCTCACATGCTCTGGTGGCCACTCTGGACAACAGTCTAGCACGACCTCAGAAGTTAAAGACAGAGTGGCTGCAGCGTGACTTGCCGTATGCCCCAGGAAGTCACGTGGGCACGAGACTTCACCCAAATGCAGCATCAGCCTTAACAGCCCAAAGGCGTGCCCACCCCCTGCTGCTGGTTAGGTGAGAGCCTGGACGCCCCCTCAGTGGAATGCTGCGCCCCAGAAAAGAGTAAGTACCAACCCCTGCTGCCACCTGGGAGTGCCACCCAAGCCAAGGCGGCCAGTCGCCAAAGACCCCAGGTTGGACGGTTCTGCTCACATAATGTCCAGAGCAGACAGAGCCCCGGGGACAGGGAGCAGATGAGTCGTCGGGCACTGGGGGAGGGAGGGAGGGGCTGCTGGTGGGTATGGCATCTCCTCGGGGCCATGACCGTGTTCTAAGATCGCAGGGAGTGGAGGCCAAACGACTTGAATGTGCTTAAACACGCTGCTTTGCACACTTGAGGGTGAGCCGTACGGACATGAACTAGACCTCAGTGAGACTGTGAAGGAGAGGCGAGGGTTGGCGACCACAGGAGGCCTTTCTACTCAGAGAAATGGCAGGTGATGGGCGCGGTGGCGCACGCCTGTCATCCCAGCACTTGGGAGGCTGAGGCAGGAGGATCGCGAGTTCAAAGCCAGCCTCAGCAATGGCGAGGCACTAAGCAACTCAGTGAGACCCTGTCTCTAATAAAATACAAAAAAGGGCTGGGGATGTGGCCCAGTGGTCGAGTGCCCCTGAGTTCAATCCCTGGTACCAAAAAAAAAAAAAAAAAAAAAAAAAGAAAAGAAATGGCAGGTGGGGTGGTGGGTGACTGGCAGGGGCAGCAGCCTTGCTGGCAGGGCAGGGCGCTCCCACAGAGCCTGCCCGCTCGGGCCCAGGACTCACCAACCAGACGATGAAGCACAGAAACCCGCGGCGCCCACTCCTCACCACAGCTCTTGACACTTTTATTGTTGTTCGTCACACGGCAGACACAGACCACCTTCCATGATCCACCCCCGGGACCTCCGCCGACCAGGGACCCCTCTCTCCACAAGCCCCCCACGATGGCCACACTCCTCCGCGCAGTCTGCAGTGCCGAGGGTGAGCAGCCGTGTGTGTGCGTGTGCACGTGCGGCAGCGAGTCTGCCCTGGTGGCCCCAGAGTTCGCCACGGGCTGAAGGTGACCGGAGCTTTGGGTTCGTGAGCTGCCCACCCCCTGAAGCTGGGAGGGGGCGCCCCCGGGGGCTGAGAGCTGGGGTGCGGTTCACGGCGTGAGCAGTTACAGGACGAGACTGCCGTCGTCAGGACCAGGGGCGGCCACGGTTTTCCACGCTTGTGAGCGTCAACTGTAGGAGCGCAGAAGATTCCAGTTTATGGAATTTAAAAACAAAAGACGCCCATCAGCTGGGCGGGAAACGGGAAGTGACATCGGCCACCGGTCAGCACCGGTCAGCACTTTTCTGCCGGTGTGAGGCTCCCACGAGACTCTTCTCCTGGACCATGACCTGCCCCACGCTGCGGCCCGTCGACTGATCCATTAAATAACATGTTATAAAACTTTAAAAACGGAGCATTTACAGTCAGGGACATAAATACGTGCTTTCAAAAGTGTCTACATACATATTTACAGAGTTGCAAGATCAACCATAGTAGCCCTGAAAAAAAAAAAAAAAATCCCTTTATCGTGGGACGACTTCCCCGAGTCCCCTCCTTCCGCTTTGGGCTTGACACATCACTACTGGAATGGAGGTGAGAAAAGGACACCACGCGTCTCAGGCATCTTCATCTGGGGTCTGCCCCAAAGGCACAAAACCCAAGAACCTCACTGAACCGGGTCCAAACTCCAAGCTCAGTCACACGTTTCCCCGAGACATGGACGGTCCACCAGAGGGCAGGGGTCAGGCCCCTCGTCCCCTGGCAGGCATTTATGGCCTCTGGAAATCTCTTTTTCTTCCCCTGTGCTTTATAGTCCTTCCGTTTTGTTGTTTTTTAATCCCATGTCCGACCTCATTTGCTTTCCTTTGCAGCTTATTTGAGAAGCTCAGATGCTAAAGGTGTAGCAGTCCCCGACCAGCCAGGCCTCGAAGGGCAGAGATCCCCTCCTCCACGCACCATCCCCTCGTGCCACAGCATCTGTGGACGGGTGGGGACAAGGTCCTTCTCCTGGATGGTGCCCGCTGTAGGGGTTCCCTGCAAAGACTCAAGAGCAATGGACCAACTGGAATCTCAAACCTGGAAACGGTTCGAGGGCCGCAGCTTGGGTTGCTTAGGCAGGAAATGGGGTTCAGGTTTGGCCCAGCGGGTCTATACACTACGGATTCCCAGAGAGGTTGTGGGAGAGGGTTCGTGGCGGGCGGGGGGGGGGGGGTCCTGAAGGGGAGCTCGGCCTCCTCCTGAAGGCCTTCCTCAGACAGGACTAAAGCTGGCCCCCAGGGCCAGACCAAAGTCCCCGCTATGGCAAAGGACAACTGGAGAAGCTAAAAGAGGGTCAAGGGGCTCTTGAAAAATTGCATAGTAGGAGAGACCCCCACCCACCAGCAAGGCCGAGCTGCCGGGCAAGGTCCAGGCTGCGTCCAGGATCGTCGGAGGCCCACATGGTCACCACCTTCCTGCTCCCGGGTTTCAGGGCCTCTGGAGACCCGGGGACGTCACCTGCACACACAGCCTCGAACGCACGCTCGCCCCCCGGCCGCTCGTGGTCTGGCTTGGCGGGGACGGGCCGGTGCTCCCTGCAGGCGGACTGCGGGCCTTTGGCTTCGCGGTTCCAGGTCACTTCAGGTGCTGGGGAGAGAAAGCGAGAGAGCACAGTGGCCACAGGGTCAGCGCCAACCTCAGGCTCTTCACGCCTCGTCCTGCCCCCGGCCCACGATGCCTCCCTGTCCCCTGGAGCAGCCACTGTCGTGAACTCCGACCCTCAGACTGCTTTTGCTCATTTCTCCACCAAAGCTCAGAATCCCGGCGCAAGTCCTTTGCGCCTCTGCCTTGCGTGCCTGTGGAAGTCCCCCATTGCCAGTCTTGCTGTGGCACGGCGTTCTCCTGTGGGGACATGCCACTCTATCCCCTGGTCTACCCTGATTGGAAACCTGGCGGTTTCTGGTTGAGGCCGTTGCGACTGACGCTGCACAAACATTCTTGTGTGAGTCTGGAAGAATGGGTGGGTGTGGGCGTGGGCGTGCGTTCTGGCCAGTGCTGACGCTGGGTGGAGGGGTGCACAGGCATCGCGGAACGCTCCTGTGTGTGTTCACACGGGCACGGCTCTGCCAGGCGAGGCCCTGGCGGTGGCACTGCTGGGCTCAGGTAGCTTTGTGGACCCCCAGAGGTGTCCCAGGCAGCCGCGCTCTCCCAGAGCGCATGCACACACTCAGGACAGCCTCCTGGCAGGGGCACACCCCCGTTTTACGTGACAGAAACCGAGGCTGAGAGAGAGAAAAGCACTTTTGCAAGGTCAGACTGATGAGGAGGGGCAGGGGTGGCACCTGAACCCCGTCAAGCTCGCTCCAGATCCTGTGTGTCCTGGGCCAGCTCTGCCTGCGTGCTTCCTCTGCAGAAGGCACGCTCACAGCCCCTGCTCACGTGCCTGGGGAGCACGGGACATGGCGGCCCTGCTGGAAGCTGGGAACTGGGCTGGGCCAGGCGAGGGAGCCAGGTCTCTCAGCTAGCGGACCTGGTCGCCCTTACTACTGACTACCACTATGACTAGTATTACTAGTGCTGATCACCATATAATCATGATCACAGTGGGGCTGGTTTTCAGAAACCAGGACCTTCTTAAGAGCTCCTCCTGCACTGTTCAGTGCCATCCCGGTGACATTCCCGCGAGAGGTGGTGGGACTGGCCCATTCACAGAGGGTGGATTGAAAGGGACAGGCAGGTCCCCATGGGGTGCCGCCGACAGGCCAGGGCCAGGACCGAGTGCACAAGCGGCACCTTAACCTATGTCACCTCCGGCTCCCGAAACCGACCAGTGGGCTGGGAGGAGCTGCCTGTGGTGGAGGGGCGCCTCCAAAGGAGGGGGCTGCCCTGCCCCACGGAGGCCGCTGATGTGGCAGACGGGCCATCCCTGCCCTGCCCGGAGCAGCGAGGAGGAAAGAAGACAGAGAGGGCCAGCAGGGAGCGTCGGGCAGCGTGGGTTTCCCGTGGGTCAGGCGGGATCCCCAGAAGCCGCAGTGCCTAGTTCCCTACCCAAGAGGGCCGCCTCCGGCCACCCACCTGTTGTGTGACGGACATGGACGGATGGCTGGGGGAGGCAGAGGGGGCTCTCCCACCAGGGAGGCAGGCCCCGGAGGCCATCTTCTCACCCCACACCCAGCAAAAGGTCAGCGTCAGGAATCGGCATCACAGAGGGCCCAGGGCCACCAGTTTGACCAAAGGAGCAGCAGCAGTGACAGGAAGCGGGTGCGAGCAGCCAGCCAAGGGAGAGGCGCTGGCCCTCCCCTCACCAAGGGCAGGAGAGACTCAGAGGGAGCCTGACTCTGCCTGCGCCCTGACCTTGGGCTTCCCGCTGAGAATCACGAGGAAAGGAGGACAATGTAGCCCAAGCAGACAGGCAGACAGCGTGAGATGGTTAAAGAACCATTAATGAAATATGTAAGTAATAGATTCTTGGTGTCGGTACACTTTTTTTTTTTTTTTTTTTTTTGTGTGGTACTGGGGATTGAATTCAGGGGCACTCGACCACTGGGCCACATCCCCAGTCCTTTTTTGTATTTTATTAGAGACAGGGTCTCACTGAGTTGCTAAGTGCCTCGCCATTGCTGAGGCTGGCTTTGAACTCACGATCCTCCTGCCTCAGCCTCCCAAGTGCTGGGATCAAAGGCGTGCGCCACCACGCCCAGATCTATAAGCGCTATTTTTTTAAAAAAATTTATCAACACTGCTATGACAATAGCTCATGCTCACCTAATGCTGCCTATGCACCAGGCACTCTGCACACATTTGACACTTATAATTTCTATGATCATCTTATGAAGTAGGTTTTGTTGTAGAGCCCATTTCACAGATGTGGGAATTGAGACTCAGAGATTAAGTGACTTGAAGTCTTGCAGACAGCAATGGACAGCACTGGGGTCTGAACCATGGGGGTCCAGGATCTGTGCTCTTGGCCACTAAATGTCCTTCCTGCAGGAAGGACCTGTGCCTGGCTCACAGGAGCGTTTTAAGTCCTCCCATCCCCCCACCCAGCACCCACGCCAAGTCCCCCGACCCCGAGACCAACCTGGATGGTGCCAGAGCTGCTCCTCCCTGCTGCCTCCCGTCTCCTACCTGTCAGGGAGCAGGCGAAGAGTCTACTCTTTGAAGAAGGGTCCCTGGAACTGGGCTGCAGCGGGGGCCTTGACCTTCCTACACTGCCTGGTGATGTACGGGGCCGTCGGTGGAGGGCATCGGGAAGCCAGGCGGGGGCTGTAGCTGCAGGGGAAGAGGACGACACAGATGGTCACCAGGAGCGGGCGCGCACCCCGACACCTGGAGGCCAGGCACCCAGCTTCAGCCCGGGGGAGGTGGCTCTGGCGTTTGCCACACTCTTTTTGATCCACCACATTCTCTCCCCGCCACATTCTCTCCCCGTGGGCATCACAGAAGCCCCAGTGAGAGGAAGTGTCCCTCGCCCCAGCTCTGAGAGGCCACGGAGGGGTGACGGGTCCCCCAGTGGGCATGCAGCGAGCCTCAGTGAGCTCTCGCTGTGTGGAGACCACGGCTGCGCCCTCTCTCTGACTCAGCTGCCACCTGTCCTGCTGTTTGTCCCCTCCTGCCCAGCTCGGCACCCACAGCCAGAGGCATGCAGGGAGGACACTGCTGCCAAGGTAAGTACACACTTGCATGGACAGGAGGGGCAGGCCCCTCCATGCCACATGCCGCCAACCCCCACCCTCACCCTGGGCCTCACATGTGCCAAACCCGTCTGAGGTCATGACTTCCCAACAGAGGGGTGGATCCAGGGGCCTTTGAAATGGTCTGGCCCTTTTTTATATAACCTGCTAAATGGGACTTGATTTTTCAGAAAAGCTTTTAAAACTTTATTGAAAGCAAACCCAGACTAATCCCTCCCCTTCCTGTGCCCAGCTAACGCCTACTCATCTTCCAGGTCCCAGCTGGGACACCGCCTCCTCCAGGAAGCCTTCCTTCCTTAACCCCAGGGTATGGAGTCCCCCTGTGGGATTCCACTGCCCGTGCCTCCCCACCCAGGACCTAGGTGCCGCCTTCCTTGTAAGCACAGGGTCCCAGGGCCAGCTTAGCACAACAAAAGCAGACACTTGGGTAATAAGGGCCACGGGGTGATCACTGTGCGCCCCAACTCTCTTCCCCCTCACCCAGCCAATTTGACTGGCACTGTCTCAACAGGAAGTAGCAGGGCTCCAGCCAAAGCAGCCAGGTCAGGGGAGGTGGGAGGCCAGGCGGGCAGCCAGGCAGGGCAAGCACTTGAGGACCTCACCTGTGCCAGGTGTCAGCCTAGGAACACATTTGGTGGTGTTTGGAGATGTTCTGGGCTGTCACAACTGAGGGATGGAGCACTGCCACTGGCACATGGTGGGGCAGGTCAGGGAAGCTGATAAACATCTTACAGTGCACAGGATCGCCCCACAACAGAGACTCATGCAGCCCAAAGCTCTGACACAGCAGGCCTCCCTCAGCTGTGGGGAGATATCATTGAACTCCATAGAGACTACGGTTGTTCCTATACATGTCTACTTATGATAAAGTTTAATTTATGTATTAGATACAGTAAAAGCTTAACAATAACTACTAATAAAATACAATAATTATAACAATATACTGTAATAATAATTTTGTGAATATAATCTTTCTCTTTCTGTCTCTCATAATATCTTATGTACTTTCACCTTTTCACCAAAAGGAAGCACTGATAGCTTCATTTTGGTATATCTGCATTGCCATCATTACTACTTTTGTCCTTTGAAGCAGTTAGTAAGTAAAATAAAAGTTACTTGAACACAGGCACTGCTATACCGTGACAATTGATCCGATAACCAAGATGGCTACTAGTGACTAACAGGCGGATAGCATATACAGCATGGATACACTGAAGAAATGGATGATTCATGTCCTGGGCAGCATGGACTGGAGACAACATGAGATTTTATCACACTACTCATAATTGCATGTGATTTAAAAATTATGAGTTATTTCTGGAATTTTCCAATTAATACTTTTAGACCATGGTTGACAAGGATAACTGAAAGCATAGAAAATGAAACTGACGACAAAGGGGGATTACTGCCAAAGTTGACAAGGCAGCCCTCTAGAAATATCTGTTAAAATAACTGAGAAGCCTTAGATAAGGCAAAGAAACATTCCTCTCTCCACAGGCCCGGCTGGATCCTAGTCCAGATCAGGTTGCCCCGACCTGAATTCCTCCCCATACTGTGGAGCTCATTCCTCCCCATATGGTCAGCTCATTCAACTCGCCTGAGCGAGAGTCTAGGAAAAAAGCTGAGGCCGAATGCTCAGCACGAGCCTACAGGGATCCTGAGGACCATAAGGAGGCCTGAAGGAGGACCTCTGCAACTAGTGAGCACCTGCCAGGCCCAGGTAGACCGTGGTCCCTCTGCCAGGAGACACCTGGAGGAGACGTCTGCCTGCAGATGTGGGAACTTAACAGTCCAGGCGCCCAGTAGGTCTCCCTCCCATGTCTTGTTCTCTCAGGAAATACCTACGTGTGTGTAGCAGGACTAGCAGCAGCTACAGAGGTGGACACGTCCCAAGTCACCGGTTTTCAGAGTCTCACTGTTACCCACTCTTGTGTAGCCGTTAAACATTCCAATACTAGGTCCACCAGCCAAAAGTAATGCCCCGCCCACCCTACCTCCTCTAGCTCGCCACGCGGGCCCTCTGCTCCCCTCAGCATCTCTTCCACCCTCCTGGCCCCTGTGGCCACCGCGACCACAATCAGGCCCACAAGGGAGCGTGACTTCTCCCCAGCCCGGGTGTCCACCTGGGTGGAGGCCCGCACAGGAAGGGCCTCTCTCCACTCCTGGGCGTCCCACCTGGCCTCGTGGGGCACACAGCCGCAGCTGGCAGTCTCATGGCCCTGTGATTCCGGTGTCCTTAGCTTCCCCTCTAGACTCTCCCAGCAGAGAGGACGTAGAAAGTGTCTTTAGGTCCACCTCATGGATGAGGAAACTGGGGCTGAGACAGACGTGGACTTTCTTTGGGGAGCAGAGCCCAGGCCTTTCAGCTCCGTGGGCCGCAATAGTGAGGAGCCGAAGGATCTCCACCTCGGTGTCTCGTATAGGACTGGCCTCCCACTCCCGAGCTGTGGGACCTCAGCCAGGCACGGACCTCTCTGAGCTCTAGGTCTCCTGCAAACTGGGAAACCAGTCCTGGAGAGTTCTGTGGCCGTTACATTTAGAGGAAGATCTCGGCACAGCACACGCTGGCAGAGTCTGGGTTGTGGCAGTTGGGGGTGGTGTGACCAGGAGAGGCAGCACGGCCCTCGGAGACATGGGGTGAGCACCCAGGCTCTGACATCGACTGTGCGACCCAGGATAAGGCCCTCCAGGCCTCTCGGCCTCCTCACCTCAGTGTCCACCTCTGAGAAGTGGAGGCCATCGCCGCCTGACACCTGACTCAGAGCCCGGGGACGCCGGGACGTGAGTTTGCTTGCTGGGGAGCGTTCAGCACGTGTGACATGCGTCTCATGAGCACGGAGCGGGAGGTGGGCGGGCCCTGACTGCCTCGGAGGCTGAGCGCCATGCAGGGCCTCTGAACTGCGGGGTTCAGGCCAGGTGCCAGCTCGACCCACCTGAGCACAGGGCACCTCCCCGTGCCATCTAATGGGCACCCCATCTAGAGGGACACCATGTGGTCCCTGCCTGCCCCACCCAATGCGAGGTTCTTCTTACCCTTCTCAGTGAGTGGCATCGCAGACAGAGGGTGCCCGGCGCCCGACAGCCCTTCCTCTCACTCCACCGCGACCACGGACCAGGGGCCTCCCATCCACCCACCACGCGGGGAACAAGGGCTGCGCGGAACCTTGCCCGCACCCAGCACAGGGTCTCCCTCCCCGTGGCCACCTCGCGCTGCCAACCTCAGAGTCCTCGACTGTGCCTGCACACCCACACTCTGTCCCCACAGCCACCACCAGCAGGACCACAGCTCGAGCAGCCTCCACAGGGACTGTGGCAACGGCCACTTCGCGGGCCTCTCCATTCCCCCCTTCTCCACCAAACAAGAATGGCCTTCAGGAGGACACTGGACATGACAGTGACACTGGGCCACGTCGCTGCTGAGGCCTCACACTGCGGTCAGAACCCACCTGCAGCGTGCTCAGGGACCTCCCAGCGGCACCACAGAGGACACATGGACCAACAGCGAGGTGCCTGGGGCCTCACAGCCATCAGCCCACCCCTGACCTTGCAGCCTGGGCGGCAGCTGAGAATGCCTAAAGCTCCCAGTCCCTGCGGGGCTCGGGAAGTCGACTCCCAGAGCATCTCAGAGCACGGCTTTGCTCCCCTGGGTGACCCCAATCTCTGCATGGCCTCGCCTGGAGGCAGCACCCGGCAGCCTCCGCTCCAGCCCCAGCCTCCAGGCACCTCCCTTCTTTCCCTCCGGTTTCCCAGGGTCTGTTCCGGCCTGGGGACTCAGTGCAGGCTGCTCCCGCTGCTGGAAAGCTCTTCCCCGCAGGCGGCCACGGCTCCCGCTCTGTCCTCCCAGTCTGTGCTCCAGTCTGTCCCCCCATGAGCCAACCCAACCACTCCAAAGTCCCTGCCTGGAAGCCCCTCCTCCGCCAGGTCCCCAACCCTTCTCCCCATCCACACGCTGTCTGCCTGGTGCCAGGAGGGCGGGATGGGAGGCTGTTCTGTCCCTCCTGTGTCCCCAGCTGCCAGACCGCTGCTGTCGCGTGGAGAGTGGTTGGATATCTGCGGGCGCTTTGCCTGGAGAACGGCAGGGCTCTTTCCAAGCAGCGGAGTCCCCTGACCCTGCAGAGGGAGTGGGTCCCCTCCCCGGCTCCCAAGTGACCAGGTGTCCTTCAGTCCCCGTGGCCTCTGCTAAGGAGTAAGCTGAGATGATGAAACCCAGGAACTGAGGCTGAAGGAACAGGGGGAGGCCGGGGAGGGGACAGGGAAGGCGATGCGGGGACATCAGGAAGATTCTGAGAGTGGAGGGGCCGGCTCAGCCCCCAGCGCAGGGCCACCTGGGAACTCCAAGGACTCAACTGTTTGCGTCTCCCACAGCAACCGAGGCTCAGGGAAGGAAGCACCAGCCCTCAGGTGGCCCTCCTAGGCTCAAAGGCCAGGAGGCTCTGGGGAGGAGGTGGGGGCCTTCCCACGACGCAGGCCTCTCCTCTCTGGGGTCTTCCCAGGGATGGGGAGGGCTGGCTCCCAGGAGAGCTGAAGCCAGGACGACAAATACAACTAAAGAAATAGTGAAAGAAAAGTTTAAAGCAGGCAAAGGAGAAGACATCACTAGGAGAACCTTGTGACAGGAAGAGGTGATCGCAGAGCGCAGGCGCTGCACGGGCCCATCCCCTGGCCTTCGAGCTCAGACAGCACACGTGGCCGAGGCAGGTGAAGGCATCCGGCAAGACGAGCCCCACGGGGAGGCCGCCCTGCCATGTCTCCTCAGACCCTCTCCTCCAGCCATCTTGCCCAGCCTGGTGACAGCCGTGACTGCAGCTCAGGGAGGGAAGCAGGGGAGCTTGGGAGTGCATGGAGGGGTGGGTGTGGGCAGGAGGAAGAGGAAGGCCTCAGAAACAGCAGCGTTCCTGCCAGGACTTGAAGGAGGTGGTGGGGACGGTAGGTGCAAAGGTCCTGAGGTGGATGTGCCTGTCTTGGTGAGGTGGGAGCCTGGCTGTCCTTCCGGGCAGAGGAGTGACAGGACCTGACATGCCACTGTGCTGCACCCTGAGGGTGGGCAGGAACAGAAGTGGGAGCCCAGTGCAGAAGCAGCAGCTGCCCCAGAAGGGGCCATGGCAGTGGCCCCTGGCAGCTGACCAGATGGCAGCTGGCAGGATCTCCAGAGGCAGCATCCAGGGCAGCATGGCCTCCGCCGCAGGAGGAGGGAGGCGGCTTCCTGGGGACGCCATTCAGATCGGGAGGATTCTGTGAAACTCGGGTGGACACTCGGGGGAAGGTCAGGCAGGCGGCTGGGAGGGGACTGGGGGGAGGACGTGAATGACGCCTGTCAGCATCAGGCCCCCGTGGGCAGGAGGGCAGCGGCGACCTGGGCACGGCCGGGGAAAGCAGGGCCAAGGTGTCAGCGTCTCCAGGACACCGCTGCTGCAGATGGCAGGGAGCCCAAGCCCAAGAGCCACCAGGACACCAGCGTCCTGGCACTCCACAGCTTACTGGGGACAAAAGCCTGGAAGTTCAAGAGAGGAGAGGACCTGGAGCCCGGGTTCAGGGAACTCGGCCAGGGGAGCAGGAGGAGGGTCTGGGGGCAGCCGCAGCTTCCAAAGGACAGGCACTCTCTATGGTGCCAGGGCCCTGCCAGCCAAGGTGCTCCTCCAGGCCACCTGCCCTGTCCCTCCTGTTCTCCGGGAACAGCCGTCCTCTGAGCTCTTTGGGAAACACAGCTGGCCTCGGAAATTCTCAGGGCACATGCATTCAGAGTCAGCGTTGGACTTCCACACCTGTGCCAGAGGCCTTGTGCTCCAGGGAGGCCCTTCCCTATCCACATGAAGCCCTGGGCCAGGAGACAGGGGGTGAGAAGCCAGAGGGAGAAGTAGGAGCCGGGGCTGGAATACAGGAGCCTAGTCTCAGTCCTAGCTCCATCGCTGACTTGCTGTGTGGCCTCTGGACAATGCCTCTACCTCTCTGAGCCACAGAAGACTCACCCGTAAAATGAGATCTCAAGCAAGGAAAAAACGTAATAGCATCAGTCTTTGGGCATTTAACTATGCTCAGGGGGCTGCTTCAGGTGTTTTGCAGGGGTTGCTCAAATCCCACCCACCAAACCCTGTTTTACAGGGGAGGGACTGAGGCCCAGAGAGAAGAAACTGGACTTCAAAGTTCTCGCAGCTAATAAGGGAAGCAGGCAAGATCTGAATCAGGACCTTTTGCTCCAATGCCTGGGCCCTGTCCCCGATACCGCCCTCCTAGCCACAGGACAGAGAGCACTCTGGCACCCCAGGGCCGCAGAGGGTGGACACGCACACTCAAGAAGCTTAAGTGTATCAGCTCAGAGGAGCCCTGGAACAGAAGTTCTCAAACTTGGGGGTTGACTGGAAGCCCTAGGGTTTGAAATCCTGCCGCGATGCCGCGCCCATCCCTAGAGATCGGGCTTTTGTTGGTTTGGGGTACAGCCTGGCATGGTGACTTTGCAAGCCACTGTTGTGGCCTGAGGGCCAGCAGCATCCCATTCCTACAGGTGCTTGGGACCTGCATTTTAATGAGGTCCTGGGGGGCGGGGCGGGACAGCTGGGCGGGGCTTGCGGCACAGCAGCAGCAGCCTGGAAGGCTCCCTGGGGAGGTGGGGGCTGGTGTCTGTGACCTCTGTGGACAAAGTCCCTCGCATGGCACGGAGGGGAGGGAGACACAGGAGGCCCTAGGGGGACAGGGCAAAGGCCAAAATACTGGCCTAGAGGGTTGCTGAGGTTTCTTGAGTTGGGACGCTTAGGTGTCTGTCCCCAGGGCCACTGTGGAAGCAGGCAGCCCGCTAGTGCTCAGGTGGCCTCTTCACTTCTCTCCCCTCTGCTCTGTTTGTGGCTGGGGGGACAGCAGAAGAGAGGGGCTAAGTGACCAGTCTGGGGTCACTGAGAGCTGAGAAGGAAGGGCTCCTCCCAGCGCCACCCAGACCTCTCCCAGGGCCAAGCCACCTGCGGGCCTTCTCCCCCCTCTCCACCGCCTGAGGGGGCTCTTGCCTGGCCTCTGCACACCTGGAGGACCAGCATGCCCCTCCCCGCGGGGCCTTCAGGCCAAGTCCCCAGGTCTCCAAGGCCACAGTTCCCCAAACCAGTTTGGCCAGAACTCTAGCTACCAGCATGTGACAAGCTCATAACACTTGACCCAGTTAGCAGGAAGGCAGGCCCGGCCAGCGGGCCTGCCATGACCTCACCCAAAGGCCACTGCCAGCGAGGAAACCCCTCTGGGCTGTCACCCTTCCTGCCAGGACAGGAAGGTGCTGGCCACGCTCTTTCAGACAAGGGAACTGAGCCCAGTGTGCAAGTCACTCGTGGCCACACAGGCAGCTCTTGATGGGGACAGCACTGGCTCCCTCCTTACTTGGGGAGGGGGTGTAGGGTGAAGCCCCCCCTCCCCAACAGACACAGGAGAGAAACCCGGGAGGCGCTGCCAGGCGGGGGCACAGATGGGCCCAGGGATAGCCAGCCCCGGGGGGGCAGTGGGCCCACCGTCTCTCTCCCCTGGAGCGACCCCACCTGGCACCGGGGAGCATAGGGAAGGCTCCCCACGCCTCACAGCAAGCCTGGACCAGGCTCCTGATGTCACTCAAACCCCAAAGTGCCTGTCTACAAGGCGCAAGAACCAAATTCTCCAGGGACCTGGCTTCCTGCGAGGTTCTGCCCCCTGCCAAGGGAGGTCCTGCCTGCAGCCAGCCCCTGCTGCAATTTGGGGAGCCCTTCCCTGCAGCCCTGGCCTCTTCACCAGCCCCTCCCTGCCGCCATCAGCATGGGGCTTCCAGTCCAGGGATGTCACCCTGCAGGAAGCGCGTCCCCACCCTGGCCCTGCCCAGGTGGGCAGGGGAGCAGCAGCCCGAGCTCCCCAGCACCCCCTCCTGCAACCACGGCTGCAGCAAGCGCCAACGGCCACCTCGTGCCCGCTTTCCTCCAGTCAGCCACAATAGCCTGCTTCTTCAAAAAAACAAAAACAACTTCCAGGAACGGGAAGGAAGCGGAGAAGGAAACATCAACAAATCCAACGTAGGAAAAGCAGCCCCCTGTCCCCCCGGCTGGGGCAGCGACACCAGGAAGCAAAGCTCTTCTAAACGCAGGATGCCACAAGGACCCCGGACTGCCTCATTGCTGCCACCGATCCAGGTCAAAGCAGCTGAGACAGGTCAGAGCCCCACCTCCACTGCTCTGCTCAGAGGCCTGCCCCGCGCGGCAGGGGGAGCCCTTTAAGCATCACAAATACATTTTAATTTCACCTTTTTGGATGGAAGTTCTCCAAAATCAGTCCTAGAAAGTAACACGTTCTAAACTCAGCTTGGTCCTCTAAGAACCTGACTTCCAACTCTGCACCGGCACTGGGCTACCCTGGAGGGACGTCATTGAGGCCACTAAGGTGCACCCTTGGACTGAAGGGTCGCCCAGGTCTGTGGAGCACCAGGACTTGCAGAACTTGGCGTCCTGCTGGGTGAAGACGGAGGACCCAGGAGGAGCCCAGGGGTGCTGGTGAGGCGGCTGCTCTCACCTCCACGGAGAAGGGGCAGCGCTCAGGGGCTCCCTTGCTACCCGAGGGGACATCCCAGCTTGCCTGGGGAGGCTGGCACGGCCGGCTGGCAGGGCGTCCGGCACGGCTCGCTACGGGCCTGAACAGGTAGAGCAGGCGGGCCGATGCTGCCCACAGACGAGGGCCCCCAGGCCGGGGCCTGTCCTCAGCAGGCACAGGATGGGAGGCAGGGCCACTCCAGTGCCTTCCCCGTCCCTTGCCACTGCCCCCGAAGCCCTGTCTCCCGCTGACAACAGACAGCCTGGAGGGTGGCCGACCGGGGAGCCCAGCCTGTTGCACAAGCCACGAGACGGTGGCCCCTGGCTGTCTGGCCCTGTCCGGGCGGCTCGGCCCTCGCCAGATCCTGTTAGGTGGGGAGCCGGCCCCTCGTTCACTGGGCAGGAGGGGGCCGCACTCACGGAGCCCAGGGGCTCAGGGCCAGGCAGGACAGGTGTGGAATGAGGCCCTCCTAAAGCTCCATGTCACCAGCATCTGCCAAACTGCCGTCAGCGGGCCTGGCCCAGACGCCGTGTGTCACGACCACTGAGTCACAGCAGTTATCATCGTGTTTACTCCGTGCCAAGCGTCGGACACAAGCCGTGGATTGAATCCTCACAAGAACTTTAGGAGACAGGTACTCCTGCATTTCACAGAACCACCACCAAGGCACAGAGCAGTTAGGCGACTCGTCCAAGAACACACAGCTGGCAAGAGCCAGGATTGAAGCCCAGGTCATCTACCAGTAGAGCACCGACCAGCTTGTGAAGCCCAACAGGTGTGTCTCTGTGGGACTCCTGGGCTTTGCACACGCTGCCAGGCAGTTCAAATCCCCAGGAGGAGGAGACAGCTTGTCATGTACCCAGACACATTCCCCACTTATCTGATAACCACTCTCAGGCTCTGTGGGTCTAGTGGGAGAGACCGATTGATGTCTTCTGAGGACGCAGAAGCCTGCTCTGCTCAGAGGCCTGCCCCGCGCGGCAGGGCGGGGCCTTTTAAGCATCACAAATACATTTTAATTTCACCTTTTTGGGTGGAAGTTCTCGAAAATCAGTCCTACCTTTTTGGGTGGAAGTAACATAGAAAGTTCTGAACTCAGCTTGGTCCTCTAAGAACCTGACTTCCAACTCTGCACTAACACTGGGCTACCCTGGAGGGACGTCGTTGGGGCCACTAAGGTGCACAGCTGCTTATCCAGTGAGCCAGACCAGAGCTTCAAGTTGCCCATCACGCCGCGCCTCCGGCCACCCCTTGGCAACCACGGGGATGGGCTCCAGGACTCCCCCAGGACACAAAGTCTGCGGAGGCCATGCCCTTTAGATAAAAGGCACTGCATCTGCATAAGCTGTTTGGAGAATGACAAGGGGAAAGTCTCTACTGGTCTGCGTGGATGCGGCTGTTGCCCAAATATTTCTGGTTAGCCCTGCAGATGGGGGTGCGCGCTGGCCTGGGCTGGCCTGGCCACACGGCACGGAGCACACCTGGCCCCTGCCCTCGTGGGCGCATGTTCTAGAAGGGGAAGCTCGCTGCATAATATCTAACTAAAAACTGAATCCTGCTGAGGAGGAGAAAGCCGACCAGCGCCCAGCACAGGGACCTGGCAAGCACACACCAGTCCCTGTTCACACCTCAAACCTGGTTCCGCGAAGACAGAGCCCATCTTGGGACCTGCTTCTCTGACAATGCGGCCTTTTGTGTTACTTCCTGCAGGGGGTGGGGAGGGTCATAGATGACTTTACCCCAAGAAGAGGGATTTCTGTAAGAGGTCACTTCTGCCCCTGATGGCCGGTCCTGGGACAGAGGGGGTACATTCTGTTGCTTCCCAACCCCATCCCCAACTCTTTCCTGCCCTCTCATTGGGCCTTGGACTCTTTAAGTTCCACACAGAGACCTGGGGGAGTTCGCACACTGAAACAGATCAGGGTTAAGAACTCAAGTCCCCTCCTTTGGCCTTTTGGGAACCTCAAGTGACAGATCTGACCAACATGGGGTGTTGGGCTTTCTGCAAGCAGCAGATCCGAGGGCTCTGGGCAGCTGAGGACAGGTCATGGATTTTAGATGGGGCCAGTCTTGGTCTCCTGCAGGAATGGTTTTTCTGAGAAGCCCCTGCCCCAGAGGAATGGCAGGTGAGCTGAGGGGGGCTGTGGGCAGCTGCCTCCCTGGACAAGACGGGGCCATGCTGCGCAGACCACTCTCGCCCCGAGTTCTCAGTCTGTTCTCAACAGATCCGCACAGAGATCCTTCTAAGACACATTACATGGTACTTACTGTTCCTCCTCTAAAGCTTGCTGGTGACTTGCACTGAGAGTAGAAGCCAAACCTTCAGAGTGGCTGCAACATCCAACTCTGACTGACCCCGGCTTCTCCCTGACCCTCAGCCTGGCCCCTCTGGCCTCACCACCCCTTGAGCATGCAGAGGGTTCCGCCTCAGGACCTTTGCACAAGCCATTCTGATGCCAGTGCTCTCCAGAGGCCAACAGGCCTGCCCCTCACCTCCAGGTCTTTGCTTAACCGCTCCTGTTTGGGCCAGGCTTCCTGACCCGGATGTTTGAGCTGGGCGCCACCCACTTCCCTGCAGAACTGCATTCCCTGTCTTTTTTTTTTCTCCGCGGTGGTCCCCAGCTGACACTCTGTATGTGCACTGGCTTGTTGCCTGTCACTAGACTGTCACGAGTAAACAATCTCCCTTTGTTCTCTGCTAAGTCCTTTCGTGCCTAGAACAGTGCTGGGACCAGACAGCACAGGCCTCGGCAGCACGACGCAGAAAGAGGGAATGAACGCCAACACCCACACTGCCTTTCCAGCCTCAAATGTGGGCGGGCACCTCCTGCCTCAGCCTCCCGAGTCACAGGCCTGTGCCTCTGTGCTGTAGGAGCCCTGTTTGGGGAGATTATCCGATGACGGGTAAGAATGTTGGTTGCACATAGACGTCCTAGAGCATTACCTCTTTTAAAACAAAAGGGGGGAAATGCAGGAGCCCTGTTTGGGGAGATGGCTTAAATTGCGGTGGACTACGGGCTTTGGCTTTGGACATGTTTGGGCATTGGCGCCTTCCGTACTTGGCCCGGGATCTTGCGAGACTTGGCCGGAGATCTCGACGGGGACTTGAGCGAGATTGCGGAGGAGGTCTGGGCCATTTTGGAGGTTAGAGGAGCGTGGACGGCGTGTCGGGGTGTAGTTAGAGCCAGGGAGAAAAGTTGCCAGAATAAAGAGCTGTTTGTTTCCAGTTCGTCTCAAAACTTCTTCCCGCGGCTTCTTTGCTCCAAGCGGCCCATCGCTTCAGGCGACAACACTGTGCAGCTGTTGTTTTATAAACAAGTAGATCAGGCCCACGGTGCATCACCTAGGACTTCTAGTTCTCAAAGTGAAACACTTATAAAAGTAATACGACTGACCATCTTTCCCTGCCTCACCTCCACCCTGCTCTCCACACATCTGAAATTGCTGCTCTTCCCCAACGAATTTCTTACTTTTTAAAATTTTCTCTACTGGGGACTGAACCCAGGGGTGTTCTACTAGAGCCACACCCCCAGCCACACCTTCTTTTGAGACAGGGTTTCATTAAGTTTTGGAGGCCAGCCTCAAATGTGGGCGGGCACCTCCTGCCTCAGCCTCCCAAGTCACAGGCCTGTGCCTCTGTGCAGCTGCTGTTTTATAAACAAGTCGATGCTTTCACTGGTTTGAATAATATCTATTAAATCATACAAGTGCAACAATAAATACAAGTGGCACAAACAGGTCTGGAAACAAATATGAGGGGCCTTTGGCCAGCATTTAACTAGGCGGCTGGGAAATGAAGCACAAGGGCTCTCCCCGGGAGCGGTGGCCAGGACTTCAGAGGCAAGTGAGTGCCCATTAATATGGTAGGCTGGGGCTAACTAGAGGCTCATCCATGTCCTTTAGCCACAGCTGGTATGCTAACAAAATCTCAGCACAATTTCTGGAGCCACCCCACACTCCCAGGCCCTGTGCTTTGCAAAAGTGTCCCGAGCCAGTCCTCCCAGGGCAAGGGCACTCCTGGAGAGGCTGAGCCTGCTTCCTTCAGCAGAGGGCCCAGGCCGCTGCCCTTGGATTTCGTCAGCTGAGTCCCCTCACCAGGCAGCCCCGACTCACAGGCCCATGGGGAAATCACCAGTGCTGGAGCAGCCTCAGGCACGGCCCGGCCAACCAGGGCCCAGGGTCTAACAAGAAGGGGATTCCTTATCTCGAGCAAAACTGCGAAGACCCACACGAGGGAAGGTGCCCAGCGCCACGTACTGGGTGTCTCTGGAGAGAGGGAGCCAGGAGACAAGGTGCCAGGAAGAGGGTCACCCCATTTTTAGGTCCAAAAATTAGAGGACAAGGATTTAATAATCTGAAGGAATACTATAGTCAGAGGCTCAGCGGCGGTCAGACAGGCTGAGTCTTGAGGACTCGGGCGTGTGGCGTGAGTGCCAGTGTGGACACGAGGGGGGGTGTCTCCCCAACGTCTCTGATGCAACAAGCCGCCACACTGGGCTTGCAGCACAGCCTCCTGGGGCTCCAGGGTTTGGAGATGAGCTGTCACCGCCTCCTCTCAACCTTGAGCACCTCGCCTCAGGCACCGACCCTTTAACCTGTAGTCAACTGTTGCCGCCTGAAGCGATGGCCGCTTGGAGCAACGAAGCCGCGGGAAGAAGTTCAGAGGCGAACTGGAAACAAACAGCCCTTTTATTCTGATAACTTTTCTCTCTGGCTCTAACAACGACTTTAACACACACCACACACACCACCAAAAAATGGCGCAGACCCGATCAGCGAGATCTCGGGCCAAGTCCCGTGAGACTACGGAAGGCGACAACAGCCAAACATCTCCTTGGCCCCTAGTCAACCGCAATCTTAGCCATCTCCCCAAACTGGGCTCCTACAGTCAACTTTCACCAAGGAACCGATCCTTTCCTTTCTAGCAGATTCAACTGATCATTTATCCAAACAACGCTCTCTACTCAGTCAGTGCAATGAATTGCCCCAAGATTGAGATTTCAAACTCAGAAGTCACCAGTTAGGGTCGCACAGGTAGCTTGACTCTAGGACCCTGGTTTCCGTGACCCCATCATTCCACGGGGTCACACCTCATGCTGTAGGTGTGAGGAGTGGTGCACAGGCAGGTGCTGGGCTGCACCACGCTGGTCCTAGGCCACGGCCAAGTTCAGATTTCCTCCTCAGACAGATACACAAAGAGCAACAATAGACAAGTCAATGTACCCCAATTCCACCTGCTCTGCCACTCAGAAGTGTCCTCGACTCTCAAGATGCCCTAGACTGTGTCCGGGTGGTCAGAGGAAAAGGATAAGCATGAGCGAAGGCGTTCTGAGAGGTGAGAAGTATGGAAATACACCAGACTGTGAGTGAACAAAGGAAGAGAACCTGAAATTACAGACCAAAGTGATGAGTGGCGCGACACACGTTGCTCATTTTTCTCCCAAGACAGAATGGAGAACCCTCAGGTCTGGCCAAGACTCCTCTGAGACGCTGACATAATGAATATTTCAAGAGTCCCACCCCAGAGATTATGGCTTAGTAGGTCTGACACTTCCAACAAACCACCCAGGTGACTCTGCAGTAGGTGGTCCGCTGAGCCAGCATCAGCAAGACCACAGACCCAGCTCCTTCACACAGCCGGGCGGCACCCTCTCAAGTTCAAATTAACAGGACCGTTCACACTGGGTGAGCAAGACGCTTCCCCCACCTAATCACGTGTCCCACACACTCAGACCATAGCAGGCTCCACCTGAAACTTCAAAAATACTTGAAAAGGTGCAAACATATCATTAATTGCAGTGATGAAATAACTTAGCACAGCACATACTCTACACCCATGTGCCTTGCCAGTCTACTGAGACCTACAGTAGTGGCTGGTCCTTCCTGAGGGCAAGGTCACCAGATTCCATTTCACCAAACTCACAAGTGAAGACACTAAGTACATAAAACTCACTCCTACAAACCTAGGCGTGGCTATTAAAGAAGTTCTGAAAAAACTTCCAGAGCACTATCCCAAGTCAGGAAAGGAAACCCCTCAGCCCTGGGGCAGAAAGACCAGACTACAGCTAAGGGACCAGCTGCCCAAAGCCACCAGCTGTCACCTGTAAGCACCTGGCACCAAACACAAGACCTACTCTCCACACAGACGGAGGGATGAAGGGCGGTGGGGAAGAAAACCATTCTGCTTGAGAATTAAGGTCTGCCCTGGAGTCCCCACACTCCATTCCCTCCACAATTCAGTGTTGAATGCACGTTTAGGAGGTTAGGGGGAAAACCTACAGCCCACGTGTTTGGCACACTGGACACTCTCCTGTCTAGAGGTCACTAGCCTGGCAATGTCACTCACCAACAAAGAATCAACAGCAGAGACTGGGCTAGCGAATGGTGAGCAAGCTGGGTCAGAAAACCCCATTCTAGGACTACCACGCTTTGTCCCTCGGGGTGGATCCTGGGCGCTCTCAGGAGGCCCAGCCCTGCTACCTCGCTTCCCACCAAGGTCTGAGGGAGACCAAAGCAGGCAGGTCACACAGTCACCAACAGGGAGACGGCAAGGACAAGGTCCTTCCCAAGGAGGTGGCAACTCTAAGTCCCGTGTGTTGGAACTGCCCGAGGGCATCTCTTTCCACAGGGGAGTGCTGGCTGGTGGCTTCCAGGAAGGTGACATATCCTGAGTACAGAATTAGGCAGAGAGGGGGGAAACAGCGGGATCACAGCAGCAAACGCCTGGCGCTGCAGATGCAGTCCTTGTCCCTCATCCAAGGCAGACCCAGGGACACTGGCCCTCTTTTCCCACGTGTGAACTGAGCCCCAGAATCTGGCTCAACGCTGCACCCAGGCAGCAGCTCCCCACCAGGTGGAAAGCCACCTGCCCCCTGTGGCATGGGAAGACTTCTGTGAAAAGACGTATGAAATGCTGACACCAGCGAGCCAGCGCAGAGTCCCCTCCTCCTAACACCAAGCTGATGGACGCAGCTATGCCATGGTGGGCACGCCAGGCCAGTCTCCCAAGCTCACACAGAAGTGACCACTCCTAGGGAGGACCTCAACCCTTTACCTCCAGGTAAGTTAGCTGGCACCTCTCGTCCACTCGGGAAGGTCCCTTTGCTTCCTAAAGGAGATGCCACCAGGAGGCAGTGACAGGGGCGTGCCAGGGGCTTCCTTCTGTTCCCCACTCCCAGATCAGTAAACAAGAGGCAGAGGCATAAACAAGAGGAGACTGGACAGCCTGGACTGCACTCCCAGCCCCTCTGTAACCTCAAGCTGTTGAACTTTCCCTGGCCTTTGTTTCCCCATCTGTAAAATGGGAGGAGATAGGAGTGCTCACCTCACAGGGTCGGGTCGTTGTGAAGACTAATACCCACAAAGCCCTCCAAACAGTGGACGGTAGGGAGTTTCAAGTGTCAGAAATCATTCTCATGTGATTTCAGCAAATCAAGGTCCTTGGGCTGAGTTCTCATGGTTTTACAGAGCTAATGAACATGTCTTCTTCTGAACCCAGGCCTTTTAAAATTTATATTTGGCTCTGAAGTCCAAAACCAAGAGATATAAAAAGTTCTGTGGAGGAGTGATAGAATAAAAATGAATCATTTTTCTCACTTCAACTTGAAAATGATTTCCTGTCTTCACAGCTCGTTTCTCTATACTTCTGGTGTGTGCATGGGGTGGGGGGCAGCCATAGGAGGGGAGCAACAGGGGCTCAGAAATGAACAGCCCTGCTGAGGCACAGCGGCCCTTGTGTCACTGGTGGCAGAAGCAGCAGTCACAGGCAGAGGTGGGGATGTTCTGGCTACAGCAATCCAGGCTGTTGTAAAATCTCACACACAGCACATGGTGTGAGCACCAGCCTCAAGCTCCCACCAGACCCAAACTGGGATTCAAGAGAACACCTTTGAGTAACACTAATAATGAGAGCAGCTCATCTGTCATTAAGTGATGGCACTTATGACAGCAGGCAGCATCTGTGGTCTTTCAGGTGTTGTCTGATGTCTTTGCAGTGATCTTCTGTGGTCACATTGATCACCCCGATTTTACATAAAGAAAACTGGGTTCAGAGACGTTAAATAACATGTGGGGGGTGGGGGTGGGGTTAAGGTTCCAGAGTGAGCATGATATACAGCCAGAATTCAAATATTTTATTCAACAAGCATTTACTGAGCAACTACTGCCTGCCAGGCACTGTTCCAGGTGCTGGAAATGTAGCCCTCCCCATGGAGGGAGAGACGTGCAGTAGACCGTGTGAATCCTAACAGAAGGCACAGAAGGCTAGGGCGCTTTGCAGAACGCCGCGGCAGAGTACGGAGAGGAAGGGGCTGTGACCCACAATCTCAGCCTCCAAAAAGTAATCTTTTCTGTCTCTCAGGGCTTTTGGAAAGCGTGAGCATTTTTTCCAGTTGCCTACTCCAAAGGTTCCCCAGCAATCACCACCACCCAAGCTCATCCCCCACATCCTGCCCCTTAGTGGGGTGGATTACCAAAGCCTTGTGGCCGCTCACTGGCACCTTCTGAGGTTCACTACAGTGAGCACTTGAGTGCCTGGCACTAAGTAGCACTAGCAGTCACTGTCAACGCCATCCAGGACACAGAGCCACCTGGCCACCAGTCACTGAATACTTCCTAGGAAAACATACCACCTCCTAACACATGGCAGAGGAGGGTGTGTTTGGGGGAGCGGGGGGGGGGGGGGGAGATAGAGAGAGAGAGATATTCCACTGCAGACCAGGAGGCCTATTACAAAGGACACCCAGGGAAGGAAACCCAAGATCAGTAGTTCAAAGCCAATGCTAATTCCCACTCCACCACCTCTCTGCAACAAAACTGGGCTCTCAATGATGACATCAGCATCAGTCTGCGTTTGAGGGCCAAGAAAGTTGGTAAATAAAAATCACTCCAAAACCCAAGTGAACCAGGTGGTTTCCATGCTGCGTTGAGTGCAGTGGTTCTGGTTCCCCCTGACAGCTGTGATGTTGCCCCTCTTTGTCTGTAAATGACAACACTATCCCCTTCACGTAGGCAGATCTCAAAATCAGTTAAGCCATGTGATACACTCAGAATAGAGCCCCGCCCACAAGAATGGCCAGTCTACACCCTCCCCTCCCTTCACAGAGGCTGGCTGCATCCCGAGGGTACTCTCAAAGTCCCAGTACACGGGGCTGCTCTCTGGCCGGAGTCCATCAGACGTGCAGCCAGACACCCCGAGGATCCAGGCTGACAGCGTGAAGCTGTTTTCTGAATGGCTGATCGACCGAATCACTACAGGAGAATGTGCCCGAATTCACAAATCCAATAATAGCTTGGAAATAGAAGCCATCTGAAAATGCTCCTGCACTCTAGCTGGGCTGGCAAGGACTGCATGTGATTATAAAAAGCAAGTGAGAAGAGAATGTTACTGCAAGGAAAATTGAACCCATATGAGTTTTAAATAACTTCATCCCAATAAAGAATATTAAAATATTATATTTTGGCAAAATGAAGTACTAGAAAATCCAATTACTTTAAATTGAAATTCTACATTAAAAAATAAAATCACTACCACTATATCCCTATGGCCTAAACACCTTTTCATTATTCGCTTACCTGTGTGGGAAGTTCCAGATCTTTTTGAAATGAGCCCTGTTTTACATTTAGATTCAGTGCTAATCCTCAGCAGCCCTCTAAGTGGAATTCTAGATTGTACAGAGGCTCCTGTCTACACTGATATGGAAGTGCTTTTAGTTTAAATATGTTCCTGCTCAGAACACAAACTGTCCTTTAAGATCCTAAGACCCTGTCATTACCAAGTGACACTCCAGTTCTGGCTGCGCTCACTGAGTTACTCGGCTGCACCCACAGAGGGGCGTTCAAAAACGCGGCTTCCTGCGGCGGTCAGCTAGACACGGACAGGCACACTTAGGCACTACTGTCTTCCAGAAAATGTTCACCTGCAACTTCTGCCTGAATTTCCTATCGCTTTCTATCAGCAAGAATTGAAAAGAAATCCCAACCCCACTACTACAACAGCCAACGGATTTACTCTAATAACTAAGGTATTCCCAAGTCCCTTTTATCAGCTCACAATTGAATGTAATTTCTGCAACAGCAGCAAGTAATTTAATGCAGTCAGAATGGTTCTTCCAATTCTTAGTCTTAATCCAGAAAGTAAACGAAGCCTGCACACCCCTCCAAGCCCTAATCCTCTACTTGGAAAACAACTTGCTATGGGCAGATGTTTTATGGTACCCAAGGCACTACTTGCTGAGGTGGAAGGTGGGCTTGGATCATCCTCGTTTGGAATTATGACTCAGAAGGTCACATGTCTCCAGCAGTACCTGGGACTCGAGATGACTCCCAGCTGCCTTCTTTAAATCATTTTCAAGACCAAAGGGCATCGTGACAATGAGCTTGGTTTCTGCTGAACAGTCAGACTATTGATGAGGCAGAGGTTTTTAAAGCCAGTGTGACTGAGCTGAGCTGGCTGCCCCGTGAGGGGAACAGAGGCATATTCCACTGTGTGGAGGGAAAGTGGACAGGAGTCTGCTTCTTGCAGCCCCTGACTAATGAGCAGCCTCCCTGACCGGCGAGACTACCTCACCCTCAACATAACTGCCCCACTCAGTCCCGAATGTCACGAAAGCCTTTAATTGAGAAGATATTAAGGCCTGTATTTTGCAAATAGAAGAAATCAAACTCTAAAAACCCACAGATGATCAACAGGAGAGTGTGGCCTGGAAGCAGTTCAGATCTGCACTTGAGAGCTGTGGGTGCCCTGGGCAGTTCTGAGTCTGTTCCCTGCCTGCAAACGACACCAACCGCACAGGGTGTCGGTGAAGATTCAAGTTTTAAAAATGCTTAACAATATGAACCATGCAGCAAGCACTCAAAAACCACATTAAATTCACGCAAAATCTCCTCAGATCATTTCCAACAACTCTGGAGAAGAAAGGAGCGTTAAGAGTGGTCAGCAGGGGAAGAGTGGGGTGAGCCAGGGTAGGTGGGGGCGAACAGGGAGCCTGGGGCGCAGGCTCAAAAGATCAACGGAGGAGCAGTTTACGTTTTCCTTCCCTACATCACACCCACTCACACATCTCAAACTTTGTTCCATTTTTTTGACACTGAATGTTTTAATTTTGTCTAGAATTTTAATGGTAATGCAGAGGTCCTCTTTCCCAACAATCTGGATCTCATCTCTCTTATTATCTGTATTCCACAGCACTGTGTACTTAAGATTCTGCCAGCAAGGCGAGCCCTGCAGCAGGAAAGGTCAGGCAGCACCCGAGGTGGTGCCCAACAGTGCCCACCGTGGCGTGAACAAGCCAAGGAGAAGCTGCAGGACAGGCCCTGCGGTCGCTTTTCCCTCAGGCAAGCCCCCTTCTTGCCACCAGTGCAGTTTTGAGCCCAGCTCTCGAGATCATACCTGCAACCTTCCAACTAGCAAGAACAACAGCAGCGCCTGCTCTGCGGTGAGTATGAGGACAATGTGGCACCGTGAGGCTCAAAGAGGAACACAGGGTCACCCCAGCACTTAAGAGCCACACACATTATTTTTCCAATATAAATTAAAAAATGTATGCATTGAAATGATCCAGAACCTTTCAACAGACTGCCCAACCCTGTTTCTAATTCATTTGTCTAAATAGTCTAATTTTAAAAACTGGCTGCAGGGCCTTGAAACTAGTAGCTGTGACAAGCTTTCTGGGTGAAGTTCAGAAAGCACTGGGCTAAAGGGGCAGTGCTGCGGCTCCTCCAGCCTCTGAGAATGGTTGTCCACACTTTCAAATACACCCTTAGCAGGGCTGTACTAGAACACTCACTGAGAGCAGATCCTGAAGCAGCAGCCCCGGACCTGCTGGGCCTGCAAGGCTCACACAGCAACCCAAATGGGGCAGAGGTCCTTCCTGATCAGACACAGTAATTTGTTGGGGACTCCTTCAGTGAAGAGCAGACCTTCCCCAACCACCAGCCAAGTCCTTGGCGTACTTTCAATGTGGCCTGTATGTCCATGGCAACCCTCTTTTCTCACCTACCTGTGCTCTAATCCATCTTCAAGGTCAACTGCACTTATAAATTTTTTTTTAGCATGGCTTGGTCAATCTATTCTAAGTGAGCTTCAATATCAAATCAAAATCCACATAAATGAAATGTTAAATGTATCCAATGAGCCATTATTTTAGTGTCACCTTGACTTAGTATCACAGGCCTGCAGTCCTGTAGATGTCCGCCCTCAGACACGAAGCGAGCATCTTCCCAACCACCTAGCTTTGGGGACTTGTGACAACCTCACCAAAGGTTTCCAAATATAAAACATCAAAAAGGGTTTGAAAAGGACACCAAGCAAACATAAGCTCAGAGGTTCGGATTTTGTCCATTTTGTCCACAGATATATCCTAAGTACCTCAAATATAGCCTGGCCTCTACTAAGTACTCAGTAAACCAAGTTGACTAGATTAACCATTAGAAAGGACCTGAAGTCCTGTGAGCCCAGACAGGGATTTATCAATGGAAACCCTATGAGATGCTTTCAAACAATGGAAGTGACAGAAGGCTTTATTAGTTCTTAGATTTTTTAATAAAAAAAAAAAAAAAAAAAAAAAAAGTCCAACCCTATGAAGACTTTTTAAAAGCAACCAGAGGTCATTCCTAATCAGATACAATAATTTGTTGGGGACTCCTTCAGTGAGTAAGCATCTTCATTCCTGAGCTCACAGGCTCTACCACCAGGGTCGGGGACACTGAGGCCAACGAGAGACGCAGCCCACTGTCTGGTGTGGGGTCTGGCAGCATCCTTATCCAGTAAACACTCTTATCTAGGCCCCTTCCCGCTCTATGCACACAGAGCTCTCCAATGTTGACCCACCAGAGCACGCGGTGTCACGTGCCTATTTACTGAAGGCACAGGGACAGAAGAATGACAAGGAGATGGGCCAGGAAGGAAACCAGGTCTGCCTCGCACAGGAGGAGTGCTCCCCATCTCATCACACTCCTGACTCCACAGGACTGCCGAGTGTTCAGCGCTCGAGCAAGCACAACATTTAAAATTCATGCTGAAGACCATTTCTAAGCTTCCATCACCCTCGCTCCTCCCTGGGTTTTTCCACCATAGGAGCACACAGGCCAGAGAAGGCTGAGGGAACCACATGCCCAGAGGAGGAAGGAGACAGAGTTAGAACAAGACATGCTCGGATGCTGGACTGCAGGTCACTGCTCATATCCAACCACTTTCACCTGCAGAAATCAGCACTATGAAGGAACTTTTAACACAAATGTTATCACTTCCATTCATTCTCAGGAGATCCATAAAAATAAATCAACCCACAAACTAAACTGTCGGCAAGCACAAAGGAAACTATGACATGAAACCCTTTATTTATGTCACTCTGACTAAGTTCAGTTCACAGGGTACCTCTTGGCACCACTGGCCTACTACATGTCTACCCTCTAGATAGGACGTGACAACTGGAATCACAAATGTCCAGCTAATGCCAGACAGAAACAGGTGAAAAGAGGCCCCGGGGGTGACTACAGACCACACTGTTTAAAGCAAGAATGGTCCTCTAATAAGTCCTTTCATCCTCCTTCTAATGTGCTCCCAATTATGTACAAAATGCAGTCCTTTCACAAGTTTTTAGAAAGCTTTTATTGGTTACAATGATATAAAATGTATCATTCAAATTCTTCCCTATTAAAGTGTTTGCAGCAATAGCATAAAAAAATCTTTTTTTTATACATCTGTCAAGCCAATGATATATTTCATGCTAGAGGGGGAAAGTATCAAACAGCAGTCTTGTTTATAATTAATTCCTCTCTCCTTTTCAAGGCTACATTGGTTAAAATCAAGGAACAACCCCTTTTGTATGTCAAATCGTAAATTTTAATGTTTTCATTAGAATAGTCTTTTTTATAGCACTCTCCAACAAGAAGCAATAAAATAACTAACAGCGAACTTCATACAGGAACACTCTCCAGATTAACAATGCAAACAAAAATGCAAAATGTAAATCACATATAATACAATTGAAACGTCCAAAACAATTTAAATAATTTTAAATATTTTATTTTTAAACTGCTACAAATGCTTTATACAACATTTCAACATAAAGTCCCCATAACAGAAATGTAACAAAATGGGAATGATAGTGAAAGGGTTAAAGTGGCACGAACTCGCTAAACAAGTATTAAACTACAAATTTTAAGAGGTAGATTACTTTTTAAAGTTGAGAACAAAAAAACAGTATGAATAAAATCTAGCCATTTTCCACCAACTCGGTCATTAATTTGGGAGGAGGCATAAAAAAATGAATGGAGAAATGATACTCATATACTTTGGCAGAGGCCAATTTGTTGTTTTTAATCTCTATTACAGACTGCAGTGTAAAATCTGGTATGTAAATTCATTTTTACTTACATGTAGACATACACATCTCTACAGGCCTGGATGCATCTGTGCATTGATATATTGCTACATAGTCTCTCATAATATAATAGTTATAAATTAGTGCCAGATAACCATCTGAGAGGATAATGTCCATCAGGATATATAAACATGACACTATAAGAGGCATAAAAAAAGTCCATATCCAAACTGGTTTCCTCTCAGTTATGCTGGCAATCTGCTTGTGATTTAAAAAAAGGGGGGGGGGGATGAGGTGGGGGGTAAGAGATCAGCTAAATGCCTCTCTCTGTCTACGATTCATTTAGAAGAAAGGCATCAAGAGCTGGTGTGTGAGGAAAAGTTTTAAAATGAGTGCATACGAATCTGTCATCCCTGAAATCTACGATAACTACTGATAAAACAGAGAACTTGCTTTGCAAAGTCAAGTTCAAATCATTCCCTTGTCTGCTATGTGCCAAGATCAAGGGCCACACTCACATCTGAGTTACAGTCCCATGACGAGGAGCCAGTTCATCTAGCCCGTCTTACAGGGCCCTTCTCTTTGGATCTCAGTCACCCAGGAGCCCAGCACGCACACTGGGCGCCTCTGCAGGAGCAGATGCCTGACTCTAACCAGGGCAGCAAGAAGCCAGCCGGCCATCAGCTGTGTTACGATTTTTTGAGTCAGCTTCAACTGGTCTTGCAAGCTTGGTAGATTTCGTATCCTTTGCCGTAGTGCTTATCCTAAGTTGAGCATGCAATACCTTTTAGTCAATTAAGGTTTGTTTTGTTTGGGGGGCTTTTCTACAGGAAGTTCCTAGAAAATAAGAAAACTGAAGATAAATGACAACATAACATAACCCTGTATGAATTGACCATGTTAAAGAAAAAGGTGAGGCGACCATAAGACAAATGTTATCAAGACAGCAACACATAAATGACTCTGAAGGTATTCAGGAACTCAGGTGTCCCACTCCAAAGATACATGCTAAGAAAACTGCCAGTAGGACCATTTCCAAGCGGGACAGCAGAAATAGAGATGGGGAGAAATAGGTGCTGTTTTTTTGACTCAGTTCATTGTACATGGGAAAACCTGGTCTGGCATTTTATTTTGCTTCTGATCTTGATGTTTTCCTGGACTGGCTGCAGCGGGAACTCAGTATCAAAAGAAAAGTGTTGCTTCTACAGGAGTGTTAAAGAATGGAAAAACTCCCTGGGCAAAAATAGGTGACAGGTAAGTAGAAAACTGTACCCCTTTCCTTCTCTTGGTGTCTTACTAGAGCTGTGGAACTAAACCCAGCACCAGATCTGAATTCAGTGGCCCCAAGAAGCCCAAGGTAGGCGGTGACCTCTAACTCAGGGTAGGTCACGGCATTAATGAAGAGTGGGACCAGAAGCTGAGGAATTCTTCTCCTGCTCCGTCCCCTAAGGAAAGGATTTGGAACCCATGGCTTCTTTATTGCCTGAAAGGCACAATGGCTGGTGTGCTCTATGAAGTGATCAACAAACCAACTGCCAATCCCTGAGTGTTACCTGAAAAACCCAGCTACACTGATGTGGCTGGTGGCGGGCATACACTTGACAAACCATGGAACTCTCGACTGGCTTTCCAGTGTAAATCCTCTTAAGTGCTGGGGCTGTGTAAAGAAGTACCCAGGAAGAGGACGCGATGCCAGATCTAACACAACCCCGAGAACACAGCAGGGTAAGGAAAGCAGAACCACTGAACACTGAGTGAAAGCGGGCACTTCTCCACATGTCACAGTGCCCTGCATCATGGACTCACTCTGAACAAAATTTAGAAATCGCAATACACTAAAACAGTAAACAACTTCTTCTCAATATAAAACGACAAATATGAACTGGGGACAAGAGCCCCCCTGGCACAGTCCCAGGTGAGACAGTAACGGCACGCACACACATGCCCCCAGTCTGAATTTAGGAATTCCAGTACCTATGAAGTACGACAAAAACCAAAATAAACTCTTTGAAGGAATAGCCACTCTTGAATCCAGACATTCGAAATATGGTGTTCTGTTGAACATTTGTTTTTTAATTTCCAAAGTCACTTCATGAATTTACAGTCACTTGGTAAGCACCCTGGATAACACCCCTGGTCCTGCAGACATGTCCAACGCACAGTTCCAGCAACTCACAAGAGGTAGGAACAACTATCAGTGATGCCCGTTGCTACTGTCTACCAGTTAAGGCAACACCAATGTTTTCTTATCTGAAATTTCACTCCAGCAACATAACTTTGTCAACTACCAAACAAAGCAAAACAATTAAAATTAACTGGAGGAGAGAAAAGAATCAATCACTTTTTTAGTCACTTTAGGTTCTTTAAGGGTAAGAGGCTAGCACCAAATTGATGAGCTTCACAAATGCACTTACTCAGAGGGCTTTTCTTTATAGTATTTAATTTTTTCAAATCAACTTTATTCCTGAACTGTAAAAATGGGACCCAATACAAAGTGACCAATTCTTTTAGATAATATCTGAGACAAAAAGGATATAGTACCTTCCAACCACCTGGAAGGTATTTCTTTAGTAAGACCTGTGAAAATGACCGCATGTTCTAATAAAACAGCAACCTGAAAAGGACTCATTCTGACAACGTCCTGTTGGTATGGAATTGCCAAAACACACTGAGCACCCGCAGGCCCGCAGGTACAGTGCCAGAGGGAGGCAGCTCTTGAGGGCTGATGGGCTTATCCTAGCAGGGCTAACCTCCACTATGCCATGGCCAGAGACCACATGCTAATCACATCTACAGCAACTGAATATTTAATACTTTCATAAAGTAGCTTTTGAAAAAATCTGATCCTTTAATCCTACAGCAAATCATTCAAATCATTCAGGGCTACTGACCTCTCTACATCTTTATTTAGCCACGATTTAAGGCACACAGGCACCAAGAATCCTACCTGATCAATTAGGCAGTGACAACGGCCCCTTTGTTTCCTCATGATCTCTCCAAAACAGCAATCACTCCACAATCATCCTTTATTTGTTTAAACACCAAAGAATTTCCAGACACTAAAAATTACAGCCATGAAATCCCAGAGTTGGGTCCAGCTGCATATTCTAAAAAGACAAGGCTACAAAGTTATTTGCAGAGATGCCAGCTGATGACAATGACCTCACAGGAAGCTGACCTGTAGGTATTGTTTGTGAAACAGCAGGAATTCTGAGAATGCACATCAGCTCAGGTTAAGGGACTCAGAAAACCAGAGAAGTCAATGTGACAAAATTAACTGCAGCCCTATCTCTTCATCTGTCAACTGAGAAGCACACATGCCACTACAAATCCAAGATGAAAGACAGTAGGGGCAAAGGGTGCTGACCAATGAAGCTGACTTACCAGGCCACCACGCATGCCTGAAAGAACCTCAAGGTCCTGCCTCCCTGCAGCTCCAAGCACCCACTCTGGCTCCTCTTCCCCTTTGGAACCTGGCTTGTTTACCACCCGAGGGCTGAAAGTGGGGGATGGGGAGGAGGGAGCACAAGGTGATTTTAGGAAGCTGGTGCTTTGTTTTGACCCCCATGGCAAGTTCTTAAAATTCAAACACTGGCAGTAAAAAGAGAACATGAATAATAAAAGCTGTCCAAGTTATTAATGTTTATGTCACAGAACTACTAAGCAAGGTTGTGAGGTGATTTGCTAATGAACTCATGATCCACCTTAACCTATAAAATGATCTATGATCAGGGAATAATAAAGTGATGCTGAGATATTACCCAAGACATGAAGGAAGTTTGAGAGAACTTCATCTTTTCACATAGGGAACTTTTGAGAGCTTCTCCGTGGTTTCAAATTCAATTCATACCTGGCCCTATTAAAGAAATGGCACCACTTTGTGAGTCTGAAAGAAAAACTAATTATTCATCTCTACAGTGGCCAGAGCAGTGACCCTTTATGCCTACAACTTATTCAACAGCTATTTCTTCTAAGTGCTCAGGTCAAAATTTTATAGGAAAAGAAAACAAAACCCCCACGGGCCGGTCTACTCTTCTCCTGCAGGCCTCATCTCCCCGAGCTGAGCTTACCTGAAGTCCTTCAGCTCCTGCCTGACACTGCTGTCCTCTCTTCTGCTTTCACTCAGGTCAGCAGCAGCTGCCAGTTGAAGGCTTCGGGTGATGGGCCCCCCACTCCTTTCTCTAGATTTTACATTGAACCGGTCTGTTCTTTTCTTACTTGCCAAAGTAGACTTGCTTTGTAAAACAGCTTTGCTTTTTTGTACTCTCACGTGCAGGCTCCGGGAGGTCTTACTCGAGAGCTGAGCAGAATGATTCTTGGCCACAGCTTTGGGTTTTTTCCCCTCCACATGAGTGATTTTGGCCATTCTTATAGGGCTGGAGTTCCTTAAAGAGGAGGAGCTTGGTTTTTTGGACTTGACTGAAGCTGTGAATTTGACATTCTGCCTGGACCGGAAGGATGAGGAGGGCAGCGGAGACTGGGCAGGGCCTGAGCTGCGGGCGCGGGTCTTGCCCAGGGGTGCCTGTGTGCTCTGCATCTTAATCTCAGCATCCGCTGTCCGTCTGCGGTGGCTACTGCTGGTGTGTCTGTCACTACTTGCAGATGACGAGTGTCCACCTTTCTTAGATGAATGAGAAACTTTTTTTTTTGGAAGGAGAGAGGGGTTTCTTGGGGCAGCTGAACGCCGCGTGCTTGTTCAGGCTCCCAATGTACGTGAACTCCCGGCTACAGTAGGGGCAGATGTGGGAGGACGCCTCTGAGGAGCTCCGCAAGTCGGCCTTCTGCTTTGCAGATTTGTTTTTTTGAAGGATCGCTTTCTGTACAAGTTGGTTTTTCTTCTTCAATGCATTTAATTTGAGCTTATTCGGCGACATTTTGCTGAGCTCAACACTGAAGCTCAGTCTCTTGGGCTGCCCCATTCGCCGGAAGGCATTTTTTCCAGAGTTATCTAAGACTACCACTCCATTTTTTGGCTGCACAGTTTGTTTTAAGGGTACTGGATTTTTCTTCGGAGTATACCTCTTCTTGTCACTTGCAGAAGCACATGCCAGGATATGTTTGTGTAACTCGGGCATGTTGTCAACACCTTTTCCACATTTTGTGCAGCGAATGGCAGTAGTAAAAGTCTGTGGGATATTGTGGGTAGTGAAATTTGTAGCCGTCACACCAATACCCATGGGGTTGCGGTGATGGTACTGGAATGGAGGTGGTTTAAAGCTTGGGTAATGCTGATTGAGACCCAATCGGACATCAGGATCTTTTGTCTTTATTCCAGAAGCCATTATTTTTATGGTGGTATAAAGCTCTTCGGAAGAATCATTTAACTCCTCCTCTTCTTTGGAAGTTTCCAAAGGTTCTTCCGGCAAGCCCTGCATGTGCTCCATGTGGGCCTTGCTGGGATCTGTGAAGTTTTGGGGCCTCAGTGTCCCACTTTCAAACTCATGGTGCGTGCAAACCTCATCTGGGTGGAGATCCCGCTGGTGTTGCTGCAAATTGCACAAGAAAGCAAATTCTTTTTTACAAACAGAACACACAAAGATATTTCCAACTCCATGAAGCAAAAAGCGATGCTCTGACAAATCTGTCTTATCCTTAAAAAGCTGCACACAAAATTCACATTTGAAGGGCCATTCTTCAGCATGAACAGATAAATGTTTGGTTAGATCTTTAATGGAAAGAAAAGGTGATTCACAGACATTGCAAACAAAGTTTTTGCTGAATGTTTCCTGAACAGCATCCTGTTCGACTGCAGACTGGGGCTCTTCCCTGGCTTTCAGATCTTCTTCATTCTCTGGTTCCTCCTGTTTGAAAGTTATTGTGGGGAGAGAAGCCTCTAGATTATCTCCAGAGGAAACAACAGATGACACTGCTGAGAGAGGGGGTGGTGATGGGGATGAGGAGGAAGATGAAGATGAGAATGAAGAGGAAGAGGAGGAAGTGGAGGAGGAGGAGGAGGAGGAGGAAAGTGTTGGAGGACCAGGTGAAGCAGCAGACATGAGCTGCTCCACAGGAGGAATGGGAGAGGGGGAGGGGGACACTGTTGGGGACAGAATTGGGATAGGAGACTGGGCAGTGGCATTCGAGAGCGGAGAAGGACATGGGTGAGGAGATGCACTGGAAGAAGGGGCGGGGAGAGGGACGGTTGGAAGGAGGGGAGGCGGCGGGAGTGGCAACAGTCAACACAGGAGGGCAGGGGGTGGTGGGGAAGAGGGGTCTGTGGGGACCAGGAGAGGAGGCAGCTGACCAGAAGATGAGGAAGAAGTCTGTAGGGGAGGTGACGAAGGACAAACTTCAGTGGGTGATTCGATGGCAGGGGCAGAAAAACCAGAGTCAGGAACAAGGTCAGGATCTGGCTGGGCATCTAGAGATTTACAAGGGCTTGGGCTCCTGGTCACATCAGGAGTATTTTCTACAGGTAAATCAATGCCATTATATTCATTGAGAAGAACCTTCTGGAGCATGCAGGTGGTTGGCTTCTTCTTCTTCACAGCACCACAGGTAGACTGCGCTGAATGGTTTTCTTTCAACTCCTTGCCTTCAGAGTCGCTACAAGGCTTTCTATGCACGCTGAGATCCAATACAGACTCCCACTGGACCGAAGCCTTGCCTGTACCCTCAGCCTTCTGTTTGACACCGCTGGATAAATCCAGTGGCTGCTGGTTGCACACATTGCTGAAAGTAGAGCCGGCTGCCCACTCTTTCGATATTTTGTATTCATCAAAGCAAGGAGGGCTCCCAGTTTCTCGCTCATCTCTCCCAGACAAACTCCACGCTGGTGAGTCACTACGACTTTCTAATTTGGGTTTCTTGGAAGTTAGGACCGCATCTGTCCAGGCTGCTTTCCCATCACTTGGTTTCCCAAAGTCCCGAAGGGCAGGGCTGTGCTGTGGAGAGCTGGGTGGAGAGCTGGTCCGTCTCTTAAACCTACTCGAGGTCACGGGTAACATGGACGCAGGAGCAGACACACACACAGGACCTAACTTAGGGATTTCTGCAGGAGGAGTTAGCTTGTCTTGGGTTTGAAGAAGCTGTTTGAGCTTTGATGACAAATAAACACTCTTCTCTTTGTGGAAAGACACTGCCTCGGTCGTCGATACGCTGAGGGGCAGACTTAAGGAACACGAGGGTGCCGAGGGGTCAGAGTCTGTTTCCGTTTTAATTTTGGGGAGCACAGGCGGACTAGTAGTCCTCCGTTTCTTGGACTCAGAGTTTGTGCTGCTGGATGGCTCTTTAGGAAGCTCATCTGTTACAGAGACCTGTGTGGTCTTTATACTTTGAGTAATTTCCACTGTAACTGGAGTGAGCAGACAGTTTATGCCATACAAGTCCGCCGAATTAGACTCCATCTCAATCACATCGCAGTTGCTCGTGCTATTGTTAGTCTGGATTTTACCATCAATGTAGTAATTTAAGTTTTCAGAGATATTACTAGAAATGTCCATGATGTACACATCATCTGCCTCCCCTTCCTCCTCTGGCTCTGTGCTTGGTACATAGACGTTCTGGGCAGGTGGGGCCTGCTCTGCCTGCGGCTGTGGCTCCTCAAGGAGGCCTCCTTTTCGGCGCACACCTTTGGGAATCAGGTGGCGTTCGTGAACTCTGCGCTGATGCCGTCTCATATTGGTATGAGTTCCAAAAACCTTTTTACAATATTTGCATGGATGAAGTTCTTTAACTTCCCCATTCTCTTCTACAACAGAAGAATTTGCTGTTTCTTGGGAAGCTTTCTCTGAGTTCAGAATCAAACAGTCTTGCCCAAGATGGGAAGAATTCAATTCATCTTTAGGAGTGACATTTTCTCCACAAACTTTGCCATCAGGCAGGTCCTCTGATGGCTGTAGTGTCAGGTTGGGTTTTCGCTTTAACCCTGCTTCATGGCGACGCTCATGTCGCCTCCTGTTGATCTGTGTGCCAAAGGCTTTCCCACAGTACTTGCACTTGAAAGCATGGTTGACTGTAGACATGTGGATGTGCATGTGGCGTTCAAGGCCCTGCTTGGTGGTGAACTTCCTTTCACAGTGCTGACATGGAAACATGAATGTTTCAAATGCCTCACCATTGGCCTCCTCTTTAGTTTGGGGGATTTGGACAACAGGTGTCCCTCCTGGAGAGTCTTCAGGAGTTTCTTCTGAAATGCTTTTTGGTTCTTCTAATAAATCCTCTGGCTTCTCATCACACCGGATCTCTGGCTCTTTCACAGAGCTTTCATTGGACATGTCGCCTTCCTCCTCCCCATCTTCTTCCAAATCATCGTCTTCATCTTCTTCCTCCTCTTCTTCCTCTTCTTCGTCTAGATCATTCACCTCACAATCTGTGGCTTCTCGCTTCCCATCTGGCTCTGGCTGTGGTCCCTGGGCAGCAGGGGGGATGAGCAGTTCTGGTGGTGCATCCTGGCCGACCCCCTCCTGGAGAAGGGCTGGCTGCTCAGGGGCTGCAGCTGGACGCCTCTCTTCTTCTTCTTTGGGACCTGCAAAGTGCACAGAAGCAGAAGCACAGAGGTGAAGGCAAAACTAGCCACTCCTCGATCTATTCCTATGATTCTAGTCATTTCTCTTATTGCCTAACATGTAAGGGAAAGATGTATGATTACCAATAAATTAACTTTCAATTTATGTATTTCATTTGTAAAGACAGATTAAGATATGAGTCCAGGGCTGGGGCTGGGGCTCGGTGGTAGAACGTTTGCCTAGCATGCATGATGAGGCATTGGGTTCGATCCCCAGCACCATTTAAAAAAAAAAAAAAAAACTAAATAAACAAAATAAATGTATTGTGTCCATTTAAAACTAAAAATGTTAAGAAGGAAGGAAAGAAGGAAGGGAGGGAGGGAGGGAGGAGGGAGGGAAGGAAGGAGGAAAAGATTCATGTCCATTTCTTTCATTCATTCAACAGATATTCACAGAGTCTCTGCTTTATGCCAGGTGACATTCTGGGCACATAACAGATGAGAATGTCCACATTGCATTTACTTTTCTGCATTTGGTTACATGTATATGTCTGCTTACAGAAACTATAGTGCTTACAATTATGTTGGAATTGCTAAGATTAATTTTTAGGAATTATAAATTCCAATTTCTTATGATTACAAACTGAAACAAGAAAACTGCTAAACACGTCACCAGATTAGATTCTTGATAGTATGTCAAGTGGATGACCCTCTCTCTCCTCTGACAAAACTACATATTTAGAAAATAGAACACCTTCCAGAATCGTGTCAGAAGTTTTTCAAGTCCAAGAAAGGCTGTAGATCACCTCTTGTAAACCTGATTAAATTATTAAATCCGGAGTACACCACTGAAGGAAACAAAGCTCAACCTGGGGTAGATGGAAGACAGTTAACTCGCTCGTAAGGTACAGTTGGGAAGAGACCTAAAGAAAACAAGCCATGAAAATATTTAGGGGAAAAACATCCTCCGGATGGGAGAAACAGTAACCTGTAACCTCAGAGTCAAGATCATAGTAGAGGAAGTCAGTAAGGCCACCCTGACACAGAGGAGGCAAGGTAAGGGAAGGTGGTAGGAAGTGGTCAGGCTCTGAATATGTATTGTAGAAACAACGCTGACAAAATGTGCTTGTTGACTGGCTGTGGTGAGACGGGAGCCAAGGAGGACAGCACAAAACTAACAACCCTGTCCACTAAACTGTAGAAAACTGAGGGGAAGGGCTGGGATGGTGGCTCAGCGGTAGCGCACTTGCCTGGCATGTGTGCACCCTGGGTTCAATTCTCAGCACCACGTAAAGAATAAATGCAATACATTGTGTACAACTAAAACAAATAAATATTAAAAAAAAAAAAAAAAGAAAAGAAAAGAAAAACTGAGGGGAAGCAGGTCTGGTCTGCAGGTGTATGCACACTAGAGCACAGGGGGCAAGGGCTTACTTTGGGTGTGCTTAAGTTTAAGGTACCAAGGTAGATGTTCCAGTGAAAATATGAATGTTAGATTCTGGGCAGGGAGGCCACACCTCCCGGGTATGAGGTCACACCTCCCAGGTGCCTCAGGCTGACCAACTCCGCTGGCCAGCCCTCAGGTGCCCAACTGGACTAATTGTGACACATGCCCCCCACCCTTGACCTCCGGCAGCCTATGGAATTAGGGTCCCCTCTGACCACCAGTTCGCTACTTAAGCCTGCTCTGGACTGAAACCGGGCCTTGTTCTTCCTTTTCCCTTGTCCTTCCCTTCCCTGCCTTTCCACGCTGCCCATTCCCTACCCTTCCACGTGGCACCCTAATAAACCCCTTTTCTACAAGGCATTCCCGGTGTGGCTTTTTCCAATAATTAACAAGATAGTTTTCTACAAATCTTGAGTTCAACAAAGAGGCTGAGTCTAGGAATGTCCAAGTCCTCAGGATAGAGAAAGTAGTTAAAAGTAACAGACTGGATAAAGTCACCTAGGAAGTAGATGCAGATAGAAGCAAGAAGAGAATTGTGTCCCTGGTAACTCCAGTACTGAGAGAGTGGGTTGGCATCTGGAGAATAAAGAGTGTGACCCTTAGGCCAAGGAGAGAACAATCAGCTGATGGGCTGAGCAAAATAAGAACTAGGAACAGGACATTGCATTTGCCAAGCTGGAGGGCTGCTGATTGGGACAACAGCTGTAGCGGAATGGTAAGAACAAATGCTTAATGGAGTTCATAAGAAAACGGAGGAGGAGGAGGGAGGCTAGGCCTGTATGTAGCTCAGTGGTAGAGTGCTTGCTTAGCAAGTACGTAAGGCATTGAGTTTGATTCTCAGTGCCACGTAAATAAATAAAAACAAGGTATTGTGTCCATCTACAACTAAAAAATTAAAAAAAAAAAAGAAAAAAGAAAGAAAACTGAGGGGAAGCAGGTCTGGTCTGCAGGTGTATGCACACTAGAGCACAGGGGGCAAGGGCTTACTTTGGGTGTGCTTAAGTTTTAAGGTACCAAGGTAGATGTTCCAGTGAAAATATGAATGTTAGATTCTGGGCAGGGAGGCCACACCTCCCGGGTATGAGGTCACACCTCCCAGGTGCCTCAGGCTGACCAACTCCGCTGGCCAGCCCTCAGGTGCCCAACTGGACTAATTGTGACACATGCCCCCCACCCTTGACCTCCGGCAGCCTATGGAATTAGGGTCCCCTCTGACCACCAGTTCGCTACTTAAGCCTGCTCTGGACTGAAACCGGGCCTTGTTCTTCCTTTTCCCTTGTCCTTCCCTTCCCTGCCTTTCCACGCTGCCCATTCCCTACCCTTCCACGTGGCACCCTAATAAACCCCTTTTCTACAAGGCATTCCCGGTGTGGCTTTTTCCAATAATTAACAAGATAGTTTTCTACAAATCTTGAGTTCAACAAAGAGGCTGAGTCTAGGAATGTCCAAGTCCTCAGGATAGAGAAAGTAGTTAAAAGTAACAGACTGGATAAAGTCACCTAGGAAGTAGATGCAGATAGAAGCAAGAAGAGAATTGTGTCCCTGGTAACTCCAGTACTGAGAGAGTGGGTTGGCATCTGGAGAATAAAGAGTGTGACCCTTAGGCCAAGGAGAGAACAATCAGCCGATGGGCTGAGCAAAATAAGAACTAGGAACAGGACATTGCATTTGCCAAGCTGGAGGGCTGCTGATTGGGACAACAGCTGTAGCGGAATGGTAAGAACAAATGCTTAATGGAGTTCATAAGAAAACGGAGGAGGAGGAGGGAGGCTAGGCCTGTATGTAGCTCAGTGGTAGAGTGCTTGCTTAGCAAGTACGTAAGGCATTGAGTTTGATTCTCAGTGCCACGTAAATAAATAAAACAAAGGTATTGTGTCCATCTACAACTAAAAATTAAAAAAAAAAAAGAAAGAAAGAAAGAAAGAAAATGAAAGAGGAAGGAAAGATGAGGAAATTGTAAGCACCTCTTTCAGGATTCTCTGTAAAGAAAAAGAAACAGTTTAGTGGTTGAAAGGAAACAAAGGGAAAACAGAGGATCCTTCAAGATGGGAGCTATAACTGCAGGGTGAATGCTGTAGCACCACCTGCCCTGCAGCACCACCAGCTACACCTACAGAGGGGGTAGAGCTATGATGACTCTGCAAGCCAAGTAAACTCACTTTTCCTGACAGACAGCTCACTCAGAAGGCAATACACGCAGCACTAGGTAAACAATACCATCAAGAGACTTAACATTACCTTTAACATATTAAAGTGTATAAATCATTTTTACAGCAAAGTAAAAATTTCACTTTAAGAGAAGCTACACATCAGGAGCAGAGGCAACTATATAATAAATTAATGGTCGTGCTTATAGAAGTATGTGTGCTATGGAAGCACATGGAGGAGCAGCTGTTTCAGCAGGGCTAATCAGGGAAGGCTTCTTAGAGGAAGTCCTAAGCAGGCCCAACCTGAAGGGCCTAAGACTCAAAACAGAAGAGGCAACTCCAGCAAGGAGGAATCAAAAGCATGTAAGGACACTGTAAGCAAGCGTGGACTTATCTAGGGATACAGAGTAGCCAACAGTGTATTTTAAGGCAAGTGAGTACCACTTGGGAGATTCAGCTGCAGTGGGTTAAGGAGGGGCAGAAGAGTAGCCCAACTGACAACATACAAGAGGCTGTTGATGGACATGAAGACTACTCTGGAGCATGGGGAGAAGGAAGGGTTGAAAAGGCCAACTTCATGGAGATTTCTCAGGAAACTTGGAATGAAATCACCATTTGACTCAGTTATACCACTCCTCGGCATATACACAAAAGATTTAAAGTCAGCATATTATAGCAACACTGCCACATCAAGGTTTATAGCAGCTCAATTCACAATAGCTAAGCTATGGAACCAACCTAGGTGCCCTTCAACACACGAATGAATAAAGAAAATGTGGTATATATACACAATAGAATATTACTAAGTCTTAAAGAAGAATAAAATTATGACATCTGCAGGTAAATGGATGGAGCAAGAGACTATCATGATAAGTGAAATAAGCCAATCCCCCAAAATCAAAGGCTGAGTGTTCTCTCTGATAGGAAGATGCTAACTCACAACAGGGGAGTGGACAAAGGGAATGGGGGGAAGGGAAGAGGATGGGAATGGGAAAGACAATAGAATGGATCGAACCTAACATTCTATGTTCTTTTATGAATACATGACCAGTATAACTCCACATCATATGCAACCACAAAAATGGTACCTTATACTCATTCTACTGTCGTATAACTAAAAAGAACAAATTTTAAAATCTTTAAAAAAAAAAAAAAAAAAAAAAAAAGGAAAGAAGAGAAAAAAAAGAAAGGAGGAAAAGGTCAAGTGCTACAAGCTCTTCAAAGGCAAATATAAATACTAGTTCAATTATCTGGTCTTAACCCTTTTGTTATTTCCTAGAAACAATAGACTTGGGAAATCATTTCAAGGGAAACGGTAATGAGGGAAAAATAATTGTCCTGAATGACTGAAGGAGGGGACCGCTGTATTTTTTTTTAAAAATGTCTGCTGCATTTAAAACACTTTTTTTTTTTTAATTTTAACATTTAGGCCGGGCGCAGGTGCACACTCCTGTAATCCCAGCACTTGGAAGGCTGAGGCAGGAGGATCACGAGTTCAAAGCCAGCCTCAGCAATAGCGAGGCACTTAGCAACTCAGTGAGACCCTGTCTCTAATAAAAAAGGGCTGGGGATGTGGACCAGTGGTCAAGTGTCCCTGAGTTCAATCCCCAGTACCAAAAAAAAAAAAAAAAAAATTAACATTTAACATTTTAAAAAAATGTTTGCCACACAGGTAAAGGAAGTCCTTTTGAATTTTTGTATTGTTCAAATAAATGTTTAAGCAAATCTGCTATGAGGAGACAAAACTTAGTTTTATGAGGCTCTGGGAAATAAACTTGTCTCATCTATCCCCTCTCCCCGCTGCCTCCCAAAGAGTAGATATTTATTTCTGAGGTAAGCACAAAGAAAGGTTCTGGTATAGAAATGGGAAGATCTCTGATCCCCATCAATTCCTTTTGTCTTAAAATCAAATTGACCTCCTCTTACCTGACTCCCCAGGCCACCCAATGAACTCATCTATTCTTGCTTCATATAAGGGCACAGAAGATAGCAATTCTTTATGAATACCATCATCACAAACAGTGCTGATAAAATGGCTATAAAAGGCAATCAAAATATTTTGAGTTGTTTTCTCTACAAATGTTTCTTGAAAGAGTCACGAGCCTGTATTCTGAAATTTGTATTTTGAAATTTCTGTTGTCTCAATGAACAACTCTTGAGCAAGCTCCAGTCTTTGCACATATTTGCCCATAACAAATTTAGACACCCCCCCTTCATTTCTACATCAATAGTCCTAATACAGTGATTGAACTGCATGAGCCCAGAGCAACTTGTCTTCTAATACTATGAAAGACCAAGAATATCAAATCATTTAAATTACTGATCAATGAAATTATGAACTCAGAAATATAAAACATCCTAAAATTAGAGTTGGGGCTGTAGCTCAGTGGTAAAGCGCTTGCCTCGCATGTGTGAGGCACTTGGTTCAATCCTCAGCACCACATAAAAATAAAGATACTGTGTGTCCATCTACAACTAAAAAAAAATTTTAAATACCATCCTAAAATTAAAGTGGATAAACCACAAAGTGCATATCAAGATAAATTTTCACAACATAATTATGCCCTGTGTAAGCACTGCACAGATCAATAGTGGAACACTGCTACAATCCCAGAAGCCTCCTTATATGTCCCTGCCAGTCTGGCTCCTATCACCATAGATTTGTTTTGATGACTTTGAACTTTATATTCTTTATCAATGCAATCACATAGTATGTTTCATCCTATTTATTTATTTATTTATTTATTGGTACTAGGGATTGAATCCCAGTGGAAAGTGGAAGGTTCTGTTAGACATATTAAATTTAGACAGCTTTTTTTGCTAAATATCTTCATAGTTCTTGGATGAGTCTCAGCAGGGCAAACCATGGAGTCACAGAGTTATCTGGTAATACATACCCAAATCAGACAAGTCCAATGTCACAGCTTACCTTCCACAGAATCTCTCATATTTGCAGAGGTGGAATCTGGCTCACTTGTCTTCGGTGCTATGTCCTGGCTTTTGTTTCCTTTGTTTTTATTTTCTTGGGATTTTTTCTTCCCTGCAACACAATATTTATTCACTATTCATTATCATTCTGGATTTTTAGAGAAAACCATTATTAACCCAATCATAGCAACTGTATTTTTAGCCAATAAACACTCTGCATTCTGAAAGAAAGAAATGAATATAAATACTCTTTAAAGTCATATGGGGGAGGGGGGCCATAGGTCCTTTATTTTTTTTAGACCTTGGTTAGTATGTCTCTCATATAACAGCTATCCAATTAATAATAATATATCTTCAAAAAGTTAACATTATTGATGTCAAACAAAGTAATAACATTGAGTTTTAATACCACACAGATAATAAGAACTGGCAGTTATCTGTAAGAAGCCTATTAGAGAAAAAAAATGTAGTATAACTTGGGGGCCCTTCTGGTTAAGATACGATCACTCATAACTGTTGAAGCAAAATGGAAGCAGAGATTACACTGAATTAGAAGGGATACACATGCTTATGTCATTATTGTCTCAAAAATCAAATGAGGAATAATCATAAATAATTCACTGTTAGCCAGCATGGTCCTCCGAGGGCCCTCAGGGATTCCACTCTAAGTCCAGCGCAGTTCAATATTTCATTAGCAACGCAGAGGATGAAATTCAGGGAATACTAATTGCATTCCAAGTGATCCCAGTTTAGAAGGTAAGATTAAAATGCAACATCTCTTTGAGAAGCTAGAATAATGAACTCCTGAATGTGCTCAGTGGACATATGACTGGACAGAAAGGAGTACCAAGTGACTGCTGGTTTAACAAGCTCCATCTCTTCACGATTAGATCAAAACTACTAACTGTAATTGTTCCAATTTTTAGATTCCAAATTTCTTTTTCATGGTAACTGGTGTTTCTCAGTCTTCAATCCAGATAGGCTCCCACATTCTTCCTCCCTTGGATACTTCCTTCCCTTTCTGCACTGATCTCCCCAGACCAACCCCAGATAACCCTACAGCTACCCTGCCTCTTCACAACAGGCCTCTTGCCACTATTATCACCCCATTAGCAAAATGAAAATGATAAAACACTCACAGCTTCTGGAACACATGGAAAATGATATTCTCCATTACAGAGAATCACTACAGAGGAGCAAAATTAGCTAAAATGTAGACAACGGATAAAAGTGGGGTCAGAGACACAAAATAGCATCACTGAAAAGAACATTCAGATTACAAGTAGAGAACAAATTTAATAAAGTACTAAACCTAAAAAACACCACTATATTTTTATAAAAATTTAAGAGATGTAGCAAAAGGGGGGGGGGGGAATTTAATAATTCATTTAGCTCATTAGCCTTAATAAGTAAATTCAATTTTTTAAAAAAATTGTTTAATTGTAGATGAACACAATACATTCTATTTTATTTTTTATGAGGTGCTGAGGATTGAACCCTATGCCTCACACGTGCTTGGCAAGCACTCAACCACTGAGCCACAACCCCAGGTGCTTAGTAAGTAAATTCTAAAATATCATTTTAAGGACCTAATTCTTCATTCCACAAACTTAAATACACCTACACTTAAATACATTTCTAATAACCTGTTCATCCATTAAAGTCCCGTGTCAGTTATGATGGAAATGGGACACAAACACATAACACTGGAACCACATTCTGGTGCAAACAGAAGTTGCAAGTTTGCACAGATGGCTAATTCATGTTGCCAGGTGAAGAACTATAAATCAAGGGGCACAATCAGAGAGACACTTTTCCACTTGGGAAAGCTCTTAAGAGGCTTTCTCCTTTTGTCAACCTAACAGCACTTAGCCTTAATCTGAGGGCTCCAGTTAGTTGTTTAAGGGAAGCTGGATTCTCTCTTTCCCATTTTCTTGACACACTATAACCATTCCTGTGTGGGATGCTCAGTCTATTATCAGATCACTGACACCCAACAAAGTGCATGTCACTCACACACATGCAAATATAAATGGTTCTCTGCCTATGAGTACAAGCTAACTGCTCTAGTCTCTAGAGCTACAGCTCATGTCTGAGAACACCCACAGCTGCTTCATCACTGCCTGGTAGTGCCCTCAGGCACTCCATTACAAAGTTAAGATTCAGAGATGATTTTCCCTGAATCAAAAGACATCAGTACCAAATCAGGTACCCCAAGCAGGCCAGGGAATGTGACCTTTTCTTACTGACCACTTACTTTGTATGAGGTTTTAAATTAGAGAGGTAGTCTAAACATGGCCTCCTAGCATAAACCTTATAATGTAAAATTTAACAGAAAAACAGATGACAATCTGTTGTTAAAATAACCCTTCCAGAGGCAATTCAGAGATTTTCTACAATCTCAAGTGCCATACAAACCCAGTTAAAGGGTCATGCAAAAAAACACATAGACTATTAAATAAAATTTCTAGACTTCCCATTATTATAAAACAAAGCACAATTTTAATATTACTATTAAGATGTACTCAAAATGTATTGGCATAACTACCTAAAAGATAAAGTGCTATTTGAAGTTTTTATTCCCTAAGTTAATATTAGAACGCCTAGCTGGTACTGAATGTCAAATGTCCCTTTTTGGACTCCCCAAACATCAGTGAGAAGTTCCTTTTCTCTCCACCCCCCTCCCACCAAGGTGTGCACTTTAAAAGGCATGACTATGGAAACATAACCCACCTTGGAGAGAAACCACACACGGTAGGAATATCTTCTGTACGCTGTGCAGAGAACCAACAAGGGTACCCACCAAGATGGCTGCAAGATACCTAGGCATCTTCAATTGCCACATCAATGACATTTAGGGTCAGAGAATTCTCTGTCTTAGGGGGCTATAGACGCATTGGTGGTATTTTGCAGCGCCCATGGCCTTTATGTGCCAAATGCCAGCAATGCCCCCACTTCTAGTTGTGAAAACCCCAAGTCTCAGGACACGGCCAAATACCCCTTGGAAGGAAATCTTCCCAGAAAGAGTCACTGGGCTACACCAACATACTGTGCTGTGGGGTCACTACAAGCTAAGGAACTCTGTAGTCTATATATTTATTAAAAATAACAGTAAGTACTTGTGTAACACGATAAACCAATTCTAAAAATGAACAATTAGATTTACCACCAGAGTAATTTGGTAAATGTGATAGATTCAGTATGAGAGACAGGTGTCTAGCATGACTCTTATCATTCATTCATGAAACTGAGATATCTGACACACATTATTTTTTCAGTCTTAATCAGAACAATCTGTTAATCAAGACACTTTGCATTAGGGCCTCAGAGCAAAGATGAGATGGTCATCAAAACCAACTATCCTCTCTGCTCTTTTGTGGAAACAACTGAAGGCTGGGGCCACAGTGGCACAAACCAATCTATGACAGGACACAAGTCAGAACCAGGGGCCCTGCTCACATTTACACATGCCTGGAGTGACAAACAGCAAATACTGATGGAGGAGCCTGCGACACTTCCTCAAATCCGTTAAGTTCCTTCCTGATACTTGATTTTCATTGTATATGTCATCCAGTTAAAAGAAAACACAGCCAGGCATGGTGGCACAGGCCTGTAATCCCAGAGGCTTGGGAAGCTAAAGCAGGAGGATTTGAGTTCAAAGCCTGCCTCAGCAATTTAGTGAGGTGCTAAACAACTCAGTGAGACCCTGTCTCTAAATAAAATACAAAAAGGGGCTGGGGATGTGGCTCAGTGGTTAAGTGCCCCAAAGTTCCCCAATCCCCAGGACAAAAAAAAAAAAAAAAAAAAAAGAAAACAAACCAACCTAGCAGAACTTTTACAAAAGGGCAAGGAGGCTAGTCAGCCTCTGCCTGCAGGCAAGAGGCATTGCAGGGAGCCTGGCAAGTACACAAGTGCACTTACCCTTGGGTTCCTGCAGGGTCCTACATGGTGCTACTGCCAGCTGGCTGCTCCACTTGGTCTAGACAAGAAAGATACAGGAATGAAATACAAGAAAAGTGAAATGGAAATGACCACAAAGAATAGCATGAAGGACAGAACAAAACTTTATGTACAGAAGGAAAGGAAATAAACACACAGTGATGAAGAACAGTGAAGGAAATACAGTAGTTATCTACTGCATCAAGGGTTTCACATTTTTAAAAATTTCAAATTGTGTACTTAGTTGCTGAGGCCAAGACCAGTGCAGTATACTCATTCTCAAGCCTGTACCAATGCCCATGTTATTACCTGATGCCAGCACCACTTAAAGACTATTCCACTAGAAGACCCCAAGTCCCAATCAAGGTCACACAACTGCGTTAGTTCTGGAGCCAAAATTAAAACCCAAGGATAATAACACTAGAAGTGCTCTTTTACCTACTGTTATTTCTTAAGACCAATAATGGTTTAATGAGCACACCTTACTATTCTTTACAAAACATTTTACACATCCATTATTCCAACTGGTAACTGAAATTAAAATTGCATAAAGACTTCCACTATATTTACAGTAAAGGAACAATCAAATTAGAATGCAGCATTTTTCTATTTTAATTTTATCCAATGTCAAAAAAATAAGTCAATTGCACAGAACAAATATAAAACAAATGTAATTCACCTAAAGTAATATCAAAGAATCAGAGTTTTCTAGTGAAACAGCTACCACAGAGACACATGGGAGGCCATAATGACTATTTTCTTTCTTTCTTTCTTTCTTTTTTTTTTTTTTTTTTTTTTGGTACTGGGGATTGAACTCAGGGGCACTCAACCACTGGCCCAGCCCTTTTTTGTATTTGATTAGAGACAGGTCTCACTGAGTTGCTAAATGCCTCGCCATCACTGTGGATGGCTTTGAACTCGCAACCCTCCTGCCTCAGCCTCCCAAGTGCTGGGATTACAGGCGTGCACCACCGCACCTGGTTCATAATGACTATTTTCTTAGACAATGGATGGCATTATTCCTGGTGCCTAGGGTGCAAGTTGCAAAATCAAAATTGCCTAAGGCAACATATAAATAATTTCACCTACATTTGGTTTATGTTCTACTATTTGAATAAACTAGACAAACACCAGGAAATTCTAGAGACTGTTTCACTTAAAAATGTTCAGGTAGCATAGGGAATGCAACATTTTAGAGTATTGCTCAAGTTACATTAAAAATTCATCACAACAGTGAAGTCTCATGCATTTGGTGATTTAAGTGAATTAAATTTAGAACTCTATGAAACTCTATGTGTGCTGCCTCCGCACTGGGAAACACTCCAACCCTGAAGTACAAAATCAGAATTAAGTATCAGAGCACAGAAGCCAGGTCCACCTGATCATCTTCTGGGGAGCTCCCTGTCATACTCAAGATACACAACTGATTTCAAATCAGCAGAGACTGCCTGTGAGGGTTCCACAACTATGCATTAAAGGTCACCCAGGACCATGGGCTGCCCTGAACAGGATCACTACTGTTCCCTACTACTCCCAAGGGTGGGCTGTGCCTGCTGCCTCCAGTGCCTCCACCCCCCATCCCACACCATCCCACCCCGCCTTTCCTCTTTGCAACTGAACTTTGGTCCTTTCCATGGAAAGAAACACCACTTCCATGGTTACCTCTGATCTTATAATTACAAATCCAGTGTTTCTCCACTGGCCCCCCAGTTTCTCCCTCACATGTGACAGTGCTGTAGATCTTCTGCTCCTGCAATTCCTCTCCCCAGGTTTTTAACACTGCCCTCCAGAACCTCCCACTTCTACACAATCTTCCTCTGCCTCCTGCCCCTAGAGGACAGGGTCCCTCATCAGCAGTGGAAGCTGGAGGCATCCACCATATCCCATTAAGTTCAACACACATGCGGAGCTAAAGCGAAAGCACAGACGCTTCAGAGAACACGCAGACATGGGACAGTGAGATAAACTGACTACATTAAAAGATGAGAGAGAAGAACCAGGAGACTGTGGAGCAGGAGGACCCTTGAAGATCACCCCAGTCAGCTTCCTGAACCCCCCCCACACACACACACACACCTCTCTGAGCTTCACTGCATTACAGGAATGGCTTGGAATCTCACACCAAGTCAGTAGCAAAAAGGGGATTTCAGTTCCCACCAATCTACCACTCCAGCTCTCACATTCAAGCAGTTCTGTTAGGAACACTTTCTGGGTTCTAATTTCACTCTTAAAAAGGACATAACAAGGGGCCGGGGTTGTGGTTCAGTGGTAGAGCACTTGCCTAGCATGAGTGAGGCACTGGGTAAAAACAAATAAAATAAAGGCATTGTGTCCATCTACAACGAAAAAATATATGTTTTTTAAAAACGAACATAACAATGTCACCTGCAATTCAGGCAAGTATGAGAAATTATTTAGTGTATATAAGCTCATCACACATCTTTTCACATTTCTGAGAGCCTTTTTCACGAAAGCAGAGCAGTTGTAGACTGCCATCAGTCAGTCAGTCATGCACTGCCATCTACTTTAGAGACAAACTTAAGTTCCAAAGGCAAGATGAAAGGCATAAAGTTAAATGGCTTCTTTATAAGATTTAAAAAAGGAAAAAGCTGAACTGTCTACTACACTGTGTCAGGAAGGGGAATGAATAATGGCAAAAGTTGTCACATTAAAGAACAGCCAAATGATGTTATATCTGAGACCATAAAGGAAGGGCAGGAGTTAAGGAGACCACAGTACTGTGTTAAAGTGGGTATGGTTCAACATTCTGCAGTTCCTGTGATAAAAGAGGAGGAGAAAAGGAGGAAACACAGAGACTAAGTTTAAAGAATTACCAGTCCCTCTCAATATCCATAATGTAAAGCTACAGTAGGTGCCCTGGAAGTCACCCAAAGTCAGTGCAAGGAGAATCGGGAACCCTGGAGAGCAGGAATAATGGCAACCAGGGTTTCCAAAAAGGTCAACAGCATCACATGTGGTAACAGGGTCAGAAGTGGCCACTACAAGCAACCAAGGTGAGATCAGTGGGAAAATGAGCCACCTGGGGCCAGGCCCTCTGGGTCCTTTGCACTTGATGCTGTGACCGTTGCTTTTTTATGAAAGTAGTGTGCTATACATTTTCTACGCTTTTTCTTTTCACTGAAAATAATTTTGAAATTTGCCTGATAGCAAAAAAAAAAAAAAAAAAAAAAAATTCTACTAAGCTGCTTTGGCATAATTAAACTTTATTCTGCAGTTAAATTCACCAAAAGATGTCTGTAATCTTGGAGGCAAATTATAAAAACAAAACCTCTATGGTTATAAGTTGCACATGGTATTAAAACAGAATTCTAGGCTTTGCTTCCAACAGAAACAATGGAAAAGTTCTGGATTCTGCAGTTCTGCAGATTGCAGTATAAATTCCTGAAATGCTTGCTCCTGCCAGGGGGCTGTCGCTGAGCCTTCCCTGTGAGGGCTGCAGGCCCCCTCTCTCCTCCAAAGCCAAGCTGATGGTAGGCAGCAACTTCACATCATGCTTCAAATTTTTCTTAAAAAGGTTTTTATAGTGGCTTTGACTGGATCATTCCAAATCCTACCCAAATCCTAGGAAGAACTCTTCAAATAAACACTGGCAAATTCAAATTTTAAAAACCACTGTTTCCTTACACTTTTTGGAACTTCAAAGACTCATGGCATGAATAAAATTATTTTAGAGATTAATTAACTATCTCAGAAACTTAAGCAAGCTGCTAACCTGTTTTATTTTATAGATTAATGTCTAGGTTTATTCTCATTGTTTTCAGTAGCCTTTATTTTGCAGGGGGTGGGGGCAAATCTGAAAACTTTAACGTGAAAAGAAGAGGCAAGGAAAAGTGAAGGATTCAATTCAAGTCTCAGTCCCCTGTTGCCAAGCCAACAGGATGGGAGCTGCTGCAGAGGTGTGCATTACAAGTGCCTGGAGACCCCAAAACAGAGGAGACACCCCCCAGAATTGGTTCAACGGTCCTTCTTTCCTTTTCTCAAAGCTCATACAAATTTTACAATACTGATGATGTAGTTGATTCATCAGTATTTAGTTCAAAAATAATTTCAGTAATAAAAATTTATACACATAAATTTGAGACAAAATACAATTAAAACACTTAAAATTCATGCTTTACATTTGTTTATAAAAATGCCCATAGGAACAACAGTCATGCCATAGCACTACTTCATTACTAACACCAGGCTACCGTGTATTATCCACAGATATAAACTCCAAAGTGAACCAAGAGGAGACACATTAAGAAGTTGGCAGGTGGTTCCCAGTGATGTAATGATTGATGAGGGTATATTTTTCCCTATCTGTATTTTCTAAGATGAACATTTGGTTACACCATGCAAAAAAATTAATAGATAAATGATTTTTTAAATGCCCATAAAAAGCAAAATTAATGAAGATAATTGAAATCATTTCTGCTGGCTGAGATTACCATGTACAATTTTATCAAAGTACAATTTGGACCAGGCCTCAAACTTTCCACTGGGCCTGCAGAGCAGCAAGAACTTGCTCAAGTGCTTCTCTGTTCTCTAATCTCCTACCTATGCACCCAGTAAAACTGTTTTAAAAAATCACTATCTTCAGAAACATCAAATACACAACACAGTTATAAAGTCTTAAATGGAATTAAAAATATTCTTAGCAGATAACTAGCCACAGCTGCTTAAGCATTCAGCTTGCCTTCTGTTCTTTTGCCTATGTAGCACATGACTTCAAAAATTAATTTGCCTCAACCTTTCAAACAGATACACATTTTGTGGTCATCTTGTTGTTTCACTGCCCTTGGCTAGTACTATATCCATCACTATTTAAATAAAATATCTAAACAATCAGGTTGAGTATTAACCTAAGCCTCAGGTCTTACTCATCAACTGTGACAAGCACAGAGTACTGTTTACAAGCTTTCATTCCGCTTTTCCTAAAATGCAAGAGTAAGCATCTGAAGGTGCTGCATTTTGGCAGAGGTTTATGAAAACAGAATTTACACAGACAAACCACCTCATCACTTGGACCTACCATGAAGTGAGGCACTTTCCTTCCAGTGTGACTCTGCACCAGTGCTGTGGACAGATCTGGTCCCTCTGTGGCAGCTCTCAACTGCCATTCAGCCCCATCACGCCCTGCTGCTGTGCCCCTATCAAAACTAAGGACAACACACATCGCTCCAGAAGGAAAGATCTCAGACTGCTAGGTTCTTCATGTGCCTGTTGGCTAAAACAGAATTGTCAACTCTGATAAACTCAACACTGCTCAGGCTGTCTTTCAAATATAAGAAGCAGAAAATAAGCTAAAACACATCCTATTTATTTATTTATTTATTTATTTATTTATTTGGTGCCAGGGATTGAACTCAGGAGCACTCGACCACTGGGCCACATCCCCAGCCCCCCCTCCCCCCCTTTTTTTTTTTGTATTTTATTAGAGACAGGGTCTCACTGAGTTGCTAAGTGCCTCACCATTGCTGAGGCTGGCTTTGAACTCACGATCCTCCTGCCTCAGCCTCTCCAGTGCTGGGATTACAGGCATGCGCCACCACACCCAGCATCCTCATAATTTTTTAAAATTACATTTAAATTAAATTTCCATTTTTTCCTCACAGATCTCCACCTAAAAATAAATTCTTCTAAACTACTCAACAATGTATCAATATATCTCATCCTCAGGTGTGCTCACTTATGTCAGCTTATGATTCCACTTTAACCCAAGCTCCCAATCCCCCCCCCCTTTGGCGGGGAGTGGAGGGAGAGCAGGATACTGGGGATTGAATTCAGAGGCACTCAACCACTGAGCCACATCCCCAGCCCTCTTTTGTACTTTTTAGAGTTAGGGTCTCACTGAGTTGCTTAGTGCCTTGCTGTTGCTGACAATGGCTTTGAACTCACCATCCTTCTGCCTCAGCCTCCCGAGCAGCTGGGATTACAGTAAGCTCCCTATTTTTTTTTAAAGATGTTTATGGACCTTTATTTTATTCATTTATTTATAATGCAGTGCTGAGAACAGAACCCAGTGCCTCACACATGCTAGGCAAGTGCTCTACCAATGACCACAACCCCAGCCCCAAGCTCCCTATTCTTGCTAGAAGAATTCTCTGATGTTTCCTAAAGGTTCCAGGATAATGATAGAGAAGTATTTTGATAATTTTTCTTGGGTGCTTATTAGCTAAACTTTGTTAAGAGCTACAGGGAATATAAAATATATTCTCTGCAAAAAAAGTAAAAGCCCTACTAACAGTAAGCAAATTTGAGTGGAAAAGATGGTCCAGATAATCTGTATTCCATTAAAAATAAAAGAAAGAGAAGGACAGGATGAAAGAAGAATAAAGACAGAAAGATGACAGGAGGGAAAAGGGGAAGAACAGGTGGGGGATGATATGAGGGACCACAGAGCCAGGTACAGCAAGTACTCCATGAGTGACAGCTGGGCCACCAGTGTTCCTAACAGGCTCCAGCACTAAGCAGAGCCTTTTAGAAACACTAACCCTCACCTAGTGCTGCTCTCCAAGGATCACCCGAGCGTCTTCTAGAAGGCTGGGGGGAAAGGCCTCATTCTAAGTCCAGTGACTCATTTCATCTGCTCCCAGAAAGATCCAGTATCCTACTAAGGTCACACACCATCCCTACAAAGAATTAACCCCAAAAAAGGTGAGATACTGAGCTGGGCCCTCATTCCTTTTCCCAGTGCTGGGGTTGCACTCCAAAAAAAGAGTAGGTCTTCAAACAAGAGAAACCCACAAAACTGAAATGGCATGAAACTATTGTGCAGCCCTTGGGCCATGACTTGATTAATGAGACATAATTCCGCTCAAGGAAGATGGGAACCAACTATCATGCCACTGATAATAAGGACCTGATACTATTGAGGAGTAAATGAGATAAACACGAAGAATGCTGCACAGAGCCTAGCACAAACTCAGTAAGAGAAATCAACTGCAAGAAGTATCCACAGCAGATCCCACTAAACAAATGACAGAATCCCCACACCCACAAGTCTAAATTGTCAGCATGTTCCTTCTTATGAAGACAATGACATTTTGCTTCCACCAACAATTCCTAATTCAACCATTTGTTTAGTGTATTTGCTTTATATGGAGTCAAGGCCAGATACCGTTAGGGACATGTCCGTGTCCAATAAGGATAGTAGGAGGAGAGCAAAGAATTCCGTCATTCACTCACTAATGTCCCCATCAATAGACACTAATGTTTTAATGGTATACGTTTTGAGTGTATTTCATTCTTAAAGTCCATTACCCACTGATTTTGTTGTTCAAAACTACTGTTTCTGCTTAATTTTAAAAATTAAACATACTGGGATTGTCATTAGTGGGTTTTAAATCTTTAGGAAGGAGACCTCGGACCCTTTGAGAATCAGGTAATACCCAAGGACCCCCTCTCTCTCCAGATAGTCACCAATGGACAAAAAGTACATTTGGTAAACAATGTTGGGGACTCAAGGGCCTCCTCTTATCATAGAATCAGCTTGTGAGTTTGCAAGTGTTGTTTCCACAGAAGTACACCTGTGTGACTGATCCCTAAAAAAGAACCCCAATTTCTCAGAATACTCAATAAAGATGCCACACAAATAATAACCATATGTGCTTCCCTAAAACTGGTATCATCAACTTAATTAGTAATTTCTTGGGGCTGGGTTTATGGCTCAGTGGTAGAGCGCTCGTCTCACATGTGTGAGGCCCTGGGTTCGATCCTCAGCACCACATAAATAAAATAAAGGTACTGTGTCCACCTACAACTAAAAAAAAAAAAAAAAAAAAAAAAAAGAGAGAGAAAGAAAACTGGTTCTTTTACACTTTTTTTCCTGATTTCACATCCAGAAATACTGAAGAATTCTGTCATATATATAGCCCTGCAACTGCTCCCACATGGTTACTTTCAAGGTTGAAATGTCTAAGAAAATGTACCCAAAATTCACCCAAAATGTGGATGAATAAAATCTGATTATAACACTAGAGTCATAAGTGATATGAACCATATAAAGGTAAGAAAAATTTAAGCCCCTTGTTTGGGTAACAAACAAATAGTAAGAGGTGCTTGCTTCTGACCAGGCATGTGCAACATATCAAATTCCAAGAGTCCTCTCTTCCACCAACCTGTATAAGCACAGGTGTCCTGGTTTACTCAACAATTAAAACAAGACAGCTGCCGGGCGCGGTGGTGCACGCCTGCAATCCCAGCTCTTTGGGAGGCTGAGGCGGGAGGATCGCGAGTTCAAAGCCAGCCTCAGAAATGGCGAGGCACTTAGCAACTCAGTGAGACCCTGTCTCTAATAAAAACACAAAAAAGGGCTGGGGATGTGACCCAGTGGTCGAGTGCCCCTGAGTTCAATCCCTGGTACCACACACACACACACAAAAAAAAACAAGACAGCTCTGAAGAGAGAAGCAGGTCTCTGAATGAGAAGTCCCTCAGTGTCATGATGTGTGTCTAGTTACGATCCAAAGAAGTCCTTGACTCTTAATTTGAAGTCTACTTCATTCCACATCATCAAAGCAAATCATGGATTTTTTAAAAGAACATGTTAGAAAATGTTAAAACTGTTCATTTGTTTAGAAGTATACTGATAAGCTGAAAGATGGGCAGAGTTACTATAGGATGTATAGGATGAATTCTGCTAGAGCCTTCCAATTACAATATAATGAAACAAAGGTCAGTGCACCGTGAATGTACCTATAAGGCTGTCAGTGCTCACAGCAACCTGCAGGGTAGGTCTCATCTCCATTTTACAGACAGGTAAACCAAAGACCAGAACATGTAGAGTCATCCATTCAAAGTCACACCATTATTAACTGTGAAGCTGGAACTGAAATCTGGCCTCCTCCTAACTCGAAGGCTCTGCTCCAGCACACAATAAACACCTCGCTGTGGACACACACGTCTCCTGGCATTCTGGGTCCAGCTGAGCCTGCAAGTCTCCCCTTCTCTCTTCCACCTGATTGACACACACCTACATCACACATTTCAAACTCATTTTAAACAAGTCATCCACTTGTGAAGTGCTGATTCAATGTGGAAGCAACAGTGAAGCCCATGTAGCACACAGCCACTCAACTAAGAAGAAAATCAGGTAGGCTTCTTTTTCTTTTTCTTTTTTTTTTTTGGTACCGGGGATTGAACTCAGGGGCACTCGACCACTGGGCCACATCCCCAGCCCTTTTTTGTATTTTATTTAGAGACAGGGTCTCACTGAGTTGCTAAGTGCCTCGCCATTGCTGAGGCTGGCTTTGAACTCGTGATCCTCCTGCCTCAGCCTCCCCAAAGTGCTGGGATTACAGGCGTGCGCCACCGCGCCCGGCTTCTTTTTCATTTTAATATGATTTAGCAAGGAATATGAAAGAAGGACAATTCCATGTGGTTTTTGACAACTACACATGAGATTTACACGATTCCCACCTCTCTAAGACTTAAGAGGGTTAGAAATAAAGTTAAGCATCACTTTTTTATTTAACATTTTCTATACCTACTGTAACCATGAACTTATTTTGGTATACAGATAGTAGTAATATTTTCTATCTTGAATTCCTGAATTTACTAATTTTGATGGACTGATAATTATAAATAGTTATTTATTAAGGTTAATACTAAAATTGGTATCAAACACTCCTATGCTCCACTGAACAAGAAAAATATTCTTCCTGTGTTAGTACAATTAAGCAACTGATAAAATACCCAACTACAAGTGGATTTGAAATCGTAGGCCCTCGGTCAAAAACTCCAATCAAGATTACCACTATTAATAGTTCGATACACCTTTTTATTATTTTTTATTTATTCATTGGATGCTAGTGAGAGGGAAAACTCTTAACTTGAACTCCAGTGTTAATCCTATAATTTTACAATCCCTTACATGGAAACAGGCAAGAAGATTGATCTATGTTGGAAAGATCAGAATGGGGGCTTTCACCACTGCAGCACAGCCAGCAGCATAAACCTGACTGGATGGAAAGAAGACTCCCACCAACCCAATGTCCTCAGGCCAAGGAACAAGACAGGTGGGAGGCAGTGAAGCTCACATTCTTCTCTAGGACTTCTACTTAAAGCCACTTTATTCCACAGAGAAACAGGCTGATAATCCCATAGGTTAAAAACAAAAATACAGCCAATGGAACCAGAAAGGTATATTCTATGCCTCATATTGACAAGAGAATGAAAACTGAACCTGAGAAGCCAGATAGTAAAAAGAATAACAAAAGGTCCAAGTCACGTGGTTGTCCGTTCTAAACTGTAACTACAGCTTCAAACACTGCACATAATTCCGTTTTGAGGATCTAAACACAGGTGAACAAACCAGTTTGCCTTCATTTTTGTGGCATGTGATGTCTCAGGAAACCTACAAAAAAGACTGCACCAAGAGGCAGGATTATAAATACAGAGGAAAAGACTGTTTATCACTGTAGCTTAAGTAGAGGAAAAGAGGAGATTTTAGCCTAAGCAGTATTTATTGTTTTTTCTTTTGAACCAAAGCAAAACAATCCTTTACAACTATACGGAACTGGGAAGACACAGCTAATTCATTAGGGACAAAACTGGCTTTTGGTCATTTCAGACGCTAAACTAATAAGAACATACAAAATTGAAAAGTATCAGATTAGCAAGGATTTTAGATGTCATAATCTTATTTTAGAAACTATGGTATTTTATACACCAAACATATAAAATATCATTATTTCTTCATTACAACAAATCTTTGCCTCTAAAACTATTTAAATATTCTTTGTATATAAAAAACATGCTGTAAGCTTTCAATATGTAACATTTAAAATAACTACACTTACCAGCTAATGATTAAACAATTTCCATCAAAAAATATTTTGAAATTTCAAGATCATGACCATAGACATAAGAATATAGCCACAATTAATGCTTCAGAATCCTGAGAATTTTCTAGTCTCCTACCTCACAATTCCTCAGAATTTTCTTAACATATGCACCAAATTTTAACCTCTTAAGCAACACATGTAAAAACATTTAAGCAAAATTACTTCCTCCTAAGTTTTGGAGAAAAGGATAGAACAGAAAGGAAATGGTTAAAATACCTTAAAAATAAAAGCATAGAATTTTGCTTTGCCTACCATGTGTGCTTGGGGCATGGGATGGGTGTTAACTACTTGCTGAATTTTTAACAAACAAGCAAATCAAGTACTCTCGGTAAAAGTTTCAGGCAGAAAAAGCTGTATTACATTTTATTCCCAATTCAAAAATTTTTTTAAATTTTATGCTTTTTTTTTTTTTTTGTGGTACCGGGGATTGAACTCAGGGGCACTCGACCACTGGGTCACATCCCCAGCCCTTTTTTGTATTTTATTTAGAGACAGGGTCTCACTGAGTTGCTAAGTGCCTCGCCATTGCTGAGGCTGGCTTTGAACTCTCGATCCTCCTGCCTCAGCCTCCCAAAGTGCTGGGATTACGGGCGTGCGCCACCGCACCCGGCATAAATTTTATGCATGTATTCTAAAGAGTCTATTTTGGGATAAACACAGAAGAAATAAACTCCAGCCTCTCCTTCAGAAAATCTAAGAGTGCACAGGAGAGATCAGGGCACCTCTTCTCCCTTCCTGGTCTCCTTTCACACTCTTCCAGTGGAACGAGCTAAGCAGTTAGGAAGGCAACAGCTTCATCAGCAAACAAGACCTAGTCCTGAAGGACAAGGCAAAAATATGAAAAACTATCCCCTGCAAATAGACATTTTGGCAACACAAACAAAACCCCCAAGTCTCCATCTTTGTGTCACATACTAAAACAGAAATGGGCATGATTTAACTATATCCACAAACAAATCAGAACTACATGTAGAATCAGTTTTTAGATTTAATGTTTAGAATTTATGTTAATTAAAGCACACTCATGGATCCATACATTCAGCTTAAGAAAACTTCAACATTTGTATTTCAATCAACAGAACAGCCAGTCATTCTCTGCAAAAGAACAATGCTGCAGAGGAAGAAGCTAAACAACATCACTCCTTGAACTAACTCTTCAGTCAAACTACACCAAAAAACCACTCTGACAGACAACAGCTACAAGGATTTAAAAAAAAAAAAAAAAAAAAAAAAGTAATTTTGTGTTTTAAAAAACTGTCTATTCCTTTGTGCTCAAAGGAATATAATATGTCTATTGAATTCATAAACCCCCAAAGCAAATAACCACCAGCATCAGTTCTCACCATAACTTAGCTTTCCTGCACCAAAGACCAGCTGATCACTGCCTTTCGATTTAGGATTAAAGTGGGCAATTCTATATGAGTGGTGAAAATTCACCCTAGCTAATTAGTAAAGCCAATGAGCACTGCTACCATATGCTGTGCTATATAACTGTCTGCCCAGAACTATTAAGAATCGAAACTGGATTTAGGCAAGATGGAGTACTCACTAAACTTGTGCAAGCATGTAACCCCTCTGAGTGAATTCCCTCTTCTACAAAGGAGAACCATAGTCCCTACTTTGCAGTTATTGGGGAGATTGGTGCTGCAAACCAGTTGTCTAGAGAACAGAGTAATTGCCATCATTGTCACCATCAGTTCAAAGTAGTGATTCATTACCTAACAGCATGATATGCAGATTAAGTGTCAAATCATGAGATTCACCCATATAAAAACACATCTAATAATGGGGCTGAGGCTATGGCTCAGCTGTAGAGCACTCGTCTCACATGTGTGAGGCCCTGGGTTCGATCCTCAGCACCACATAAATAAAATAAAGGTATTGTGTCCACCTACAACTAAAAAAAAAAAAAACACATCTAATAAAGGAATTCAACCAAGAACTCTTGCAATCAATGCAACTGGTTTGATCCAAGGGGTAGAAAGCAAAACAACAACTTTTGGTATTTATCTTTTTTGCTTAGAGAAAACTTTTTTTTTTCAAATGGCTCTTGCTTCTCTGTGTCACGGTTTCTCTAAACTATTAACATAAATAAAACCAAACCTTAGAACTGTTTTTGGCAGCATGTGACACAAACAGGTAATCAGAATGTCTCTAGAGTGCCACGCCAGGCTATCTGAAACTGCAACTTTTGAGTTCTCACTCAGCCTTTGCGGGGAGTGCCTACTAATGTTTAACCTCTAAAATGGTGTTCTTGGGGTATTCATCCAGTTACTTCTTTAGAGGTGACTTTAAATGTAAAACTACACCCTCCCCTCTGTACTGCTCATAGTAGTATTAAGTCCACCTACTATAACAGAAGTCTGTAAGGTGAAATGTGAAACTGCCAAGGACAAGGAACCAACTACAGAATTTTTTAAAACAATGAAAAAAATATGTAACTTAGGGAAAATACCTGGTGTTTACATTCAAGGAAACAACAAACTGTTGTTGTTGTTGTTTTAATGTCAATTACCAACTATTTAGAGCTCATTATACAGGTCTTATTATTCTCTTACCTTTTAGAAAACCTAACCATAATCAAACCTTTTTCTGTATTACACAAGTCTCACCTTTCAATTTACAATGGACAGGAAAACCAGAACAACCACCTAGGAACAGACACCGCGCAGCACAGTTCCGAAGACTCTCAATAATGATCTACTGAACAGTTTTTCATCATGACATATATAAGGATTTTTGCAAATTTATCCACTAAAATAGTTGAAAAATTTGCAAAATGCCTTGGGAAATTTTAGTTAACCAACATAATTTCCTTATTAAAAAAGGTTACAGTATAATTAGGAATCAGAGACACAAAACAAAAAATACTGATTAACCTTTTAGCTGGAGAAATTCAGTGACAGCAGAAATAGAATTAGAATTTTTAAAAAATAACAACATCAAAAGCCTAATTCCTACTATTGGAAAAATTAATTAAAACTGTATTAAGCTTTTAAAAATATCCTACACAACAACAGCAGAGAGATCAACCTGGCAGGCAGACACCAGAGGTGGGACACCGAATGCTCCGCACCACTCAGCTAGAAAGCAGCGAGCATGAGCAGGAACCCACTCCAGAGAACACAGCGCACCTAGGCCCAACACTACACGTCTGCAAGCCATAAAGCAAGCACAGATACAAAGCTACCAACTGTCCCACAACCTGCTCCACCTGCAAACAAAAACTATGGGTGAACATCCTGTCAGTGAGTGGGTGCAGGGCTGGCCCACCAGGCACCAGGAGCTACAGGACCCATGTGCCATCATCCTCAGACACCACAGCCATGCTACTGCCATTCAGCTTTAGCCAAGGATCCTGAAACAGAGCTGCCAGCTGCTAGGGAAGGTCAGCAAACCAATCTACGGAAGCCCACTGTTCTCTGCTTTTACTAAACGTATTCTCTATTACATTAACTTGAAGCAGGAACAGTGTTGTCCCTTTTCCTGCTCTCTATGTACAAAAAAGCAAAAAGCAGGTTACATATATGAATACGCATGGAACACCTACCTGCCAGTTCTGACTCTGACACTCCTTGGTAGAGTGACCCTGAACAAGATCTCCAACCTTGAGAAGGGCCCATTCTTCATCTTGAGCTAGTACAAACCACCTCACAAACACAGGGCTAGTAAGAATACTCATGGGGTACTCAGCACTCTGTGGGGTATACATCTCTTGCCAGGAGGTTCCACGTCACCATCAGAGCCTTCCTTTACATCTGTTTTCCACCTGTTGTTCAGCATTTCCTTCCCTGTGATGTCCCATGTCCCTCTGAGGGACAACTTACGTGTTGCTCTTTCCTTCTTCCCCTCCTCTCCTTCCCTTCTCAAGAACCTTCCCATGATGCTCCCTTTATCACTCCCCTCACTCCCCAAGACCCCTGTTGACCCACATCAACCACAACCCCAAGTGTGAACTGCACTTGGTTACAATGACACAGATTCACAGCTCCACACTGCAGGTGTCTAGTCCTGGATGCGGCCATCTCTCCAACCTTCCCTACCAATCCAGCCACTTAAGTGGTGCTTGGCAGAAGAAAGGCCAATACAGCCATTTGCATAATTGAGTTTTATAATTCAAAATACTCATGTGGGTTTGTACGTGAGCAGATATGCTATTAGAACACCAAGCTGGACCTGCTCCTGGAGCCCTCATACCCTAGAACTTCCTATGTCCTTTATGTCACAACAACAGAAAGGCTCCCCTGACTTCCCATCAACAGTTGCACTGCAGCTTACTCACTCCCCACTCCCAGTGCTGACATTACAAAGTGTGTCTTGCTCATCTGGTCTTCTGTGTGACTCCAGCACCCAGAATTGTGCCTGACACAAGCTTGACCACAACTTGTTAAAGAGCTGGAGAGACCTGCAGACACTGCAACTTCTCTGACCTGCTCACAGCACCCAGGCTCCTCTGCACACATCCCCATCCCACCACCCTTTCTAATGGAGGCCTCCCTGGGCAATCCCACCCCAAGTGCTTTTTTTCTCCTCTGAATGTCACCAGTCCTTACGGCTTATGCACTAGACTAGCAATTTCTCTTTAGGCTGCTTGGGACTAAGTTCTCTTTGCATATGGAATTTTTACCTCCCTAGATTCCCTACAGGTCTCCTTTAAAGGCTTAGATTATTCAGCACCTTTGAGCAAGGATTTCAAATACACGCAATTTCAAAATACCTGAGTGACTTCACAGTACCAAGGTTTTTCATTTGAGCTACTCTGATTTTACAGACAAATGAAATATTTCCTTTTTAAGCTAATCTTAATTTAAGTACTCTATGGTAACTAAAAGTCACTGTTGATATGCTCAGGGCTATTTAAGATTCTTAAAAAGGGTTATGTGACCCTTTTAAGTGATCTTAAGGAACTACACCTGAAAGCCCAACAGTGAAGACAACAAAGTTTATAACAAAGCAAGCAATGAACTGTCTTTTTCACCATTAGGCCTATCAGGTACAAAACTTCTTGCGTTATTAAAAACCCTTTTTTCCTTCTAATTTGCTAGGAACAGCAAGGTCAGTAGATGAGAACTGGCCTCCAGGAGGGGTGGGTCAGCAGAGCTAAATTCCAGTTCGAGCAGGGGGAGGGACATGGAGAAGAGACCTGGTGCTTATGGTCCATAAATACTCACTGGTTAAATGAGTCTCAAACTCAGTAGTTTCTTGGCAAAAGCATGCCAGCCCACCTGAGACAGACATGGCATTTACAGTTACCAAGTACCCACATGCTTCACAAAAGTTCATTCCTTTCCATTATCTCGCATGCCCTTGAGGACAACCTTGTGAGGTTCTGACACCCATTTTTAAGCCCTGGGGAGAACCGTACCACAGAAAGATGAACTGACTAACCCAAAGCCCCAAGCCTGATAGAAACCCAGCGTCCACATTTCTCTTTCCTTCCACCAAGCCCATCTGTGGAAAGCCACTGTTGTTTCTTCCAGATAGAAGGACTTCTATCAGGTAAGGGTCCCATACAGCCAAGCGAGACTAGGGCAACACACGCCACTGCATTCAGAAGCCAAAAGCAGGTGCACCAACAGCCATGGTGTGCTCTTAACAGGCAAATTCAATCTCTCATTTCTTAGTCACAAATAAGAGAGGGACAGAGATCAAGAAGATGACAGAAACTTGTAAATGTGGCCTTTACTATACTACTTTATAGATCATAATCTTCCTATGGTTCACACGTAAAAAGCATGAAACCCCCAACACCAACCCCTTCCTGACAAGTTTAAACTGTGCAGTCCAAGGAACTTCTCACATTTAACCTTACAGGGCTACTCAGACACGAATAAAGTTAAACAGAAATGTGAAGCTAAGAATCCAAAATAAATCCAAGTCAAAAATGCCTGGTGTATGTACATCTTTAGCCCATGGCAGAACTGCATGCTCCTTGGTCAGAGACAATATGAACTGTGTCCTCACAGCACTGTGTTCTTTCCTTCTCTGCACGATGTTTGTATAAGTCTTTGTTTGACAATCAAGGCATATTTATTGAGGGCCTACTACCTGCCAACCAACCATGCAGGCACTGATCAGCGACGCGCTACTATCACCCCACCAGCCTGGACTGCAGGCACCAAGGGAAGACTTATTGCTGCCTTTCCGATCAGTGTGCTATGCAACCTAGCAGAGTGCCTGGCACATGGCAGGGGCTTAATAAACATTAGTTGAATGTGAGAGAGAGAGAGAGAGAAGAGAGAAGGAGCCAGTTTGTGTATGTAAAGGAATCAGGGCTTTTCTATTGCCCAAACAGGCCTTACCATCCACCAGAAATCCGATGACTTCTGAAAGGCCCCACATGCCATGCACAGCTGTAGGCACAGCAGCTGTCATGCAAAGTAGCCGAGGTCCAGAACTAGGAAGAAGAATTCAGCCCTTTGTTTCTCTCTGCCTTTCTCATAACCAAAATGAGGTTAGGCCCAATGTCAATCTTCCTGTCAGCTGTATGTCTTCAACATCTGGCTTTCAGAAATACTAAGGTAACATTATCTCTGAGTAAAATTCACTCTTGATTCACTCTCTGACATCACTGCCTGAAAAGATATTACTTAAATGTCTGAGGTCACACATAGGCCTAAATAGAACTGAGTTAATATAAAAAGCTCTCCATTTCAGGTCTTTGCAAACTATAAATTAGCTTTCACAGAGTATTTAATTTAAAAATAAAAAAAGGTTTGACTCATTATTTAAACTCTCCAAACTTTTAGGTCACAGACAGCAACTAGACCTCTTTACAAGTAAGCTGTCCAAAACAGATGGTACGTTCCAAGCCTGAGCTTCATGCTAGTCCTTTAATTAAAACCTAGGATTCAGTGGGTTATATGCTTCTCACAGTAGTTATGTGAACAATAATGGGATAAGAACAAATGCTAACTATTTAGCTCAATATGAAAACCAGCAATCTAGGCATGAAATATATAAATTCATGTATCAACTAGTAAAACAAACAGTTTATACTCAGGTTTCTCCTCTACATCCAATTAAATGAACACAACAATAAAAGATAAATAAGAAAGCAAAAGAGTAAATAAATACATTCTGAAAATGCACACCAAACTATGCCAAACAGAAAAGCCTTAAGGTGAGTTTGCTATTAAGCCACAAATGTTTAAATACATAATTATGTAGAGTGTCACAGTAATGTGTGCCCACTTCCCAATCTCCAGCCCATACAAATCACAACTCTTGTGGAAAGGCTGGTAAAATAAATTATAAATAAAATACATACTAAATAAAAGAGCAAGTCAAATGTTGTGAAGAATTTGCCAACAATCGATCACTAAGCTTAATGTCATCAAAATCCCAATACATCGTTAAAACAATTAAAATAAGAAAAGACCTGGAATTTTCTAAACTCTGATCATCTGATTCAGAATCAAGAGTATTTAATGACCTTCAGTGTAGTGAGAGGAAATACAAAGAACGCGCAATTCAAAAATCAGAATGGTCTTCTTGCCAACATTTTTTAATATTAATTTTAAAATCTTCCAAAAGCAAGTTTATGATTTTATTTACAGCCGGACTTCCACTACATACTTTGCAACGTTGTGGACAAAGAACAGACTCATTTGTTGGGATGATTACAAAAAGTTACTTAAGACCTAAGGCAGGCTAATAATAATAATGTATTTGCATTAATTTAAAAAGCAAACAAACAAACTACCAGACCGTGCCTTGACACATATTCACACTACGCTTTATAAAAGACTCCCAAATTCACATTAAAATTCATTAAAAAAAAAATTCCAACAACGTACCAGCATGCCAGCTGGAAATATGATATAGCCAACCAAACTATTTTCCTACCCAGAAATTTAACCCTCCCTTTGTAAGTGCGACTACACTTTACCTTTTGTTCAAAAACATCATAAATCATAAAACTATGAGAAGTGACTCAAAACGACAAAGCAGCAACCGCCCCCCCAACTTCCACGCCGCCCGCAGCATCCTCGGGGAGCCCCTGCCCTCCAGTCCCGGGCCCTGCCGCTCCCCGCCGCCGGCGCTCCCTCCCCCCTCGCTGCCTCCTCCCGGTCTCTCCGCTGTCCGCGGAGCGGGCTGTCAGCCGCGGCCGGAAGGCGGAGGCCGCCCGTCGAGCGCGGCGCGGCCCGACTCTGACGTCCGCGGGCAGAGCCCGCACCCGGCCGCGCAGCGCACTTTCGCCGCGCGGGCGCTCAGGCACAAGTTCGCAAACAGCCCGAGCGCGGCGGCCGCCGTGATTCAGCAGCGGGGCCGGCGGTGATTCGCGGGCCGGGCGGGCCGAGTCCGGAAAAGGTCACCAAGACGCCGCGGGCGCCGCGCGCGGCCCGCGACCCAACCCGCGACAAGGCCGGCGGCGGCAAGAAGGCAGCTGCAAGCGGGCCGGGCGCGGGCAGCCGGCCGGCCGGCGGGTCCTACCTTTCCGGCTCTTGGGGGAGCTCCGCTTGCTCCGGGCGCTGGCTCGCTCTTCCTCAATCGCAGCTGCTATCTCGGGGTTGTCTTCCCCATTGTACCAGACCAGGAGCTCCTCGCCCGGCGCGATTGGCTGTGGGGAGAGAAGAGACAAGCGCCGGTGCAATCAGAGCAGAGGTTGTTGGCAGGGGCGGGGCAACGCCGCGGCGGGCGGGAGCGGCACGCCGATGGCAAACAGCTGTCGGGCGGGCGCGCCTGCTGACCGCGCGCGCTGAGGTGGGGGGTGGCTCCACCGAGGAGGGGGCGCTTCCGGAAGGAGGAGCTCACGGCCGCGCGCGAGGAAGGGACACTGCCAGAAGGAGGAGCCTATTCACGTCGTCGCGCGCGCGGAGGTTCCTATGCTGGGAGGCGCTCGTGGCCGCGCGCACGGGGCTCCTACCAAGGAGGCGGGGCTCGCGGCCGCGCGCAGGAGGGAGTTCTGACGGGAAGAGCTCGCGGCCGCGCGCAGGAGGGGTTCCTGCCAAGAGGAGGAGCTCTCGGTCACGCGCAAGGGGCTCCGCAGGTGAGAGGACCCAGGGCCCAGTGGCACAGGCTGGAGGACAGACCACCGCGGATCGCCCGCGCTCTGGCTCAACCCCCGGGGGCCTCCACGTCTCCCTGCTCCAGTCCCCGTACCACCACGCAGAAGAGAAGGTACAGCACGGACCTGTCTGTGCACAAAATCCGAGCGAATGAGAAATTTAAAGCACAATTAACAAGCAGATAGCATGGAAAGAGGGGTGGCAGCACATGCTTCTGATCCCAAAAGCACGGTGTCGCGCTGCCCGCTTGTCCCTACCTCGCAGAGCTGCTCAGCGGAGGCGGCGCAGGGCTGTCGCCAGTCCGAGAGTACAGTACGACTTTCAAATACAGAAGGGAAGCCTGAAAACACACGCAGGCATTGTGTTCCTAAAACACAGACTTCTTAACGGCCAGCGTGACTGGGAGAGCAAAGACACCCCACAGATGACACTACAAGACCCTGGGGGCGGGGTGCTGAGTGGAAAGATGAGCCTCTAAACAGAAGGGAGGAGAAGCGCTTACTGGTTTCTCTCCCACGGAATGACCAGCTCAGAAAGTTACAAGGATAACAAAGCAAGTAAAATTCCATCTAAAACCCACTGAATAAAATAAGAATTCAAGAGTCCGCACTGACATGAATGAATGAACAAGTAAGATACATACAAAGGAAAATTCTTCCTTAAAGTCCATCAAGGGATCATAGAAAAGAGAGAATCATAGCCAGGCACAGTGGCGCACGCCTGTAATCCCAGCACTTGGGAGGCTGAGCCAGGAAGATCGCAAGTTCAAAGCCAGCCTCAGCAATGGCGAGGCACTTAACAACTCAGTGAGACCCTGTCTCTAATAAAATTTAAAGGTGGGGGGCTGGGGATGTGGCCCAGTGGTCGAGTGTCCCTGAGTTCAATCCCCAGGGACAAAAATAAAAAATAAAAAAAGAAAAAGAGAGAATCAGAAAATTGCCCCTTGGTATCATCACTGTAACAACTGATTCAGGGAAGACTCATGAGTGGATGCTAAAATTAGCAGGTGAAAGTTTGAGGAGTAGCACTATTTGCTACTCAAAACATCTCCCAACAAAATATTTATTAATTACAAGGGAAAATTGTGTTTTCGTAATGTGAAAAATGAAAATAAATCAGATGCCTCCTGAAAGGATACACAGAGAAGAACATGACATCACTTTGGGGAGACTTCTGCCCAAAAGACATAAATGGAATTTAATCATGATGAAACCTACGACATTCTATAAAATAGCCATTTCTCCCGGAAACTGAAAAGTTGGTAAAGACTAAGGAACTGTCCAAACTAAGGAAACTGAAATGACAACTGAATACAACAGTATTCTTTTCTTGTAATGAAAACAATTGGAACTGTTGACAACACTGGAGTCAGGTGTACAGATTAGCTAATAAGATATTGTCTCAGTGCTAGCTTCCTGATTTTGATCATTGCACTACGGTTATGTAAGAGAATAATCCAGGTATTTTGTTTTGTCTTTTTTTTTTTTTTTTTTTAAAGGAGAGAGAAATTCCATCTAAGATTTCAGTTAAGGAACAAACAGCTCCTCACTCCAATACACCTTCTAGTATAGATAAAGTCATTAAAAGCAAATGTTACTATTAAAAAGTTAGTACACCATGATCAAGTGAGGTTCATCCCAGGAATGCAAGGTTAGTTCAACATACAGAAATTGATAAACATAATTCCTCACATCAATAGACTTAAAGAATCATATCCTATCTCGAAAGATGCAGAAAAAGCATTTGACAAAATACAACAGCCATTCATGTTCAAAACTAGAAAAGCTAGGGATAGTAAAAACATACCTCAACATTGTAAAAGCTATATATGTTAAACCCAAAGCCAACATCATTCTAAATGGAGAAAAATTGAAAACCTTCCCTCTAAAAATAAGACAAAGATGCCCTTTCACCATTTCTATTCAACATAGTCCTTGAAACTCTAGCCAGAGCAATTAGAAGAAATTAAAAGGATAAGAATAGGAAAAAAAGAACTCAGACTATCCCTATTTGCCAAAGACATGATTCTATATTTAGAAAACCCAAAAAACTCCACCAGAAAACTTAGCAAAGTAGCAAGACATCAAATTAAAACCCATACATCAACTGCATTCTGGTACATCAGTGATGAATCAACTGAAAGGGAAATTAGGAAAGCCTCAACAAAATAAAATATTTGGGAATCAATCTAACAAAAAGGTGAAATACCTCTACAATGAAAACTACAGAACATTAAAGAAAGAAATTGAAGAAAACCCTAGAAGATGGGAAGATCTCCCACGTTCTTGGATAAGCAGAATTAATATTGTCAAAATGGCCATACTACCAGAAGCACTATACAGATTTAATGCAATTCCTATTAAAATTCCAATGACATTCTTCATAGAAATAGAAAAAGCAGTCATGAAATTCATTTGGGAAAATAAGAGGCCCCAAATAACCAAAGCAATCCTTAGTGAGAAAAGCAAAGCAGGAGGTACCACAATACCAGACCTTAAATTATACTACAGAGCTATAGTAACAATAACATGATATTGGCACCAAAACAGACATGAAGACCAATGGTACAAAACAGAAGACACAGAGACATACCCACATAAATATAGTTATTTCATACTAGACAAAGGTGCCATATACATACAATGGAGAAAAGATAGCCTCTTCAACAAATGATGCTGAGGAAACTGGAAATTCATATGTAGCGAAATGAAATTAAACTCCTGTCTCTCACCCTGCACAAAACCCAACTCAAAGGGAATCAAGGACCTAGGCATTAGACCAGAGACACTGAGCCCACTAGAAGAAAAGGTAGACCCAAATCTTCATCATGTCGGGTTAGGAACTGATTTCCTTAACAAGACTCCTAAAGCTCAAGAAGTAAAATCAATAAATGGATCCGGGTGTGGTGGCACACACCCGTAATCTTACCAGCTGGAAAGGCTGAAACAGGAGGATTGCAAGCTCAAAGGCAGCCTCAGCAACAGCAAGGAGCTAGGCAACTCGTGAGACCCTGTCTCTAAATAAAATACAAAATAGGGCTGGGGATGTGGCTCAGTGGCCGAGTGCCCCTGAGTTCAATCCCCAGTACCAAAAATATTTTTAAAAGAATCAATAAATGTGATGATATCAAATTTAAAAGCTTCTTTAGAGCAAAGGAAACAATCAAGAACGTGAAGAGCCTATAGAATGGGAGAAAATCTTTGCCACCTGCACCTCAGATAGAGCATTAGTCTTCAGGATATATAAAGAACTCAAAAAAGTTAACAACAACAACAACAACAACAAAATAAATAAATAAATAAATAACCCAATCAATAAATGGGCACAGGAACTTAGCTAACAACTCCACAGAAGAAATATGATCGGTCAACAAATATATGAAAAATGTTCAAGATCTCTAGCAATTAGAGAATTGCAAATTAAAATTACACTGGCATTCCATCTCACTCTAGTCATAATGGCAATTATCAAGAATATGAGTAACGAGGGCTGCTGCTGGGGCCTAGTGGTAGAGTGCTTGCCTAGCATGTGTGAGGCACTAGGTTTGATCCTCAACACCACATAAGAAGATAAATAAATAAAATAAAGGTATTGCATCTTGCCGGGCGTGGTGGCGCACGCCTGTAATCCCAGCACTTGGGAGGCTGAGGCAGGAGGATCGCGAGTTCAAAGCCAGCCTCAACAACGGCCAAGCACTTAGCAACTCAGTGAGACCCTGTCTCTAATAAAATACAAAAAAGGGCTGGGGATGTGGCCCAGTGGTCAAGTGCCCCTGAGTTCAATCCCTGGTACCAAAAAAAAAAAAAAAAAAAAAAAAAAAGGTATTGCATCCATCTACAACTGAAGAAGAAGAAGAATACAAGTAACAATAAATATTGGTGAGGATGTGGGGGAAAAGGTACACTCATACATTGCTGATTAGACTGCAAATTGATGCAACCACTCTGGAAAGCAGTATGGAGATTCCTCAGAAAACACAAAATGGAACCACCATTTGACCTAGTTATCTATCCCACTCCTTGGCATATACCCAAAGGATTTAAAATCAGCATACTACAGTGACAAGACCACATCAATGTTAATAGCAGCTCAATTCACAATAGCTAAGACACAGAACCAACCTAGGTACGCTTCAACAAATGAATGAATAAAGAAAATGTGGTACATATACACAATGGAATATTACTGAGCCATAAAGAAGGATGAAATTATGGCATCTGTCAGTAAATGGATGGAACTGGAAACTATCATACTAAGTGAAATAAGTCAATTCCCAAAAAAAGGCCAAATGTCCTCTCTGATATAAGGATGCTAACTCACAATGAGGGATGGGGTAGAAGTTCACTGGATTAGACAAAGGGGAATGAAGGGAAGGGGAGGGATAGGAATAGGAGAGACAAAAGTAGAATGAATCATACATAATTTTCCTATGTTCATGCATAAATACACGACCAGCATAACTACACATCATATACAAACACAAGAATGGGAATTTATGCTCCATGTATGTATAATATGTCAAAATGCATTCTACTGTCATGTATAACTTAAAAAAAAAAAGCAAATGTTACTTTGTTTCATTCTCCACAGAATTCTGTTTATAATAGTTCGAATTTCAAAATAGTCTAAATTCTTCAAAATATAAGAACCAGCCACTGTTTCCTTTGCTTCCCCAAGAATGGCTAAAATATGCTACTTTCTTATCTTTGAATCAATATATTATTTATTGTCATGAATCAGTTAAACCTAAACCAAGAAAATCTAATTTAATAATCACAAATGCCTTTTGGCACCCTGATGAGCGAATCTGTTTTGTTTACTTTTCAAAAGTAAACTATGTAAATTCCAAACATACTTCATTTATCTTTTTGTTATAAGTTACAAGTCTTTTTGTTACAAGTCATAAATTTATGAACATGGTGGTATCAAATAATATTTGAAATGCCTAGGATCCTAGGAAGTAGTTAATTCTTAAATAAAACCAAAGTAAAAGAAGAACACAGGAAGGAGGAGTGAGGACAACTGTGTTCTTAACATATTCCTCACCCAAACAGAGTAACCAGGACCCTCTCTGAAAGCTGACACTTTCAGAGGATCACCAGGAATAAGAGCACCTGCTCCAGGGTTCCACCACCCGGCCCGGGCAGGCTGCCTGCTGCACTGGCTGCTTCACAGAGGAGCGCGCCAGTGTCCCCGGTTACTCTTACAAAATTTTTAAAAGGCTACTGGGCTGGTGAAGCACTTAAATCAAGAGAAACTAGAACCTGATTACTGAATAGCTTTCAAAACTGTCAGAACTGAGATGCTGTTATACTACAGAGCAATATACTTCCCAACTTTGTGTTAAAATAGCTGCGCAGATAGCATTCCCTTATGAAGAGAAAAGTAATATATATTTTTTTTAAATCAAGGATTGTTTTCTGTACTATGCTGTTTTCATTTCTGCACTCCTGTATTTTCAAGATTTCTTCATCAAATTGTGGAAGAAAAGCAAAGTTCTGTCATTACAAGTACAAATCCACATTTAAAAAATGAAGTTGAAAGACCAACTTTTTTACACACAATTAAGCTTCGTTTAAGGACGAGATACGTTATGAAAAACGTGCCATCAGGCAATTCCACTGTGGTACAAACATCACAGAGTGTACTCACACAAACTCAGGCACTGTGAGGTCACTGACTGATGCAATCTTACGGAACTGCCATTGTATGGTGGTGCATGATTGCACTGTGTTTTGCTGCTAAAGAAAAAAATAAAAACAACAAAGACTTCAAACCCTTACAACTTTTCCTTTGGATTCAAGCACTCTCTCTTCTCTAAATATCAGCATATATACATTTGAAATTTTACCAGACCAACTAGGAAGAAGCAAGGGTTCTAATATTCCTGATGCTAGATCAAATAAGGAAACTGCTCCAGAATCATTGGAATACCCAAATTCATGCACTCTTATCCACCCACAATCCATTGCCCAATATGATCTATAAAAAGTCACAGGTCAGATCCCAACCTCAAACCTTGAATGAGTGAACTAAGCTCAAGACTAAAACTCATACTTCTCTCCCTGTGAGCCAAGAGGCCCCACCTGATCTGGCGCCTGCTCACATCACCTCCTCCTATTCCTCTCCTTCCTCCAGTCACACCAGCCTTTGTTCTATTCCTCTTTAAAAACAAAACCACTAGTGTATCCCTACTTCAAGGCCCTTTGCGTCAACCAGGCGCTCTTCCTGGGTTGCCCTCCTTCAGGTCTTTGCGTGGCTGTTTCCTTTCTAACCAGGGATGGAATTCAAATGTCTTTCTCAGGAAGGCCTTTGCTGGCCCGGAAGCCAAATCGGCCTCTCCCTACCTAGTCACTCTCCATGGCATTTTACTGACCTCAAAGCACTTGCTGCTGTCTGGAATGATTCTGTCGACCTAATTACTTGTTTATCTGCCTCTTCCCCCATAAAATGGAAGTTCCCTGAGACTTGGACCTTGTCTGTTCTGTCCACCACCCTACAAGAGCACCCCATCTGCAGTAGACACTCAGTATCTGTCAAACTACTGAACAGATAAATGAATGAATAAGAGGCTTGTTAACTTTGAAGAATTTAAAAGGATTTTTGATCAAAGTACAAACAAAACTATAGTGTTGAGATTTCCCAATTATCCGGGTAGAATAAGATGAGAAGATGATACAGAGCCCAGAAAACATCACAGTAATTCATTCATAACACCTACCCCACAGAATGCTTAATCCAGAAGAATACAGTTAGATGATCACCAGTAAGGAATCTGAAAGGCCTCATGCATACTTGAGTAAAGATCAAAGGTCAGGACTGGGGGAGGTCTGCAAAGATCAGAACTATGTTATTTTGGACAAAGACAGGTAAAAATGATAGTAGTATAGCTAGTCACGTCACATTCTGAGTAATTATGTTGGCCTAAACTACTACATATTGGATTGTTTCATCTTTATAACAATGTTATGAATTAGTATTGTGGATTGAGTATCCCTAATCCAAAAATTTGAAACCCAAAATGCTCCCAAAGGGGAATCCTTAGGGTGCCAACACAATACCACAAGTAAAAAATTCAACACCTGACCTCATGTGACAGGTCCCAGTCAAAAGGCAAGCACATTAAAAATATTGTATAAAACCACCTTCTGTTTATGTGTACACGTGTATATGAAACAATGAATTTCATGTTCAGAAACATGAAATGGGGGTCCCATCCCCAGGTTATGCAGACATATACAGACACTCCAAAATTCAAAAAATCTGAAATTTGAAACAGTTAGTCCCAAACATTTCAGACAAGAAATACTCAACCTGTACTATTACTTCCATCTTGACAAGTGAGAAAACTAAGAGGAATGAAGGAACATCGCATGCAAACATCGAGAAGCCACGGTTGCTCACTAAGTAGTTTGCTCTAGAATTGCCACTCTGGCACACACCACATCACCTCAGCAAAAATGACAGCTGTCGAGCCAGGCGCAGTGGCGCACGCCTGTAATCCCAGCACTTGGGGCTGAGGCAGGAGGATCTCAAGTTCAAAGCCAGCCTCAGCAATGGCGAGGCACTTAGCAACTCAGTGAGACCCTGTCTCTAATAAAAAAATACAAAAAAGGGTTGGGGATGTGGCCCAGTGGTCGAGTGCCCCTGAGTTCAATCCCCAGTACAAAAAAAAAAAAAAGACAGCTGTCATCATCAGCCCTGACTTATTAGGAGCTCCAGTTCTACCCACATTCACCTAGGTGCTCCTCACAACAACTCTGTGACCTGTGTCTGGCCATGAGTGAGCTGGGGCACTGAGAAAGGACGTGGGAATGCCACAGAGCTGGGGCACCCTGGCTTGCTGCACCCAGGCAGTGTGGCCTCGGAGTTCACCCTCCCACCCACCACCCTGTGTGGCTTCTCAACACCCCCGCAGGTCTGCTCTTGGAGAGAAAACATTTCAGTTTGAAGCCTAAAGAAGGAACTGCAGGGTCCTCTCCCTCCAGCGCTCCAGCTCCTTCAGAACCTCACTCCCACGGCCCTGACTGATGACAGTCATCTCCTGGCCCGCGTTTCATCTCCACCAAGATTCTACCTCACCAATTCGACCAGATGTCTCTCACTTTAAGTAAATTTGTGAAACAGAATAAATTCTTGAATCACATTTAGAATCCAATTTCAAACCCGGTGTAACAAAACTGCCATAATACTTACCAGAAAAGCATGCTGCTATAATCCAGCAGAAAGAAAACACAGCAGGCAAGATTTCATAAGTCACAAATGAGAAAGTAACAAACACGTATAATTCCTACAAGGGCGAAATGCAAGGACATGGGTATAAATGCCAACTGGGTAGCAATGTCAGAAAAAATGCAACAGAAAAAAATTGAACAGTCACCTGTTTAATGGCCTAGCGTTGTCCCAAGGGACAAAACTCGGCACCCTGCAAAGCTGGCCTCTACCTTCAATGTTTGCTCATCAAGACTTATCAACTCCATAGAGATAATTTTTTTTATGGACTGTCCCTCAGTCTATGATATGTTTAATGGAAGCAAGTGAATTGAAAATAAACTTTCCTTACAACAACTTCAGCAAAGCCCTCTATGCCACACAAGCAACAACATCCACCTCAACAGCCTCAAGCTTTCACCTTGGAACAACTCCATGCGTGACGTGCAGACCTGTCTTCCCCAAGAACATGACCAGTGAAAATCAGGAAAGAGATACAGCCCTGTTGGTGGCACACCTGACTTGCCCTTTTTACCTCAGTGATTAATGTCTCCAAATAAAAGTGTGGCAAAAGAAACATGTTCTGTGTGATTTCTATTCTGAATAAAATTGAAAGAAAGGAAAAGCCAATCCAATGAAGACTGCTTTGTTTACACTGAAGACTATGAACACAGCACCACCACAACTAGGGATAGTTTCTTACAGTGGAATGAATCTGCCAGTCAGCCAGTTCCCATGCGTCCTGGGAGGAGGGGAGCAGCTGCCACATGCTTCCTCATGTGTATATAATCACTCAATCCCATCTCCGTGTTTAGTTAAGTTCCTGGACACACATGCAGCAGAGGCAACCATTTGTTGACCACAGGACCTTGAGTGTACAAATGAACCACTTCAACTATAGTCCTTCCAAGGTCTGAAAATAGTTATTGTCAGTCACAGCTAAGAACCACATTTAGAAAATGCATGCAGAGTAACTTGCAGTAGACTATCCAACATTGTTACCTTTAAAGTTTTATAGTAAATAGCTCTGTTGATTTCCAGTGGAAATAAATTTTGCTCCTCTCCCGAGCAAGCCCAGTTCACATATCGCAGCCAGTTCCCCTTCTCCGGATCAGTGGCATCGATGCACATCCATCCCAAATTCGGGTAATATACCTTGGAAATGGGGGAAAACAAACTTTGTTAAGATAGGAATACTTAAAAGTATCTCCATTTGCAATGCTTAAAACAGGTCTTCCTCATTACACACAACTACTCTATAACGCATTTCAGAAAAACAAAATAAGTTACAGAAAAGAAAAATAACAAGTAAAAACTGAAACTCAAAACCATGTAATTCCCATTATTCTTTAATTTGGGCTTGTTTACGTTTCCCCTAAACATAAGGAGCTATATAACTAACATGCTTGCTGATAACCAGAAGCTGCAAATACATGCAGAAAGGCAGTGACAACTATGCTCCCAAAAGCGTGATTTGGGACCGTGAAGCCGGAGGAGTGCTGAGCAGCACAAATCCCCATGGTGCTCTCAGCGTTGCTCTGCCACTCCAGCCGGGGGACCTGGCCCTGTGGGTGACCCAAGTCAGTGGGTTTTCTTCTGGCAGGATTGACAGGGACTTTAGGAAGTAAACACACACCGTGAACCAGCCACGAGGGTGACAGGGCATGATGCTCTGCAAACTCAGCCACCGCTTAACATCTGCTCCATCCAGGGCACCTGTCTGGACTCTAGGAAGTATCAGTGCCCTCCAAAGACAGAATGAAAATTCAGCCCCTTTTTGAGAAGTCACATCAAATCCACTCTCGCAAGAAGCGTCCCTGATCACCCACCCTTAGATATTCCTCCCAGAGATGCTTCCAGTGCTTAGTTAACTTTCCTTCTTTAATTTAATTTATTTTGGGGAAGTACGAGGGATTGAACCCAGGGGCACATAACACTGAGTAACATCCCCAGCCCAATCTGTATTTTAGTTAGAGACCGGGTCTCACTGAGTTGCTCAGGGCCTCACTAAATTGCTGAGGCTGGCTTTGAACGTGTGATCCTCCTGCCCTAGCCTCCTGAGCCACTGGGATTACAGGCGTGCACCACCACGACCCGCGACATCCCTTCATTTTAAAGAACATCTATTTTTCAACAATTTTTCACTTTAGCTTTTATATACGCACATACATGTACACATTTTATTCACCAAAACTAAACTGCAAAACACCCAACTAGGCACTGAAAGAGAATCACGGATGGACGTGTTAGCAAAAGAAACACGTTTTTTATTTTCCTTTCAGGAGGAAAGTAAAAATCTAGGTGCCATGACCTTACCATGACTCCCACCATTTGCTCCTCCTCTCCTCCCCCGCCTCGTTAGTCACCTCCCATAACTGCACTATTCCTTCCAGAACAAAGCACCTGTCCCCACCTGATGTCCTGGAGGCCTGGCCAGCAGAGTGCAACACCCGCCCTCCTAGGCAACTGCCGGGGCTCATCAGGCACAAGGCCCCCTTGCTCCCCGCTTCCTGCTCAACCTCACTGAGCCCCAGGCGGCACACTTAGTATTACTTCTTCTACCACATGGAAAACAAGGCTCAGAAGTCAAATAACTTTCCTTTCAAAGGCACTCAACTGAGGTAAAGATGAGCTTAAACCCAGGTCTGCAGAACCTCTATGGCCCAGAGCTGCTCCCTACCACCCTCAGTAAAACTGCACCCCTCCCTCTCCTTAGCACCCAGTCTCTCCACCTCACCTTTCCTACCCTTCCAGGAGCTGGGTGCAGGTGCAGTATCATCTGCCACCTCACTTCCTTGTTCAGGGCCTGTCTCCCCAACCAGAGCCTCAGCACCTTGAGAAGGCATCAGCCTTTTCTCTCACACCAGTGCCTCTACCACCTCAACCAGTGCCTGGCACACAGTAAATGACCACCCGAGTGCATAACTACCACCATCCAATGAGCACCTACTGTGTGATGGGGACTGTGGCAGAACCTGCTCTGTAGTCAGTTTATTTTATTGTCACAAGCACCAAGGTGCATATTTTCAGGGCCATCCCCGTGAGCTGATTCAAAACCTGACTGCTCAGAAGGCAACCACCTGCACCACTCTCAAGAGGCCACCATGTGGCATCAGGCTCCCTGGCACCTCACTGTCACGCTCCCCCACCCCCTTACACACACACACTCTCCCCTTTGATACAGAGTAGCCTATGTGGCAAGAAACAGCATCACAATGCAAAACTCAAACTTAACACACTAAAACAGCCAAAGCTGCTTTCATTTAAAATGTTTCAGAGACATGTTCGTAATGTCTGCTGGCACAGTAAAATAAGGAAAATGGAGTAGATGGTGTTTGAATATTACCAATCCATCTTAGTTATTGTTCACTAACTCACAAGGCATTATTCCCCCGCCCTTGGCAGAAAATGCCCCAGGCTCAGGGACAAAGTCTTGTTTTGATGTACCCCAGTGCACATCAGGGTCTCACTGGTTCCCCACCCGCATACTGGCACAACAACAGAGATCAATGGGGCTGCAGAGACAGGCACAGATGCCAGGAATCCCACAGCGGGCAAGAAGGCAGCCACATGCACCCGCCCATACAGTGTGGGCTCTGCTGGAACTTCCTGGCTCTCAGGTCAGCACAGACCTTTGTGAAAAGAAGGTGTTCCAGTTGAGTGAATTCTTTCTTTGTGCACAGCTCCCTGTGCTTCAAAGGGGACTAAGGCATCTTCTAAGTCACACTGGTGAGCAAATACTAAATTTTATAAAAAAGATGAACACTTTAATTTTTTAAAATAGGCAAACAAAGAATTCAAAAGGAATACACACAGCCAAAAACCTCATTAAAAAAAAACCTAATGAGGAAGCCGGGCGCGGTGGCGCACGCCTGTAATCCCAGCACTTTGGGAGGTTGAGGCAGGAGGATCGCGAGTTCAAAGCCAGCCTCAGCAATGGCGAGGCACTTAGCAACTCAGTGGGACCCTGTCTCTAAATAAAATACAAAAAAGGGCTGGGGATGTGACCCAGTGGTCGAGTGCCCCTGAGTTCAATCCCCGGTATCACAAAAAAAAAAAAAAAAAAAAAAAAAAAAAAAAAAACTAATGATCAAAAATAATTTCAAATTAAAAGTTTTCATTTGTTAAATTGGCAAAAATTATTTTTAAGGAAAAAAACATATAGGAAGGGTTGTGTGAAAACATTCTCCCAAGCGCTGCCAATCAGAGAACAAACTGGTGTAACTGCTTTGGGTGGAATTTTTTGCAGCACTTGACAAAAAATCTTTTAATATATACACATGATCTAACCAGCACATGTGCTTGGAGGAATATATTTTAATGAGACAGTTGAGCAATTGTACCAATACTTATGTACAAGGTTGTTCACAGCAGAGTGGTTTACTAGAAAACGATATGGAATTAGCTCAGTAAACTACATCCATCCATATAAAAGAGTACTAAGAAGATATTTAAAAGTTATGTAAGTGGTTAACTGGACTATTTCCTATGAGACACTGCTATACCCTCAAGAATCTTTAATGTGATACATAATTTCTGTAATTAAAAGAGAATTAAGGGACTGAGATTGTGGCTCAGTGGTAGAGCGCTCACCCAGCAAGTGTGAGGCCCTGGGTTCGATCCTCAGCACCACATAAAAATAAATAAATAAAAGTATTGTTTCCAATTACACCTAAAAAAATATTTAGAAAAAGAAAAAGGAAATAAAAAATAGATAACAGAGTATTTGTAGAAACCTATTTATCAAAGATACATGATACCTTGATGACTAAATCAAGCTATTATAGAAAGAATTAATTAACACAATATCATTTTTGTCTTAAACATAAATACATGAGAAAAAAATTCTTAAAACTTAATGCATGAAAACACAATAATGGTTTTCTCTGAAAAGTGGGATAAGTCATAATTTTTACTTTTTTCTTTTGTTTAATCTGAATTTTCTATACCTTTTCTCCATTGACTTAGTATAATCTGCATGGCAAAAGAGGGAGAGGGACTGGGAAGAGCACTTGCTCTTCTGAACAAAAGCCGAAGTCTGAATAAAGACAACCAAGGCCTAAGTCAAAATCCTCCTCCCCCTTTTCCTCCTCCTCATCATCATGCAAATTTCAAAAAGCAGCAGCAAGTAGCTTTCTCATTTGACTGAGCTTTATCTTTTTTCTTTTGATATTTATTTTTTAGTTATAGGTAGACACAATCTTTATTTTATTTTTATGTGGTGCTGAGGATCAAACCCAGCACCTCACGCATGCTAGGCAAACGCTCCATCTCTGAGCCACAACCCCAGCCCTCTGAGCTTAATGTTATACTTAGGAACTGGGATGAGAATGTGCTCTTATACAATTCCCGTCTTAGTAGGTCAAACCCTGGTTTCCAATCAAATTAATTTTAGTGAATGACAAACAGAACCCATCTCCAAAATGTGATCAAATTTTGCCTCATGTGGGGCTGGGGTTGTGGCTCAGCGGTAGAGCGCTCGCCTAGCATGTGCACAGCCCAGGTTCGATCCTCAGCACCATGTAAACGCATTGTGTACAACTAAAGCAAATAAATAAATATTTAAAAAAAATTTTTTTTTTTTTTGCCTCATGTAACTACAGATTACTAGACTTCAAAAATGTCATCCACCATTAGGCTAGGGTAGAGGAAAGACACTGGAAAACTAACTCCAATTTCCTCCTTTCAAAGACAAGGCAAAGACAGAGCAACCTTCTACCCTCACTTAAACACAACAAAGGAAACAAGATAGGCTTCATGCAAGAAGCCTATTTCCAGATCTTTACAATAACTGTGGAATACTCAGCTTACTTGATCCTACGAGAAATGTTATTACATACAATTAATGATTTTTTTTCTGACTGAATCCACAAAAAATCCCTTTTCACAAAGGAAGGGTATCTGTTTATGTAGTATCAGTGCTGCTCTACAAAGCACCGAACTAGGGCCTTTATGTGTTATTTGTTTAACCTTCATAAGAATCTAGAAGATAATCTATGAAATGCTAAGCCCCTTTTGCAAATGAGGAAACTGACAATGGATTGGCAACTACAGTAATCAAGTCACTAGAAATCAGAGCCAAGAAACAAACCTGGCCCCCTCATTTCTTCCTACACCAAAATAAAACGATATGTAAACAGGGAATGGGGAGAGAGGTTCGCTTTTGTCTCTGACCCCTCTACGTTATCTAGGCCAACCTCATTTCTGCTTCCATTACTGAAGAGACAGCAGGTCCCAACTCTATGGAGTGCAGTGTCATTCTTACACCTCCCAATTTCCATTCAATTTAATCTAGTCATTCTGAAATTATCATAAAATAATCTAAACTCAAACTTTAGTGCACATGCCAATTCAAATACACATTCAAAATTATTTCTTCATATCATTTAGAGAAGATGTGCAGCAGAGTTTATCATTTGTTACTTTGTAAGTGCATTAATTCACTTTATAAATTTTAAAAATTCTCATTCATTTATGCAAACATACCATCACTCTAAATCCTCAACGTTCACCTGCAAGGTCCTTACCTTGCAGGAACCCACTAACTGTGACAGAAATCACTCCCGGGATCTAAGGCAACAACCAAAACTCATATTGCATCAGCTCTCATGGGGAGAGGAGTCCTATTTTCATGGGAACCAGCTCCCAGAGTCAGAGCCCGCAGTAGCAAAGCTGTCTCCCTCCATGTGGCATCTTAGTGGCATCTTCCTTAAGGACAGGGCCAAATCAGTACAGCTCATGGTGGTCCACCAACAATATGCTGCCTTCAGCAATGCTGACTGGGAGCCCTATGAACTAGGCCACGGTCCTTGACAAGATGTGGAAGTCTAAATCATCCATGGGAAGCCTTCCCAAAGGTGACTGTTCTGTCCCATGTCTTCCCCTTGGCCGCAGCTTGCTGGCCTTGGGTAAGTCCACCTGAAGTGCTAGGGTGGTAGTCAATGATGGGTAAGATCCCCAGAGGGGGGGCAACCTAAGACAGGCACACCCTCAAGTAAGGTGGGCTCCCATCAATAAAACAAAAGAGGGGGAAAATGTTGGGGACATTAAGAACACGTCAGCCAAAAACACAACTCTCTGGCTGTATCTCACTTCCTGATACATAGACTTGGCCTAGCCCAAGGGTGTTGCCCTGACATATGACGAAAAATCAAACCACCACAAGGATAGGCTAATGGCTGTTCCCCCAATGTGATCTGTTCGTGTTCCCTATGTTCCCCTATAATCTTTCTGCTGATAAAACCCTCTCTTTTTTCATCAAAGATATCATGGTGCTGAAAGAGTTAATTTTGACTGCGTGGGTTCTCCTATTTACTTGCTGTTCTGTTCTTTATTCATACATGTGGCCACCAGGTATTGCTATTTCAATTACTTATGAGACTAATTCTATAATTTTTCTGGAATCTAGAGCTAAAAACATAGAAAACCTTTTCTATACTAAAATAACAGGTTCCTAATTAAATAGCTTTAAGAGTCTTTTTGTAATTGAAAATAAATCCCTCTTATTTTCAAAATAATTTAATGTAGTAATACAAATCTTTAGAACAAAAGTCCTTCAAAGCTGTCTCTCCATTTCCCTGCTTCTTGTTATGAAAAACAATAAGTGCCTTGAAATTCCAATCAGACAAAATTAACTTTTATCAAACAAGTTCAAACAGTATGCAGAAAGAATGACTAAATTAGAGATATGGGGTAAAAATTATAACATATGCAGATAGTTACGTACAGTTCATGCAACTCTCCATCTGTACAAACCTCAATACGTATGTCTGATATGTAATCAGTAAATGATTCAACCTATTTCCTAAGTTTTATGATGTTAAAAAAATGTGTAATGCCAAGAAATGTTGCTTATATACTTGTACAAACTAAAAATAAACCAGAGAAGATTCCACAGCCTAACTCATGTCTGAGTGCTGATTTCTTCTGTCACCGGCTGACTCCTTTACTTCGTGCTACGTTGAGCGCTGGCGTAGTACCCCCCAGCTGACAACCCACTTTGGCAGCCCCCCGCGCCCCGATAGATTGTGCCACTCTGCACCTCCAGTGGACCACCACGGACCTCCGCACCTCCACTGTTCCCTGGACCCCTTGCAGCACAGGGAAACTGGGGTGCCAACACATCAGCCCCGAGGCAGAGATCTCCTGGAAGCCAGGCTCCCATTCCAGTGGCCCTGGTGTGCTCACACTGCCTGAGGCTCCTTTGCACATTTCATCTCCTTGGGGATCTAGTTTGCTCGACCTAAGTTCTGTTTCCCACTTACACTATAACTACAAAAAAAGAAAGAAAGAAAGCTGAGGCAGGAGGATCTCGAGTTCAAAGCCAGCCTCAGCAATGGCGAGGCACTTGGCAACTCAGTGAGACCCTGTCTCTAATAAAATACAAAAAAGGGTTGGGGAGGTGACCCAGTGGTCGAGTGCCCCTGAGTTCAATCCCTAGTACCACAAAAAAAAAAAAAAAAAAAAAAAAAAAAGAAAGAGTTTTTATTCTCTATGATCACAATTTTTTCTTCAATGTTTGGGTTCAACTAATATTTATGTACTGAGCCAGAATCGTCTATCTACTAATTTCATATACATGATCCAATCTGCAGTCAAGCAAATTGATGAGAATAAATTAAAAAAGGGTGACCTACCTAAGTTTGGTATGAAAACATTTAATAAAAGTTATATCTTAGTTATAAAGAATTTTATTAAAACTACTACCCAGAAAATACCATACTTTCTTGACATGTTCAAATTCCAGTCATTTTTTAATAATAGAGCTGAATATTTGCCGGTCTTCACATGGATTACAAAACTCACTCCACAGAAGTAACTTTCTAGGGAATACAAAAATGGATCTTCTGCTAATATTTAATTGATCTTCTTCAGATTACTTTCAGAGAGCAGAGACTTCTTTTGAACTACTCAAATATATCACTATTCTCTGAAATGTTCTGAACATTTTGGAATAAAGTAAGCGGATCCAGCCAGTCGTTGCACATTTTACCACAAGCCTATTACTCAGAGGACAGTTCCCAGTACAAAAGTTACTCACATAGGTGACTGTAAACTACACACTTCAAAAGTAAATAGCGTACCCTTTCAAGCCCTCAACGCTCAGTCTAACATCCATCTCTATGGAGCAAGCCACACTGACTGGCCTCTCTTTTGAAGTGACTCTCAGTAAGTTTTAGACTACAACTACACGAATGTTCTGAAAAATCTCAAAACACAAAAGGTGATCAACAACTACTGACTGGTTCACAGCAGGCCCCCAATCAACATCTTCTGGATAAACAAAATAATTTATTCTTAGAACACTAAGCCGGAAACTCTACCTGTGGGCCACAGATGTTTACAAATTCCATATAACCCTAGAAATCACAGGCAAGCTCCTCTGTGTATGTGTGCATATGTATATTTTCTGGGGAGATTTTCAGGGGGGTGCTATGGTTAGAGCGTCTCCCCAAAGGTCCATGTGTAAAGGCTTGGTCCCCTGGTTGGTGGTACTGAGAGGTGGTGAACCTGTAAGATAAGGTGGGGCCTAGTGTGAGGTCCTTAGGGTTATCAGGGCTGTGCCCTCAAAAGAGAATGTGGGGCCCTGCTGTCCCCTCCCTCTCTGCTCTGGTTTCAGGTCTGAGATGTGACTGTTTTGTTCCTACATCGCCATGATGTGCTGCCATTACCTGAGGGATGAGAACCTGCAGAACACTAAGCCCAAATAAACCTCTCTTTACCCTTAAGTAGCCTTTGTGGGGTATTTTGTTATAGTGGTGGAAAGCAGAGATATGAGGGTCTACAACACAACAGTTTGACAGTCTCTGATCTTTGCCAGTGGGACAAGAACTGCACAGGCAACCAAAATTGGCTCCTGACCCGACTCCAGGGCTACCAGCTTGAAGACATCAAGCAGGCCAGGGGGACAAGGATTTCTGATCTACAGGAAAATTTAGGTTATTTCTAGAAGTGCTTCATTCCATGAACATACCATCATATATCAGGTATTGCCAGTAGTTTATAACACAACAAAAACTATGCACCAAGCTTTATGTCCCAGAACTTAGGACAGGGCCTGGTACTTAGTAAAAGCTTAATAACGGGTAGGCATTAAATAGGTAAGTAATAAGATCCCAAAGAGAAATTCCTTTTGTACTAGACCAGGCTGACAATCTGAACACAGTTAACTTGCTCAGAAACATCACTTAACTCTCTGTACTTCAATGTCCTCATCTGTCCTGCAGTTCCTGAGAGAAGAATGTGACTGGCTCATTTGTTTCTATGACAACCAGTTCTACAGCCATCCCACTTCCAAGCACACTCACTAAACATGAAGCACCAGGCAAATCCATGCTCGCTCGCTCGCTTGCTCCTGTCACTTCTCCTCCTCACACACCAGACCAGAGTGAGCACGCTTTTCCACCAAGGGTCACACAAAAATGTTTTCTGATTATCAGGCCTCACACTGTTGCCACCGCTTACCTCTGCCATTATGGGGCAAGAGCAGCCAGACAACATGTGAGCAAATGAACAAAGCTATGTTCCAATAAAACTTTACTCATAAACTAGAATTTGAATTTCACAAAATGTTCATGTGTCCTGTGCTAACAGTCTTACACATTTGATGATCTTAGACCTCTTGGCCTCCAGAACTGGGAGCCAGTAAAGAACATCTATTATAGATTATCCAGTCTGTGTTATTTCATTATGGCGACACAAAACAGATTAAGATAGAAACTTTTCTATATTTCCCGGTCAATTTTTCTGTGAACCTAAAACTGCTGTAAAATATTAAGTCACTTTAACAAACAGACATTTTAAAAGAATTCTTATTCAAGCAATTCAAAAGTTCTGCTCACTAGAAGTAATTTGAGCCCCACAAAAGTGAAGTAGGAAGGCTTTTATCAGAAGTGGTTTCAAAAAAATTCAGGTTGCTCAACACTTGGGGTGGCTGGGAGGAGGCCTGCCAGTTCACTAATGTTCCCCCCACAAACAGTGAAGAATGCTCTCTCCTCTCCTGAGTACCTATTTTGTGCATTCACCCTGAGCATACTCTACTGCTTTTCTCCTGTTAGTTCTGATTTAGTAGAATATTTTCAATAAAAGCTTAGAGGATGTAGTCCAGGTTAGATCATCAAGGGCTCCAGAAAAGCAATTTAACACTTTGTCTTAGATTAGCTTTAAAGTAAGAGTTCTAGCCGACATATAAGACCCTGCTATTAAAAGATAAACCAGTTTAAGGGGCCTTGATGGAAGAACACACCCCAAGATGAGAGTCTGACAATAAGCACTTTGTTACATTAATCAGAGGCATTCTCGTGCAAGTCTGAGGACAAGACCAGAATTGGAATAAATTCATGGGAAAATACTATATTTTATCTTGATTTTCAATTCTCCTTCATAAGAAAAACATTATAATCTGTATTTCCTATATTTCACCACATGCATACTTATATATCATGTGCATGTGTATACCTTTTTTTGGGGGGGGCAGTTGTACATGGACACAGTACCTTTATTATTTATCTTTATATGGTGCTGAGGATCAAACCCAGAACCTCACACGAGCTAGACAAACACTCTACCACTGAGCTATACCCCTAACCCCTACACCTTTATTTAAATGGAGTTTAAAATAAGAAGAGGCTTAAAGTCCTTTATATCAAACATATACCTTATTGTGGGAAATAAGTGAGTAAGAGCCTACAATTTCAATTGCTGGAAAAGAAACCCAGACTTGACAACTAAATCCTTAAACCTGACTGAAGAGAATGGGCAACATCATAAGAATTTACAAACTATGACTAGTAGGTAAGTACAAGTATCTTAAATTAACAATGGGGTAGTAACAAGTCCATAGTGGAAAGTGAGTCCCTAATATCTCATGGTTTCAAATCACAATTTTTCAACAATCTACTGTTAAGTCAATACTATGTATGAATTTCAGTGCAAATCAAACTCAAAATTCATACAAGGCAGGAGTAATCATTTACATATTATGCCTAACAATATTGTTACACTGGGAAAAATAGGCGCCCTTAACTTAAGCTTAATATGAATGGCATTTGTTCAAACTTGGCATTACATACATAGTACTAGAGCAAGCATGTGCTGGTACTTTGACATTAACCTCACTAAGTTAATGCTAACCTGGTAGAGCATGTTTGTTAAGTTTCCCTTGAGAAACTTTTAAAATTTAAAAGTGCAGTTTATTTTGTGCATTGTTTCGTGGTGAGGACATTTTTAACGAGGTAGGCACTGTCTTCAGTAATTAAGACTTTTTTGCCTGGGCAGTTTTTCTATAGTTACAAAATTCTCTCACCATATAAGTGGTTGAATAACAAAACACAAGGCATCTCATGGTAGGCCCTCAAATTATCTTAAAGCCTCTGGGTTAGTTCTTAGGAGGTTACAAAAGATTCACAAGAAACAAACCCAAAACATGGAGAAACATCAGACCAAGTTAAGAACACTGCTATGGCCTTGAAAAAAAACAGCCACACCTCAAGCCTCCTGTGCCCAGAACTTCTGGGGGAAGTGCCCAACATTTCCTAGCCATGTTTTGCTTTCAGGCTTTCAAATGTTAACATGTGAGAAGCAGATGTGATTCAATTTAAGACAACCTGATAGGAATGCTTATCATTCAAAAAATTTAACTTGCTTTTAAAGGAGTCACACCACAACTCTCCAACACCTGAGGGGCTCAAACAAAGCACTGGTCTGAACTACAATCAACTACAAAATGATAAACTTTGTCTTCTCAACTATCCTAATGTGATTTCTTTTAGGATCCCCATTGTTTAAATCGAGGATTTCACAGCTGAGGTCAAGTACCCTGTTTAAAGTCATGAAATTAGAAGCAGAATCTGAGCCCGGGCATGACAACAATTTTAACTGCCCCATTTTAAGGCAGGACAGATGGCTTCTGGCTCTGCATCTGTACTCCTCAAGCCTGGGCCTGCAGAGGCGGCACCTCTGTTTCCTGGCTACTTCTCCTTTAAAAAGGGACCTGCCACTGCCCTGCTCCGTCTTCCAGAACTGTTGTGAGACCACAAAATTAATGAATGAAAATCTTTTGAAAAATTAAACGCTTTTTAGTGTGTCATGTGCTAAATATAACCAATTCTAAATATTCCAAGGATACAAAAATTACTTTCTAAAACAGAGAGAGTAACCAATCTTTTCTTTGCAGCCACTTGGAAAGTCTTTTATGGTATGTATCTGGTGACACCTGTAAAATGACAAGCTACCACACAGAAGTCGAGGTCTTAGTTGCAAAGTAAAACACCTGGACAGTCAATATAAAAAACAGATTTGACATTTACAGTTGAGAACAGTCAAGCAGGTTCAAATACAAAAACACGTATCAGTAGAAGTCTGTACCCAGGAAACACATTTTCTCTTTAATAAAAATATTCTTGATTTTAAAGAACATATTAAAATGATCGTTTTAAGTTCAAAATGCGAAAACCTGAGAACAGGATCATGATGTCTTTAAAATGTACAGAACTCTGATAAACAAAGAACCAGAATTCTTTCTTACCTCCCACATGTATACATTATTCTTAACCTGAGATCTTTTTTTCTTATCACCAACAAATGGCCCAAACTTTTTGCCTTTTAAAATTGGTTTAGTGGCCCAGACACCTAGAAAATAAAACCAATATTTTTATAATGTATTGTGATTAATATTTTAAAGACTGAAAGCATTGAATGAAGTCAATTCAATTTCATGAAATAGTTAAAAAGCTAGATTCCCTAAAAGTAAGATAACATTAAATCAACTGAGATCAAGTTAAATCAAATTACATCAAATCTTCAATGGGGTTTTTTATTTTTCTTCTTTATAGTTTTCAATATTTTCTAAATAGGTTCAAAGAACCTGTATTGTGTTATAACCAGAAAAGGTTTTATTTTTAATTTTTCCATGTAAGACTGCTCATATAGTACAATCACAAACACTTCAAAAACAATCACAACTGAAGAGAAAAAATATTAGAATGGAATTAAACTAAAAACAAGTTAAACTTTTCATGCCAGGGATAGTGGTGCACACTGGTAGTCCCTGCAACTCAGGAAGCTGAGGCAGAAAAATCACAAAGTTCAAAGCCAGCCTCAGCAACTTAGTGAGACCCTGTCTCAAAATAAAAAATAAAAAGGACCGGGGATGTGGCTCAATGGGTAAAATGTTCCCAGGTTCAAACCCTAGTATCAAAACATAAGCAAATAATAAACTCTTCATTTTACATTTCTACAGATTTCAAATTGTCTCCACTAAACATGACTTGTTTTTATAAAGAATTAGAAATGTAGTTTTGTGAGCAAATATGTTTGATGTTCATTTGTTTAAAGCGGAAAACCTCTTCTCTCTAGCTAGGCTTCCTGAAAATGTAGCTACTGAGACAAAACTCACTTTTCAGAGTTTCAAACACTCAAAGTGTATACTCATCCAGGTGTGCCTAAGGCTGTTTCTATCTTCTACGTACAGACCATAAGCAACTGGATATGACAAAAAAAGCAAGTTGGTGAATCAGCAGGAGTCCAGGCTGGGAGTCAAGAAAACTGGCACTCAGGGACACTCTGTACAGGCTCCCTCATCTTCTAACCTCAGTTTCCTCAAATGGAGTAGAGGTTGGACCAGTCCTGTCCTGCCAGGATGCGTGAATTCCACTTTTCTGTATGTCTGCTATGAACTGCATTTGATAACATTGCTAACGATATGTTCAGCTATAAAATAAATTACTTTCACTTATACAAAATTAATACTTTTTTAATGTTTTTATTTTTATTTTTTTTATTTTTTTGTAGTTGTAGATGGACAGAATGCCTTTATTTTATTTATTTTTATGCACTGCTGAGGATGGAACCCAGTGCCTCACACATGCTGAGCAAGTGCTTTAACACAGAGCCACAACCCCAGCCCCAAATTAACACTCTTGACTGTTCAGCAAATAAATTTTCAATGAGAATTAGGAAAACATTTATTTAAAACTTATTCACATATATATGTATATAAACTATAATATCAGAAGTACATCTTAAAAAATAAATAGGATATAAACATGATATATGTGTGTGTGTGTGTGTGTGTGTATGTATATATATTTTTTTGGGGGGGGGGGGGGGTACTGGGGATTAAACTCAGGGGCACTCGACCACTGGGCCACATCCCCAGCCCTTTTTTTGTATTTTTTATTAAAGACAGGGTCTCACTGAGTTGCTAAGTGCCTCGCCATTGCTGAGGCTGGCTTTGAACTCATGATCCTCCTGCCTCAGCCTTCCAAGTGCCGGGATTACAGGCGTGTGCGTGTGCCACCGTGCCCGGCTTAAACATGATATATTACAAGACAATTTTAATTGGATTTTTAAATTTACCTCCTCAGCCTTCTATAAAGATCAGGCCATGAACATAACCCAGTACGCATAAGCTTGGTTTGTATTCAACGGGAAACCATAGCCAGAAGATGTGGACACACTGGGGTCATGTCATTCATTCAAAAATCTACTGCGAGTCCACAAAGGGCTGGTACTGAAGACACAGGGACAAGCAAGAAATGAAGGTACTCCCAATTAAGGACAGGGACAGATGTAAAGACAACCACAGGACAATGAAATAAGCATAATAACATAATCATACAAAAGTCACAGTGAAGACAGAGAGAAGAGAACAACCCATCCTGTTGGAAGAAGCCCAGGAGATGCAGGGGATACCTGGAAGAGTCACCAAGGATGGGGTGTGATGTGTGCCTAGCTTTGTTTTTATCATCTATGTCCAGCCTGGATTCTTAACTGGAAAATAATAAACAACATACAATGCTCCACATCAGGGCAAACCCGTTGCCCTCTTGGAATGCTGCGGCCACCTCACTTGCTCCCACAGGACGCTGCCTGCTCTGCTGACCATCTCTCTGGCTGCAGTACTCACCGATCCGGGTCTTGTCAACAGCTGATGGGAAAAGCCTCACTTCCTCCGGAAGTCCTCGCAGCACATGTTCGGGTACCTCAGCCAGGGTCTCAGCGGCTGCCAAAGGCTCAGAAGCGTTCTGCAAGTCAAGACAGAGAAGAATCAGAGCAAAAGGAAGAAAATCCTAGCAGTGGTTTGTTTCCCCACCGCCCCCCAATCTGGTCCAATAAGTAAATATTCAAAAATACAACTGAAACCTGAAGTGGGCAAATCAGAAACAATGATGATAAGCATTTGGGGAGTTACTGATGCCTGTTTGTTAATGCCCAAAGGAAACCACTCAACCTTCAAGCATGTCTGTGTTGATCTATTTTGGTCCTGCCACTGCAGCATTTTCAAAATGCATGACTCTCCAGCATCATACTGCATTTTAAAGTACAACAGAATCTTACAGAAAAATACATCGTAAGCTTAATTTTAAATCAAAGACTACCGGTAGCTATAAGCCCATTTTGAAAATAAAAATCAACACTCCCCACTTAAAAGAATAACTGTAAAAGCTGCGCATACCATAAAGCCTGTCCTGACTAATCACACAGCACCTCACTCACACATCCCTGCAGCGACCACACCCAACCTGACCACAGCTCCAATATTCTCCCCAGAAGCACTGCACACTTCCTGTGGTACCACACTGGAACTCTGACCTTCCAGGAAACAGGACCTGGCTACTATATGCCAACCACTAAACAGCAAAGCCATCACGACATCCTGAGGCGCTAAGAAATAGAGAATTTTACACAACTACTTATCAAACCTTGGAATATAATTCATCATAATCTTAAGAAATACAATTGTAGCAGATACATATGTAAGGATCTGCGCCAACTGGTAGAGCATGACTATTACTTTAAGAGTAGTTTTTAAATTGATGGAAAACCAAGTGTCTATTAACTGGTACAACATAAACCCTAAAGAACTGATTTATCACACCCCTACTAAGAATGATGAGTTTTGTAATATGAGTATTTTATTTCACTGTGAAGAAACATTTCAATGATTTTCAAAGGAGCCAATATAGGCAAAAAAACAAGTTCAGAGCTAAAAAGATTAATTTTTCCCCACAACAATGAAGCTTTTGTAATTTTTAAGAATGTTTATGTGCCAAGAAAATAATATCATCCAAATTTGCAGACTTCCAATATGTTAACCTTTTTTTAAACATCAATAGCTGCTTCAAGAAATAAATCTCCCAGTCATCTCGAAGGTCTGCTCCCTGGTCTGGATGGACAGCCAGCAAGCCCGCGGGGGTGCAGAGACCGGGGTCACCTCTTGGGCAGGGCCAAGCCACCAGTGCATCCGCTTCAGCACAAATGCCTGGCTCTGCCTGAGTTCCACCTTTGTCTTGACAAATCCCCAAACAGGCCTTCCAGACCCTGGGAAAATCAAATTTCCCCAGAAAGTGGCCTCATGGGACTTCAGATTACCTAAGCTGTGAATAAAATTAGGACTGACATTTCTCACTACTAAATATGGTGTCCCTGTTTTTACATTTTTATTCTATAAGCTGGGTTTTTTAAAATGTGGATAAAGTTTTTCCAAATAAAAAAAAAAAGGTGTCAAATTGGTAATTATATCCAAGGATACATAATGATCATAACACAGAAAAATTAAGTGATGTTAAGAAATACCAGCCAGAGTCCTAGAAGCACGAGCCATTTAGTACAGAGGGAATTCTCTTCCCCTTTCTGGGCTGTGATCCTGGACAGATCCTGGACAAAGACCTGGCACCATCTGCCCTCCCCAGGAGCACTGCCCTTGAAAGGACAGCACCTGTGAACCCTCTTCCAGGCACTGCCACCGTAACATAATAACAGCTCAACACACTTCCTTGGTGCAAGGTCCAGTGCTAACAGTCTTACACACTTGATGGAGTTTACCCCAAACAGTCCAAGGGACAGGTGCTACCAGTGCCTTCCCGCCCTGCTCCTGACACACACAAGAAGGGGAACGTGGGGCTTAGGGAAAGGGAATAAATTGCTCAAGCAAGGCCTAAATCTGAACCCTTGTCTGACTCTAGAGCCCAAGTGCACAACACTGTAGGATCTGCATTTAAATCTCTGGAATATAATCTGAGAATCTCTGCCCTAAAACTTCCGAACTTCCATGGAAAAGTCAGCAGAAGACTTCCCACAGAAGGAATGGCCATGCCCACAGAAGATATGGAACTCAAAAACAAAACAGAGGCCAAAAGGACTAAAACTTCTGAATCACCTATGAATATAAAGAACCTCAGGGCTGGAGTTGTGGCTCAGCGATAGAGCGCTCGCCTAGCACGTGCGCAGCCCGGGTTCGATCCTCAGCACCATGTACAAATAAACACATTGTGTACAACTAAAGCGAATAAATAAATATTTAAAAAAAAAAGAAAGAAAGAAAGAACCTCAGCAGAGCTGTCAGGGAGAAACAAGACAAAGAAAGATTCCTATGGCTTTGCTTACCTATTTTAGGTCAGTCCATGATTTTTCACATGGGCTCATACAGTAACAGGTAGGACTCAACTAAAACAAGGAACCTAAGTTCACAGCAACCCACTCCAGACACAGTGGCCCTGGGCCTCTCCTCCCACCTCCCCAGCTGCTGGAATCTCCACAGCAGTGGCTCTGACTGCAAACTCCCTGGAACATTCTTGGAAATATCAATGACTTGAGAAGTAGAAGAGGGCAAGCTGTGGGATGACCAGCCTATGAAGAGCCACCTTCTAGCTTTCCTTATTTTTCTTTCATAGTTCTTATGTAATATCTTAATAATTATTTGTATAATTATGTGCTTAATGAGTGCCTCCCCTGTGAGACTGCAGCGAAGACAGATGGTGACTGAGCTGCTTTCGCTTAACAGTAGACTTGAAATGTTTGTCACTTACTTGAATGAAACACGATTCCTTAAGCTAATGTAAACTATTTCTTTTTTTTTTTTTTTTTTTTTTTTTTTTTTTTTGGTACCAGGGATTAAACTCAGGGGCACTCGTCCACTGGGCCACATCCCCAGCCCGTTTTTGTATTTTATTAGAGACAGGGTCTCACTGAGTTGCTAAGTGCCTCACTGCCTCACCACTGCTGAGGCCGGCTTTGAACTCGCGATCCTCCTGCCTCAGCCTCCCAAGTGCTGAGATTACAGGCGTGCGCCACCGTGCCCGGCACGTAAACTATTTCTATTAAAAAAAAAGAAGAGACAGAAATAAATAAAATAGCAGGGTCATCTATCAGAAAGTATTTTCTTCAAGTGAGGCTGAATTCTTAAATTTGAGGTAGGTATTCTTTGGGGTCAATATAGTGGTCCCTCTGTAGGTGAGAAACTGGTTCCAATACCCACCCCCATGCCAAAGCCCACAAGTGCTCAGTCACTTGTGTAAATGGTGAAGTCTCTGAACATAACCTGCACACATCTTTCTATACACTTTAAATCATCTCTAGATTATTTATAACACCCAATAAAATATAAATGCTATGTAAATAGAGATGTTAGGTCATATTATTTGGGAAAAATAACAGAAAAAAAAACTGTACGAGTTCAGTACACAGGCAACTTTTTTTTCAAATATTTTCCATCTGATGTCAGTCAAATCCCCCCTATATGGATATGAAAGGCTGACTGTATAAAAATTCCTTTTTATAAAATGTTGTATGCTCTAAATTCCACACAAACAATTTAGAGGTAAATCTTTAGAACAAAAGAATTTTTTAAAAAAATCTCTCCCCTGTATACTCATAAACTAGTCTCTCTTTCCTATGCATAGCCTGATAGTATTGAATGCATTATCATTTTCTAAACAAGGTTATCTTGGTTCTTTCACTAAAGAGTCACAATCTGATCCTGGAATTACTCCCACCGTTGATCTTATCTAAAAGAAACTGCAATACCTCCTTAACTTTAACATATTAATAGATATCTGAATTCCTGCTGGGCCCAATGTTCTGGGCATCACAATTGCCCCAACAATGCACTACTGGGAGAGGAATACAGATAAAATCAAACACACACATACAATGCCTGATCAGAAAAAAAATTGAGCATGAAAATGGGACTCAGTGTTGGAGCAGGGATGGGGGTGCCACTCAGAATGCTTAGGACTCTAGAAGTAGAAAGGGACTCACCTGGTGACATGGGAGGTTACCCACCAGAAAAAGCCAGCAGCAGGGACCAAGGCCTAAGTTAGGAAGGAGCCTGAGAACAGCCCCACAAAAGCCCAATGCATCCAGGGCAAAGGCAGTGAGAGAAGCACCTGGAAGGGAGGCCGGGGAGGCAGGGGAGAGGGCTACAGGATGCAGGGCTGCTGGCTTATCTGCACAGTGAGGGGGAGCAGAAGGCCAGGATCAGCCAGGGGCCACCCAGCTCCCTCCAGAGCCTCACAGGACCCTCTGTGGTGGCACAGTCTTCTGGCACCCTGACTTGCTGCCCTAAATACAGGCACATTCCTGGTTTAGCGGTCCTTAAAACACTGATAACTGGGATAGAGATGTGAGTTAAAGGACTTCTCCACTCTCCTGTAACACAGACCTCAAGGAGGGCTCACTTTTTCATGTTTAATGAGGTACAGTCTCCAAACCTATCAACACCGATAGGGAACAGTAAGCATTCAACTTAATGTGTTCAATTTAAGTTAAAGTAATAAGCTGCCTAGTTGTTAACTATTAATTGATCTCATTTGTACATATTTTCAACTTCCTACTCCTTAAACTCAAAGAAAAGCCAATATTCCCTCCTTTCTCCAATTAATGGCCACAAGCCCCTCTCCTTCATTCAGTCCCTCGTTCAGTCATTAACAAATACTTCTTGGGTGCCTGCTTCTGGCTGGCACTCTCCTGGGCAGTTGGGACACAAAGTTTAAGCTGTCATGAAACACACCACCTAGGGGAACCTCCCTGTTCCCACCATTTAAGAAACCTCAGAAAGCTTTGGGTTCTCCAGATGCCACCTTGCTGGGAGCCTGTGACAGGTCCTTTGATGCTTTCCCCTGACACCATTCCCTTGACCCAGGACAACCTTTCCTTGCTGAACAGGTGGGAAGCTCAAGGAGTGTACCCTTCGCTGCTTCCTCTGGGCCAGGAAGTGTTCCTTCAGTTAAGCATCACCGCAAGCTTAGAGGAGCACCAGACATCGCTAGGAGCACTCTATGTCGCCTCGGCTTTGCACCACCACGTGGTACAGGCACTTTTATGACTCCCACTATACAGAAGAAACTGAAACTTTCACAGCCACAACAAGTTAAATGGCAGAGCTGGGTTATTCCAACCCAGGCAGTGAGGATTCAGGGTCTGGACTCAGAAAGCAGGCCACAGGGCAGGCCCATAAAGTCCAGCCAGTTAGCTGGGCACAGTGATGCACGCCTGTAATCCCAGCACTTGGAAGGCTGAGGCAGGAGGATTGTGAGTTCAAAGCCAGCCTCAGCAATGGCGAGGCACTTAGCAACTCAGTGAGACCCTGTCTCTAATCAAATACAAAAAAGGGCTGGGGATGTGGCCCAGTGGTCAAGTGCCCCTGAGTTCAATCCCCAGTACAGAAAAAAAAAAAAAAAAAAAAAAAAATCCAGCCAGTGAAAGTCCAGAGTCCACATTTTACCACCAACCGAGTGGAGTCTCTACCACATCATCCAAGGATGCTTCAGAAGACCCTTTGGGGAGTCCACAAGGTCAGAGGTATTGTTATAATACCACCAAGATGTCATCTGCCTTTTCTGCTCTCAGGTGTAGAATGGAGTTTTCTGGAAGCTGTGATGTGTGATAGCACCATCACTCTGCCAGGTGATAAAATGCCTGATTGCTTAATTTTGTATTTTAAATGTGTCAGATTTGTAAATAAGGCCTGCAGTGGAACATAATTGGATCAAATCAACTTTGTGGTTCTGATGCTGCTCTGCAGCTACTAGGACTCTGCCTGGAGAAAGCAAAGTGAGAAAGACCTCACTGCAGGGTGCTAAGAGCCCCCCCACTGGGCGTCTCCAAAAGCAAACAAGCACCACAGACAAGAACAAAGAACGAAGTGCAATAGTCTCAGAGTATCAAATGCAACATTGAGCCTATGCTCAAAGTCCCAGACTGAGCCCCTCCAGGGAAACAAAAGAAACACAGAAGAGAGTTCCTACCCTCTGTGATCAAACCCAGGGGTGTGGGGCTGAGACCCCAGCAAGGCAGTAGAGAACCTAAAGCAGCCACTTGGCATTGGTACAGCTCTACCCAGAAGACACCTTGGCCTCTGAGAAGCAGGTGCCCACTATCCTACCCTGGGGGAACTTCCCCTGAGGTCCTTCCAACACTCTCAACTTGCTGTAGTTTGCATTTCCTTAAGCCCCACTTTGCCTCTCAGGAAGGACAGGTTTAGACAGACAGCAGGTTCAGTTTCACCCGCAGCTGTGCCTGGTTGGGGCCCAGGATCCAAGCATAGAGCAGTGGTTGCTGTGAACAGACAGAAGTCCAGAAGTCAGGGCTGGGGTTGTGGCTCAGCGGCAGAGTGCTCGCCTCTCACTTGTGCGGCCCGGGTTCGATCCTCAGCACCACGTAAACATAAAATGCATTGCATTGTGTACAACTAAAGTAAATAAATAAATATTAAAAAAAAGAAAAAGAAAAAGAAGTTCAGAAGTCAGAACTGCCAAGCAGTATGGGACACAGGCATAGCTGAACAGTGCCAGACTCAACTGGAGATGGGCTCCCTGGGGGTGCATGGGAGCCTTCATGGAAAACAGAGGAGGAGGGACGAGATCGGAGCCTCAGGACACCGCTTTCCCAGCGTTAAAGAGAAAGAAGAGCAGGGAAGGGGTGCTAGTGCCACCGTCAGGGCAGAGGCAGCCAGGCTCCACGGCGTGCTCTCAGCAGAGCAGGGGATGGGATCCCATCAAGGGAGAGGGGGCAAGAGTCAAGGGGGGCCACGGGGCCTTAGAAATTGCTGTCCCCGTGCCCTTCTCCCTTCCCACTGCCACCACCACTCTTTCAACCTGAAATTGCACAGTCAACTCCACTTGCCCCCCACGTGCCCAGCAAGTGCTCCCCTAGGCCTGCAGTAACCAAAACGGGCAGGCGTCACCCACCCCAGGGCCCACAGGCTGCTGTGGGAACCTGCAGGCATCCCACTCACAGCAGTGATACTGCGAGTGAACAGCAGACTGCGTGTGCAACTCACAGCAGCGCCTCCCAGCACACGCGAGGCCCAGGGTGCAAATTCCAGTAGCACACAAAAAGTGATAGAACAAGCTTCCTCCCACCTGCAGCCCCTGCAGCCCTCAGGCTGGCAGGTAGTGTGACAGGAATGGAGTCAGAGCGGGAGTGGGCTGGGTTGTCTGCTGCCTCCTAGGGGTCCACTGCTGATGAGTCGGAATTATAACTTCTTAATAATCATTTTCATCCAAGCAAACCATGGGGCTACAGCCCTTCAAGTCAGGTGGGGTTCATCTGGTCTACTCACGGTTTTATTTAAGGAAAATAAATTCTACTAGAAGAAATCACAGAAAAATCCTGGCTGCCTCTGAGCTGCTGGCCCATCCTCCAGCCTCTCCTCCTTCCTTTGACTTGGTCCTCTTCCTACTGGGGTCTGTCACTAGTCAGGCTTTCAGCTGACAATTCCAGCCACTCACTGGTCCTCCTGGCCCTCAATCCTTCCAACCAGTCAATATCCTCTATGACCTACCAGGTGAAGTTCAAATCCCATGAAGTTCCTGACAACACTCCATAGTTGCCCCTTTTCTAGTTTCCTATATATCTATTTTGTGTTGTGTAACAACAGAACTGAAGGCCTATGGGGAATGAGTTGCCAGGGAGAGAAACTGTCAGCAAGGCAATCAACTGGGAGGTTCAAACAAGAAGTACGTGGGACGAAGCCATAAAAATGATTAGAAGGCATTTCAAACAGCAGAATCAGGATGTGGTTACTGACTGAAAATAATAATGAATAGTAATAATACTTACACAAAGTTTCCTATATACCAGGCACTGGCTTGAGCTCTTTTATATTAACTAACTCCTTTACAGTTAAATAAAAGTACAGGTCTACCCCTAGCAAACAGACAAGAAAGTTAAGACCAAGTCAAGTGACTTGACAAGGTCACACAGATGAAGTGGCTGAGTCAGACTTGATTATAGAGACTGAGTTAAAAGACCACAAAGAGAGGGCAAAGCTGAGCTATCCTGAACCGTCTCTACCACAGTATTAATATCTGAACAATATAAAAGGTAAGCCTTCTTGCCAAAAGTTCCTCCTAGTTATTTAAGGAAATCCTACCTAAGTAGTTAAATTATTTTCAGAAATAATCGAATAGTTTTATGCAAAAAGATAATATCCCAGATTTTATAAATTGCTAATTTATCTAGTAGAATACATGATTCAAAATAAGATTTAAGTGCCATCATTATTCAAGATGTTAATTTCTTAAACTATAATTTATTAATTGATATTTAAGCCGCAACAGATAAGAAGCAGCTTACTTGAAAGTCTTTTCTGAAAAAGCCTAAAAAAATCACGGTGAGGCAATCCCAAAAAAACCAAAGGCCAACTGTTCTCTCTGATATGCTATGCTAACACACAACAGCAGGGGGTCAAGAGGGAACACATTAGATTAGACAAAGGGGAATGAAAAGAAGGGAGGGAGGATAGGAATAGGAAAGATAGCAGAACGATCAGACATAACTTTCCTATGTTCATATACGAATACATGACCACTGTAACTTCACATCACGTACAACCACAAGAATGGGAAGTTATACTCTGTGTATGTATAATATGCCAAAAGACACTCTAGTGTCATGTATATCTAAACAGAACAATTTTTTTTTTTTTTTTTTTTTTTTGGTACCGGGGATTGAACTCAGGGGCACTCGACCCCTGGGCCATATCCCCAGCCCTTTTTTGTATTTTATTAGAGACAGGGTTTCACTGAGTTGCTAAGTACCTCGCCATTGCTGAGGCTGGCTTTGAACTCGCGATCCTCCTGCCTCAGCCTCCCAAGTGCTGGGATTACAGGCGTGCGCCACCGCGCCTGGCAACAGAACAAAATTTTTAAAAAGAATATTAAAGTCACTGGGAAACATGTTCTGTTATATTGAAGAGTTTAAAAGAATATTTAAAAAAATATATACCAGGGCTGGGGATGTAGCTCAGTGGTAGAGTGTTTGCCCTGCGTGCATAAGGCCCTAGGTTCGATCCCTGGTGCTGCAAAAAATAAAAATAAAATTTGTATTTATAATTATATAAAACACAACAAGTATATTGTTAGCATGTGCTTAAAAAGCAAAAATGGTTTCAACTCTTTTACAACATGGTTATTTTCAGGATTAGAAAAGGGGAGAAGATAACCAAAATGAAAGAAAGCAACCCAAGGTTCACCAGCCCTTAAGAGCTAGGTTTATGACATTTTTTTTGAGGGGGGGAGGTGCTGGGGATTGAACCCAGGGCCTTATCCATGCAAGACAAGAACTCTACCAACTGAGCCATATCCCCTGCCCAAGAGCTAGGTTTATGAATAGACTTATCCAGAAGGTAGATGGTCTCCCCAACTAGCTCCTGTACAAGGAATGAACTATTAACACATGGAACATGAATCACTCTCAAAAACAATATAGTGACCAATGGAAGCCACATATGGAACAGCAGGCACTGAATGGTTCCACTCTAGGAACAGGAAAATCAATCTATAGGGACAGAAAGCTCATAGGTGGTCATCTGGGATGGGAGCAAGACTAAAAGGCAAAAGATCTTTTGGGGATAACAAAAGATCTGTAACTTCATAATGGTAGACATGCATATAGATATTTGTCAAACACACGATACACTTAAAGTGGGTACATTTTAGTGCTAACTAAAAAAGTAAATAACTCCTACATTCTTATCTTGAAATCATGTTAAAATGAAACTTATAGTGAACCAAGAAAATAATTTAAAGGACAAAAATACTGATGCAATACAAAATAAGTTTCTTAATCAAGTTTTATTTTTCCAACCTGACTCAAACATTCCTGCACTAGACACCCTCCAAAAGTCCCTCTTACAAAACCCATGGAGCTGACCCCACACCTTCTCCACTACTTACCCCTTCTCCCAGCCCCCACCACTCTGCTCCAGCACATGTGGCCTAGTGTCCTCCACTCCCTCGACATGGCCCTCTCTCCATCCCACTGAACAAATGTCCACTCCAGTGTGTAGGACAGCCCCACGGAACAGCACAATACTGGCCCTGCTTGCTGTTACATAGGCTGCACACACCACCTTACCTAAGCAACACATACTCATGTTTTTGGTTTTGAAAAATGCAAGAATAAGCACGTTTTATTCATATTTCACTTACACAATTCACCCAGATAGTGACCAGATGTGATTATATCAGCTTTAACCTATTTAATTAAAGCATCTAGCTTGTTACAGACCTTTCCGAACAAAACACTGAAGAGTGAGAGCAGTGGCTGATGGGGATGTTAGACTCAATAATGTTTAATATTAAGAACACGTCGTGGGGGCTGGGGTTGTGGCTCAGTGGCAGAGCGCTCGCCTAGCAAGTGTGCAGCCGGGGTTCGATCCTCAGCACCACATAAAAATAAAGGCATTGTGTACAACTAAAACAAATAAATAAATATTAAAAAAAAAAAGAACACATCGTAGTTATCTTCATGCAAAGCCTATCCCACAATAGGCTAGGAATAATCCCATAGCAATTGCTATAAGCAAAGAACACCCAAGAATCATAGAGTATTAAAATATTCCAGAACTCTTTGGACAACCCTTCTTTCTTTAGACTTACAACCAAGATTCTAAGCTACTAGACAATAGAGGGAAACAATAGGGGGCGGGGCATCCAATAAGCTTCAGTTTACTGAAATAGCATTAAACTGCATTTGGTTAAGAAATGAGTATAACTGCAATAACAATAAGCAGATGGACACAGAAAAGAAAGTCGTATATACCATCTTTGAAAGAATGGCAACTAGTTCTCAAACACAAAAATATACCTTCTTTTCAAAAGCAGGCAGCCCATTAGGTTCTGCAATTGAAGAAGCTGTCACCAAATATGGGGTTAATCTCAATAATGAGCAAGCATATTACCAGGTCCTTGCCCCCTCCCGATCCAGTCTCCAAGGCACAGCAAAAATGATATTCTAAAAATGGAAATCTGATTATGTCACTATCCAGTGCTTCCAACTGCACTCAAAATAAATACAAATGCCTTTCCATGGCCCTAAAGTCCTATAAATCTGGCCCTTGCCTCTCACCAATGTCATCTTGTCCCAGAGTCAGATTGAGCTCTGAGTATAGCCATGCCGTCCCCTGGCTTGCCCTCTGTTCCTTGAGCCAAACTCATTCCCACCTCAGGACCTCTGTATCTACTGTGTATTTATTCTGCCTAGACTTTTCTTTCTCCAGATCTTCACATATCTAGCTAGTTCCTGGTTATCACCTAAGTGTTGGTTCTACTATCTGTCATCTCCTTAGAACAGCCTTCTCTGACTGTGTAATCCAGAAAGCACCCCATCCTGACCTACCATTCTCCACCACAGCACTTTGCACTACTGGAAATTGCCTGGCCTCCGTCCCTGTCCCTCCGTGAGCTCATAGGCTGCAGTGCTCTTGCCACCTAGCTCTCTTGCCACCACATGCTGGGATAGGGTCTGCACCAGGGAGCGAGAGGAGGAGGAACATTCATGACGGCTGAGATAATGGGACTATGGGTGACTCATCCCAACTCTCAGGGTTGGAGTTGTCATACTGAGTGATTAAAAGCTCCTTTGATTATTTTACTAATCTTTGAAACAAGCTTAGAAAGCTAAATTGCTTTGCTACTGGTAGATAGCAGTAACAGACTACTGATCAGGATGTAGAGATAATGCAATCATAAACCACTAAACAGACAGAAAATTGCAAACACTAATAACAATCTGCACTGTGCAAAACTCTTGAAAAAAAAATCTAAGTGTAATTCAGTGAAATAGTAGTAAATGTACTTGCAGTAAAATCATCATGGTTGTTTTCAAATATCACAGTTCTCCTCTGCTACAAAAAGCACCCAATAGAACTACACTGCTCTCCTGACCCAAATTCTGACTACAGCCAATGAATGCACACCAAGCGTGCTGTGTATTGAGACAAAACTTCCATCATCCTTGGTTCTTTTTTTAATATTTTTTTAGTTGTAGATGGACATAATATCTTTATTTATTTATTTATTTTTATGTGGAGCTGGGGATGGAACCCAGTGCCTCCCGCATGCTAGACAAGCACTCTACCACTGAGCCACAACCCCAGCCCCATCCTTGGTTCTTGAGTGACTACAACAGCAGAGCCCCATACCAATCCACACTGGGTTTGTGGCAAGAACAAAAAATAAATTATCGCTGTGTTGTGCCACCAAGAGTTTCAAGCAGCATAACGTGGTTTACCATACTGCAGCAGCACAGCACAGTGACCACGAACCTGGACTATGGAATTTGAGAAGCTGTTTTTTGTCAGAGCTCTTTCACTTACCATTGGAATGACCACAGGCAAGCTACAACCACCTCTTTGGGCATTAATATTTTCATCCACAAAATTAAAGTTATAATATCTATGCTTCATTGAGTGGTTACAAAGACTAAATTAATATGAAAATGTACATACTGTGCTTAACAGAGTGCCCACCCGGTTTGTTAAGTACTCAATAGAGAGCAGACGGTATTAAACTCTACCATGTCTACTCTAAGCTGCTATGAGCCTATCTGCATTACATCATTAAATAAGTCTCAGGAAAGAATAGAAGACCTCAGAAGTTAAATACAGATGATACCCAATATATTATGGTTTGACTTACCATTTTTTGACTTTATGATGGGTTTATCAGGACGTAACCCCACAGTGAGTAGAAGAAAATCTGTACCAGGACGGATGTAGTTTGTTAATGAAAGAAAAAAGAATATGTATGATCTGAAAACAGAGAAGAAGAGAAATGGGAGTGGGGAGGTCAGTGACTGCTACTCCACCTGCCAACACGGCGTGGGCTTTGTGAAAAGGACAAGGCTCACGTGCAGAGCAAGCTGGGTTCTACGTGGAGAGGATCAGAGATGAAGAGGAATAAGTACTGAGTAAGAACAGAGGTGGAGGAAGAAAGACAAAAACATGTGCTCCAGGGCCTGGCAGAACCCATCGCTGGCCTCAGAGGGAGGGCCTGGCAAGCCACCTCGCCAGGACATGGGACACACTGGCACAACCTGGTGGGACAGCTCAAGATGCCGCTCAGTGGTCAGTGCTGACGATACTGGCAAGCACTGGACTCCACTTTCTTCTAAAAGAATTGTCTGCTAGCAACATGGTGCACGCCGCGCCCAGGACCCTTCAGTCCCTCACCTCAGCCAGCAGGGACACATGAAACAAGCAGTTCTGTGCTATCATCTTAGATAGCATGCCCTTCATCAGACAGATCTGACAGCTCAAAGCTATGCCCATCAGTTCCAAGAAAGAATACTCCTACCTCAAAACCATCATCAGGATTTTAATTAAAAGTCAATCTTCCTCAAGTTCACACTTTTTTTATATCTGAATTTTTTGTGTAGTGTTATTTTGAAGTAAATTTTAGTGCAATTTATTAATCATTTTCACTGGCTGAAAATGAAAGGAATAAATACACGAGTGAAAACCATAAACTACCAAAAGTAATTCTTTTTTTTTTTTTTGTACTGGGGATTGAACTCAGGGGCACTTGACCACTGGGCCACATCCCCAGCCCTTTTTTGTGTTTTTATTAGAGACAGGGTCTCACTGAGTTGCTAAGTGCCTCGCCATTGCTGAGGCTGGCTTTGAACTCGCGATCCTCCTGCCTCAGCCTCCCAAAGTGCTGGGATTACAGGCGTGAGCCACCGCGCCCGGCTCCAAAAGTAATTCTTAATTTTTTAAAATTACTGGGACAATTGCTGAAAAAGACCAACAGATTTTATGCTATGGCATAAAGATCAGGTCTAAATAGCATGCAACTAATACTTTTTCAATAATGTAACATAAACAAAAATGCTGAAAATTTTAGTCACAGAAAGTGAGAAATCTTTATAAACTAAATAAAACTTTCATTACTAACAGACCATTTAAATTATACTCAAATCAGAAATGTGCTAACCATTAGAAACATAAGAGGACACCCCTCCACAGATCTGGTATTAGAACTTGTCAAAAGCAAAATGAAACTGTAAATGAGCCAAAAAGAGAAATGGTTATTGCTGCAACTCTTCTGAATGGCATGTGGTCTTCTTTTAAATGCAAGTTCATTTGGTATAAATGGAATATTAAAGCAAATGTGTGAAGTGTCAAAAAAAGTCCACACACCAGACAGATTAGTAGCCCAACAGGATATAAGTATTAGGCATAGTTAAGCATGAGGTTAAAACTGCAGGACCCTCAAACAAATGAGCACTGAACATGGATGCAACAAGAACCAAGCCAACACTCAGACTTGACCTAGGAGGCACTCAGGATCATTCTAATCAGAATCCAGACTCCTCTAACAACAGTCCTGAGGCAGCAAAAAAGCAAGTTCCTCTGAGTGACCAGGTTCACACCAGGGATCAAAAAATAAATGAAACCTATGACACATATGCACGTCACTTTGATGAATGACAACTATGAAAATCCACTGTTCTTTATTCCTTCACCCCGCCCTCACCATTTCAAAAATAATTTGCCTTCAAAAGCATGTCAATCTCCACATTTTAAAATAATAGGAACCATGTGCCCATGTGTTTGCCAGATTCACTTTTTATGACATATAGTCCTCTGCATTAAAATAAACATATTTCTGATAAAGAAAGTAATGAAAAGAAATCAAAAGAATCCATTCCAAAAATTTCACATCTCTCAATGCAACACAGGACTGAATTTATTAAGCTTCGTCACCTTATGAAATTGGACTTGTGATCTCAAGTTAGAAGCACCTGTAAATGATAAAAACAGCGTCTAAAGTTTCAGCTGAAGGATACAAAATATTTTCAAGTCCGAGAGAGTTCTAAGTTAAAGACTAAAAAAAAAGTACATACTTCACATATTTAGGTTTTATCCTTCATATTAAAAAAAAGTTTTTTATGAAGATTTCTGACACCCATAAATTTCTGTAACTGCGAATGAAATAATATTGAAACCAGAAAATAAGAACACTACTCTAGAATATATTAAATCCACACAACTGATTCCACTCATCAGAACACCCTTGAGGTTATAGAAATATCCGGAGCAGAATAATTTAATCTCCAGGTAATCCCACACCCTTCTGTAAAAAGAAACACATCTTATTTTTCAATATCTGTCCTCTTTATTCTATGAAAAGGATTTTCAAGGACAAAATACTTCATGTTTGCATTGGAGCCATGGCAGTCTCTAAAAATAACTCCCTCTTCCCTTTTCAATCAATGGAAAATTGCAAAATAAAAAGTGTTTAAAATGAAAGCTTAATAAGCTTAAAAACAAACAAAGACAAAACCTCACAGTAGAGTGCGGCAGGGGAGAGGTAAAAAAGAAAAGTTAAACTAAAATCCCTAACTATGAGCCCTCTACTCAAGGACCCACAGAAATGCCAACCCCACCAAAACATAGCACATTCCACTCCACAAATGCACACTGTGAAAGCAACAAACTAATAAAAGGTATTAAGAAACAAAAGTGAAAATCTGGGAGGAATGAATGTGTGTGTGGCTATCTTTAAAAATCAAGAACTGGTGTCTAACATCTAGATCACGTATTTGTATAAATTTTTATTTTTAAACTCACCTGATTCATTTTCAATTCCTGTTGTGTTCTGTAAAGATACACACAACAAAGAAACTTCTTTGATTACATGAGCCCTAAAAAGAAAAACAGACAAATGTAATATGTACCTGCCTACAAATTCACAGTGATTCAAAACCACATACAGAACTGCAGAGTCTGCCCACAGGGTCATTCACAAAGCAACTGCATGCCAGATTCACTTCAGTCTACACTGACAACTTCTCAGATTTACTATCTACAACTATCCTTACTAGGGCATCACTGTACTCTACAATCGAAAGCAGACTCATTAGAACTGACATCAAAATGTTGCTTTGGAATTGCATCCCTCCTAAGAAGAAATAAATTTGCTTTGTTAATAGTCAGAATCACACAGCACCAAGGAGTGACTCACACAAGGCCAGCGTGCTCTGCCTTCAACCCTGAGCCGCAGGCAAACGTTACCAGACCCCAGCACACCACTCTGATCTTCAAGTCCCTGAGGTAGAAAGGTGAATTTACTAACACTGGCCGTGGGGAATACTTTTTGAGGAAAAGGAAAAAAGTGTGAAAATACAAATGTTTTGATAAAAGAAGTCTGGAAAGAGCACAATTAACCATTTAATTTTTTTGTGTTCAACATATTCAAATAGTATAGTAAAAGAACAAGATAAACTCTTTCCTTGTGACATTTCAGTCAACAAAGGACCACACACATAAGGGTAGTCCTATAAGCTCATGCTTCATTGGGACACTGCAGCTCTTGGACACACTGGGCACTGCACTAACGATGCTCACACACAGCTCTGAGGCTGCCTAAAGACACAGTTCTCGGAGTACAGACTGTCGCAAGGTGATACACCACTGTACTTGTTTCTCAGTAGCATCCACACAGATGGTCCCTTCTACAATGCATACCAAGTTGCCAGGTGTTATAATATACGGAAGTCATATTACTTAAAGTAGGACTTCCACTGTGACATTCTAAATGTTTCTGGAATGTTCACACGTGCCATTAAGAGTGATTCTTCTATTTCTTAAGCCGGGCGCAGTGGCGCAGGCTTGTAATCCCAGCACTTGGGAGGCTGAGGCAGGAGGATCATGAGTTCAAAGCTAGCCTCAGCAATGGCAAGGCACTTAGCAACTCAGTGAGACCCTGTCTCTAAATAAAATACAAAAAAGGGCTGGGGATGTGGCCCAGTGGTCCAGTGCCCCGGTTCAAACCTCGGTACCAAAAAAATAAAAATTTTTAAAAAAATAAGAGTGATTCTTCTATTTCTTCATGCACTTATTTGAAATAAGTTATCTTTCCTCCCTCAAACCACAAGACTCCACTTTCATTGTAACTTTCTTTTCTAATTGTTAATAACCGAGGGAATATGTAGTTTAGTGATATTCTTCATACTCAAAGTATATAATGCCTGCCCACTGTCACAGAAAACTGCTTTGACTGACATGTTATGCTTTACCTCAGTTCTATAATAAAGATGGCTAATTTCTTTTCTCCCTTCTCTTGAGATATTAAACCACACTCACCTGATCACCTTTCACAAGCAAAGGCACCATATTTAAATCAGAGCCTGGTCATATAAACTATTATTTGTAATTGGCATAGGGCATGTATTCCCTAACACTGCATCTTGTTAGAGGTCAGTGCTAGCCAAACCAATATAACCTCAGTGAGTAAAACATGAGATAACCGCAGGGTCCACTCCTTTGACGTTTAATACTAAACATCTTTCCCACATACACTAAGCATGTCCTTCGTATACATCATATGTTGAACATAATCGATCCTATTGTATGAGACCTGAGATTGTAAATGTCATGTTAAAATGTATACTTGAATGTAAAACAATGATACTGCTTAAGATGTGCACACGTGACCCCCTCAAGACCACAAATGCCCCCTGACTACCATCAGTTCCTCAAGGCTCTAGGAGTTGCAGCTGCTCTCTCATGAAGCTTTTATGGGTAGGTTTATTAACTTTGGCCAAAGATGTTCTCTTTGAAGCACAGACAAAATCATGTAGTCAAATGCAGATATTCTCAGGAGATGTACAGAGGAGCCACAGTGCTCGCTATACCACCTCCCTTGGCTGTCTTTCCTTCTCAGAGCACCATCAGCAGCGTCATCATGACCCGGACACAAGAAGCTCCCCAGGCCCAGTGGCTCGGCTGGGACAGGATCTTCACCAGAGTGCTAGCACCTCATCATCAAGACAGGTACGAGCAGGGAGAGGCAAGCTGGTGAGGGCCCACAATTCTGGCTCCTGCTCCTCAGCCATATTTCACTGTTGTTCAGTTTTTGCATTTTGGCAGCTTCACTGAGATAGCCACAGAGCACACAGCTCAGTTACTTCAATGCACAACTCCTGAGTATTTCTACTCACAGCTGTGCGACCAACACTACCTTTTAGAATATTTTCATCAGTATGAACAGAAACCTTGTACCCACTGGCAGTGACTCCCCAAATCCCAGTGCAAGGCAGTTACTAATCTACCTTCTATCTCTACAGACCTGCCAACCTGGACACTGAAATCTGTTAAAGGACAAAATGACAACAATTTACTTTAAAGATCTCAATTGGCTTTATCTTCCACCCTAGAATTGGGCAACAGTTTATCCCTTAAAATAAGTGTTTCCTCACCCATCTGTTACTCCTGCCTCCCCCTGAGCACCTACTATGTGTCCAGCATGGTTGAGAAACAGAAGGAAGATCCCGCCCTCTAGGGGAGGAGATCTGCAGTGAACAAACACAAACTAAAGAAGAGTGTCAGATAGGAAAGTGCTTTAGAGAAAAATAAAGAGCAAAGGAGAAGGAGCCGGGGATGCAATCTGTCTGCACGCCCGCAAGTCCAACCATCCAGTCCGAGGGACTGAGGAGCCACCTCTAACAGCCGGGACGAAGGGCTGTGAGCTGCAAAGCCAGGACAAGGAGCATTAGGGGGAAGGGGATGCATGAGAGGCCTCCTGGGCAGGGGCCAAGGGCTGAGGGACAAGGAAGCAGTGTGGCTCATGCACAGGGACAGAGTCAACATGCATGAGGTGATATCAGAGGCCACTGCCCAGCCCAAGCCAGAGTCAACGCTGGCTCGGCCCCAGCGGTAGAAGAGACATGAGAAGCTACTGGATCCTGGATGGTTTTAAAACGGAGCCCCGACTCTGCTACAGGAGGCATGAACGGAGAGGAAGTCAGGGATGACACCCCAGTCTTTGTCCCAAGAGCACAGGAGGATGGAGCTGCTGTTTTCTGGGGTACTGCCTTCTTCCCACCTGCTTTTCATTTGTTTTTCCCTTATTAATCCTTCCCTCCTTTCCTCCTCCTCACCCTTTGTAGTCACTGCTCACACACACAGTTCCAACCAAGATATCCTGACATCTGATTTCAGATAACTGGAACAGCATAGCACTGAAAACACAGTATTCTTTGATTTATTACCTCAATGAATGGTAACTTTTTTCTAACTTAAAAAAACTACAGCATGATTCAGATTATTACATGTGTAATCATCTTCTATGACCAGGAGTGGCAGCACATGCCTATAATCCCAGCAACTAGAACTGAGGAGGCTCAGACAGGAGGAGCACAAGTTCAAAGCCAGTCTCAGCAACTTAGTGAGACTGCCTTTAAAAAAAAAAAAAAAAAAAAAAAAAAGTTAGGAATGTATATCAGTGCCACTGAGCTTTATCTATAGCTCTTTGTATTTTTTATTTTGAGACAGGGTGTCACTAAATTGCAGAGGCTGGCCTCAAATTTACAATCCTGCCTCAGCTTCTGGAGTAGCTAGGATTCCAGGCATGTGCCGCCATGCCCAATAATACCCTTATATTTTTCTCTTTCCCTTGTGACTCACAACATGGTCATCTGAAGTATTTTACAATACCAAAAATATTGCAAATCTGACACTGACTTCTCAACTGACACTTTCAAATTAAATTCTGAATTAAACTATACTAAAAACAAGGGATTTAAAAAGAAATGAAGCCAGGCACAGCGACACACACCTGTAGTCCCAGTTATCTGGGGGGACAAGGCAGGAGGATCACTTGAGCCCAGGAGTTGACTGACCAGCCTGGAAACCCATCTCAAAAAAAAAGTAAATAAATAAAAATAAATAAATAAATAAATAAATAAATAAAAGGAAATGAGACTGGGCAGAGCATCTCCACAGAAGACCTCTGTGTATCAGACTGGACGACATGGGCAAGACTGTGCCTTTCACCATGGGCCTGCAGCACTGCCCTACGCAATCCATGCCCACCGTGCCTCCAGTCCTTTCCACAACCCCAACACCTCCACGCGTCCCAGCACACTCCCAGACAGAGCCTCTGAACTGCAGTCACATGCAACTGGCTGCAGAGTGGTGCGCCAGAGTGCATTTTAAAGCAACCACAACTCCAAATGCTATTTTAGACAAACTTCCTTAAGATTCCTCCAGCACTGCCCAAAGTCCCTGCGACAGGGCCTGGCAATCCGACAGTTGACATGTTCAGTATCGACTCCACAGCACTGCCTTCACCTACTCACTTAAGTATCCAATGGTATCTCAAGGTCAACATTTCATCAAATGTGAGAAATTTAATGATCCTCCCCCGTCAGGGAAGAATCATTCCATACCTGTCACTGAAACCTTAATAGTCCATGAAATGCTTTCTTCAATGCTAAAGAATTAAATGCTGGGCTGGAAATGCAGCTCAGTGGTAAAGCATTTGCCTGACATGTGCCAGGCCCTAGGTTCCATCCCTAGCACCACCAAAAGGGGGGGGGAGGGAGAAGAAGAAGAAGAAAGGAGAAGAAGGAGGAGGAGGAGGAGAAATTAAGTGTCTCTGGTCTTCTAATGGTAAATACTGAAAATCTTTAAAACTCCAGGACTTCTCTGACCACGGCTATGACATAGCTTCTCACATGGATTTCCATGCCTGACCACAAATTCTTGAATATTTCTACAGCACTCCTGGACATGTCTTATGTAGTGCTCCTAGTCCCCCTGGTTAAGAGTAATCAGTCTTGAGATGGGCGCAGTGGCACACGCCTGTAATTCCAGCACTTGGGAGGCTGAGGCAGAAGGATGGCAAGTTCAAAGCCAGCCTTAGCAATGGTGAGGCACTTAGCAACTCAGTGAGACCCTGTCTTTAATAAAATACAAAAAAGGGCTGGGGATGTGGCCCAGTGGTTGAGTGCCCCTGATTTCAATCCTCAGTACAAAAAAAAAGAGTAATCAGTCTTGGAAGCAGCAAAGTACGCTGGAAAGATGTGCACATCTAGAGCTTTTGAAATTTTATCAATTATAGTCTACTAACAGCATATACTCTTTTTATTAATTTTTTTAGTTGTATATGGACACAATATCTTTATTTGTATTTATTTATTTTTATGTGGTGCTGAGGATTGAACCCAGGGCCTCATGCGTGCAAGGCAATTGCCCTACCACTGAGCTATAGCCCTATCCCCAAACAGCATACATATTTTAAAAAGGTAAGTTTGATCTCTTTATTATATATCTAAAGTTTTAATACTGAGTATACCTTTTTGAGGTATTGCTTTCGAATTCTAGAACAAATCACCCTTTCCAATATTTAACCTATTACTATCATAAAGATGATTTGATTATAAATTATCAGTATTAATACAGCAACAATAAAATAGTAGCTGGGCGCGGTGGCGCACGCCTGTAATCCCAGCACTTTGGGAGGCTGAGGCAGGAGGATCGCGAGTTCAAAGCCAGCCTCAGCAATGGCGAGGCACTTAGCAACTCAGTGAGACCCTGTCTCTAATAAAATACAAAAAAGGGCTGGGGATGCGACCCAGTGGTCGAGTGCCCCTGAGTTCAATCCCTGGTACCAAAAAAAAAAAAAAAAAAAAAACAATAAAATAGTTTGGGACCTTATTCAAATACTGGCCCCTAAAGTGTTAAGGCAATATGAATAACTATTTAGCTGGGCCATCAGATATGGAGGTCCTAGAGACCAGAACATCTAGAGACAGGTGGGACTCTCCTAACCCTGGGTCTGAACAACCCTGCAGCCAAGTCCTATCTCCCTCACCAAACCTCTGAAATAAAGCTAATTAATCTAAAGCAGAAACCAGCTGGCACTATGAATCACATACAACACTGGCTAAACTGTGTTGGTGTAACTTTGCAGACTTATAAAAATCTACAAAGTTATGTGAAAGGCAAACAAACAAAAGCAGATTCTTTAAGAATAGTGTAAGTCTTGAGGAAAGAGAGAATTGAAAAAATACTTAATAACATTTGATTTGATATACACATTCATCTCTAAGTCACTGATTTTACAGTTATTATTTAGGATCAGTTTAGATCTTTTGTGGCTATTTGGAAAATACTGTAATTAACTTTGCAATGCCACTTAGAGGTAACTGATACTAATTTCCTTTTTTTTTTTTTTTTTTCTTTCCAGTACTAGGGACTGAACTCAGGGCACTTGACCACTGAGCCACATCCCCAGCCCTATATTGTATTTTATTTAGAGACAGGGTCTCATTGAGTTGCTTAGTGCCTCGCCATTGCTGAGGCTGGCTTTGAACTCAAGATCCTCCTGCCTCAGCCGCCCAAGCCACTGGGATTACAGGTGTTCACCACTTTAATTTTTTATAATTATTTTTAGGCAAAAAAAATTCCACATTGTAACATCAAGAATTGGAAGACCTTATTTAACTTTTAAAACTTATAAAGTTTATGGACAAAGAAACAAGTAAAACAGGAACAAGCAAGAGAAGTAGTACAATTGTTTTAAATTTAAAAGACCAAAAATGCAATGAAAACATGGACTAGATACAATAAAAAGGTTTTAAAATGACATTTTGTGAAAGGAGTCTTGGAAAGTTTATGGTAAATATAAGAAAAATATTCTAAAACTAATCACTACATAAAGTAGTGCAGGAGCCCTGTTTGGGGATTGACTTGAATTGCAGTTGACTATGAGCCTTGGAGATTTGGCCATTGTCGCCACCCGTAGTCTCACGGGATTTGTTGCGGGATCTCGAGTGACTTGGCCGAAATTGCTGATCGGGTCAGCGCCATTTTAGTGGTGTGTTTGGCGTGAGTTAGTCGTTGTTAGAACCAGAGAGAAAAGTTATCAGAATAAAAAGCTGTTTGTCTCCAGTTTGCTTCTGAAGTTCTTCCCGCGGCTCCGTTGCTCCAAGCGCTTCAGGCAGCAACAGGTGGCGGCCCGTACGGGGAACTTCGGAGCGGACAGGTAAGAACTGAAAGGTCTCTAAAGATGGGTTCGAATATAACTGAATCCCAAGTGATAGAGGCTATGCAAAGACTCCTTGATATACCTGACTCTGTTCTCAGTGAGGAGTATATAGACAAAAGTGAAAGTGATCAAAAAAGTGTAGATTCCACTGGGCCAACTGAGACCAGTAAAGAGAGTATTAGAAGAGACCCAAAAATGACAAAAATCCAAGCTATTAAAGCTATTCGGGAGTTATTGGCGAAAGCTGAAGGATACTTGCTCTCACTGGAACCTGGGCCTCAGGATATTGCTGTCAGTGAAATTAGCAGTGGTGAGGAATCTAGTAAAAGTGATCCTGAGAAAATGAGGAAAAAGAAATTTAAAAAGACCGAGAAAAAGGTCCGTCAGGCAGAGGAGTCACTTGTGTCCTCTACTCCCCCATGGGTGGAATCCATTACAGAAAATATGAAGGGTATTACTAGGCATTTGCATACCCTAGAAACAGAAATAAAAAGTCTTTCTGATCGCTTATGCGCTCTCGAGGACAACTCACAGATACATTGGGAACCGCCAGCATTTGAAAAGAAAAATGGACAGAGTGTCCATCAGTCAGTAGATTTCAAAACAATAAAAAATCTCAAAGAGGCAGTAATGACTTATGGGCCCCAAGCTCCTTTCACGTTGAGTATGCTGGAGTCCCTTAACACCTTTAGCTTAACCCCCTCAGACTGGAAAAGTCTATGTAAAGCAACATTAAGCGGGGGGCAATTCTTGGTTTGGCGATCGCAATTCCAAGAACTTTGTATAGAAACGGCTAAAAGAAACGCGGCTGCAGGGTTTGAAAACTATAATATAGACATGCTCACAGGAGAAGGGCAATTCGCAGACTTACAGGCTCAAACAGATTATGACCCAGATATATATGCTCAGATAAATGCAGCTGCCTTAGAGGCATGGAAAACTGTACAAGGACCTGGGGATCTACAAGGTAGCTTGTCAAAAGTGATTCAAGGACCTAATGAGCCGTATGCCGACTTTGCTGATCGACTTTTGAGAACTGCAGGTAGTGTGTTTGCAGATGTTGACCAAGCTATGCCATTAGTTGTTCAATTAGCTTATGAAAATGCAAATAAATGGTGCCAAGCAGCCATCAGGCCATGGAGAACTAAAAAGGATCTTTCCGTATATATACAACTATGTAAAGATATAAATGACGCCTTTGTCACAGGAAATGTGATTGCAGCCTCAATGAGAGGTGCTTCCTCTCGAAATTTCACAAAGGCTAAACGTAGATATTATAATCAATCAGGATATTCCAGGCAAAATTATCATAATCAATCAGGCAATTCTAGGCAAAATCCCAAAAGAGAAATAAGACCAAGCTCATATCGCCCCAGGCCGCTGCCCCAGGCCGCTGCCCCAGGTGTAAAAAGGGAAATCATTGGGCCAATAAATGCCATTCAAAATTTGACATCCATGGAAATCCTTTGTTCAGGAATTCAAAAAACGGGGCACGGGGCCCAATACCCCAGGGCCCACAAATGTACGGGGCATTGCAGAAGGAGTATCCTCAAGCATCCACTCAGATGCTTCCCCGACACAATCCCTACTACCCATCCACTCCCTCGCCAGAGGAACAAGAGGAAATGCAGGATTAGACCTCTGTTCCACCGCCCGAATAGTGTTAACACCTGAAATGGGGGTTCAACTGATTCCCACAGGAGTCAGGGGACCTCTTCCCTCAGGGACTGTAGGACTTATTATCGGGCGTAGTCCTAAAAGCTTATTAGGTTTGCAAGTGACCCCAGGTGTAATAAACTCAGACTACAAAGGGGAAATAAAACTAATGCTTAGCTCACCCCAAAGTATAACTTCTGTTAATCAAGGAGATAGAATTGCTCAGTTGCTTCTCCTTCCCAATTTACATAATTCATTTAAAATGGGTATGCCTCAAGAAGGGAACAATAGAGGATTTTGTTCCACTGACTCAAGTCCCATGGCTTGCTGGGTTCGAGACTGTTCAAGGAGGCCTATGTGTAAAATAAAAATCCAAGGAATAGAAATGGAGGGATTAATAGATACTGGAGCTGACTCTTCCATTATTAATTTACGCCAATGGCCCAAGCACTGGCCTCTGCAAAAAGCTTCAACCAGTTTAAGAGGCTTGGGATATAATAACCTCCCAGATAAAAGTGCAGTAATTTTAAAATGGGAGGATGATGAAGGCCATAAAGGAACATTTCAGCCTTATGTTTTACCTAATCTACCGGTTACTTTATGGGGAAGAGATATTTTGCAACAAATGGGAGTACACCTTGCAACCAAGCCTGCAGATGTTAAATGTGAAAACCTACAGGGTAATCTTAACCATAAAAGAACTCATTATCAAAAAGTACAGAGTAATCTTAACCCTAAAAGTAATCATTGTCATAAAGGAAAAAGATATTTTTTTTCGGGGCCACTGAGAAAATAATCTTGAAAATACCATGGCTTTCTGATAAGCCAGTGTGGGTCCCTCAGTGGCCCCTATCTAAAGAGAAATTACAAGCGGCCCACCAATTAGTTCAGGAACAATTAGAAGCAGGTCATATAGAACCTTCCACCTCTCCCTGGAATTCCCCCATATTTGTGATCAAGAAAAAGTCAGGAAAATGGCGATTGTTACATGATCTTAGACAAATCAATAAAACCATGCAAGTTATGGGGCCTACTCAACCTGGACTTCCTAGTCCCGTAGCTATTCCAAAAAATTTCCATCTTATTACTCTTGATATAAAGGATTGCTTCTTTTCTATTCCCCTACATCCTCTGGATGCCCCCAGGTTTGCTTTTTCCGTTCCTTCTATGAACAATAATGGCCCTGATCAGAGATATCAATGGAAGGTTTTACCACAGGGAATGGCTAATAGCCCCACCATATGCCAAATATATGTGGACAAGGCTATCCAACCCATTAAAAATAAATATCCAAACCTCATGTGTCTACATTACATGGATGATATTTTATTGGCTCACCCTAATCAAAAAATCTTATTTAATATATTCAGTGATGTGGTAGAAAATTTAAAAAAATATGGATTATATATAGCAGAAGAAAAAGTTCAAACCAGATTTCCCATATTATATTTAGGATTTAAAATCATGGATACTTTTGTTAGACCCCAAAAAATTTTAATAAATAAAGAACATTTGACCACCCTCAATGATTTCCAAAAACTACTGGGAGACATTAATTGGCTTCGCCCTACACTAAATCTCACTACTGGCCAACTAAAACCTTTATTTGACATCCTTCATGGAGATCCTGATCCATCTTCACCACGAACATTGACTCCTGATGCTAGGAAAGCTTTAAAGTTAGTAGAAAAAGCCACCGAAGGAGCTCATTGTGATAGATTTGATTTAACTCAACCGCTGATGTTGATTATTATTTCTTCACAATATACACCCACAGGAGTATTTTGGCAACAAGGGCCTTTATTATGGATACATTTGCCCGTCTCTCCTAAAAGTATAATTGAATCTTATACCTCCATGGTGGCTAAACTTATTCTTCAAGGACTTAAGACTTCTACTAAAATATTTGGCATTCACCCTGCTACTATTATTACTCCCTATTCATCATCACAGAGTGAATACTTATGCTTCAATGATAATGATTGGGCTATAGCTAAATGCTCTACTTCTGCAAATTCTGATAATCATCTTCCTAAGTCCCCTATATTATCTTTTTGTATTAATCATCCTATTATATTTCCACAGGTAATAAAAAAATCAACCTATTCCTAAGGCATTTAATGTATTTACAGATGGGTCCTCAAATGGTACTGCTACAGTAGTCACTAAAAAAGAAAATATGACTTACATAACTGCACACAAATCAGCTCAACTAGTGGAACTGGAAGCTGTGGTAAGAGCTCTGGAAAATTTTAGGGACCAGCCCGTAAACATTTTTTCAGATAGCCACTATATTGTACAGGCCGTCCCAAAATTAGAGTTAGCAGGACCAATAGCACCTCATACTCCAGCCTTTAAATTGTTTTATCAAATACAAAAACTTTTGTGGGCAAGAAAAGAACCTCTATTCGTAGGCCATATTAGAGCACATACTAATTTGCCTGGTCCCCTCCATGAAGGTAATCAAAAGGCTGATGAACTTACAAAAACAGTATTTATACTTTCAGCGCTACAACAAGCTACTTTATTTCACTCCCAGTTTCATGTCAACAGCACCACCTTGCAACGTAGGTTTAAAATCACAAAGGAGCAAGCCAGAACAATTGTAAAAGATTGTAAATCTTGTATGACACATTTGCCCAATCCTCATTTCGGAGTTAACCCTAGAGGATTAATGCCCAATCATTTGTGGCAGATGGATGTTACTCATGAGCCAAGTTTTGGAAAATTGCGATTTATTCATGTGACCATAGATACGTGTTCAGGCATGATTTTTGCTTCCTTACATTCTGGAGAAAAAGTTAAAGATGTTACATCTCATTGTTTGCAAGCTTTTGCTGCATTGGGCATCCCAAAAATGCTTAAAACAGATAATGGCCCCGCATATACGTCCTCATCTTTCAAACAGTTTTGCGCAAAATTCAATATATCCCATAAACCAGGCATCCCATACAATCCTCAGGGTCAGGGCATTATTGAAAGAGCAAACCGAACACTGAAAATTATGTTATTAAAACAAAAAGAAGGAAATTGGAAAAGTCCTAAGGACAGATTGGCAGTTGCCCTGTTTACCTTAAATTTTTTAACTTTAGACTCTAATGGTTATTCTGCTGGAGACAGACATTGGAATCCACACCAACAACATAAACCTTTGGTTTACTGGAAGGATGTTCTTTCGGTTACATGTATTAATTAATTCCAGTATTAATTTGGGGAAGAGGATCTGTTTGTGTTTTTCCAAAAGACGAATCCTCTCCAATATGGATACCATCTAGATTAATAAAACAGGTGCCACATCAAAATGATCAAGATGAAGTTATTGAAGAATCAAGATTAATAAAAAAGGTACAAAATCAAGAGGACCAAGATGAAGGTACAGAATGATTCCCTCAAAAGAGTCCTTCAAAATATTTCACAACTTAAGTGTCGTTTTCTCCGGCCGGGACAAGGAGATCTCTCTTTAGTGTGCACACAATTGTATTTTTTTTTCTTTTTATACATGTCTTTATGTCTGTACATTTGTCTACATTTCATGTTAATGTGACGTCACAAATATATGTTTGTATGCTTGTTCGTCTGTCCAGTGTGACGTCACAAAGAACAAAGCGCTTATGAAAAAGAAAATATATATATATATATATATATATATGGATCCAAATAACTTTTAATTCATTTTAGGTTAAGAGTATTCAATTTAGGTAAATAATTTTATAAATGAAGGTACTTTCAATTTTGATTTATAGGTGTCCCTGGGACTTCTCTTTAGCAAACAATATGACTAGTGCTATATAACCTGATATTTTGGTGTTTTGACTTAAGATTGTTTATTTGTTATTAACTTCATTTGTTTAATAGCTCATTAATTTCAATTATCTCAACAGGTAAAAGATTGCTCTGTATACAGAGACTCAAGGGTTCCAGCTAACAAATTATTTCTCTCAAGTGCCTTTACCTTTTCTTTAATCTATCTTTAATGCAGTAATTACCCTCAGTCTTTCTTTGTTTTGTTCTAAATATGACATTTTTCCAACTTATGTTTGTAGAAGCTCAACCAGCGATGTATGTGAACAAAAATCAACTTTAATTTTCTAATCTAATTATTCTATTTTGTAGTTTGACAACTCGCCTCTTGACTCAGTGCTGCAATAGCACTGCCTTTCCTTTAATAATTGATGCTTGAGTTTCTAGGTAGCGGGCCCTGAAGATTTGCCGGTGGCATTGTCTAAACATAAAAAAGACGTCTGCTGCTACAGCTGCAGGGATCGCGGCCGCCGCAAGCATCCCTGCTGCTCAAACATCAAACAACCTCACCAACAGTGTGGCCTCTGCTCTACATGCATGGGGCCTCCTACATCAACATGTTACAACAAATGGACATTTTGATCTTTCATTGTTTGGGACTTTACGGGACAATGCCTTGCGGGTATTTGTCTAGAGAATTCAGTGTGTTACTTGATGGAACTTAGGGCAGCTGATTTGTTTACACAATTTGATATGCTATGCAATTTGGCTCATCACCAAAAGGCTTGTTGCCTTAAAGCCGCAACATCTCCTCACAATTGGACGGCTGTTAGTCATCATATATAGTCGATCCTAAAGGGCTCCATTGGATGGCTGGTTAGCCAATGACGGGTAAGATCCCCAGAGGGGGACAACCTAAGACAGGCACAGTCGCATGGGACAGTCTCATGTGGCCGACATAATCAACCTAAGACAGGAGTCAAGGGCACAGCCTTGATTATCCGATGACGGGTAAGAATGTTGGTTGCACATAGACGTCCTAGAGCATTACCTCTTTTAAAACAAAAAGGGGGAAATGCAGGAGCCCTGTTTGGGGATTTACTTGAATTGCAGTTGACTATGAGCCGTGGAGATTTGGCCATTGTCGCCACCCCTAGTCTCACGGGATTTGTTGCGGGATCTCGAGTGACTTGGCCGAAATTGCTGATCGGGTCAGCGCCATTTTAGTGGTGTGTTTGGCGTGAGTTAGTCGTTGTTAGAACCAGAGAGAAAAGTTATCAGAATAAAAAGCTGTTTGTCTCCAGTTTGCTTCTGAAGTTCTTCCCGCGGCTCCGTTGCTCCAAGCGCTTCAGGCAGCAACAAAGTAGTTCTCATGACAAATAAATATCATTGTAGCAAATACAGACTCTATGAAGGGTTCAGAGTGAATTTAGAGTCTAACACTGACTTTAACTTACCCTGACCAAAAGATTCTTACAATCCAGAAACTTCTAAAAAAAATTAAAATATCTGAACCATGTTAAGTTCTCAAAATGATTTAATCAATTTACAAACACTATTAATGTACTCATAGTCAGGAAACGACCACTCAATTCCTACGGAAAGGGTGGATTCACCAGACTATGACCTGTAAACTCTGGAAATGATTTTGAAAACCTGCAGTGCCCACTTCTTAGATTAAGCAAAATCACAAATATTGAATCTGCCCAGCGTTTGCTAAATGAAAATTCAATCATTTCCCTTCTCCAAAATAATATAATTTCATAGGAGTAATCATGTAACCCACACAAAAAAATACAAGCCCAATTTCCTTTGATAATGTAGCCTATGTTATCAAGTTAGAGTGAAAAATCAAACCTGAAATGTTTACCATTTTAAGAATAGCACTGTGCAGAGAAAACAGAAACAGAAAGACAGACTGAGAAGACAGCAAAGACTAGGCAAACACTGAATCAGAGGGTGTGGACACTGCTTGGAATGGCTGCTGTCTCTCATCCCCCAGAATGACTTTCACCAAGGCCAAAGATAGTGGTAACACAGAGATCACCACAAGGAGTTGCTCTACCTACAAAAGCATGTGAAGAACTGGGCATGGTAGCACATGCCTGCAATCCCAGTAACTCAGGAGGCTGAAGCAGGAGGATCACCAAGTCAGAGGCCAGCCTTGGTAACTCAGCAAGACCCTATCTGAAAAATTTTAAATTTTTAAATGACTGGGGAAATCGCTCACTAGTACAGTGCCCCTCAGTTCAATCCCCAGTACTGCAAATAATAATAATAATAATAAATAAGAAAAAATAAAAATGAAGAAACACAGGAACAGGATGTTTGCAAACAAACAACTAATTTCTCCCATTTCAACATCATTTCCTCAATGAGACCAGAATACCAAGTCAACTGGCCCAGGGCCTGATTCCCTGAATGCATCGAGTAGAGAGTGGCAAAACTGAAGTAGGGAACTAAGTAAGGTTCAGAGGGTTCCCTCCAGCTGGGAGAATTTTTTTCAAACATGCAGCAGACTGGAAAAATGGAGGGTCTACTGTTCCAGGGGCTTTATGGCTACAGTGCCCAGTGGAAAAAAATGATTAGAGCTCAATTTAAAATATGTAAGTTACAGAGCTCAGAGGTCAACAGCCCTCTGGCTCCAATGGGCCTTGAGCAGTTAAATAACACCATATTAAAATGTCAAATAAGAGACCAGCTGATATGCTAGAAAAGCACCATAAATCTACATTTATGTGGTGCCAGGGTTTTTTTTCCCACCAGAAATTTCTTCCTTTAATGGGGTAGGGCGGGGGAGATTAGAGGGAAATTTGTTTTAAATTACTGCTCCTGATACAGGAATCAGCTTGGTAGTAGAGCACTTGCCTAGAATGCTTGAGGCCCCAGATTTAATCCCCAACACACACACACACACACACACACACACACACACAAAGATAGAATATTGTTCCCAGCATCATTAATAAAGAGCTAATCTTACAACAAAATGTACCCAGTTGCTAATTATTTATCATTTATCTGACTGATATTAGACAGCTATTAAATATATGTCCTCATTTATCCTTTTGATTAAATTTGTACACCTATATCATATTGCACTGAACAAAGAATTTATTACTTTATAAATCTCAGGCTTTGTTTAGGATTTCTACAGTAATTCTCTCTTACCCCCTAATTAAAAATACCCAACTTCGGGGCTGGGGCCGTAGCTCAGTGGTAGAGCACTTGCCTTGCATGCTTGAGGCACTGGGTTCGATCCTCAACACCACATAAAATAAATAAATAAAATAAAGATATTATATCCACCTACAATTAAAAAAAATACTTAAAATAAATACCCAACTTCAGCAGGGTGCAGTGGCGCACGCCTATAATCCCAGCAGTTTGGGAGGCTGAGTCAGGAGGATCACGAATTCAAAGCCAGCCTCACCAATGGTGAGGCACTAAGCAACTCAGTGAGACCCTGTCTCTAAATAATATACAAAATAGGGCTGAAGTGTGACTCAGTGGCCAAGTGCCCCTGAATTCAGTCCCCAGTATCCCCCCCCCCAAAAAAATACCCAGCTTCTCTAAAGAAATTAAAATATATCATCTTACCTCTCCCTAATAGTAAGATATTCCTCCCCATGGCATGAAGAACAAAAGAATCACTGTCCATTTTCCCGGATGAGGTAACTCCATCCCATCAAAACACCCTTGAATTAAAAAGTTAATTCCCTTTCCTTATTTTCAAAACTAGTTGCCAAGAAATACAGATGCAGAAATCACCGTGGGGGTGGGCAGGAGCACCAGCACCTTCCCATCAGGGCCTGGCTGAAGAGGACACGCTGAGAGGCAGGTTCCCACAGCCCTGGCTCCCAGCACAAGTGCATGTAGCCTGTGGCCTGTCTCTTCTGCATAGGTACTAAAACAAAGCTCCCATGAAAGATACTTTTCTGACATTTTCCCTAGTTACATTTGTGAAAACTTCTAAGTTTTTATAAAAGGAAAATCAAGTCAATTTTTTACTAACACTCAAATGTCTACCTCCCAACAAGTGTCAGCTCACCCCACAATGCCTACCCCCAAAAGAACACTGAGCTGTCCCGAGTTACTGTTTTTCCATAAGAGCTGCCAATGCCACTGCTGCTTCTGTGATTCAACTTTGCAAACTGAGAGATTTTCAGGACCTCTGCAATATACTTGAGATTTTCCTGAAAATTCAGCAAAGCAAAGCTGTGGCTGTACTGGTCATGTCACCCAAGTACTTGTTTCTCACCTAACTCTCACAGCATTAATCTGGTCATCTTACAGTGGTTACATGTAGGTGACATGTAACCCACGCGTCAGTGACAGGGAGGCTTCCTGAGGTCCAAGGTGAACAACCCGAAGCAAAACTGGAAGCTCACACCAGGCAGGGCCAATACTTAACCCTCTCGCAGAGATGCCAGGCACACGTACATCAGTAGAAGACTCACCCAAGACTCTAGAAGGTGTTCTTTATTTTGCAGGGAGCAGCTCTTGTATAAATAATCTGAGCTGAATCTGTTAACTACTTCTGTTCTCAAAAACTTTCAAAAATCAGTTATGCCTACTGTTTGCAGAGGAAGGTGTGTATCACTTCACTGTTTAAGAAGCCCTTGAACATAAATGAGTTATTATTTTAAAGGAAAACACATTTCCTTAAGTTATTCAAAGTTCTTATTTCAAGGTAAAAATAAATCCCTAACCTTTTACGATAAAACCATGACAGATTCTTTTGATGTTCGTCTGCTATGGCCAGCAAGACAATGTGCCTCTAGTATATATTGAAAGAGAACAAGAATAAAATAGATGGGGACAGTTCCAAGGGGCTTTGAGCTCCAGGTTAAATCTGAACTTGACCTTGCAGTAGGCCCACCCCAGAGGATGTGTGAGGAGTTATTATCCCACTCCCAAAGCCCTGAAGGTCTATAGCAAAAGGCAGAAGAGGAATTACTGAAAAGCAGAGCCTGTGACGCCTGCACATGAGCCAGGTTTCCAGACAGCCAGTCGAGGGAGAAGGCGGCTGTGGCCACCAAGAAGGGTGGCAGGGTTGGGGGGGGGGGGCGCGCAGACAAAACAGAGTCTAATTTTTTAAGAGGATTAAGTTGAAAAAGTGAGAAAGTAGGTAGCCAGGAAGACTGGGGCCAAGCAGGTCCCTTATGATTCCAAACTAATATACAATTAGAGTTTGAACTGCAGGCAACAGCGGCGAGAATAGAAAACAAAACTGATCCACCCGGTGGAGGAACAGACAGACCGTCAGCTAACACAACAGGACAAAGAGGTGAGGATGAGTCCAGAAATGCAGAGTGACTGCTGGGAAGAGCGATCTTGCAGTCAGAAGCAGGGGTGGGACTGAAGTGAGCTGGAGCAGGAGGCTCTGAGGCGGCCAGACGGTCCACGGAAACCTAAACCCTCCAATGGAAAGGCTGTCCCCACACAGACCAGTCATGGTTTCGGGTAGAGATTCACAAATCTTCAATCTCAAAGAGGTGGCTCAGGAAAAGAAATTGCCAAGAGGATAAACATCCTGAGAACAGAGTAGAAGGTGCGAAGCTTTGGTTTTGTGGAAGGCATGGAAAGGACTGGAAAAATAGTACTACCCTCTCACTATGTCCAGTAGGGAACACACCAGTAGGATCAAAAAGCCTAAGGACTCAAGAGATAACTTGCAAAGGTTGTTCTCAACAATGACTGTGCCATAGCATCTCTAAGAAAAATGTTACTTAATGTTTCCCAAAATTTAAAAGTCCCTGTGTTGCTTGCATGCTGCTTACCTCTTCATCTCAAAACATCCCAGTGAAAGAGAAGCAATGGTTGTCCTCACTTTATAGACAGGAAGAGGCAAGGAGACAAGGGACCTACCTACACCCCCCACCCAGCTATGCTTCATCTGTGAGACTGTCATCTGTACACTGGGGTAGGTTAAATCCCTACAGGTTGCCCTCAGATGGCATCTATTTCCTGAAAGGGTGAAGTGACCCACTCAATGTCTTCTAACAAATGGTATCAAAGCTTACAATTAAGAATGTAAATTTATCTCAAGAGGACCCCTTTTGAAAATTCCTACCTGCAGGTATGCCTTAAAACTGGAACTTTCAGAATTATTGCAAGGTCCCTAAAATAACCTCAGAGTAAGAAGCACCCTGAATGTCACTTTTACAATCATACTCCAAAATAAGCTTAATTGGTATTTTCTTAATAAGATTTGGGAAGGGTACAGCATTCTGACTGATATACATGCAGGACTTATCTATCTCACAATTCTTTTCAAATTTTGATGGCATCATTTATACTTGAAAGTACACAGAATTTTCCCACCAAAGTTTAATAGTCTTAGAAAATATACAAGTGCTCGTCAAACGAGTGTGTTTCCCCTATTTTCAGATTGGCTGCCCACTGTAATCAACCTAACAGCTGCACTTGGCTTTACATGTTTCAGACAAGCTGTGCCAAGAAGTAATTCAGCTCTTTCAAAGCGAAACCTAACATGTGATTTACTGCAAGAGCTACAAAATATCCTTTTCACCAAAATGGCTGGAAAACATATAAGTGTTCAGTGAAACCTCCTTTCTGGCATGTTCCGAAAGACTAATAAATGAAAGCATAGCAGAGATATGACATGAGCCAGGACTCTAAGAACAAATACTATACAGTACTGAGAAAAATACTATAAGCATATCTCACTCCAAATGAATCAGATTTACTACTACACAGTAACTCTAACTCATGCTTCAGGAGGTGGGGTAGGGAATAAAGGACCCTCTCTTTAAGAAAGAATATTTAAGCCAGCCTCAGCAATATCGAGGCACTTAGCAACTCAGTGAGACTCTGTCTCTAATAAAATACAAAAAAGGGCTGGGGATGTGGCCCAGTGGTCAAGTGCCCCTGAGTTTAATCCCTGGTACCAAAAAAAAAAAAAAAAAAAAAAAAAATTAAATGATACATGCATTCACACCAGCAAAATTATGAAGCTCTTCTACAATTCAAAACACCACCCCATTATCAAATGTGATTCCTACAGCAGATCTGTTTTTGTATAATTTTACTTATTCCACAACAAAATTCAATCTATATTTTCTATACTTAAGAAAGATTACAAGCAAAGATTTGGTGACTTCTATTTTCCCCGAGAAGAAGGTGCATTAATGTCACATTTTCCATGAAGATCATTAGCTCTCTTTAAGTTGTAATATGCTGAGTTAAAGTTAAGTAAGCTCGGGCTGGGGCTGGGGCTCAGTGGCAGAGTGCTTGCCTGGCACGAGCGAGGCACTGGATTCGATCCTTAGCACCACATACAAAAATAAGCAAATAAATAGTCATGCTGTCCATCTACAACTACCAAAAATATTTTTTAAAGAAAGTTAGGTAAGCACTTCAAAAGTAAACCCTTCCTCAGGACAAATTCATTATTTCTGTGCATAACCCCAAACTGGTTGTTAAAGAAAGAAAAGGAAATTTCAGAAAAACTAGTTTGGCATGTACCATCAATATTCAAGGGGCTGCTTCACCAAGTCCCATTTCCTAGGAAGAAAAGACAGTTATTTCTGGGATGTTCAGCATAATGGACCACAGGCTTAAATTATTCAATGTGTTTCAACTCTATGCAAATTTATTTAAATTTCATAATAAATTAATCTGCATACTGGGAATGCTGATCTCACATCATGAAAAATCCTTCATAATCTCCAGGACACCTCACATTGCTTTATCTCTTACCACAAGACTGCCAAAGGAAAACTGTTTTAAGTGATCACTCTATAAAGTCACAAAAGACAAAGCAGAAAGGAACGTGGACAGAAGAGGAGGACCTTTCCCTGGATTCAAGATATAAACCATACTGTCTTAAAGTTCTATGGGATTTGATAAACTGCTTCATTGATTCAACCAGTTAGTCAGATGAGATGGAACTTCCTCTAATGCAGCAGTTAAGAATCATGCAATTCTGTCCCCCCTAAGGGACATTTGAAAATGCCTGGAGACTACTGCTTGTCACAATTTGGGGGAGGTGCCAATGGCATCTCAAGGGTAGGGAAGCTGCTAAACATTCTCAAATATACAAGAGAGTCCCCACAACAAAGAATCATCCAGGCCAAATGTCAGCAGTGCAGAGGCTGAGAAAGCCTGCTTTAATGGAGCTTTCAGTACTAATGGAGTCCAGCTTTCAGCCATCCTACAAAGATGAATTTTATGGCTCTACCTAGAAACTTCTAATTTCAAAAGGAAGCAGCCAGAACACTACCGTAGGCCTCTAACCAAGGTGATGTCATCCTGATGAGCAGCAAACCATGAAGCACTGGACACATGGCAGCAGGAGCAGGTGTAAAGATTGGCAGGTAATGTCCCCAACCATCCAGAAACTCCCTGTAGCTACCCCTCCCCATTCAAGTTTGACAATTTCCTCCCTCAGTGTCCATCTGCTCCTCTTGTACTCCCCACTGTGGAGTTTTATAGTGAAATTCCACAGTTTGGTTTTAGGGTTTTGATTTTTGGTTTTTTCCCCCAGCACAGGTATTAAAAAATAACAGGAAAAGCTAGTCAGAAGAGATGAAATTAGTAAACAACAGAAGGTGCTTTCCATCCTAGAAACTCTGATTTAACAAGACCTGAAAGGCTTGTAAATCAGATCCAGACTTGAAAGGAGACTTAAAGAAACAGTTCCATGAATAAATAAACATCTAACACAAAATAATCCTCAAATGAGTATGTGTGCAAATATATTTATGTACCTGCAAAATCCAACTGAGAAAACAGGGAGCTAAAACTGTTATTTCTCACAACAGTATCTACAAAAAGAAAATGTATAGTTAGAGGCTTAGAAGCAGAATTTACAATTTGCACATTTTTAAAAAGATTACAGAACTTCACAATAGAAAAAAAAAGCTTTCAAAAAATTTTAATGAAAAGAAAATCTCAGGCTTTAGAAACATTACAGATCAATATGAAATTGAGAAGTTATGACTCAAAGTGAAGAATAGTTAATGGCATGGATACACATAGCATCATATGGAAATCCAGGTCACAATTAATACACAATACCAATCCTGCATAAATGGAAGCCAAGTTCTATACATAAATATATATGACTAAGGATACACATATGGACACCAAGAGAGACCAGAAGGTGAATATTTGCCAAAATGTTAACAATGGCTACCTGAAGAGGAAGAAGGTTATAATCAATTTCTATCCCTTCTTGTGATTTTCTATTTTCCAACTGTTCTGCTGTGCGAATATTTTGTTTATGCTTTGTACATACAAAACTAATACAATATTTACAAATTTAAACTATATTGTTTCAGGCACTACCTACAAAATAAGACAAACCCAAATAAATGTACCAACTTTTCCAGGAAAGAAAATACCTTCAGAATCGACAAAAGCAAACACTCACTGAGCATTATCATTACATTCCTACCATTTTTCTAAGTACTTCAAATGTGCTGATTTAGTTCAATCAAACCAGAAAAGATGTGTCAGGTAAAAACAGCATTGGAATAACAGCAAATGCATAAGAGTGTTAGTTCCCACTATGAATTTCCATCTCCGTTTCCACAGCCTGAACTGAGGGTGATTTAATAAGGTGATCTTTACAGGTTTTCTCAAAGCTCACAGAGATCCACATGGAACAGAAAGGCTGGAGAATGAAAGGGCAGTTGCATGCCATCTCAAAACCAGAACCCTACTAAAAGAAAAGGGCGTGATTATGTCTCAGTTCCCCCTCCTTACTATCTGTACACGCATTTCCTATCATGTTTAAAAAAAAAAAAAAAGAAGAACCTATTTTTTTTTTCATACATACATGGACACAACTAGTCAAACTGAAACGAAATCTGTGCTAAACAAAATCTGTGCTATCGTAGAGAAAAGAATCAGGGAAAGATTCCATTCGCTGTTAATCGAGGCACTCGTTTGTAACAATAACACTGGAGTAAAGAAAAACTTTAAGATATATTTTAGTCGTGTTTTGAAGACAATAACTGTTCTAGACACAATCATTTCAGTGTTTTGAAGGGGTATAAGAACAAGTTACTGGGATTCAGCAAATAGGCGTTCTGCTTATCAAACACACCCAAAAGACTCAACACAACCTTAAATGCACAGCTCGGGGCCAGCAGGAACCGCATCTCTGCGCAGGGACAGGGTTCCAGCAGCGCAGGCTAGGGAAATGCGGCTTCCCGGTTAACTGGGGGCTTTTCCCCGCAGCTCACAGCCTGACCCAAGGCTGCAAGCCCGTGGGTGTTCCACGCGTGGACCGGGAGGAATCACGGAGGTCTGACCTCTTAAGGTTTACTTCACGTCTCACTTGCCACCTTCAGAAAAAGGTGCATGAGTTGCTTTTAGTAACAAATCTGTTAACACACTCAGAAGTGCACATCTGTTACACACACACACACACACGCACACGCACTCACGCACGCCGGTGGGTCCACGGAGACACCCTGGGAGACAATTTCCAGGTTTCGACCACACGAAAACTATTTCGGAAACACAAAGACGCGGACACGGAGCGAGCAAGCACGCAGACGCGCAGGGCACACTCAGCGGGGACACAAAAGAGGCGCCGCGGCCACTTGACAAACGGACGGCCGCGGAGCCCACGTGGGGTCCCCGGCGGCCCCGCGGCCGCGCGTCCCGGGCCGCCTCTCCGCCACAAAGCGAGCCCCCAACTTCGCCGCGGGGACCCCCTGGGTCGGCAGGGAGGGACCCCGCGCCGCCGCCCGCCCGCGGGACCACCGACCCGGCGGCCCGCGCCTCGCTCCGGAACCCCGCCGGCCCGCGGCGCCCGGGCCTTCGGAGGGGACGCGTCCGCCGGCCCCCAGCGAGTGGCGGCCGCGGGACCCCGGCGCCGGCCCCGAGGCCACCCGCCCCCGCCGGCTCTTACCCGCGCCCGCTGCGCCCCGCGCCCCAAAGCGCCGAGAGCCGCCGCCGCCGCTACGCCCGCCCCGGCGCCCGCGCCGCGCCGCCGCCATCTTGGCCCCGGCCGGAAGTGACGTCGCGACGGCGCGGCCTCCGCGACCCCGACCCCGACCCCGCGCGGCTCCCGGGCCCCGCTCCACGGCCGGCCGCGCCTCGCCGGCACCGCTGCCCCAAGCGCACCGAGGCGTTGGGCTTCCGCGCGATTCCGAGTTACCCGAAGACTCCGCGGCCTTCCCGGAGGCAGGTCGCCCGGTACCCGTCGGGGAAACCTGCAGGCCCGGTGCCCGCTGCCCAGGGCACCGCTGTAGCCTCGCCCGGAAAGGCCGAACTCCACGGAGGCGGGTCCCGCGGCTGCGTTGGCCCGTCCATCGCGAAGGCGTGTTCGCTGGCCGCCCGCCTTGGGCCCAGCACAGGTCCAAGGTGCAGCGGCCCCGGAGGACATGGTGGTGGCCTTGTCCCTGTGGACCTGGTGTTTGCAGAGCGTGAGCCAACAGGGTCCGAAGGACGGTGCGCAGGGCCCTGCGGAGGTGACCCGGTTGAACTGGCTGGCACAGAGGGTCTTCTGGGGACCTGTTGGTTGGAATGGAGTCCGGAGCTGCGGTGGGGTAGAAAGTTAGGAGTTGTCACTCAGATGTGGCACCTGAAGCCATGAGCACTTCAAGATAAGTTACCCTGTGACAATGACATCGGGAAGACACACTTGCCCTCTGTGGAAAGGACCCGATCTAAGGAACAGACTTTTAATTCGGTGCAGATGCACCTCTGAAGTTGTCAGAAGATCTGATGAGTTCACTTAGGTACTCATGTTCATCAACATGTGTCCCTGTATCATCTTATTGCAAAGGGACGATGGTGTAGCTGATGACCTAATTCTAGTGAATAAATCAATGTCACTAAGGCCTTAAAAATTGACAGGGCCAGCACATCTTAAGGGAAAAGGAAGTCAAACGTTTATTTCTTCCACTCTTTAAGGAAAAGAGATTGTCAGTCTGGTGGATTGACAAGTCATTAATGTGAAGTCGCATGAATCAAGCGGTCATTAGTCTTTTGCACCCCTTAACTAGGTTAATGCCTTTCAACTTGATCTACCTATCAAAAGCATCTGAGGTGGGAAAAAAAGAAAAAAGGCAGGCCCCACCATGCCATCCACCATCAAAACATACAAATACGCATTTTAAAAGAAAAGCTATAGGCTGTGTGGTGTGCAATTGCACACTAAAGGAAAGTAAAGGAATGTCAAGTTAGAAGTGACATGGTGAATCAGAACCAGACAGCATAGTGCCAAGAAAGGATGGGTGGAATAGTCAGTGGTTGTCCTCCCTGGCCTTAATCTAAAATGTCTGGGTGTGTTTGTTTCCTGGGGCTGCTGTTACAAATTTGACAGGTTAACACAACAGAAATTTATTCTCTTAACAATTGTGGAACCAGAAATCCAATATCAGTATCACTGGACTAAAGTCAGAGTGTCAGCAGGGCTATGCTCCCTCCTTCCTCTTCTGACATCTGATAGCAAGCCTGGCATACCTTAACTCAGGACTCCATTACTTTAATCTTCAAGGCCAGCATCTTCATATCACTCTGCTCCATCTTCAAATCACTTTTTCTAGTCAAATTTCCCTCCTTTAAGAATATACGTGATTGCATTGAAGACCCACCCAGATAATCCAGGATAAACTTCCCAACACTTAGTCACGTCTCCAGAAACTCTTTCCATAGTGGGCAACAGGATCACAAGTTCAAGGACAGCCTGGGCAATTTAGTGAGACCCTGTCCCGAAATAAAAAGGGCTGGGGATGTAGCACAATTGTAAAGTACCCTTGGGTTCAACCCCCTTGCAAAAAAGTACTGTCTAAATCTACAACCTGAATGAACTACACTTTATACAGGTGCACCTAGCACAGCTTCTGACCAGTTTCTTCCCTTGTGTGGTAGTGCTATTATAGAGGACATGATCTCAATCACTACAACATCCCAGGACTCAGAGCAGTGTCTGATATGTGGTCAATACTAAATAGACTGAGGATGGGGTACTGGGGATTGAACCCAGGGGAGCTCTAGCACTGAGCTACACCCCCAGCCCTTTTTTATTTTTTATAAAATAACAATAAGTCTAAGTTGCTCAGGCTGGCTTTGAACTTGCCATCCTCCTACCTTGGCCTCCAGAGTCTCTGGTATTACAGGCATGCACCACTGTGCCCTGATAAACAGATGTTTTATGGGGGGGGGAAAAAGTCTTTGCACCATGATAAATAGATGTTTTTATGGGGGAAAAAAGCCTTCTCCCTTGTTCTGGATGTGGATAGATTAAAGCAAATGTGTTGTGGCCCAGACGTTGTGTATTTAAAAGACAGCATATGGTTATAATTGGAACCCCGGGGCTCCTGCTCAGCCTAGCAGCCGGGCCCCTACAGCATTGCTCCTAAAGAGATTAAAGCTTTTACAACTGAGATTAAAAGAGTTTACAGCACATTGCCAACGAAAATGTAAGTGGACTTCAAACCCCCGGAATGATAACAGTACTTATTCTCTGCTGAGTTCGGCTCTTGATATTTTACATGCACTTTCTCACCTATCCTCACGATAACCCTGTGTGATAAGCACTATGCTCCTGTGCAGCTGAGGAACCCGAAGCCAGGAGGGATGAAAGGACCTGCCTAAGGAAGTACTGGACCAGGTTTTGATCCTAGACAGGTTAGCCCCCTAGTGAGCAACCCCTGCACCCCCAATGTTCACACGTGTATGTATATGTGCACCTGCATGAAGACACACACACACACACACACAAGTTGGGCCAGGTGCCAGTACAGGTAGTGGCGCTGCACACACGCCCTCAACTAGTTGTTCCTCCTCCAGCATACTCAATACTCAGGGTGGATGTTTGGAAGTACTTTTAAATAATTTTTCATTAAGAGGCCATTCTAAATACTGTCCCTGCACTCTTGTGCAGGAACATCTATTAAAGATCAGAGGAAGGGGACACAGGGCCTGGGAGAAGCTGCATCAAATCAACTCATTTTGGGCTGGAGCTGGAACTCAGTGGTAGAGCACTAGAGCATTTGCCTTGCACATGTGAGGTACTGGGTTCGATCCTCAGCACCACATAAAAATAAATAAATAAAGATATTGTCCCTGGGCTGGGGTTTAGCTCAGTGGAAGAGTGCTTGCCTAGCATGTGTGAGGCACTGAGTTCAATTCTCAGCACCACATAACATAAATAAAATAAAGGTCAAACAGCAACTAAGGAAATTTAAAAAAAAGATATCATCCCAACTACAACTAAAAAAAAATATATTTTTTTAAGAATCAAGTCATCTTTTAATCAGACAGCTCATTGCTTACCTTAAAAAACAAAAACAGAAAAACTGAGTCCCCTTTCCCGTGACTGCATGTGATTTTCAACAAGGTCTAGCACTTCTTGGTTTCTTCACCTTGCCCTTCCTACCCGCCTTCCCTCTGCTGCATGATGTGCCCCAGCAAGGAGTCACATCTGAGCAACCACACCTACAAACACCTGCACTCTGAGTTCTGACTAGAGAGGAGTGAACAAAGTACAAAGATAGGATGAAAAATGCATCTTCTTGTGCAAGAGACATTTTGAGCTGCTCAGTTCCATGAGAAAACCTCTGCAACTTCACAACACAGGGATGATTCTCAGCAGTGGTGGAACTTCATCATAAGAAGGGAAGAAAGGCCACCTGTAGTGAGTGCCAGTCTGCACTCAACACTAAGTCAATATACTAAGTCCTCTTTTAATCCCACAACAGCAAGGACAGCTCTTGTTTACAGACAAAGAAGCTAAAGCTAAAATTCAATGTTGAGAGACACAGGCTGGTTGCAGTCAAGGACTTGTGCCATGTCAAAGTCCACAATGTGTCTACTGTTCACACTGCTGCCAGCCACAAAGATGCTCTTGGACACTCGGGACAAAGACATCACCTCTACCCTCCAAGAATGCAGGATCTGGTGGAGGAGACTGGATGTGCAAAAGCAGCTTAGAGCTCAGCATGCAACTAGAACTGCACCCTGACCGCTCCCGCCCTGCCCTGCTAAGCAGGCACTTAGCTTACTGAGCCACACCCCTAACCCCTTAGATAATATTTTTAAAAAGAAGAGAAAGAAGACTGACTCCAAATTTCTAATCAAATTTATGGCCCCAAAGATACCTTTATTCCACTATAAGGAAATCCAGAGCACCGATTCTAGATGTTTCCATTGTCCTTCTTCTTCTTCTTTTTTTTTTTTTAATATTTATTTATTTTAGTTGTACACAGTGCCTTTATTCTTACGTGGTGCTAAAGATTAAACCCAGGCTGCACACATGCTAGGCAAGTGCTCTACCACTGAGCCACAATCCCAGCCCTCCATTGTCCTTCTCATATCACATATTTTTTATAACCAGACATGTAATAAATCAGTTAACAGGCTCAGCCTCTCCCACACAGATGCCCCTAAGTAGCAGTGTCCACTCCTGCTTCAGAACCTCCAGTGTACCAAGCTCAAAGGCTGCTGTGGTTTGCTCCTGAGAATACAAAGGGAAGTTCAGTCTCCATCTTCCTGGAAGGCAGAATTAATTCACTAATACACCACCATGAGAGCATGAATAAAACATACAGGTTGACAACAAAGACATAAAGTGAAAATATTTTTCAGCAGGAAATGGCAGCAGTGTGAAAAGGAACAGAAGATAAATCAGGTACAGAAATGCGCAGGCTGCACCCAGGTGGTGACGCCATGAGCCAGGTTTGCAGCCTCAGATGAGATGCTGCAGTATGTCACTGTAGAGGATGTCTGCAGTCAGGACAACATGTCCTACCTACCCAGTCATCACCCACTCGTCCCCAGCAAGAACAATCTGTTCCCTGGGGACCCCCGTTTCTGCAGAGACACCGCTATAGGAGCCCCATGTTCTGGGAATGCTTGCAGCTTTTCTTCGTCTCGCTTTTTGGCTAGGATTTGCTCATCGCCCATTCTCTGCTGCATCCAAATTTTGCCCTTCGTTAGAAGCCAGTTTTTGGATGAAATCTTGCTTCATTATATAAATTTCCTAGGGCTGCCATAACAAAATATAGTATCCCAAGCGTGGTGGTTTAAAACAATAGAATTTAGCCTCTCACAGCTCTGCAATTGTGGGCAGGGCTTGGTGCCTTCTGGAGGCTCTGAGCGGGGATTATTCCAGGCCCCTCTCCTAGATTCTGGTGTTTGCCTTGGCACTCATTGGCTTGTAGATACCTCACTTGAACTGCCTCAGTCTTCAGATGACCTCCTTATAAGGCCTTCTTTATAAGCCATGGGTTTAAGGTCCCCACTAGGCAGTATGTCCTCAACAGAACTCATTACTTCTACAGACACTCTTCAATGAGGTCACATCTTGAGATTCTTTCTGGTAGACATGAATTTTGGGGAGACACCACCCAACCCAGTGAGGAGTAGAGCCCACTTTCATCATTTCATATTTCTGTGAATCCTAGTATAACCCCCACCAGCAATTATTCATATGCTGTCTGTCCCACTGCAGTCTAACTCCTGGATGTGTCTCAGGTCCCAAACAAATTCTAAGCCCCTTGAGAATGAAAACAGAGTCACATAATATCTCCACGCTAATCAGTGATGGCACAAGTAATCCTTCAGTCAATTACATTGATTAATACAGACCAGTACACTGTTCTTTGATGTAGAAATGATTCCTGAAATAGAAACACATCAACCACAGCTAAGCAAGGACTCAGGCCTGTGTGTGGAATTTGCTTTTCTCCCAATTTTGCTATATGTGTCCCCATGCCCTTAAGGATTTAAACTCTGTGATAATCAAGATTCTGAGGATGACAGAAGAAGGAATAATTCCTTTCCAAAGCTCCACAAACAGAGTGAGAAGGCACGGCCTTCCTTTGTCACAGAGGTCATTATTTCAACCTCATAAGTAACCACAGAGGTGTCAAACAGAACACCTGCCAATACCTGCCAAGGCAGAGACACCTGATCCAGGTTCATAAGCATCATAACCAACCTACATGAGCCTCAACTTGAAATTGGCCCATCAGCCAGGTTACAGTTAACTTTAATTGTACAGCAGTGGTCCCAACTGGGGTGAGCAGTGGTCCCTAAGGGGACATTTTGCAATGATGGGGACATTTTGAGTTGTCATCACTGGGTGAAGGGCGCTACCAGCCTCTGCGGACTCAAGGCCTGGGAGGTGGCTGAACAGATCACTAGGCACAGGACAGCCGCCTTCCACAGCTGTAGATTATTCTGCACTTGATTTTCCAGTCTCACCATTAGACATCTTTCCACTCGATTGGAATATGGAGCACACTTCATCAAGGAAAGAGAACACGTCTCCTTTTTCCATTGCATGCCTGCCTCAGGTGTGTTCTCAGACATTTTTTCCCTTTAATTGCTCCTCCCACTCCCATGAAATGTAAAAATCACAGCTACATTTTACGTCTGTGGATGTGCTGTATGAATATTTGTACTTTGTACACTCTAGTGAAATACTATGGATAGAGTTACTAGAGAATAAATACACATTTTAGCAGGGAATAAGATTATATTTTATGTTAGGTTATAAAGAGCTTTTCAAAAAATTATGGGAGCTGTGGATATGGCTCAGTGTTGGAGCACTGGCCTAGCAAGCATGAGGCCTTGGGTTTGTCCCCAGAATTGCCAAAACAAAAGATCATGGTATGAGCTGAAGTCCCAGCTACTCACTTGAGCCCAGGAGTCCAGGGCCAGCCTAGGCAACGTGGTGAGAATCCATCACCAAAAAAAAAAAAAAAAAAAAAAAAAAAAAAAAAAATTGCATCTGATGTAAACTTGGCAGCATCATCCGCATCTAAGCGGGCAGTTCAGTGGCCTTCAGCACACTTGCCCTGCTGTATGACCATCACCACCATCTGTCTCCAGAATTCTCACAAACGGAAATTGTGTTTCCATTGACAAGCACTCCCCATCGTGACTCTTGGCCCCCAGCAACCACCACTCTGCTTCCTGTAGAATATAGCATCTGTCTCTTCGTGTCTGGCTTATTTCATTTATCGTACATCTCTAGGGTTCACCCCTGCTGTAGCATGTGGCCGCATTTCTTTTGTTTTGAAGACTGCATAATATTCTATTGCATGTATGTACTACATTTTGCTTATCTATTCATCTGTCTGTGGACATGTGGGCTGCTACCAACCTCTTGACAGTTGAGAATAATTCTGCTATGAACATGGGTATACAGACACCTCTTGGAGGCCCTGCTTTCAATATTTATGGGTCTATACGTGGAAATGGAATTGCTGGGGCATACAGTCATTCTATTTTTTTTTTTTTTTTTTTTTTTTATGGCACCAGGGATTAAACTCAGGGGCACTCGACCACTGGGTCACATCCCCAGACCTTTCTTGTATTTTATTTAGAGACAGGGTCTCACTGAGTTGCTAAGTGCCTCACCATTGCTGAGGCTGGCTTTGAACTCGCGATCCTCCTGCCTCAGCCTCCCAAAGTGCTCAGATTACAGGCGTGCACCACCGCGCTTGGCCAGTCATTCTATTTTTAATATTTGGAGGAACCAACCACCAGACTGTTACGACGAGTCTGTAATGACTGCACCGTGCGTACACTCCCACCATCACTGTACAAGTGTTGTAATTTCTCCTCATCTTGACAACACTTATTTTCCTGGTTACCTTTTCTTAATAGTGGCCATGTTAATGGACATGCTGAGGTAGCACATTGTGGTTTTGGTTTCTATTTCCCTAGTGATTAGTAATGCCGAATCTCTTTTCGTATTATTGGCCATTTGTATATCTTCTTTGTAGAACCGTCCATTCAAATTCCTTGCCCATTTTTTAATTGGTTTTTTTGTTGTGGTGTTGAGCTATGGAGTTCTTTATATATTATGGATATTAACCCCTTATCAGATATACAACTAGCAAGTATTCTTTTCCAAGTGATGGGCTTTCTATTTACTATGATGATTATGTCCTTTGAGGCACAGGTTTTAATTTGATATATTCTGGCATGTCTATGTTTTCTTTTGTTGTCTGCGATTTTGGTGTTATAACCAAGAAGTCGTTGCCAAATTCAGTGTAGAAGTTTCTAATAGTTGTCTATTTTTAGCTTTTATGTTTAGGTCTTTCACCCATTTGGAGTCCATTTTTGTATATGAAGTAAGGTCAGAAGCCAACAACAGTTTCCCCAAACCATTTGTTTGAAAAGACAGCCTTCTTGTTAAAGGATCTGGGCACCTTGTTGCAACCACTTGACCATATAAGGGAGGGCTTATTTCTAGGCTCATAAATAGTTACTAAATGTAAATTTAGCTTCCGTGTTTCTTTTTTTTTTTTTTTTTAATATGTTTAAACCTTTGAAAAGCTTTTGATGTTTAATTTTTTTTTATTTCTTTGGTACCGGGGATTGATCTCAGGGGTGCTCAACCACTGAGCCACATCCCCAGCCCTATTTTGCATTTTATTTAGAGATAGAGTCTCACTGAGTTGCTTAGCCTATCACTGTTGCTGAGGCTGGCTTTGAACTCTTGATTCTTCTATCTCAGCCTCCCTAACCACTGGGATGACAGGCATGTACCACCTCGCGTGGCTTGATGTTTAATTTTTGTTATGAGAATTTATAGTCAGAAGCCAGGAGTGGTGGCGCACGCCTGTAATCCCAGCACTTGGGAGGCTGAGGCAGGAGGATCATGAGTTCAAAGCCAGCCTTAGCAATGGTGAGGCACTTAGCAACTCAGTGAGACCCTGTCTCTAATAAAATACAAAAAAGGGCTGGGCATGTGGTCCCAGTGGTTGAGTGCCCCTGAGTTCAATCCCCAGTACCAAAAAAAAAAAAAAAAAAAAATTACGGCCAGAATTTTTAGATTTTTATTTATTTAATTTTTGTCACCTGGGATGGATCCAAGGGCACTTTGTCACTAAGATGTATCCTCAGGCCTTTTTATTTTTTAAGACAGAGTCTCAATAAGTTGCTTAGAACCTTGCTAAATTACTAAGGCTGGCCTTGAAGTTGTTATTCCCCTGTCTCAGCCTCCCAAGGTGCTGGAATGACAGGCAGGTGTCACCATGCCTAGCTATGGCCAGAAAATTTTAAATGTCTTATGGCTAAGATTTTGTATCTTGCAACAATCAGTTTTTGCGCCCATTGAGAGTACATGAACTCTAACCCATAACATTGCAATTGCTAAGGAGTAGCTCAGTGGCAGAGTGCAGGCTTAGCCTGTGTGACACCCTGGGTTCAGTCCCCAGAATGAATGAGTGAGTGAGTGAATGAATAGTGATCAAGAGATGAAAGGCTGACTAATGTGAAGGTTGAATACATTGGTCAAAATAGGGTTGTTCTAGTTTTATTGATGTTATAGTTTTATTACGTATCATTTCCCCGATTATTTCCATTCCCATTCTTGATGTGAAATGGCTCTCTTGTCAAACCTATAGGCACCATGCTTAGCAAAGCCAAAGAGGCCACTAGCTCACCCACCCCCCCCCCCCAACAAGGACAGAACTGAAGCCTCACTTCCTGAACTTTAGTTACCTGATCTAACACAAACCCAGGCTCCACTGGGCCTGCAGAGGGACTCCACCCCCTTCCAGGTGCACTCGATGACGATGACGCAATGCTCCCTCCCTGACATCTCTGAGGAAAGCTTTTATGTATACTACTCCAAGAGCAAATGTCAAAAAAATGTAGCAGCAAGACTGAAGCCTCATTAGCATCCTTTTACTGCCAGTCGGGATTATGAGATTACATCTGTTTTGAGGGGGGGGGGAGAGGGGGGAGAGAGAGAGAGAGAGAGAGAGAGAGAGAGAGAGAGAGAGAGAGAAAGAGAGAGAGAGAGAGACACCCAGGAGAGCAAGCAGTGGGCGCTGGCCATGGTTTTCAAACTTCCTTCTTGGGACATGATGAAAGTTAGCAACGGGGCATCTTAGGAATAGCTGGTACTCACCACAGAGCGTCACCCAACACAGTGCCTCCAGCACTTCTTAGAGCACACTGTTGACAAAATGTTATGACTACAGTTACAGGAGGGCAAACAAACATTTCAACAGGAAATAGGCTAATCTTTTATGTAAGACTATAAATGGTTCTTTTTTTTTTTTTTTTTTTTTTTTTGCTTTTTGAAACTTTATTTCAACATAACTATGCTTACAGAAATACACTCACATTGGTTAATAGAATGCAATTTAAGTTTAACTTATCCTACACAATTTCAACCAAAAACTTGGTACATGGTTTAAGATTTTAAAAAGAATTTGCAATCTGGCTTATTTTTATCTATTACAAATGTATATAAAAGATCCACCATCAAATGCTGCTAAAGAAAGCAGCAAGAACCTTGAGAAATATACCTTTGGTTTGCCTCAGAAAAATAACACGTATTGCACTGTAAAAGTTTATAAAATTGGTGCAACAAAACATTGTTGTTATGTTACAATGCCATTTTAGAAAGTTCAGTAACTAATGGATGTAGAAGGGGATGGGAGGGTGCCTATGTACACACGTGGTACTGTAAAAGCTATCTGATTTAGTTAATATAGTATGTAGATTGTAAATCTACACAAACCAAGATTCAGATAATTTCTTAAATCTGAATTAACACTATCAGCTCTCATCATCTGCTGAGGTCAACAATGAAACTTGACACACTGGCTTTAAGTTTTTTTATGTATGCAAATTTCCTTCCCCAGCTTTTCAGTCCAGAAGTGACAGTATACTACAGGCAAGGTATTCATTCCTTCCATCGTCAACATTCATGGGGTGACATGTGATGAGGTTAACTGGGGTTTTAATTTGTATCAGCACTCATGCAAATGGCCCCCAAAGTCAATGACCACATGCCTTTATAAGCGACTCTAAAAAATAAAATGGCCCTTCTTGGAAGACTAGAGCAAAACATCCAGCTACAGTTATAAAGAAGCCTTATCAAAACAATTGTAGCTCCTTATGAATAACACCTCAATAAAAATAAAAGTAGCCCCCAAATAAGCAGCTCTGATAAAGAGGAAAAATATAACTTAAAAAATCTCGAAAACCAATGGAAATACAGGTTCAAAAATAATTAGATTTTCATGACTACCTAGGATTAGGCTTATAATGCATTCTAGTATTTCAAGTTTACCACTAGTTACTAAATACCAATTTACAAATAACATGTTTATTGTTCCTTTATCAAAAGAGACAAAGTTCTAGCTTCAATTCTATTGCGGGGAGTACACTAGAAAATACAAAGATTCAAACAGTTCCATGCAAATATCACATTTTTCAAATGGAAGAACTCCCAACTGGACCAGAAGTTCCAATTACTAACATATTTTTCATTGAAACAATTTTTTAAAAGTACAAATACATGGCATTAAGGTTCAGGACCTAATATAGGCCTGATAATCAAGTCCTTGTTTTCTGGAAGAAAGGCCTCAAGTCCCAATCAATTTCCAGTAACAATGTTCTTACACATCAACTTAATAAGGGGTTTTAATTTCCTTCAGATTTTTGTTTTCAGCATTCTAGTCTTAAAGGCTAGATTAGAAATTAGCTCAATTCTCCAGAAGGCAAATTTCTTTCCTTTACAGTATGAAAGAATCCAGAAAGACCTCTTCCCCAAGCAGATTCCCAATCTCTAATCTGTGCTTAAAATGAATCTTTTTCAATATAATGTAAAAGGTAACTTAGGTAAAATGTGCTCATTAACATTAAAAACTAGTTGTTAGGAAGACTTAACTAGCTGTATAATTTAAGTTTTAAAACATAAATATTTGCAGCTCGATCTCCTGCTGTATAAATGGTTCTTAAATGTAAAATTGGCTCCCATGTTTCCTTTTTAAATTATTTGTTTCAGTCTTTGAAAACTTTTTTTTGGGGGGTGGGTTTTTTTTATTTGTTTCTTTTTAAGGATCTATGGATTATGAATTTGTATGAGCTTAGTTATAATGCCTAATATTGCTAGGCCTGCTTTATATTATATCTGTAAAACTAAGGAGCTAGACTAAACCCTTAAGATCCCTTCTAATTCTAAAAGATACTGTTCTGCTTTTATTTATATAAATTACTCCAGAACAGTTTCATAATTTTAACGAATCCCAACAATATTTGAGAAGGAGGCGTACTTTGAGTTAGAAATAAGATATCCCTTACATGGGAAATGCTCTAAAAAATAAATCTCATAAACTTTTTGGGAAACTTCTGGCATTTTTCAACAATAACAATTGTGGATGTTTACTTGTATGCAATTCACCTCTTATTACAGCTGACATAGGAGAAAAATACAAAACAAAGAAAACCACAATATTATACAACTGGAGACCTATGTTGTATCCTGTTGAAATGTCACTATGGAATTTAGACATTTGAAGTTAAAAGGGAATGGGAATTTTTTCTGTAACAAAAACCAAACCTCATTGCTTTATATGTAGTTGAATATATAATATGTAAAGTGTATAAGGAAGACATAAAAATACATGGTCTAATATGAAGCAGGCAAATGTATTTAATATAAAATTATTATATTATCTATATAAAAAGTCTCTATTCTAAATAAGAGGACTATCACTTATAACATCATTTTATCTTTTTTTTTTTTTGTGTGTGTGTGTGTGTGTGGTACTGGGGATTGAATCCAGGGCATTATGCATGCGAGGCAAGCACTCACCTGAGCCATATCCCCAGCCCTAACATCATTTATCTTAAAACACTATTTATATTCTTTCCCTGAGTTGGAAAATATCTAAATAATAGAATAAAAGTTGCCTTGAAAACGGGAAAAAAATTTCTTCTCTAGATCTGTAATATATATATTTTACAAGCAGTTGCAATTCTAAAAGTGCATGTATAATTATAAGAATGATATGTGTGAGGCTGGTCAAGGTTGTAATGATGGTTTAATCCTTTCTAGCCCCGCTGAATCTTTGAAGATTTCTGACCTAAATGTATAAAAGAAGAGCCAGGGACAGATTTGTTTGTTTGTTTGTTTGTTTGTTTTTCTATTTCGCCTCGTTCCTAAAATAATAATGGAAGCCGTACATACCTAGGGTGTGGCAGGACCAAAATAGTAAAAAAGAGGGGAATAAAAATAAGTGAGCACAAGAGAAGTTTCTGCAACAACGTCCTTATGGCCCAAAGTGTGAGTATCTAACATCTCATGCTCATGAAGTCCCCAACCTGGACCTAACAATAAAGTGTAGGCCAGAGAAAGTGATTCTTCCAGGGGCTAATGATAAAATAACATCAAGATTGTGTTAGCCAGTGCTCTCCAGAGAAACAGAATATATGTATATTCTATATATTCTGTGGGATATATGTACCAGAATGCAGGAGCCCTGTTTGGGGATTGGCTTGAATTGCAGTTGACTATGAGCCGTGGAGATTTGGCCATTGTCGCCACCCGTAGTCTCACGGGATTTTGTTGCGGGATCTGGAGTGACTTGGCCGAAATTGCTGATCGGGTCAGCGCCATTTTAGTGGTGTGTTTGGCGTGAGTTAGTTGTTAGAACCAGAGAGAAAAGTCATCAGAATAAAAAGCTGTTTGTCTCCAGTTTGCTTCTGAAGTTCTTCCCGCGGCTCCGGTGCTCCGAGCGCTTCAGGCGGCAACAGGTGGCGGCCCGTACGGGGAACTTCGGAGCGGACAGGTAAGAACTGAAAGGTCTCTAAAGATGGGTTCGAATATAACTGAATCCCAAGTGATAGAGGCTATGCAAAGACTCCTTGATATACCTGATTCTGTTCTCAGTGAGGAGTATATAGACAAAAATGAAAGTGATCAAAAAAGTGTAGATTCCACTGGGCCAACTGAGACCAGTAAAGAGAGTATTAGAAGAGACCCAAAAATGACAAAAATCCAAGCTATTAAAGCTATTCGGGAGTTATTGGCGAAAGCTGAAGGATACTTGCTCTCACTGGAACCTGGGCCTCAGGATATTGCTGTCAGTGAAATTAGCAGCGGTGAGGAATCTAGTAAAAGTGATCCTGAGAAAATGAGGAAAAAGAAATTTAAAAAGACCGAGAAAAAGGTCCGTCAGGCAGAGGAGTCACTTGTGGAAGTGACTACTCCCCCATGGGTGGAATCCATTACAGAAAATATGAAGGGTATTACTAGGCATTTGCATACCCTAGAAACAGAAATAAAAAGTCTTTCTGATCGCTTATGCGCTCTCGAGGACAACTCACAGATACATTGGGAACCGCCAGCATTTGAAAAGAAAAATGGACAGAGTGTCCATCAGTCAGTAGATTTCAAAACAATAAAAAATCTCAAAGAGGCAGTAATGACTTATGGGCCCCAAGCTCCTTTCACGTTGAGTATGCTGGAGTCCCTTAACACCTTTAGCTTAACCCCCTCAGACTGGAAAAGTCTATGTAAAGCAACATTAAGCGGGGGGCAATTCTTGGTTTGGCGATCGCAATTCCAAGAACTTTGTATAGAAACGGCTAAAAGAAACGCGGCTGCAGGGTTTGAAAACTATAATATAGACATGCTCACAGGAGAAGGGCAATTCGCAGACTTACAGGCTCAAACAGATTATGACTCAGATATATATGCTCAGATAAATGCAGCTGCCTTAGAGGCATGGAAAACTGTACAAGGACCTGGGGATCTACAAGGTAGCTTGTCAAAAGTGATTCAAGGACCTAATGAGCCGTATGCCGACTTTGCTGATCGACTTTTGAGAACTGCAGGTAGTGTGTTTGCAGATGTTGACCAAGCTATGCCTTTAGTTGTTCAATTAGCTTATGAAAATGCAAATAAATGGTGCCAAGCAGCCATCAGGCCATGGAGAACTAAAAAGGATCTTTCCGTATATATACAACTATGTAAAGATATAAATGGCGCCTTTGTCACAGGAAATGTGATTGCAGCCTCAATGAGAGGTGCTTCCTCTCGAAATTTCACAAAGGCTAAACGTAGACATTATAATCAATCAGGATATTCCAGGCAAAATTATCATAATCAATCAGGCAATTCTAGGCAAAATCCCAAAAGAGAAATAAGATCAAGCTCATACCGTGCCCCAGGCCGCTGCCCCAGGTGTAAAAAGGGAAATCATTGGGCCAATAAATGCTATTCAAAATTTGACATCCATGGAAATCCTTTGTTCAGGAATTCAAAAAACGGGGCACGGGGCCCAATACCCGGGGCCCACAAATGTACGGGGCATTGCAGAAGGAGTATCCTCAAGCATCCACTCAGATGCTTCCCCGACACAATCCCTACTACCCATCCACTCCCTCGCCAGAGGAACAAGAGGAAATGCAGGATTAGACCTCTGTTCCACCGCCCGAATAGTGTTAACACCTGAAATGGGGGTTCAACTGATTCCCACAGGAGTCAGGGGACCTCTTCCCTCAGGGACTGTAGGACTTATTATCGGGCGTAGTCCTAAAAGCTTATTAGGTTTGCAAGTGACCCCAGGTGTAATAAACTCAGACTACAAAGGGGAAATAAAAATAATGCTTAGCTCACCCCAAAGTGTAAGTTCTGTTAATCAAGGAGATAGAATTGCTCAGTTGCTTCTCCTTCCCAATTTACATAATTCATTTAAAATGGGTATGCCTCAAGAAGGGAACAATAGAGGATTTTGTTCCACTGACTCAAGTCCCATGGCTTGCTGGGTTCGAGACTGTTCAAGGAGGCCTATGTGTAAAATAAAAATCCAAGGAATAGAAATGGAGGGATTAATAGATACTGGAGCTGACTCTTCCATTATTAATTTACGCCAATGGCCCAAGCACTGGCCTCTGCAAAAAGCTTCAACCAGTTTAAGAGGCTTGGGATATAATAACCTCCCAGATAAAAGTGCAGTAATTTTAAAATGGGAGGATGATGAAGGCCATAAAGGAACATTTCAGCCTTATGTTTTACCTAATCTACCGGTTACTTTATGGGGAAGAGATATTTTGCAACAAATGGGAGTACACCTTGCAACCAAGCCTGCAGATGTTAAATGTGAAAACCTACAGGGTAATCTTAACCATAAAAGAACTCATTATCAAAAAGTACAGAGTAATCTTAACCCTAAAAGTAATCATTGTCATAAAGGAAAAAGATATTTTTTTTCGGGGCCACTGAGAAAATCATTTTGAAAATACCATGGCTTTCTGATAAGCCAGTGTGGGTCCCTCAGTGGCCCCTATCTAAAGAGAAATTACAAGCGGCCCACCAATTAGTTCAGGAACAATTAGAAGCAGGTCATATAGAACCTTCCACCTCTCCCTGGAATTCCCCCATATTTGTGATCAAGAAAAAGTCAGGAAAATGGCGATTGTTACATGATCTTAGACAAATCAATAAAACCATGCAAGTTATGGGGCCTACTCAACCTGGACTTCCTAGTCCCGTAGCTATTCCAAAAAATTTCCATCTTATTACTCTTGATATAAAGGATTGCTTCTTTTCTATTCCCCTACATCCTCTGGATGCCCCCAGGTTTGCTTTTTCCGTTCCTTCTATGAACAATAATGGCCCTGATCAGAGATATCAATGGAAGGTTTTACCACAGGGAATGGCTAATAGCCCCACCATATGCCAAATATATGTGGACAAGGCTATCCAACCCATTAAAAATAAATATCCAAACCTCATGTGTCTACATTACATGGATGATATTTTATTGGCCCACCCTAATCAAAAAATCTTATTTAATATATTCAGTGATGTGGTAGAAAATTTAAAAAAATATGGACTATATATAGCAGAAGAAAAAGTTCAAACCAGATCTCCCATATTATATTTAGGATTTAAAATCATGGATACTTTTGTTAGACCCCAAAAAATTTTAATAAATAAAGAACATTTGACCACCCTCAATGATTTCCAAAAACTACTGGGAGACATTAATTGGCTTCGCCCTACACTAAATCTCACTACTGGCCAACTAAAACCTTTATTTGACATCCTTCGTGGAGATCCTGATCCATCTTCACCACGAACATTGACTCCTGATGCTAGGAAAGCTTTAAAGTTAGTAGAAAAAGCCATCGAAGGAGCTCATTGTGATAGATTTGATTTAACTCAACCGCTGATGTTGATTATTATTTCTTCACAATATACACCCACAGGAGTATTTTGGCAACAAGGGCCTTTATTATGGATACATTTGCCCGTCTCTCCTAAAAGTATAATTGAATCTTATACCTCCATGGTGGCTAAACTTATTCTTCAAGGACTTAAGACTTCTACTAAAATATTTGGCATTCACCCTGCTACTATTATTACTCCCTATTCATCATCACAGTTTGAATACTTATGCTTCAATGATAATGATTGGGCTATAGCTAAATGCTCTACTTCTGCAAATTTTGATAATCATCTTCCTAAGTCCCCTATATTATCTTTTTGTATTAATCATCCTATTATATTTCCACAGGTAATAAAAAATCAACCTATTCCTAAGGCATTTAATGTATTTACAGATGGGTCCTTAAATGGTACTGCTACAGTAGTCACTAAAAAAGAAAATATGACTTACATAACTGCACACAAATCAGCTCAACTAGTGGAATTGGAAGCTGTGGTAAGAGCTCTGGAAAATTTTAGGGACCAGCCCGTAAACATTTTTTCAGATAGCCACTATATTGTACAAGCCGTCCCAAAATTAGAGTTAGCAGGACCAATAGCACCTCATACTCCAGCCTTTAAATTGTTTTATCAAATACAAAAACTTTTGTGGGCAAGAAAAGAACCCCTATTCCTAGGCCATATTAGAGCACATACTAATTTGCCTGGTCCCCTCCATGAAGGTAATCAAAAGGCTGATGAACTTACAAAAACAGTATTTATACTTTCAGCGCTACAACAAGCTACTTTATTTCACTCCCAGTTTCATGTCAACAGCACCACCTTGCAACGTAGGTTTAAAATCACAAAGGAGCAAGCCAGAACAATTGTAAAAGATTGTAAATCTTGTATGACACATTTGCCCAATCCTCATTTCGGCGTTAACCCTAGAGGATTGATGCCCAATCATTTGTGGCAGATGGATGTTACTCATGAGCCAAGTTTTGGAAAATTGCGATTTATTCATGTGACCATAGATACGTGTTCAGGCATGATTTTTGCTTCCTTACATTCTGGAGAAAAAGTTAAAGATGTTACATCTCATTGCTTGCAAGCTTTTGCTGCATTGGGCATCCCCAAAATGCTTAAAACAGATAATGGCCCCGCATATACGTCCTCATCTTTCAAAGAGTTTTGCGCAAAATTCAATATATCCCATAAAACAGGCATCCCATACAATCCTCAGGGTCAGGGCATTATTGAAAGAGCAAACCGAACACTGAAAATTATGTTATTAAAACAAAAAGAAGGAAATTGGAAAAGTCCTAAGGACAGATTGGCAGTTGCCCTGTTTACCTTAAATTTTTTAACTTTAGACTCTAATGGTTATTCTGCTGGAGACAGACATTGGAATCCACACCAACAACATAAACCTTTGGTTTACTGGAAGGATGTTCTTTCAGGTACATGGAAGGGTCCAGATCCAGTATTAATTTGGGGAAGAGGATCTGTTTCTGTTTTTCCAAAAGACGAATCCTCTCCAATATGGATACCATCTAGATTAATAAAACAGGTACCACATCAAAATGATCAAGATGAAGTTATTGAAGAATCAAGATTAATAAAAAAGGTACAAAATCAAGAGGACCAAGATGAAGGTATAGAATGATTCCCTCAAAAGAGTCCTTCAAAATATTTCACAACTTAAGTGTCATTTCTCCCGGCCAGGACGAGGAGATCTCTCTTTAGTGTGCACACAATTGTATTTTTTTTTTCTTTTTATACATGTCTTTATGTCTGTACATTTGTCTATATTTCATGTTAATGTGACGTCACAAATATATGTTTGTATGTTTGTTTGTCCAGTGTGACGTCACATAGAACAAAGCGCTTATGAAAAAGAAAATATATATATATATGGATCCAAATAACTTTAATTCATTTTAGGTTTAGAGTATTCAATTTAGGTAAATAATTTTATAAATGAAGGTACTTTCAATTTTGATTTATAGGTGTCCCTGGGACTTCTCTTTAGCAAACAATATGACTAGTGCTATATAACCTGATATTTTGGTGTTTTGACTTAAGATTGTTTATTTGTTATTAACTTCATTTGTTTAATAGCTCATTAATTTCAATTATCTCAACAGGTAAAAGATTGCTCTGTATACAGAGACTCAAGGGTTCCAGCTAACAAATTATTTCTCTAAAGTGCCTTTACCTTTTCTTTAATCTATCTTTAATGCAGTAATTACCCTCAGTCTTTCTTTGTTTTGTTCTAAATATGATATTTTTCCAACTTATGTTTGTAGAAGCTCAACCAGCGATGTGTGTGAACAAAAATCAACTTTAATTTTCTAATCTAATTATTCTATTTTGTAGTTTGACAACTCGCCTCTTGACTCAGTGCTGCAATAGCACTGCCTTTCCTTTAATAATTGATGCTTGAGTTTCTAGGTAGCGGGCCCTGAAGATTTGCCGGTGGCATTGTCTAAACATAAAAAAGACGTCTGCTGCTACAGCTGCAGGGATCGCGGCCGCCGCAAGCATCCCTGCTGCTCAAACATCAAACAACCTCACCAACAGTGTGGCCTCTGCTCTACATGCATGGGGCCTCCTACATCAACATGTTACAACAAATGGACATTTTGATCTTTCATTGTTTGGGAGTTTACGGGACAATGCCTTGCGGGTATTTGTCTAGAGAATTCAGTGTGTTACTTGTTGGAACTTAGGGCAGCTGATTTGTTTAAACAATTTGATATGCTATGCAATTTGGCTCATCACCAAAAGGCTTGTCGCCTTAAAGCCGCAACATCTCCTCACAATTGGACGGCTGTTAGTCATCATATATAGTCGATCCTAAAGGGCTCCATTGGATGGCTGGTTAGCCAATGACGGGTAAGATCCCCAGAGGGGGACAACCTAAGACAGGCACAGTCGCACGGGACAGTCTCATGTGGCCGACATATCAACCTAAGACAGGAGTCAAGGGCACAGCCTTGATTATCCGATGACGGGTAAGAATGTTGGTTGCACATAGACGTCCTAGAGCATTACCTCTTTTAAAACAAAAAGGGGGAAATGCAGGAGCCCTGTTTGGGGATTGGCTTGAATTGCAGTTGACTATGAGCCGTGGAGATTTGGCCATTGTCGCCACCCGTAGTCTCACGGGATTTTGTTGCGGGATCTGGAGTGACTTGGCCGAAATTGCTGATCGGGTCAGCGCCATTTTAGTGGTGTGTTTGGCGTGAGTTAGTTGTTAGAACCAGAGAGAAAAGTCATCAGAATAAAAAGCTGTTTGTCTCCAGTTTGCTTCTGAAGTTCTTCCCGCGGCTCCGTTGCTCCGAGCGCTTCAGGCGGCAACACCAGAAGAAGAGAGAAAGAGAGGTTTATTATAATGAATGGCTCAGACGTTTATGAAGACTGGCAAGTCCCAAGCCAGCAATGCAGGCAGCAGTCTCAAGATCCAGGAGAGTCAGTGTTCTAGTTCTGTTCCAAAGGTGGGCAGACTGGAGACCCAGGAGAGCTGATGGTGCAGATGAAGTCTGGAGGCCGTCTGCTGGAGGATGCTCTCCTGCTCATTGTTCTATTCAGGTCTTCAACTGATGAGAAGAGGCCCACCTGTGTTACAGAGGGCAATCTGCTTTACCAGAAGGTCACTGATTTAAATGTTAATCTCATCCCAAAAGACCCTCCAAGTGCATGCATAAAATTAACCATCTCAAAGATACAGTAATACTAGTAAATGGCACCTGATGTCGTTGATTTTTATCTTGGAAGCCACGTGTGCAGATAAAGTCGGTTTTTCCCAATCTACAATACTCCTCCTGAAAGGATAGTGCTAATTCCTGATGTCAGATCTTTGGCATTTGATTCACTTTGTTCTCTTGTGCACATGAATTTTTTTTTTTTTTTTTTTTTTTTTTTTTGTGGTACCAGGGATTGAACTCAGGGGCACTCGACCACTGGGTCACATCCCCAGCCCTTTTTTTTTTTGTATTTTATTTAGAGACAGGGTCTCACTGAGTTGCTAAGTGCCTCGCCATTGCTGAGGCTGGCTTTGAACTCGCGATCCTCCTGCCTCAGCCTCCCAAAGTGCTGGGATTACAGGCGTGCGCCACCGCGCCCGGCTCACATGAATTTTTGAGTGAAGATTATTCCCATATGAGTGCAATGGCCTGTAGTCCCAGCTACCCAGAGACTGAGGCAGAAGGATCACGAATTCAAAGTCAGCCAGTCTAGCCGGGTGCGGTGGCACACGCCTGTAATCCCAGCACTTGGGAGGCTGAGGCAGGAGGATCACAAGTTCAAAGCCAGCTTCAGCAATGGCGAGGCACTTAGCAACTCAGTGAAACCCTGTCTCTAATAAAATACAAAAAAGGCTGGGGATGTGGCCCAGTGGTCGAGTGCCCCTGAGTTTAATCCCTGGTACAAAAAAAAAAAAAAAAAAAAAAAAAAAAAGTCAGCCAGTCCCACACCACCTGAAAAAGTATTCCCCTGGGAAAAAAAAAAAAAAAAAAAAAATTGAAAGCAAAGCCAAGCTTGATCATGTTTATACATCTCTTAGTATTTGCACATCTTTAGCTGCAGATTAACACATGGAATTCAGACAGGTCTTGACATGAGGTCTGGAAGAATCTTTCTTACAGCTTCAGCACTATTTTATAACAAAGTGTTTTTAATATAAACATCTTTAAACAACATTATTAACCAATAGAAAGAAAAGCACTTTGAACTTATTGGGGGAAAATGTGTTTTATGTTCTGTGTGTGCACACACAACATTTGTTGGGAAAAAAACACTTGACATTACATTTAAAAGCAAAAATAAGAATACAGGTGTAGCATCATTAAGTGTAAAAACTTATTTTTTCTTTTAAGTGATCTCTTTCTCTGGAGTCTTCTATAGGGACAGAATCTGATATTTCCCCTTCACCTTGTATCCTTTATCTATTTTACTGCCTTGCTCATAAGATGAACTGAGCCAGGATTGTGGAAAAAAATTGTTATTTGTGTCACTAAATTGACCAGGTGTCAATGCGAGGTCCAGTTAGTCCAGATTCATCTGTCCGTTCAGAATGGATTTATTGAGTATCTTGTGGGGATTCAGTGTGAGGAGACAGACCGTGGCCTTCATGGATTGGGATTTACAGTCTGCCGACCAAGCCAGTGTCTGTCTTCCTGGAGGCCAAGACCTCAAGTGCCACGGCATTCACATACCCTTCAGCTCCATCTACCTTGACTGCTCGTCACGGGCCCCTGGACCCCTTCCTCACTTCCCTCTCCCAGGGAAGCCCTTCTCCCACCTGTCCACGTGTTCCGGGGCCTCCCCATCCCAGAGCAGGAAGAGATTCCTCCCATCTCTGCGCTCCCTGGATTTCCCAGAGTGCATCTGTCCCAAGCATCTAGAACTTTCTACCTGGTTGTCTCATTATTTGCATACACATCTGTTTCCCTCTCTAGACTGCTAATGGCCTCAGGATGGGGACAAGGCTTTTTACCCTGTTACCCGTGTGGCACAGCACCCTGCAAACTCCAGATGCTGCAGACAGGACAGGTAATGAGTGAGTTTGGGCAAACGATTCAACCTCATTTAGTCTGATGTGGGAAGTAAACCGGGGCATAAACAGCATCCACTTCCATAAATGTCTGCGATGACAGTTTTCATCCTGCTTCCTCTTAAGTAGGATCTGATTAAACACATCTCAACCTTACACAGAAGTCTGCGTCCATGACCTTGAACTTAAAGGGTGTGGAGTACCCTTTTCTGGCCCTTATGGGCTCTGCCTTCTCCGGAATCAACCAATTTTCAGCTAGACTATAACCAAGTGGCCACCAGCCAGACTGTTGGACTCCCCAGGCTCAGAAATCATCCCTCCAGACCCCTCCCCTCCTGCTTTATGCCGTCCCCTGCTCTGACAGTCTCCTGGTCACCTTGTGACCTCGCCACAGACCTGTCCCACCTCTCTGTCCAGACTTGGCTTCCTGCACATGCAGACTTTTCAAGTTGTAGTTCAAACTCCCTCAAACCCAGATGCACGTGAATAACTTCGTCCACATTATCGCTCATCAAAATGTCCCTCTTCCTGACCCTGCTTTCTAAAAGTGTCTCCAGCCTTCACGATTCAACTTTCTGCCTTCATCTCAGAGAACCTGCTCCTGACCCCCTAAGGTGAGGGTCCTCATTCAGTGTCTGCTACGCATGACTCCTTTAAAACATCGTCACGCTGGCAATCCTGGTCTTGTTCCTGTGCCAGGCAGCCCCAGGAGGCCGAGAACCCTCCAGCCTACCTCTAGATTCTCTTCTTCTTCTTCTTCTTCTTTTTTTTTTTTTTTTTTTTTTTTTTTTGGTACCAGGGATTGAACTCATGGGCACTTGACCACTGAGCCACATTCCCAGCTCTATTTTTTTTGTATTTTATTCAGAGACAGGGTCTCACTGAATTGCTTAGAGCCCCACCATTGCCGAGGCTGGCTTTGAACTCACGATCCTCCTGTCTTAGCCTCCCGAGATGCTGGGATTACAGGTGTGCACCACCGCACACCTGGCTAGATTCTCTTCTTGTCTGGATTAGTAATTAAATTCCAATATGAATGCTGTAGGAAGCCTTAGGAGGAAGTTAGGGTCTTCAGGGCTGGGGGCATAGCTTCTGGGAGCATGCCCACGACCCTGGGTTCCACCCCCAGCACTGGGAAAAAAAGAAAAAGGAAAAGAAGAAGGAGGATGCGGAGGAGGGGGATGGGGAGAAGTAGTTGAAATTGAAGTTGTTGAGGTTTTTTAGGGTCTCCAGGATCTATGGCCCTAAATATTTATACTAGTCTGCCTCTTGGTATGGGTCATAGGCACATTTTATATGCTTTTGTAATGTGCCAATTTGATAAGTAATAGTATTTTCCAGGTTCATCCAGATATTCATTTTATTTAATTAATTTATTTATTTTTGGTACCGGGGATTGAACTCAGGGGCACTCGACCACTGGGCCACATCCTCAGCCCTTTTTTTGTATTTTATTAGAGACAGGGTCTCACTGAGTTGCTAAGTGCCTCGCCATTGCTGAGGCTGGCTTTGAACTCACGATCCTCCTGTCTCAGCCTCCCAAGTGCTGGGATGACAGGCGTGCGCCACCGCGCCCGGCTCAGACATTCATTTTTATCATAGGCTATTCATATTTATTGTGTTCACTATTTGTTTTTAACGGTTTTATGTCAGGCATATAAAAACATTAGTAAAATATTTTAATTTTAGTTTTAAAATTGGTTTTAGCATATTTAACTGTAGGAGCCCTAATTAAGGAGATAGCTAAGATTGCGGTTAGCTGAGAACCATGAAAGATGTTCAAGTTTCACCTGATATTCATACATTCATCTAAGAATCTTTTTATGCCCGTGAACACTGTGTGACGCACCTGTAAGCTCGAGCTGTAAGCACTTGTCCTTGTTAAAGCAAAATGTATTTAAACCGGGTGAGGGTTAGTGGCTGTGTGGTTGAGGTTAGAGAAGAGTTGGAGTTGTGTTTGGAGTTCGAGAGGTTGTTGTGTTGCCGCCTGAAGCGCTTGGAGCAACGGAGCCGTGGGAAGAACTTCAGAAGCAAACTGGAGACAAACAGCTTTTTATTCTGATAACTTTTCTCTCTGGTTCTAACAACAACTAACACACGCCAAACACACCACTAAAATGGCGCTGACCCGATCAGCAATTTCGGCCAAGTCACTTTCTACTAACTTTAAAGCTTTCTAGCATCAGGAGTCAATGTTCGTGGTGAAGATGGATCAGGATCTCCACGAAGGATGTCAAATAAAGGTTTTAGTTGGCCAGTAGTGAGATTTAGTGTTAGGGCGAAGCAAATCTTAATGTCTCCAGTAGTCAGCATTTTTGGAAATCATTGAGGGGTGGTCAAATGTTCTTTATTTATTAAAATTTTTTGGGGTCTAACAAAAGTATCCATGATTTTAAATCCTATTATAATATGGGAGATAAGAGAAGTGGTTTGAAACTTTTTTTCTGATATATAATCCATATTTTTTTAAATTTTTCTACACCACATCACTGAATATATTAAATAAGATTTTTTGTTTTAGGGTGGGCCATAAAATATCATCCATGTAATGTAGACAGAATGTAAGGGAAGAACATGAACTATGGTCCACATGAGGTTTGGATATTTATTTTTAATGGGTTGGATAGCCTTGTCCACATATATTTGCATATGGTGGGGCTATTAGCCATCAGGAGTCAAAGTTTCGTGGAAGATGGTCGGATCTCCACGAAGGATGTCAACTAAAAAGGGTTTAGTATGGCCAGTAGGAGATATAGTGTAAGGGCGAAGCCAATTAATTCCTCCCAGTAGTTTTGGAAATCATTGATTCCATGATTTTAAAGCTAAATATAATATGGGAGATCTGGTTTTTAACTTATTTCTTCTTCTATTAATAATCCATTTTTAAAATTTTCTATAACCAACATCACTGGTGGTAAAACCTGGGGCCGATTACCCAGTCCCTGTTGTAAAACCCATTGCTTGAGATCCCGCAACAAATCCCGTGAGACTACGGGTGGCGACAATGGCCAAATCTCCACGGCTCATAATCAACTGCAATTCAAGTCAATCCCCAAAAACAGGGCTCCTGCATTGTTGGAGCCGGAGAAAGAAGTTAGAAGAGAGAAGAATAAAAGAACTTTTTCATTTCCATCCTGCCTCCGAATTTTCTCCTGCGGCGTCGTAGCTGCAAGCGGCAGCAGCAGGCAGCTACATTTAACCTTTTTTTTTTTTTTTTTTTTTTTTGTACCAGGGATTGAATTCAGGGGTACTCAACCACTGGGCCACATTCCCAGCCCTTTTTGTATTTTATCTTTAGAGAGACAGGGTCTTACTGAGTTGCTAAGTGCCTCGCCATTGCTGAGGCTGGCTTTGAACTTGCGATCCTCCTGCCTCAGCCTCCCAAGTGCTGGGATTACAGGCATGTGCCACTGCGCCCAGCTATTTAACCAGTTTTAGCAATGAAGTTTATACACTGACACATGACTTTTAAAAACTAGTTCCATTGTAATTCAGTTCAACCAAAAAAAAACAACCTTCAATAATTACCATGCTGTGTTGGTGCCTTCAAGATATTTAGAGACTAGGAAGATGGTGGCGTAGCTCAGGGTACAGTGCTTGCCTCCTAGCATGCACGAGACACTGGGTCCAATCCCCAGCACCAAAAAAGGAAGTGGGGGGGTGGGGAAGATACTGAGAAACTAGTAGATACTGAGAAACTAGTAGATACTGAGAAACTAGTTTAACATAGCCCTTGCCTTTAGGAAGCTTATTACTTTAAGTGTAAATATACAGTAATAATTCTAAATACACATACGCACATATTTAAAGCATCAGTAACAACCGCAGTATAGCAACAAGAGTGCTAATAATCCATACCATTTTTGAGCATTTGCTGCGTCTTGTATGTAAACATTATTTTATGTACATGGCTGAGAATGGGGGAGGGGACATTCCTGACAGAAAGACAGGTCAGTCTTGGGAGGATGGAAGCAGAGGAGGAGGGGGCAGAGTCAACCAGAAAGGGCTTCTGCAGGAGCTACAGGTCATAATTTGTTCAATTTTTATGAAGCTCACTGCAGCTATTAATGTAGATAGCTTTGGCATTATGGTCATCCTTGCTCTGTTGATGAAACCCAAGGGTGCATGCTGTGCTGTCTGAGGAGAGGAGCCCTGGAGTCAGACAATATGACCAAATATCCTGGCTTCACAACCGGCAGTTATATGACCCCCAAGTCAGTTACACATTTCCCGAAAGCCTCAATTCCATTAGCTGTACGTTGGGGGTAGGATTCGATGAGATGGTACGCGCAGATCGCTCTGCACCGTGCCTGGTTTATAGACATTGTGGCTGTTAGCATCATTTATTTTATGGTAGCTGACCTGGAATTTCACTAAAGGGAGCTTCAATTTCTGTTTTCCTTGCAATGCATGTTTCTGCTCTAGAATATCAAAAGTTCTGTGGATTTTCTGACTTGGAGATCAGCGGTGGGTCTGAAATTCCTGCTGGCACTAACTGCTACATTTCAGAAATCAAAACCTGAAACGCACAGTGTGTGTCAGTGTGGTAGAAGGCACCAGGCAGATCAGAGCCCGTTCCATTTCTTTTCTTCTGTTTCCCTCCACTCCTTCTAATACTGCGGAACTAACTCAGGCTCTCACATGTGCTAAGCAAGATCTCTTCTACTGAGCTCCATTCCCAGTCCTTTTTATTCTATTTTGAGACAGGATCTCACTAAGTTGCCCAATTGGCCTTGAGCTTGCAATCCTCCTGCCTTAGCCTCCTGAATACCTGGATTATATTGTGCACCACCACACCCTGCTCCATTCCATGTCTGTACAGAGGGCCAGGTGAAGTCGCCCGTTCTAACATCTGCTATCCCCATGGGAATCTACTATCCAAAAAGGAAAAGAGATGGTGGGCTGCCTGTCCTCCTTAGGAGACTCAAAACTCCTCCTTGAAGCCATATCGCCACCAGGATCAGAAGACTTTGGCCACTTATCTAACAGGCAAGCATCCGTTCATTCACATCCCACCATCAGCTAACCTTTAAGGACAGGAAGAGGAACTGAACGAATAACTTTGCCTTCTTTTTTTTTTTTTTTTTTTTCACGTCAGACGGGTAATGTGCCGAAGTTGTAACAAGGTTTAGAGGGAGGCACATCTCACACAATGGCGTGAACACCCAATCATCACGCTTATGAACTGAAGGATCAACTTTGCCTTCTTTAAGCAGAAAAAGATCAACATAAGGAAAGAGGTTTGAAGTTTGGTGGTGTGGACTCTGGCACCTGTCTCCCCAGAATCCAGCCCTCTTTCTTAACAGAACTAGACTTGGTTCTGGTGCTCTCCCTGGAAGGATACGCCGTCCTAGAGGTAGGGCTGGGTCAGGCAAATCCAATCATCATGATCCCATTCTTTTTTCTATGAAAAAGCAAAAGAGCAGAATCAAGAGAGTGCGTCATGCTTCTGGAAGCCTGCGGGACCAGGGTCGGGCCGAGGATCATTTATGAAGACAATTCATATAAAAGGAAGAAGCTGCCCATCTCACATCAGAGCTATCCAAGCAAAATATAACACAAGTCTTATACAGATATTAGCTTTTGTTAGGAAGTATTTTTTAAAAGATTAAAAAGGAACATAAAATATTCAAATAAAAACAATAATATTACATAGAAAAAGGAAGAATTAACAATCTTAAAAAGAAAAAGTTAGGACACTCATTGTTCTTGTTCTTTTTTTTTTTCAAAACTCACTAAAAAACAACAACAATCCAGGTGCAGAGCTGGAAACAACCTCAGTATCCCCGGCTGGCTGGATGAAGAAGCTGCAGTACAGATGGATGGTGGAGTGGCATTTGGCCCTAGAACACGAGGTCCTGCCACTGGCAACGTGGGTGAATGTGGAGGACCCGTGCCAAGTGAGAAAAGGCAGACCCAGAAAACACCGCGCCATCTTTCTTTTTTTTTTTTTTTTTTTTTGGTATCGGGGATTGAACTCAGGGGCACTTGACCACTGGGTCACATCCCCAGCCCTTTTTTGTATTTTATTTAGAGACAGGGTCTCACTGAGTTGCTAAGTGCCTCGCCATTGCTGAGGCTGGCTTTGAACTCGCGATCCTCCTGCCTCAGCCTCCCAAAGTGCTGGGATTACGGGCGTGCGCCACCTGCGCCGGGCTCGAACCATCTTTCTTATGTTATGCCGAGATTGCAATAAACCACTGAGTCAATCTTAAAGCAGGAGATGGAACATTTTATTCACCAGTTGGTGGTCTGGATCCACCAGCTCGTGGGCCAAGGAGCAGGCTGCAAGTCTACACCCTTCAACCCCCTCCTGGGGTTTGAGTCCAACTTTTATAGTCCAAAACCACGTTGATCCTAAGTGGCTGTTGCTATGACTCAAAACCATAAACAAACGTCATGAGATCTAAAATCATAAGCAGAAGGAGTGGGTCAAAAGGTCCCTAGTTGAGTACAAATTAAAGAATGGTTACTAACATCCAGGCAATCAATCTCTGACAGGGTACATTGTCTAAGAAAAATGGAAACCAAAGAAAGAACAATTTTACATTGTATAAGAATTGCCATTTTTTTGGTTGCCAAGCATGCTATGCTAAGCAACTTTCTTTTGTGGTATCAGGGATTGATCTCAGGGGCATTTGAGCACTGAGCCACATCCCCAGCCCTATTTTGTATTTTATTTAGAGACAGGGTGTTGCTGCCTGAAGCGCTTGGAGCAACGGAGCCGCAGGAAAAACTTCAGAAGCAAACTGGAGACAAACAGCTTTTTATTCTGATAACTTTTCTCTCTGGTTCTAATAACGACTAACACACGCCAAAAACACACCCTAAAATGGCGCTGACCCGATCAGCAATTTCGGCCAAGTCACTCGAGATCCCGCAACAATCCCGTGAGACTACGGGTGGCGACAAAGGCCAAATCTCCACGGCTCATAGTCAACCGCAATTCAAGCCAATCCCCAAACAGGGCTCCTGCAACAGGGTCTCACTGAGTTTCTTAGCACATTGCTTTTGCTGAGGCTGGCTTTGAATTACCATCCTCCTGCCTCAGCCTCCCGAGCTGCCAGGATTACAGGTGTGCACCACTGCACAGTGCTAAGCAAGTATTGATGGGTACAGAGGCGGGGGTTTCCCCTGGGAGAAGCATTTCTTATATGACTTGGAGTCTCGGGGCAAAATGGAGTCTGTTTGGTCATTACCCATATAGCCTGGCCCATAACACTTACATATAAAAATCTTACAAAAAAAAGAAAAAAAAAAAGTCAAATACATAGAAATAGAGTTCTGGAACTGTGGATATCAGGCAGAGGTGGGGTGGAGACTGGGGAGATGAAGGTCGAGGTCGAAGTGTCTTAGTCTGCAGCTTAAAAAGCGCCATGGGGGGCTGGGGTTGTGGCTCACTTAGCACATGAAGGGCCCTGGGTTCGACCCTCAGCACCACGTAAAAACACATCAATAAAAATAAAGGTATTGTGTCCAACAACTAAAAAAATTAAATATTTAAGAAAAAAAAAGGTACCATGGGAACTGTAGCCAATGGTACTGTATTGTATGCGGAACGCTTGCTGAGAGAGTAGACTTCAGGTGGGCTTGCCCGCCCACTCAGGTGACTATGAGATGACGGGCATGTTAATCGGTTTGATTGTAGAAACCACTGAACTATGTATATGTATATCAAGACATCATTTGGTACACCTTAAATGTGTGTGTGTGAGGGGGCGGGGGCATACTGGATAAGGACAGACACAAATCAATGGAATGGAATTGAGATTCTAGAAATGAACCCATGCACTTTCGGCAATTGATGAATGACCAGGGTACCAGGACGATTCCACAGGGAGAGTCTGTTAGAGGAACGGTGCTGACGCAACTGGATAGTCACGTGGACAGGAGTGAAGCCGAATCCCCACCTCTCTCACATTTAAACCAGAATGGACCCCAATACCTAAACGTAACAGCTAAACCTAATAGAAGAAAACATAGCAGTAAATGGTCATGACCTTGGGTGGTAGGCAATGGGATTTTAGATGTGGTAATAAATGCAAAAGCTGTTAAAGAAAAAGTATTTAACTTGGACTTTATCGAAATTAAAACTTTCCTCCTCCTTCTCCTCCTCGCCCTTTTATGCTGTGCTGGGGATTGAACCCACATTACCAGCCCCAAATTTAAAAGTTTTGTGCAAACCAGATGTGTTGGTGCACACCTATAATCCCAACTACTTGGGAGATTGAAGCAAGAGGATCACAAGCTCAAGACCAGCCTAGGCAACATAGCAAGACCCTGTCTCTAATAATAATAAAGAGCTGGATGTGGTGACAGACACCTACCCCAGCAACTTGGGAGGCTGAGGCGGGAGGATTGCAAGTTCGAGGCCAGCCTCAGCAATTGAATGAGGCCCTAAAGCAATTTAGTGAGACCCTGTCTCAAAATTTTAAAAACAGGGCTAGGGATATTGTTCAGTGTTTAAGTGCCCCTGGGTTCAATCCCCCATATAATGATGATAACAACAACAACAATATTAAAAACTTTTAAAGGGCTGGGGATGTAGCTCAGTGGTAAAACATATGCCTAACATGTGTGAGGCCCTGGGTTTTATCCCAGGTATTGGGAGAAGACATTTTGTGCATTAAAGGACATTATCAAGAAAGTGTAAGGCAATCCAGACAATGAAGAAAACACTGACATGTATCTCAGATACACTGTGAGTATCCAGAATATATAAAGAGCTTTTACAACCCAACAATAAAAGAAAAATAGCCTAATTTTTAATTTTTTTTTTTTTTTTTTACAGAGCAAAGATTTGAATAGACGTTCTCCAAAGAAGAAGAACAGATAGCCATTGATGAGATGTTGAACGCCACTTATCATCAGGGAAATACAAATCAAAACCACAAAGAGATGCCACTCTACACCCCCTATGGTGGCTACCTTCAGGAGGTGAACAGGGTCCAATGCCAGCAAGGACGTGGGACCTTGGTGAAGCCAGAATTAGACAGGCAGTCAGTACAGATAGGTAAATTGAGTCAGGTTGGATCAAGGAAGCCCATTTTTTTTTTTTTTTTTTTTTTTTTTGGTACCAGGATTGAACTCAGGGGCACTCGACCACTGGGCCACATCCTCAGCCTGTTTTTGTATTTTATTAGAGACTGGGTCTCACTGAGTTGTTAAGTGCCCTGCCATTGCTGAGGCTGGCTTTGAACTCGCGATCCTCCTGCCTCAGCCTCCCAAGTGCTGGCATTACAGGTATGCGCCACCGAGCCTGGCTTCAAGGAAGCCCATTTTGAGCGAGTCCCCAGAAGTTGGAGACTGTCCCCTGAGAGATTAATGTTAATTCCTTCAGAGCCCTCCCCCCAACCTTATCAAGAACCTGCCGCTGTTCTAGCCAGTTGCTAAGGTAACCTGTCCCAGGAATTGCCCCTCCCTACAGGTAGTTATAAAGTTAATTCATGTGTCTTGGGCTGCACCATCCTGCCCTTCCCCCTTCAGCCCACCTTTTGGCCAGCCCACCTACCATTCCTGGACCTATTCATGTGCACAGGAAGGAGAAAGATAAAGGGAAGAGGGCGGGAGAAGAAAGGAAACCCAGGAAACATGAAAAGGGCAGAAGGCATTACTTCTGGGGATATCAGGACACCAGCAATGGCCCCTTTCTCCCTCCTGGGAGAAGTCTATGTTACCCCTTTTATTTTTTTATTCTTTATTTTTTACACAATACCTTCATTCTATTTATTTATTATGTGGTGCTGAGTATCAAACCCAGTGCCTCACACGTGCTAGGCAAGCGCTCCACAGCTAAGCCACACCCCCAGCCCTATGTTACCCCCTTTTAAATAAACTGTGCCTTATATGCTTGCCTTGGCGTGCTTCTCTAATGTTCACACTTCAACATTTTGGGGGAGCAGAACTCATCACCTGCAACTGGGGCTATCACTGGGATCCTCAGACATTGCTGACGAATGTGCAATGGTACAGCAGTTCTGGAAATGCATTTGGCATCTCCTCAAAAAGTGAAACGTAGTCACCCCTGACCCAGCAGTCCACCCCCAGAGACATATCTGACAAAACCGGAAACACACGTTCACACAAAAATCTGTACACAGCCCTGTGCAGTGGCGCACGCCTGTAATCCCAGCACTTGGGAGGCTGAGGCAGGAGGATCGCGAGTTCAAAGCCAGCCTCAGCAATGGTGAGGCACTTAGCAACTCAGTGAAACCCTGTCCCTAATAAAATATAAAAACGGGCTGGGGACGTGGCCCAGTGGTCGAGTGTCCCTGAGTTCAATCCCCAGTACCAAAAAAAAAAAAAAAAAAAAAAAAAAAAAAAAAAAAAAAAAAAAAAAATCTGTACACAAACATTTCAGGCAGTGTCATAATAAGCCCCCATGCAAACAAGCCATGTGCTGTGTTTGTACAATGGAATACTATCCAGCCAGAAAACAGCAGGCGCGGATACAGGCTTCAACAAGAATGAGCCTTGAAAACATTATCCCACGTGAAAAAAAAAAAAAAAAAAAAAAAAAAAGCCAGGAGCAAAAATTCGCATATTGTTTGATTTCATTGATATGAAATACCCAGAATAGGCCAATCAAATCCTTGGAGACAGAAAGAGGCTGAGTGGTTGCCAGGGCCAGATGCAGAGAGGAATGGGGAGTGACTGAAAATGGGTGTCAGGTTTCTTTTTGGGTTGATGGAAATTTTCTGCAATCTGCTGATGGCTATGCAACTTGGTGAATAGGCTAGAAATCACTGAATTGTATACTTTAAAGGAGTGATTTTATGGTATGTGAATTATACCTTAATTTAAAAAATTGCTAAGATAATCAAATCCCGATCTCTGCACTGCTCGCTGGGAGCATGCTGTGTAATGAAATGAGTGGTAAATACTCACCAGCTGAGCAGCCCAGGTCCCAGTGACTGGAAAGACAGCTAAGCAAATACAGTGTTTCTTTTCTCTTTTCCTTTTCTTTTTTTTCCCTTTGATTGAAAGTGACTTTTGTTATTCCTGTCAAAATGGCAAAACAACACAGATCATAGTTGCCCTTGCCCCAAAAACAATGTTGGAGAACCTATTTAAAAAAGAGGGGGCTGGGATTGTGGCTTAGTGGTAGAGCGCTCACCTAGCGTGCGTGCGTGACACAGGTTCGATCCTTAGCACCACATAAAGACTAAAGGCATTGTGTACAACTAAAACAAATAAATAAATATTTTTTTAAAAATTAAAAAAAAAAAGAGCCGGGCGCCGTAATCCCAGCACTTTGGGAGGCTGAGGCAGGAGGATCGCGAGTTCAAAGCCAGCCTCAGCAATGGCGAGGCACTTAGTAACTCAGTGAGACCCTGTCTCTAAATAAAATACAAAAAAGGGCTGGGGATGTGACCCAGTGGTCCAGTGCCCCTGAGTTCAATCCCCAGTACCAAAAAAAAAAAAAAAAAAAAAAAAAAAAAAAAAAAAAAACGAGGAAAAACCTTAAAAAAATAAAATAAAAAAAGAGAGGTGGGCTGGGCATGGTGGCACACACCTGTAATCCCAGGACTTGGGAGGCTGTGGCAGGAGGATCGTGAGTTCAAAGCCAGCCTCAGCAATGGCAAGGCACTTAGCAACTCAGTGAGACCCTGTCTCTAAGAAAATACAAAAAAGGGCTGGGGATGTGGCTCAGCGGTTGAGTGCCCCTGAGTTCAATCCAGGTAACAAAAGAAGAAAAAAAAAAAAAGAGAGAGAGAGAGAGAGAGAAAGGTGGGCAGGGGTGGAGCTCAGTGGTGGAGCGCTTGCCTTGCATGCACAAGGCCCTGGGTTCCATCCCAACACTGCAATAAATAAAAAGTAAATAATAAATAAATAAATGCAGGAGCCCTGTTTGGGGATTGGCTTGAATTGCAGTTGACTATGAGCCGTGGAGATTTGGCCTTTGTCGCCACCCGTAGTCTCACGGGATTGTTGCGGGATCTCGAGTGACTTGGCCGAAATTGCTGATCGGGTCAGCGCCATTTTAGGGTGTGTTTTGGCGTGTGTGAGTCGTTGTTAAAACCAGAGAGAAAAGTTATCAGAATAAAAAGCTGTTTGTCTCCAGTTTGCTTCTGAAGTTTTTCCCGCGGCTCCGTTCCCCCAAGTGCTTCAGGCGGCAACAGGTGGCGGCCCGTACGGGGAACTTCGGAGCGGACAGGTAAGAACTGAAAGGTCTCTAAAGATGGGTTCGAATATAACTGAATCCCAAGTGATAGAGGCTATGCAAAGACTCCTTGATATACCTGACTCTGTTCTCAGTGAGGAGTATATAGACAAAAGTGAAAGTGATCAAAAAAGTGTAGATTCCACTGGGCCAACTGAGACCAGTAAAGAGAGTATTAGAAGAGACCCAAAACTGACAAAAATTCAAGCTATTAAAGCTATTCGGGAGTTATTGGCGAAAGCTGAAGGATACTTGCTCTCACTGGAACCTGGGCCTCAGGATATTGCTGTCAGTGAAATTAGCAGTGGTGAGGAATCTAGTAAAAGTGATCCTGAGAAAATGAGGAAAAAGAAATTAAAAAAGACCGAGAAAAAGGTCCGTCAGGCAGAGGAGTCACTTTGTGTCCTCTACTCCCCCATGGGTGGAATCCATTACAGAAAATATGAAGGGTATTACTAGGCATTTGCATACCCTAGAAACAGAAATAAAAAGTCTTTCTGATCGCTTATGCGCTCTCGAGGACAACTCACAGATACATTGGGAACCGCCAGCATTTGAAAAGAAAAATGGACAGAGTGTCCATCAGTCAGTAGATTTCAAAACAATAAAAAATCTCAAAGAGGCAGTAATGACTTATGGGCCCCAAGCTCCTTTCACGTTGAGTATGCTGGAGTCCCTTAACACCTTTAGCTTAACCCCCTCAGACTGGAAAAGTCTATGTAAAGCAACATTAAGCGGGGGGCAATTCTTGGTTTGGCGATCGCAATTCCAAGAACTTTGTATAGAAACGGCTAAAAGAAACGCGGCTGCAGGGTTTGAAAACTATAATATAGACATGCTCACAGGAGAAGGGCAATTCGCAGACTTACAGGCTCAAACAGATTATGACCCAGATATATATGCTCAGATAAATGCAGCTGCTTTAGAGGCATGGAAAACTGTACAAGGACCTGGGGATCTACAAGGTAGCTTGTCAAAAGTGATTCAAGGACCTAATGAGCCGTATGCCGACTTTGCTGATCGACTTTTGAGAACTGCAGGTAGTGTGTTTGCAGATGTTGACCAAGCTATGCCATTAGTTGTTCAATTAGCTTATGAAAATGCAAATAAATGGTGCCAAGCAGCCATCAGGCCATGGAGAACTAAAAAGGATCTTTCTGTATATATACAACTATGTAAAGATATAAATGGCGCCTTTGTCACAGGAAATGTGATTGCAGCCTCAATGAGAGGTGCTTCCTCTCGAAATTTCACAAAGGCTAAACGTAGACATTATAAGAGGGAAAGAAAGATTTTTAGAGAGAAAGATTAAAGCGATCAAATCAGGATATTCCAGGCAAAATTATCATAATCAATCAGGCAATTCTAGGCAAAATCCCAAAAGAGAAATAAGATCAAGCTCATACCGTGCCCCAGGCCGCTGCCCCAGGTGTAAAAAGGGAAATCATTGGGCCAATAAATGCTATTCAAAATTTGACATCCATGGAAATCCTTTGTTCAGGAATTCAAAAAACGGGGCACGGGGCCCAATACCCCGGGGCCCACAAATGTACGGGGCATTGCAGAAGGAGTATCCTCAAGCATCCACTCAGATGCTTCCCCGACACAATCCCTACTACCCATCCACTCCCTCGCCAGAGGAACAAGAGGAAATGCAGGATTAGACCTCTGTTCCACCGCCCGAATAGTGTTAACACCTGAAATGGGGGTTCAACTGATTCCCACAGGAGTCAGGGGACCTCTTCCCTCAGGGACTGTAGGACTTATTATCGGGCGTAGTCCTAAAAGCATATTAGGTTTGCAAGTGACCCCAGGTGTAATAAACTCAGACTACAAAGGGGAAATAAAAATAATGCTTAGCTCACCCCAAAGTATAACTTCTGTTAATCAAGGAGATAGAATTGCTCAGTTGCTTCTCCTTCCCAATTTACATAATTCATTTAAAATGGGTATGCCTCAAGAAGGGAACAATAGAGGATTTTGTTCCACTGACTCAAGTCCCATGGCTTGCTGGGTTCGAGACTGTTCAAGGAGGCCTATGTGTAAAATAAAAATCCAAGGAATAGAAATGGAGGGATTAATAGATACTGGAGCTGACTCTTCCATTATTAATTTACGCCAATGGCCCAAGCACTGGCCTCTGCAAAAAGCTTCAACCAGTTTAAGAGGCTTGGGATATAATAACCTCCCAGATAAAAGTGCAGTAATTTTAAAATGGGAGGATGATGAAGGCCATAAAGGAACATTTCAGCCTTATGTTTTACCTAATCTACCGGTTACTTTATGGGGAAGAGATATTTTGCAACAAATGGGAGTACACCTTGCAACCAAGCCTGCAGATGTTAAATGTGAAAACCTACAGGGTAATCTTAACCATAAAAGAACTCATTATCAAAAAGTACAGAGTAATCTTAACCCTAAAAGTAATCATTGTCATAAAGGAAAAAGATATTTTTTTTCGGGGCCACTGAGAAAATCATTTTGAAAATACCATGGCTTTCTGATAAGCCAGTGTGGGTCCCTCAGTGGCCCCTATCTAAAGAGAAATTACAAGCGGCCCACCAATTAGTTCAGGAACAATTAGAAGTAGGTCATATAGAACCTTCCACCTCTCCCTGGAATTCCCCCATATTTGTGATCAAGAAAAAGTCAGGAAAATGGCGATTGTTACATGATCTTAGACAAATCAATAAAACCATGCAAGTTATGGGGCCTACTCAACCTGGACTTCCTAGTCCCGTAGCTATTCCAAAAAATTTCCATCTTATTACTCTTGATATAAAGGATTGCTTCTTTTCTATTCCCCTACATCCTCTGGATGCCCCCAGGTTTGCTTTTTCCGTTCCTTCTATGAACAATAATGGCCCTGATCAGAGATATCAATGGAAGGTTTTACCACAGGGAATGGCTAATAGCCCCACCATATGCCAAATATATGTGGACAAGGCTATCCAACCCATTAAAAATAAATATCCAAACCTCATGTGTCTACATTACATGGATGATATTTTATTGGCCCACCCTAATCAAAAAATCTTATTTAATATATTCAGTGATGTGGTAGAAAATTTAAAAAAATATGGATTATATATAGCAGAAGAAAAAGTTCAAACCAGATCTCCCATATTATATTTAGGATTTAAAATCATGGATACTTTTGTTAGACCCCAAAAAATTTTAATAAATAAAGAACATTTGACCACCCTCAATGATTTCCAAAAACTACTGGGAGACATTAATTGGCTTCGCCCTACACTAAATCTCACTACTGGCCAACTAAAACCTTTATTTGACATCCTTCGTGGAGATCCTGATCCATCTTCACCACGAACATTGACTCCTGATGCTAGGAAAGCTTTAAAGTTAGTAGAAAAAGCCATCGAAGGAGCTCATTGTGATAGATTTGATTTAACTCAACCGCTGATGTTGATTATTATTTCTTCACAATATACACCCACAGGAGTATTTTGGCAACAAGGGCCTTTATTATGGATACATTTGCCCGTCTCTCCTAAAAGTATAATTGAATCTTATACCTCCATGGTGGCTAAACTTATTCTTCAAGGACTTAAGACTTCTACTAAAATATTTGGCATTCACCCTGCTACTATTATTACTCCCTATTCATCATCACAGATTGAATACTTGTGCTTCAATGATAATGATTGGGCTATAGCTAAATGCTCTACTTCTGCAAATTTTGATAATCATCTTCCTAAGTCCCCTATATTATCTTTTTGTATTAATCATCCTATTATATTTCCACAGGTAATAAAAAATCAACCTATTCCTAAAGCATTTAATGTATTTACAGATGGGTCCTCAAATGGTACTGCTACAGTAGTCACTAAAAAAGAAAATATGACTTACATAACTGCACACAAATCAGCTCAACTAGTGGAACTGGAAGCTGTGGTAAGAGCTCTGGAAAATTTTAGGGACCAGCCCGTAAACATTTTTTCAGATAGCCACTATATTGTACAAGCCGTCCCAAAATTAGAGTTAGCAGGACCAATAGCACCTCATACTCCAGCCTTTAAATTGTTTTTATCAAATACAAAAACTTTTGTGGGCAAGAAAAGAACCTCTATTCGTAGGCCATATTAGAGCACATACTAATTTGCCTGGTCCCCTCCATGAAGGTAATCAAAAGGCTGATGAACTTACAAAAACAATATTTATACTTTCAGCGCTACAACAAGCTACTTTATTTCATTCCCAGTTTCATGTCAACAGCACCACCTTGCAACGTAGGTTTAAAATCACAAAGGAGCAAGCCAGAACAATTGTAAAAGATTGTAAATCTTGTATGACACATTTGCCCAATCCTCATTTCGGAGTTAACCCTAGAGGATTAATGCCCAATCATTTGTGGCAGATGGATGTTACTCATGAGCCAAGTTTTGGAAAATTGCGATTTATTCATGTGACCATGGATACATGCTCAGGCATGATTTTTGCTTCCTTACATTCTGGAGAAAAAGTTAAAGATGTTACATCTCATTGTTTGCAAGCTTTTGCTGCATTGGGCATCCCAAAAATGCTTAAAACAGATAATGGCCCCGCATATACATCCTCATCTTTCAAACAGTTTTGCGCAAAATTCAATATATCGTATAAACCAGGCATCCCATACAATCCTCAGGGTCAGGGCATTATTGAAAGAGCAAACCGAACACTGAAAATTATGTTATTAAAACAAAAAGAAGGAAATTGGAAAAGTCCTAAGGACAGATTGGCAGTTGCCCTGTTTACCTTAAATTTTTTAACTTTAGACTCTAATGGTTATTCTGCTGGAGACAGACATTGGAATCCACACCAACAACATAAACCTTTGGTTTACTGGAAGGATGTTCTTTCAGGTACATGGAAGGGTCCAGATCCAGTATTAATTTGGGGAAGAGGATCTGTTTGTGTTTTTCCAAAAGACGAATCCTCTCCAATATGGATACCATCTAGATTAATAAAACAGGTACCACATCAAAATGATCAAGATGAAGTTATTGAAGAATCAAGATTAATAAAAAAGGTACAAAATCAAGAGGACCAAGATGAAGGTACAGAATGATTCCCTCAAAAGAGTTCTTCAAAATATTTCACAACTTAAGTGTCATTTCTCCCGGCCGGGACAAGGAGATCTCTCTTTAGTGTGCACACAATTGTATTTTTTTTTTCTTTTTATACATGTCTTTATGTCTGTACATTTGTCTACATTTCATGTTAATGTGACGTCACAAATATATGTTTGTATGCTTGTTCGTCTGTCCAGTGTGACGTCACAAAGAACAAAGCGCTTATGAAAAAGAAAAATATATATATATATATATATATATATGGATCCAAATAACTTTAATTCATTTTAGGTTAAGAGTATTCAATTTAGGTAAATAATTTTATAAATGAAGGTACTTTCAATTTTGATTTATAGGTGTCCCTGGGACTTCTCTTTAGCAAACAATATGACTAGTGCTATATAACCTGATATTTTGGTGTTTTGACATAAGATTGTTTATTTGTTATTAACTTCATTTGTTTAATAGCTCATTAATTTCAATTATCTCAACAGGTAAAAGATTGCTCTGTATACAGAGACTCAAGGGTTCCAGCTAACAAATTATTTCTCTCAAGTGCCTTTACCTTTTCTTTAATCTATCTTTAATGCAGTAATTACCCTCAGTCTTTCTTTGTTTTGTTCTAAATATGACATTTTTCCAACTTATGTTTGTAGAAGCTCTACCAGCGATGTGTGTGAACAAAAATCAACTTTAATTTTCTAATCTAATTATTCTATTTTGTAGTTTGACAACTCGCCTCTTGACTCAGTGCTGCAATAGCACTGCATTTCCTTTAATAATTGATGCTTGAGTTTCTAGGTAGCGGGCCCTGAAGATTTGCCGGTGGCATTGTCTAAACATAAAAAAAGACGTCTGCTGCTATAGCTGCAGGGATCGCGGCCGCCGCAAGCATCCCTGCTGCTCAAACATCAAACAACCTCACCAACAGTGTGGCCTCTGCTCTACATGCATGGGGCCTCCTACATCAACATGTTACAACAAATGGACATTTTGATCTTTCATTGTTTGGGACTTTACGGGACAATGCCTTGCGGGTATTTGTCTAGAGAATTCAGTGTGTTACTTGATGGAACTTAGGGCAGCTGATTTGTTTAAACAATTTGATATGCTATGCAATTTGGCTCATCACCAAAAGGCTTGTTGCCTTAAAGCCGCAACATCTCCTCACAATTGGATGGCTGTTAGTCATCATATATAGTCGATCCTAAAGGGCTCCATTGGATGGCTGGTTAGCCAATGACGGGTAAGATCCCCAGAGGGGGACAACCTAAGACAGGCACAGTCGCACGGGACAGTCTCATGTGGCCGACATATCAACCTAAGACAGGAGTCAAGGGCACAGCCTTGATTATCCGATGACGGGTAAGAATGTTGGTTGCACATAGACGTCCTAGAGCATTACCTCTTTTAAAACAAAAAGGGGGAAATGCAGGAGCCCTGTTTGGGGATTGGCTTGAATTGCAGTTGACTATGAGCCGTGGAGATTTGGCCTTTGTCGCCACCTGTAGTCTCACGGGATTGTTGCGGGATCTCGAGTGACTTGGCCGAAATTGCTGATCAGGTCAGCGCCATTTTAGGGTGTGTTTTGGCGTGTGTGAGTCGTTGTTAGAACCAGAGAGAAAAGTTATCAGAATAAAAAGCTGTTTGTCTCCAGTTTGCTTCTGAAGTTTTTCCCGCGGCTCCGTTCCTCCAAGTGCTTCAGGCGGCAACAAATAAAGAGTGAGAGAGAAAGGAGCAAAGGCAGCAAAAAAGAGGCATAAGCCCTCCTAGAAGGCCATCTACACATGGTCATGGGAGCTCTGGAGGATCCAGGCTGGGCAGAAGCAGCTGGACGAGCACAGAGAGGCCACATTGGAGGACAGATTTCGACTTCCACTCTTAACTTTTTTTCCCCCAAGTGGCCTCACACAGTTATGGACCCCTCTTCAGCCCAGAGGTCCCAGGTCGCTGGCCTCTAAGGCAAAGCAAAGTCTTGCTGTCCTCCGGCCCACTCACCTCCGCCTGCCATCTCCGGCTCCCAGGGCCAGAGAAGCAGCTTCCTCTCCAGGCTGCCCTGAGGGACATTTCCAGAGCCTCAGCAATTACCAAGCAGTGAATAATGAGGGCGAAACAGATGGACCGAGGACCGTGGTTGGAGATTCTAACAAACCTTCTCAGAGACCAATAAATAGGACAAGATTAAAAATGCAGGTAGCCAAGATCTGACAAGCACAATTAGTGAACCCAAGCTATGTAAATACGTGTACACAAGCATATGAATGTTTATATGTTTACATGTACACATTAAATATTACATGTCTGCATTATGTACGTGTGTTTATGTAAATGAGAGAAAAGCATATATACCAAAACCAGAATGCATTGTGGTTTTTGAGTGCATATGGGAAAATATTTCAAAAACTAGACCATGAAGTAGGCCATAAAGAAACCTCAATAAACTCAAAGAAGTAGGATCATATATATGTATGTATGTATGTATGTATGTACATATATATAATAGATACACACACACACACACACACACACACACCCCATATTGACCAAATTCTTCAGCTCACTTGCAATAAAATTAGAATTTAATAATAAAAATTAGAATTTAATAATAAAGAGCGACCACGAAAATGCCCAAAGTCTGGCAAATTAACACATGCAGAAACAACTCATAGGTTGTAGAGGAAATCAAAAAGGGAAATTAAAACCTTCTTAGAACTGAATGACAGCCAGGCGCGGTGGCACATGCCTTTAATCCCAGCACTTGGGAGGCTGAGGCTGGAGGATCGCGAGTTCAAAGCCAGCCTCAGCAATGGGAAGGCACTTAGCAACTCAGTGAGACCCTGTCTCTAATAAAATACAAAAAAGGGCTGGGGATGTGGTCCAGTGGTCGAGTGACCCTGAGTTCAATCCCTGGTACCAGGAAAAAAAAAAAAAAAAAAAAAAAGAACTGAATGACGACTAGAACATTTCTCTAGCGCTGATAATCAATAAGAACCATTTCCAATATGGTTAGCGCCTGTTGCAGGTCGCTTCAGAGCCAAGCTGAGCCCCTGGCTGGGGAGATGCTTTTAAACACCAAAACTATAAGTGACTCTGATTTATTTTATTTTGTGGTACTGGGCATGAAACCCAGGGCCTGGGGCATTCTAGACAAGCCCTGAGCTACCTCCCCAGCCAGAGAGTTTTGGATTTTTAAGACTAACCTGTAGTAGTTAGTCTATGGTCCCATCATAAAGAGTTTGATTTTTTTTTTTTTAAAAATTAGAAATCAAAAATTTTCTGTACTCAATGAAGACCTAACTCAGTGAAGTTTTACTGGAATGATCTCGGTCACACACCTGAGTGATTAACTCAAGATGAAAAATGCTCTCTGTGCCAACAGCCACCAAGCAGTAGGCAGGAATCCAACAACCCCCACCCCTGCCCACCCCTCCTTAGACAGAATCTCCAGCCTCGCGTGGACACACTGGTCGGGTTGGCCCGAGGTAGGGCGCTGGGAAGGGATGTCCCTGGGAGGCTGCCCCAGGTTTCTAGTTCTCATTCTAGCTGCACCTTCAGAGCCACCTGAAGGCCACCACGTTTGCTGCCACTCTCAATACCCCACTGCGAACTAGGAATTTATTTGGGGGTGGGTATGAGGCATTGGATCCAGAGGAGTTTAACCACTAAGCCACATCCCCTACCCTTTTTATTTATTTATTTTTTTAAATTTTGAGACAGGGTCTCTCTAAGTTGCTTTAGGGTCTTGATAAGTTGCTGAGGCTGGCCTCAAACTGGTGATCCTTCAGCCTTAGCCTCCCAAGTTGCTGGGATTGCAGGTGTGGGCCACTGTGCCCAGTGGAATTTCTAAGTTAATATGTGAAGTGGGCAGGTGTCATTTTTATATGCCAGGGTTAGCTTGGTAACGACACCCTAAAATTTTGGGGGGAAAGTGCCCTCCCTGCTTCCAGTCTGCATGGTCCATATGGACGTAACTCTAAGCTTGAAGACATCCAGGCCTCTCCAAGGGGTCCAGCATTTCCAGGGCACAACGATCAATTTAGATCTGGAAAGATGGTTTGGTCATCAATCTGCCCTTTTGCAGAGTTGGATTTTGTTGTTGTTGTTGTTGTTACTTATTTTTGTGAAACAGATACTCTCTGACCTTTTGAGAATGCAAGTAGTAACACATATTAAGTATGGAGCGGGTTTGGGTCATGTTTGCCACCATATAGGCAGAAAGGCCTAGAATGAAGGAAAAAAAAAAAACACCTAATTTAAAAAATTAAGGAACCAAGAGATGAAGAAGGGCAAGTTCTTGATGACAGCAGGGCGAGTTCTTTTTTTTTTTTGTGTGTGTGTGGTACCGGGGATTGAACTCAGGGGCACTCGACCACTGGGTCACATCCCCAGCCCTTTTTTGTATTTTATTAGAGACAGGGTCTCACTGAGTTGCTAAGTGCCTCGCCATTGCTGAGGCTGGCTTTGAACTCGTGATCCTCCTGCCTCAGCCTCCCAAAGTGCTGGGATTATGGGCGTGCGCCACCGCGCCCGGCTAGGGCGAGTTCTTGATGACAGCATTTGGGTTCCACGATCTAGACAGGCCTGAAGTTAGATGTTCTTGAACTTTCTGATTATGAAAGTCAGTTTTTTTTTTTTTTTTTTTTTGATGCTGAGGATTGAACTCAGGACCTCACACTTTATGCCTGAATTATATCTCCAATAAATTCATTTTTAAAAATTAAGCTAATTTGGGGTTTATGATTTACAATAGGAAGAGTTCTGGTCAACATAACCAATAACAAAAAATTTCTAAATCTAAATGGGTTGGGAATAAGACTTCTGTCCTAATCATCATCAGCAAAATATGGATGCTTTCTTCAAAAAGAAAGGACAATATTATCCCGTTTGCTGGTAATAATTATTAATAATTGTTAACAACAATTATTCTTAATTTTAAAATGCATGCTATTTTGTTTAAATAACAAAGGACTACAATGAATCTTATAATATATCCACCTAAACTTGGAGAGCCGCCTGCATACCAAGACCCCACTAAATACATACAGGTGCCGCTGGTTTGAGAAATTCGGAGCTTCCCTCCCCACACGCCCCCCTCCTTCCTTCCACAGAGGATTACAGCATTCCAGTTCTGTGTGGAAGGGTGTGTTTTGAACATGACATGCTCAGCTCCTTTTTCACAAGACTGTTAGTGTAAAAAGACCGGGACGAGCACAGACTTCACAAATCATCTCAGTGCTTTATTCAGTAACGAAGTTTCCCACGGGAGCAGGGGATGCAGGGATGAAATGGTGCCGTGGTGGGACCCACTTTCCTGGTGGAAAATGAGCCCCCGAACAAATAAAGGGCCTGGGCTTATCTAGGTTGTTCTGAGAGGTGGTCTAGTGAGCGTAGCAATTTTCTTTGGGCACCCAGAAATTTGGAGTTTGTTTGTCCATCAGTGAAGGAGTCAGTTTTAGTGATAAGGATTTAGGGTTATTTTACAGGGAGAAATGTCCGGGGGCAGGGGGGAGTCTAAGGTCAGTGGTCAATTTCAGGAATTTATTGTGCTGGACCTGGTGGAGGGCCTGGGGTCAGTTGTTGGTACCTGGGAAGGATTTGTTTGCAGAAGGGTGGATGCTTCAGCCTCTTCCCAGAGCCTGCCTTTCCAGGTGTGGTGGACACCTCCTTCTCAGGGTTGGTTTTAGCACCGGGAAAGAACTGTACTGGGAAAGGATCAAGCTCTCAGTGGACGGCTCTCCTTCTCACTCCCCTCTCCCTGGGGCTCACCACTTTTGGGGCTTGTCATTTTCGATATCTAATAAAGACCTAGTGAAAAAAAGAAAACATGTAACTGGACAGGAAAATGATGAGCTCTTCACTTATACCAACACAATTGCTTTTTTACTGGTTCATTGGCAAGTGCTTTTGGTGCTCATCAGTACTGCCATCTTGAAACTGGCCACAATGGGTACTCTCTGCCCCTCCAAGAAGAGCATTATGAGGAAAAGGACTCGGGGAAGGAACAGAGAATATGGGTATTAAATTCTGAGCATATTTATATGCATGAGTGCTTTTTGACAGGGCAAAACCATATTACATATCAATATTTACATTCAAAGAGCAAAAGTACCATCCAACTTAATGAGAATTTTAAACCTCTTTTGCTGTCAGTCTCATTTGCACTTGAAAAGAGCTGTCAGTCAAAGAAAAAAAAAATCTTTTTTTTTTTTTTGGTTAGTTACTGGAGAGATGATTCTTTTGGAAGGGTGTGTTTTCCTCTTTTAGACTACAACATGTTTCCCAACTTGAAAGTGCTCATCTCAAGTCACGTGGGCTTCCATTTTCAAGTCTTGAATTAGAGGGATGTTGCTTTGGATAAAAATAGATCCACAGGGAAAGGGGTGTGCAATGCAGAAACGTTCATTGAGTGCATTTGGTGGCAACCAGGCAAGTTAGGACCCATGTAGTGATTTAATTCATAGTTTGAAAACCCATGATTTGTCTAGGTGGGGGTAGGGAGGAGAGGCGACTCCTCCTGAGGGCTCTGCAGGTCTTCCAAGCTATCAATATGTTGGAGACTAGGGTCAGCGGTGGGGAATCAATTTTACATCATAGAAAACCTATTGCTGAGGCTTTTCTTTTAAAAAGAAAGCATTAAGAGCAAGTGAACCCCAGAGCATATTGTTAAGGTGCGAAAGCAGCAAAGCAATCTAAATCAAAACGAATTAATGACTTCGGTTCCAAGAGAGGACCTCCCGCCCCAACCCCTTTCCCCTGATTGCAGGATAAAGACATTTCACAGCTCAAGCTGCTGTGTCCTTCCCTTGTTCTCCATCACCTGCCTCCACCAAGTTCTCTTTTAGGCACTGATGGTTCCAATCCACTCCCCCCTACCCATCACCCCACCCTTAAGCTCAGGGAATTGTTCCATTTCATGGTTCTTTAAAATTACATGGACAGTGGAAAGATCGTGATTTTTGAAGCTGGACACAATTTTGTGCCCTTAAGGCTACTTACCCATGGTCCCATTTTGCAAGGTCACTGTGAGGACCAGGGATCAAGGTGACAAGGCTCCTGGAAGGAGGTGGTACCCAGAACCGAGTGTCAATTTCGTAAGTGCTGTTTTTGTTGCTCCTGCTGCCTCAGTTTTTTTTTTTTTTTTTAAATGTGTTTTAGAGGCAGACACGTCTTTGACTTAGCCACCTTTTTTTCCACGTCTAGCCCGAGGCGGTCACTGAGCGGGTTTAACTTGAAAGCTCCTATTCTGGAACGTTCTGCTCCTTTCTTGACAGGCAGCATGGATGTATGGGAGGAGGCGCCCCCTGGTGGCCATCATGGAGAGTTGCCGGTAGTTTCTGTTTCCCTGGGGCTTTTTTTTTTTTTTTTTTTAAATATTTATTTATTTACTTTAGTTGTACACAGTGCAATGCATTTATGTTTACGTGGTGCTGAGGATCGAACCCGGGCCGCGCACGTGCGAGGCGAGCGCTCTGCCGCTGAGCCACAGCCCCAGCCCTCCCTGGGGCATTTTAAAGGATGCATAATCCCCTCACCAGCGCCCCCCATGCCTGGATGCTGTGAGGGCTGTCAGGAGAGAGCTGAGATGAGGTGTGGAGTCCCGGTCTGCTGCATGGGGAAGGATTGCCCAGGACCCCAACTTTCAGTGCTAAAACCCTACACAGGACAATTTCGTCCCTCTGAGCTGTTCCCATTCACCCCACTGCAGTGCGGAGACCAGGTCCCTCTGGGTGAAACGCAGGGCTGGCAATTTAAATGGGAGCAAGGATTGAGAAAAATGCTGGAAACTGGTGCAGTTTCCTGACAGGAGAGAGAGAGAGAGTGTGTGTGTAAGGGGAGGAACAGATCAGACACCTGGGGTGGGGGTGGGACATGTGGAGGAACTTATTAACATAGGGCTCTGGCTCCTTCAACTGGGTCTAAACGGTGTGGTCCAGCTGGGACTCTCCTCCTCCAGGACTTGCCTTCATTGGTTCCTCTGCAGAGTTAGGAACTACTGGGTAATTTCTTTCCCTTTTGGAAAGATGATTTCAAGAAAGTTCCTCTTTTCAATAAGGATTTGGCAGGTGCACTGTTACATCCTGCAGAGCCCAAAGGAAATTTTTCCTTTTCATCCCCAGGTGCATTTCTGACTTAAACATTATGAGGGAAATCACAAATTCATATCCCCTAACACATCACTAGAAGCTAAGAGAACAATGATGCTTTAATCATGCAGCGTGGAACAAGAAGTCAAACGAACCTCTGTGTCCAGCAGAAATGGGGAGAAAGAACAGGAAGATGAACAGCTGTGGTCCGGGCTGGAAATCAGTGGGGACCACAGCTAGCTCCCACCACTCTGGGCAGGCATTTCAGCAAATGGAACCCAGCAACCCACCAACCTGTTAGCACCACTTTCCAAATCACCCAGATGCCTCTGCTAGCATTTGCTGGGTGCGGTCTAGGCCAGCTAGCAGTGGTTTTCAGCTGGGGAAGATTTCATTTCCTCTTTGCTCCTCCCAGGGATATTTGGCAATGTCTGGAGACATTACAGTTGTCACAGCTTGCTGAGTACTACTGGCATCTGATGGGTAAGGGACAGGGAATCTGCTGAATACCCTACAATGACAGGTCAGCCCTGCAGCCAAGAAGAATCCAGCCCCAAGCATCAATGGTGCCAAGACTGAGAAATCCTACCAATGGGCACATATTGGTCAGGTTCTTCTGGTCTCGTGTTTCTCCAACACTGAGAGAAAATGACTCCATAATGAATGGCATGTGTCTCCCAGTCTCGCTTTGAGGTTAAGATTTTTTTTTTTTTTTTTTTTTTTTTGTGTGTGTGTGTGTTGCTGCAACAGATTCATGCCCACACTTTTCTAGAAGTGTTGCACAGATGCAAAACATAGGAGATAGCAAGCATGATGCTGGGAGACATAATTTCATCTGTTTATTGGGCACAGTGAAAAGAACTGAGCCAATTCTTTTTTTTTTTAAATATTTATTTATTTGCTTTTAGTTGTGCACAATGCATTTAATTGTACGTGGTGCTGAGGATCGAACCCGGGCCGCGCACATGGTAGGCGAGCGCTCTACCGCTGAGCCACATCCCCAGCCCCTGACTTAAACATTATGAGGGAAATCACAAATTCATATCCCCTAACACATCACTAGAAGCTAAGAGAACAATGATGCTTTAATCATGCAGCGTGGAACAAGAAGTCAAACGAACCTCTGTGTCCAGCAGAAATGGGGAGAAAGAACAGGAAGATGAACAGCTGTGGTCCGGGCTGGAAATCAGTGGGGACCACAGCTAGCTCCCACCACTCTGGGCAGGCATTTCAGCAAATGGAACCCAGCAACCCACCAACCTGTTAGCACCACTTTCCAAATCACCCAGATGCCTCTGCTAGCATTTGCTGGGTGCGGTCTAGGCCAGCTAGCAGTGGTTTTCAGCTGGGGAAGATTTCATTTCCTCTTTGCTCCTCCCAGGGATATTTGGCAATGTCTGGAGACATTACAGTTGTCACAGCTTGCTGAGTACTACTGGCATCTGATGGGTAAGGGACAGGGAATCTGCTGAATACCCTACAATGACAGGTCAGCCCTGCAGCCAAGAAGAATCCAGCCCCAAGCATCAATGGTGCCAAGACTGAGAAATCCTACCAATGGGCACATATTGGTCAGGTTCTTCTGGTCTCGTGTTTCTCCAACACTGAGAGAAAATGACTCCATAATGAATGGCATGTGTCTCCCAGTCTCGCTTTGAGGTTAAGATTTTTTTTTTTTTTTTTTTTTTTGTGTGTGTGTGTGTTGCTGCAACAGATTCATGCCCACACTTTTCTAGAAGTGTTGCACAGATGCAAAACATAGGAGATAGCAAGCATGATGCTGGGAGACATAATTTCATCTGTTTATTGGGCACAGTGAAAAGAACTGAGCCAATTCTTTTTTTTTTTTAAATATTTATTTATTTGCTTTTAGTTGTGCACAATGCATTTAATTGTACGTGGTGCTGAGGATCGAACCCGGGCCGCGCACATGGTAGGCGAGCGCTCTACCGCTGAGCCACATCCCCAGCCCCAAACTGAGCCAATTCTATGATTGCAAGTTAGGGTAGCTCAGGGAGTGCGTCATGATTTCAAATCCAAAGTCACAGACTTGGGTTGAATGCAGAGGACTGTTGATTCCTCCTCCTCCAGAAAGCAGGTACAGGAATGTAGTTCTGTGAGACGTCAATATATAAAGTCAAAACCATTCACCTGATCAAATTAATGGTGTTAACTTTTTTTTAAAGGCCGACAAAAAAATGTATGAGACTGAAACATCTTGTGGCGCCAAAAAGTAAGAAAGTGCTCAAATAAATAAAACTATGATGAGAATATGTCAAAGGGATACACACACACACACACACACACACACACACACACACACACAAACACACACACACACAGGAGCCAGGGGAAAGATCTCCCAGGCCCCAAACCTGCAACAGTTTCAGCAACAAAATACAGTAGTAGGGCTGGGGATTTAGCTCAGTTGGTAGAGGGTTTGCCTCGCATGCGCAAGGCCCTGGGTTCAATCCCCAGCACCACAAAAGAAAAAGAAAAAAGTAGTAATGGATTGTAAATCAAAAAAATTGAGTAACTGTCCATGAGTCTACAGGATATAAATAAGCAGGGGAAGAAAAGGGAAATCTCCCACCTGGAAAAATTTCAAGTAATCTATTCAGATAGTCCACTGTCAAGGAGGTGAAACTCCCCACTCTAAGTGCTAGCTGGGCAGAGTGATTTTTTTCCAAACAATGATGGAAAGTGTAAAGAAAAAAAGAGGTACTCTATAAAAAAAGAAACTTGACAAACAACTACCTGAGCCAGGTAATCAAGGTCAACATCAATAGCAATAAGCCATATTGATAGTAAGTAATTTTTTTTTTAATTAGTACTAGGGATGGAACCCAGGGCCCCGGGAATGCTAGGCAAATGCTGTGCCTCTGAGCCACATCCCCAGCATGACAGTTAAGTGTCCCTGAAATGATGAGATGTGAACGGTGCTTTGTCTCTGTGCTCTTCCTCCCCAAACACGTTATTCCACTAAGATATTTCCTTCCAGACTGTGATTTGTTTTTATTGCTTAAAACCAAAGTTTTTAGTACCTAAGCATATATCCCTAAATAATATATTGTTTTGCATTGCTTATTTTGAGCAAATGATATCCCACATATATAGTCTTCTGCAATATGGCTTTTTTAAAGATAAAATTCACATACCATATAATTTTTAAAAATATTTTTTAGTTGTCAGTGGACAACTAAATTTTATTTATTTATAGGCAGTGCTGAGAATCAAACGCGGTGCTTCAAACATGTTAGGCAAGCACTCTACCACTGAGCCACCACCCCAGCCCCCATATACCATATAATTTGTATGTGTAAAGTGCACAGCTCTGTATTTTGGTATATTCACAGAGTTGTGCAAACATCACCACAATCTAATTTTAGAAGATTTTTGTTCCTCTAAAAAAATAAAGCATTTTTTTTTTTTTTTTTTTTTTTTTTTTTTTTTAGTGAGTGGTCAGTCCCCATTCCCATCTTTTCATATTCTCTTCCCTAAGAAAATGGCCTAAGAAACCACTAATGCAGTTTGCAGACTTAATTAATCCTCATGCTAATAACAAAGTAAGAACATATAAGCAGCAACTGAGGCCCAGACAGGTGAACTTCTAATTTACTAATCTGTTATCCAATCTAAGACAAGAAGAGAGGTCACAAGAAACTTTTCTGTAAAGGACCAAATAATAAGCCTATAGATTCTAGAGTCTCCTCTACAACCACCCAGTTCTGTTATGGGAAAATAAGTACAGCCATAGAAAATATGTGAACAAATCCGTGTCTGTGTTCAAATAAAACTTTTTTTTCCAAAATAACTGGAGGGCCACATTTGGTCTGCTGGATCTAGCTTATCAACTCCTGAATTCAACCACCATCAGAATCCTTGCATCTGATGCCTCTCCAAAATTCCCTTCCTGTGCTTTCTAGAGGACAATTATCCTGAAGTTTGTGTTTTCCATTTTCTGCCTTTGAAAAGTTTTTTTTTTTTTTTTTTTTTTTTTTTTCTGACTCAACTGCACCTGTATTCCCAGCTATTCAGAGGCTGAGTCAAGAGGATTGTGAGTTCCAGGCCTTTCCCTGTCTCAAAAAAAGGAAAAAGAAAGAATTTTTTTCTCACATGAGCTACCTGTCATCAACGTATTTAATTCGTTAATCACTATGTTATTTAATGTGTTAATTTGTTGTTATTTACTTCGTTAATCACTATGTTATTAAAGGACACTGTTTGGAAAGTGCCGCCAGTTTACTACTGAGCCTGTTCTGTTACCTTTTCAGAGGCCAAAAGCACACCAATAGGAACTCCATCGTTTGTATTTTATAAATATATTCGTACACACACATAGAATTCCTTCATGCAAGTGCATCACACTGTGGGTTGGTATCTCTCTTTTTGAAATGTCTGTTAGATTCTAGGAGTTCTATGGAATAAAATGTCCTACCCATAAAGTTTTTCTTCTTTGATGATGATCTTTTTAATTGTAAGCTTTACCTTCAACAGGATAATTCTTCTTCCTGGGATTTTTAGTCTTAACGCAATCATCCTAGGATCACAACGGCACATTTTCCCACATTTTCTCTGTAGCCACAAAAGCTAGCTTTTGCTTCCAGCCTAATCCTGCCTCATAACCATCATGAATGAAGGCTTAGTGGCCTTGTGTGGGCTCATTAGGTTTCCTGGGTGTGTAAGCTGTTGCAAAAATGGGCTTGTGTTGACAATGGCAAAGCCAGCCAGCTGCCAATGTCAAGTGCACCATAGACGTCCTTAATTCTCTGTCTATCTGCTAGAGACCCTGCGGATGTTGTCAGAGCCGGCGCACAGGCTGTGATTGGTGACTCTGCTTGAAATTCCAGATTTTCCATCACAACGTTGGACGTGACAAATGAGCTGGGGTCTGATGGTTAATAACTGCCATCAAGGACGGCTACAGTATCCTTCAGGCTGAATTAGGATGAAAAACCAAGAAACTGCAAGGTACACACAAACTCTGTGTGGGTTGTACAGATGAAAGGGAAGGTTTTTCCCCAAAATACAAAGCTTTTTCATTCCTTTCTTTGCCCGCCCCCACCCCCAACTGTCCTCCAAGGATTCTGACATGTCATGCAAGTTGCTTCTTGTTTTTTTTTTTTTTTTTTATCTGGACAGCATCCTTCAGCATTTGAAATGAAGATGTCTGTATTATTTAATTAAGGGGGTAAGAATTATGTGCTAGGGAAAGCACCTAAAACATAGTTCAGAAATTGAGATGTAAGATTCTCCAATGATAAGTTGCCCCTATTTTTTTTTTTTTTCCTGGAAAATAATGTCTTCATTATTTTTTTTTGCCACTAGCTGGTGCTAGGATACCATTTAGCAAGACTGCAATTACGTGAGTCAGCCATGATTCGGCACCCTCATGGGTAATTCCTCCGTGTTTCACATGGTGCCCTCTGTCACTTTCCACTGTGTGGCTTATCTATGTACAGCAAGCAGGGTTTTTGTTTGTTTGTTTTTGTTTTTTTGGTAGGGGGGATTGAACTCAGGGGCACTCAACCACTGGGCCACATCCCCAGCCTTTTTTTGTATTTCTTTTTTTTTTTTTTGGTACCAAGGATTGAACTCGGGGGCACTTGACCACTGAGTCACATCCGCAGCCCTTTTTGTATTTTATTAGAGACAGGGTCTCACTGAGTTGCTAAGTGCCTAGCCATTGCTGAGGCTGGCTTTGAACTCGCAATCCTCCTGCCTCAGCTTCCTAAGTGGTGGGATTACAGGCGTGCGCCACTCCATCCAGCTAGGTGGCATTTCTTTTTCTTTCTTTCTTTCTTTTTAAAATATTTATTTATTTACTTTAGTTGTACACAACGCAATGCATTTATGTTTACGTGGTGCTGAGGATTGAACCCGGGCCACGAGGCGAGCGCTCTGCCGCTGAGCCACAAACCCCGCCGTAGGTGGCATTTCTTAAAGCAATTTAGAGTGGTTCCTCTCATTAGGATCAAGGCCAGAAAGGATCTTCAATGCAATGCTCTGTGATACCTGTGAGTGACTGTGTTTGTCAGCTGCAAGCAGTAGACTCTCCTACTGTGATTATACGTGCGATATAACACTGCATCCAAAATAGAGAGTGACGTCCCATTAATAACCCCTCTTCCTGGCTTCCTGTGTAACCACAGCTTTGTAACTCTGACATTCAGGCAGGAGTGTGAGTACTGTCGTTAGAGAACTCTACAATAGCAGAGCTGAAAGAAGGGAACGACTATTTCCTACGATACTGGCATGCAACTGTTAGAACATTCTTGAGGGTTAGTTCATTGATTGCAAGGCACTGAAAATATGGAACACAAATTATTTTACTTTGAGACTCTCCAATGACTAGTCTGTCAATCATTTCTTTTTTTTTAATGTTTATTTATTTGCTTTAGTTGTACACAATGTGTTCATTTTTACGTGGTGCTGAGGATCGAACCTGGGCCGCACACATGCTAGGCGAGCGCTGTACCGCTGAGCCACAACCCCAGCCCTGTCAATCATTTCAACTAATGGATTCAAAAGCCCAGTGAATCATAAACATTTGGAAAAATGGAAAATACAATTCCATCAGCAACTCATACGGTGTGTCAAAATTATTTCCAGTTGAACCAGAGATCTAAATTTTATTTATTTATTTATTTATGGTAGGGGGGATTGAACTCAGGGGCACTTGACCATGGGGCCACATCCCCAGCCCTTTATTGTATTTTTCTTAGAGACAGGGTCTCACTGAGTTGCTAAGTGCCTCGCCATTGCTGAGGCTGGCTTTGAACCCGTGATCCTCCTGCCTCAGCCTCCCAAGTGCTGGGATTACAGGTGTGCGCTACCGTGCCTGGCTAAATTTTTTATTTTTAATTAGCACCACACTGGGCATTTTGTTTTATTGTTATTTTTGTCTTTTCTTTTTATTGAGATGTACTATTTGTATGTCATCATGGGGTCCATTAGGATAATTTGATGTTTACAATCTGATGGTCAAATTAGGGGACGAAGCATTCCCATCTCTTCAAACACTGGTGGTTTATAGGGCTGGGAATCTTGTACTCTTCTATTCAGTTTGAAGTACGTCAGATTGCTTCAACCAATAGTTGCTGTGCTGTGATGTGGAAAACCAGGGCTAATTCCCCCTCTCTAATTGTGTTTGGGGGCCATTTTCTAACTTCTTTCCATCCCCCGTCCTCCCTGCCCTTCCCAGACTCTTGTGACCACCATTCCACTCCATGATTCCATCAGATCCCCCTTTTTAATTTTATGTTTTATTTTTTAAATTTTTCAACAACTTTTTTAGTTATTGATAGACCTTTATTTTATTTATACGTGGTGCTGAGAATCAAACCCAATACCTTACACCTGCCGGGCAAGTGCACTACCGCTGAGCCCCAGCCCCAGCCCCGAGATCCTCCTTTTTTTAATGTCCACAAATGAATAAGAGTATGTAGTATTTTTCTTTCTGGGGCTGGCTTATTTCACTCAACATAATGACCTCCAGTGCCGTCCATCTTGCTGCCAGTGAGGGAGCTCAATCTTTTTCATAGCTGAACAGCATTCCATTGTGTGTATATAACACATTCTGTTTATTCACTCATTCACCAGTGGGCATCTAGGCTGATTGCACATCTTAGCTATTAGGCATAGTGTTGTAATAGACGTGGTCCTATGGTTTAGATGTGAGGTCCCCCCCAAAGCTTATGTGTGAGACAATGCAAAAATATTCAGAAGTGAAATGACTAGGTTAGGAGAACTGTAACTTGATCAATGGATTAACCCACTGACTGGATTGACTGAGTGGTAATTGTAGGTAAGGTGTAGCTAGAGAAAGTAGGTCATTGGAGGCATGCCTGGGCTTTTATATTTTGTGGCTGGCACCCCCACTCCCTGCCTTCCCTGCCCCTTGCTCTCTTTACTTCCTGGCTATCATGAACTGAGCTACTTTCCCCCCCACCACACCCTTCGGCCATGATGCTCTCTCTTCTTGGGCTCAAAGCAATGGAGTCGGCTAACTATGGACTGCGCCTCTGAAACCACGAGCCAAAATAAACTTCTCCTACCCTAAGTTGTTCTTATCAGGTCTAGTGGTCAGAGTGATGAAAAACTAACTAAAACATATAGAAATACAAGTATTTCCTTAGGATAACAATTTCACCTCCTTTGGGTATCTGCTGGATTATAGGGTAGTTCTATTTCTTTTTGTGACACTGGGGTTGAAGCCAGGGCCTTGTGTATGCTAGGCAGGTGCTCTATCACTGAGCTACCATCCCCAGCCCATGGTAGTTCTGTTTTTAGTTTTTAAAGAAATGTCCATACTGTTTTCCATTGATTTTCTAATTAAATTATGTAAGTACCAGGAAAAATATGTGAATTACTTTGTCACCTAGGAATGGAGAAAAATATTATTAATTGTAACTTTATATCTAGAAGCAATAAAAAAATTGTAAATTCAACTGCCAAAGAGCAACAATGAAACCTTTTTAATGATGGAATGCAAAAGGCAAGTAATAAACTGGAAGAAAAATATTTGTCACCTATATCACTGCTGAAGAATTTGTACAGAGTTCCTAGAAGTTGAAAAAAGATTGATTATTTTTTAAAGAGGTGATGTTAGTGTTCACAGAAAATGAGCAGCAAATTGTTGTTTTATTATTATTAATAATTAATTAATTAATTATTTTTTTGGGTGGCCCAGAGGCAAGTGCTCTGCCACTCAAGCTACCTCCCCAACACAGCAAATAATCTTTAAAGATACATAAAGGCTCTCTAACTCACTTGTTAGAGGGGAAATGAGAAAAACACACTAAGCTACTATTTTTTTTTACCTATTGGATTGACACAAAATCAAGACTCTGACATCAAATACTAAAGGGGAGGCTGTACATTGTTAGTGGAACACAGAGTTCTATATCTTTGGAGGAGAATTTGGCAATATCTAGCCAAATCCTATATGTGTACATACATATGGAGGATTAAAAGAAAGACTGCACCCTCATCTGCCAGTCACTTGAGCAGAGAACAACTCAGATCAGGCGACACCACCCAACAGAGCGAGCAGCGGGCTCTCATAGGCTGAGCGCGAAGCAGGCTCTGATCCTGATTGGCTACAGTGAGACCAGCCTAATTGGGAGCTGGTATTGTGTAACCAATCATCAATGGGATGGCTGCTTGTGATTGGCTGAGATTCATTTTTTTTTTTTTTTTCCTTTTTCAACTCGGTTAAAACAACGCCTCCAAGTGAAGTCGTGGTGCGCTTACCAAAGGGCTCCAGGTATGGAAGCCAAAATAGCCTCCTGCCTATTATTATTATTATTATTATTATTATTATTATTATTATTATTATTATTATTATTTTGGCACCAGAGATTGAACTCTGGGCCACATCCCCAGCCCTTTTTTGTATTTGAATAGAGACTGAGCCTTACTAAGTTGCTAAGTGCCTCGCCATTGCTGAGGCTGGCTTTGAACTCGGGATCCTTCTGTCTCAGCCTCCCAAGTGCTGGGATTACAGGCGTGCGCCACCTTGCCTGGCCTCCTCCTGCCTATTTTGCTTCCACAGGAGCTATATCCAAGAAATCGTGGTCAAAGAAAAGAGTATCAGCCACAAGACCGTGTATGTAGTGTCCCCTCCCTTGAGTAAAGAAGAGGATAAGCCGGGCTCAGTGGCTCACACCTGTAATCCCAGCGACTAGGGATGTAAAAGCAAGAGGATCACGAGTTCAAAGCCGGCCTCAGCAAGTAGCAAGGGCCTAAGCAACGAAGCAAGACCCTGTCTCAAAATAAAATATGAAGAAGGGCACGGGATGTGGCTCAGCAGTGTTAAGTGCCCCTGGGTTCAATGGGGTGTGTGTGTGTGGGGGGGGGGTGCGACATAACAGGGCAAAGATATAAAGAAATGTTTTCTTATACTTTTAAAAGGAAATAAAAAGGATAATAAGAGTGGGAGCAATAGGAGAACGAAAGGAGATCTTTGCAGATATATCTTGCTGTGAAGCTTCGACTTCTGAATTACTTAGATATTTTACATAGTTGAAAAAAAATCAAACTAAATCAAAAGGAGGGGAAGAAAATTGAAAAGAAATAAAAACAAATACTAAATTATTTATCAAATGGATGGTGAATCCTAAAGATAAGAGAGTTACTTCAAGTTACTGTTGAATGCAGCATAGGAAGCATGCATCATAGCGGAAAGTTCTTCAAAGTCAAAAGACAGCTGCAAAGAGAATCTAAACTTCACTCAGTGGTCTTATTAGTAGCAATGTTGGTATGGCAATTTTGAAATTGTTAGATGTGTGTTATGGGTTAATAAGTCATTACAGCAATAACAATTATAGTTAGGAATCAAGATTTTTAGGGTAACAGAAAAACCACATTTAAATATAACATTAATCTATTCAAAACTCAAGGATGTTAGATCTAAAGTGGACATATTATGAATTTTTGTGGCTTTTTCTTTTTGAAAAATACGTATTTTCTAGGTCAGTCAAAAGGAGCAATAACAACTCAATAGCAGTAAGCACACCATTCCCCACTACATAAACCAGGACTTCTTAGAGAAAAAGCCAAGTCCAGATCAGAGGCAAGAAATGTTTGAGTTGATTTTGGGGTTTTTTTTTCTTGTACCAGAAGTCAAGAACATGATCCAGGACTAATGGGGTCACGTCAAGAAGCCAACTTTGTCAGGCTCCTGCTGGCCTAAGACGAAACAACCTGAAACTCAAAAAGAAACAATTAAAACAACAAATATAGAAAAGTCAATGTTTACTTATTTTGATAATCAGATTGCAATTGAGGGAAAGACAAAAAAACAATAGCATATAAAAAACCAAAAAAACAATTTACTGGGCACTTTGAGGTAGCCAGGGCACCAACTCTGAGAATTAACAAAGGGAAAGAATTATTGCTGGGTGCTGTGGCACAGGCCTGTAATCCCAGCTACTGGGGAGGCTGAGGCAGGAAGATCACAAGTTCTGGGCTCACCTGGACAACTTAGTGAGAGGTTATCTCAAAATAACAATTTTAAAAGGGCTGGGGATGTAGCTCAGAGGTGGAATGCATGAAGCCCTAGGCTAAATCCTTTAGTACTATCAAAAAAAAAAAAAAAAAAAAAAAGAAGAAAAAAGTTTTTTTTTTTTTTTTTTTTTTTAAAAAGATCTGGGGATACAACTATGTGATAGAAGCACTGCTAACATGTGCAAGGCCCTGGGTTTAATCCCCAGTGTCACTCACACACACACACACAATTGAATTTTTAAAAGAGAAAGAGTTAAGCATTTATCCTGTCTTTTCCATATAAGCTGTATTTTCAGATTACTAAATAGCCCAAGTTCATAAAAGATAGCTTTTCTTTACAGGAGAATTCCGGCTAATCCATTTAGAAGGAATAATGGAATAAAAAACCACCGTGTTTTCAATTCCTTATTCAATAACTGGCCTGGAGATTAAATTGTAGCAAAACCTATCGGAAAATAGTTGATGGGGGAATCCACGATGAAGGAATGATGTTGCCACCACCACCTGCACCCATTGACCGACCTCAGCTTCACTATATGGGACAGTGAAGGCACCGGAAAATGTGCCTTCTGATGAGACACAATAGGAAGTTCACCTATAAATAGGTTGTCATACAAAGCACTGCAATGACTTTTTTTTCTTTTTTCTTTTGTTTTTGTTTTTTGTTTTTGGCACTGGGATTTAACTCAGGGACATTTTTACCACTCAGCCACATCCCCAGCCCTTTTTATTTTTTATTTTGAGACAGAGTCTTTCTGAATTGCCCAGGCTGGCCTTGAAGTCACCATCCTCCTGCCTCAGCCTCCCCAGCCTCTGGGATCACAGGTGCGCATGACTGCACCAGGTACCCCATGATGTATTCTTATCATGGAGTTGAACCAAAATCAAATCAGGCCTTTACACCTACCTCAGCTTAGAGGAGAAAAAAAAGGGACAAATTGACAAGTTAAAGACCCAGATGAAAGCAATCAAGCAGACGCAGCCTGTGGGACCTTGGGTGGGAAAACTGATATAGTTTCTAAAATAAGTCAAGGCCAAGAGGAAAACCAGGGCCAAAGCGGGGGGGGGGGGGGGGGGGGGGGGGGGGTGGGGGGGGGGGGTGGGGGGGGGGGGGGGGGACGTTCTAGGTTTAAAAAGACGTAAGAGGGCTGGGATTGTGGCTCAGCGGTAGAGCGCTCGCCTAGCACGTGGGCGACCCGGGTTCGATCCTCAGCACCACGTACAAATAAAACGCATTGAATAAAACACATTGTGTACAACCAAAAGCAAATAAATAAAAATATTAAAAAAAAAAAAAAGACGTAAGAACCCAAATAATGAAATGCAATCAGTGGAGAGATTGGAATACGAACTGACTTATCATTTTCTAAAAATATTTATTTATTTGCTTTAGTTGTACACAATGCGTTTACATGGTGCTAAGGATCGAACCTGGGCCGCGCATGTGCTAGGCGAGCGATCTACCACTGAGCCACAATCCCAGCCCCCTGACTTATCATTTTATTTAGGAATTTTAACCAGTTAGATGTGATGACGAGATTGTGGGGAATGGCCTTATGTTTCAGAAAGATCCGCAGAAGTATTTTGAGGTGAAATGACATGGTGTTAAGGATGTGCTTGAAATGCCTAAAGAAAACAAAGAGAGGAAGGAAGGAAGGCTGGGAGAGAAGGATAAAGATGGTTGGATGTGGCAAGCGGCACCACCTGCGCCTGGCCTGTGACAAAAATCAAAATGTCACAATTGCTAAATCCGAGGAATGGATGTTCAGGGGTTGACACCTTTTCCATACTTTTGTGATGGACACATTTATAGTATAATTTTTGTGTGTGTGTTGGGGACTGAACCCAGGGCCTCTCCTACGCTAGGCAAGTGCTGTGTCACTGGTATGGTTTTTACAAAACAGCCACCATTGAGGCATTATGCCAAAGGCTTCAGATGATGCTGCATCAGCCCTGGACAGAACTGTGGTCACAGCGGTGCTGGTATGGCTTTTCTCAGACACGCAGAGGGCAGACACGCAGGTGGGGTGCACTGCCATGTCTTCCTTAGAGACTAAAGAAGCATTGCATCTGCAAACCCTCCTTTGCTTTAATTTGACAGTCTGCTTCAAACTGCTCCTTGACCAAAATTGTCCCACAGGTCCCAAACTGACGTTGACTGCCTGAAATCTAGTGTAAAACCTAGCAATTTGGTTTAGTACAGGCACCTAAAAGGACAATTGTCTTTATGACCTAGATTAAAAATATATATATATATGTATATATGTATATCACATGAACAAGAACATTCTGTGGCCCTTGATCATGTTTAAGCATAAAGAGGTTGTGCGCATCAAAAAGTTTAAGAACTGCTGTTCTAGAGCAATCTGACATCCCTTTACTTCCAGCCTCTTCATAAGCATGACACTCCTCCTATCAGCTCTTTTAGGAAGACGCAGAAGAGGGAAGAAGTCTCTGTAAGGATATATTGGCTCCTTGTTCAGGGACAGGCCAAGGGCAAGTGGCGGAGCCAGAATCCAATCCAGGTCAGTCTGACCGTAGAACCTGACCCACCACATGCCACCAGGTGGTGCTCACCCAGCCCCGAGCTCCTCTTCCCCAGGCTGCTTCCAAGTCCTGTGTTGACTCTGTGCAGTCTGATTGCATGAGAATCCATCCGGACTGAACTTGAGGTCATGACGGCAGCCCCTGCTTGTTCCCACGCTGGGTTCAGTGAGCTCATTCAATATCATTTGCTGAAGAATAACGCGTTTGCAGGGGGCATCCGTTACCGAGTCTTCAATGGCAGAGAACAGCACTACAGACTGTCAAGGTGGGTGAAACATAAGGGAATTCAATCACCATACGCAGCAAGAAGCGCACAGGTGAGAGGGGCTGCAGGCTCAGGCTGCTGTGGCGCTGGCCTTTGTTCCTGTGTCTCTCGCACCTCCTGGTCGGCTGAGCGTCAGTCCTGTAGCTGGATGATGCCAGATGGCAGCCATCCATGGCCCCAGGACGCCCAGCCAGAAGAACCTCTTCCATAAGGGTACGTTGGCCTCTCGCTGAGAAAACCTTTCTCAGGGGACACACTCCCAGCAGCCTTCCCCCTTTCTTTCTTTCTTTCTTTCTTTCTTTTTTTTTTAAAATATTTATTTATTTTTAGTTGTACACAATGCCTTTATTTTTATTTATTTTTACATGGTGCTGAGGTTCGAACCTGGGCCGCACACGAGCTAGGCAAGTGCTCTCTACCGCTGAGCCACAACCCCAGCAGCCTTCCCCCTTTCTTTTCCACAGTCAGAATTAGCTCCCGCTCTTGTTCTCAATCAATCACTGCCAAGGGGAATGAGGCCTATGATTGATTTACACTGACTCCCTGGAGATAATAGGTGTTGGGGAGCCAACCACATGTGGTCCACTCTCTTTATAAGTAAAAGGACTCTACAGTGACAATGGCCAGAGACAGGTACTGTACTCCCTTATGGATCAGATCCTTCACACTGGCTGTAGCAACACCCATCCCTTGATATCAGTCCTCAGTGTTTAGAGAGACTATCACCAGGTGAGCTGGGAGTCAGGGAGAGCAGCCTCAGTGTCCTGTAGCACAGCCCCAGTGTCCCTCTTCCCATTTTGTGAGCCAGACCTGGTGCTTTACTGCCTGCTGGTGATGTCAAAGTCCTTTTGCTACAACTCCAATTGATATATTTTTTTTTTTTTTTTTTTTTTTTTTTTTGGTACCGGGGATTAAACTCAGGGGCACTCAACTACTGGGCCACATCCCCAGACCTATTTGGTATTTTATTAGAGACAGGGTCTCACTGAGTTGCTAAGTGCCTCACCATTGTTGAGACTGGCTTTGAACTTGAGATCCTCCTGCCTCAGCCTCCCAAGTGCTGGGATTACAGACGTGCCCACCGTGTCTGGCTCCAATTGATATTCTAATGACATTGCCTTGGCATGCAAATCTATGACAGTTGAGTGTCTCCATCACAGCAGAAATGCTGTGATTTTCCAGAGCAAGAGTTCATATGAATAAATGGTCGTGTTTCTATTTCCCGAATGCACATTCAGAGGTAAGAAAACTGTGTTTGCTTTGATGAAAAATTAGCAGCAATCACAGGTTATGCACAGAATCATTTGCAAATATTTGTTCAGGTTCTTGGGGCCACATGCAGGGCTAGAGACACTAAGCTTTATTCTAAAGTAGCCTCTTTGGAATAGGAATAGATGGACTGCATTCCACCCAAGGCTTAACCCCAGGAAGAGGCTGCCAGGCCACAGATTGCTTCTCTTGGCCTCCTGGCAGTGTTATTGCTGGAGGAGCCACGTGTGGTGTGGGTAAGTCCCAGAGCACACGCTGATCTGCAGCCAAAAGCAAACGGACATCTTCAGGACCAGCTTCTGCTGTCATTAGGCCACAGTCCTCTCGTGGACATGTGTGACCTTGTTAGGAAAAACACTCAAGAACAAATTGGAGGATCAATGAGTCAGCTTGATATTAGAAGCAGGACCATTAGGCGTTCCTAGGATAAAGACCCAAATCCCTAACATGCCCAGGAGGCTGGGCCTGGCCCGGCCCTACCTACTAGCCCAGACCCCTCTCCTGCTTCTCTCCCATGGTCTTCAAACCCCAACCACATTGGGCTTCCTTAGTTCCTTCCTGCCCAAGAGCCTTCCTTCTGGGGATGTTTCTTCCCTGGCTTTTCCTGGCTAACTCCTACTAGTCTGTCAGACTCATTGGAAACATTGCTTTTCAGGAAGGCCTCTGTGACCTCCGCCACATGAGTTTTCATGTCCCTTCCGTGGTTTGAATGTTGGAGTTTAAACCCCGACGTGATGGTATTAAGAGGTGGGACCTGGAGAAAGTAACTAAGTCATGCAGTCTCCACCCTTATGAAAGAACTAAAGCCTTTATAAAAGAGTCTTTAGGGGCTGGAGTTGTGGCTCAGCGGTAGAGTGCTTGCCTAGCACGTGCGCGGCCCTGGGTTCGATCCTCAGCACCACATAAAAGTAAATAAATAAAGGTATTGTGTCCAACTACAACTAAAAAATAAAATATTAAAAAGAGCCTTCAGAGAGCTCTCTGGACCTTCCATCTCTTCTTCCACATGAGGCCAGTGTCCTTTTGCCCTTCTACCTTCCACCATGTAAGGACACAGCAATAAGGACACAACACCTTCCAAGGTGCCATCTTGGAAGAAGAGAACAGCCCTTCCCCAGACAGTGAGTCTGCCAGGGCCTCAATCTCGGACTTCTCAGCTTCCACAACTGTGTGAAAATAAGTTCCTGTTCTTTATAAATGACCCAGTGTCAGGTATTTTGTTACAGCAGCACAAACAGACGAAGACACTGTCAGGTGTTTTTATCTCCTGTTCCTTCAATGCACGCAGCCACCAGCACTACCTATTTGTTAGTGTGATTATTTAATCATTCTCTGCCTCCTCATCTCAAGACAGAAATATCCATTACAGGCAGGAGACAAGTTTTTTACTGTTCACTGCTTGATTTCCAACCCTCATCACAGTGCTTGGCACACAGTTGGCTATCACAGGTATTTTTTCTGAATGTGCAGATGAGGTATAATTCACAGCTCTCCTGCCTTCCTTCAGAAAGAGTTAACTATTCTCTTCTTATATAGTGCTTAGAGTGAGGAATCATCCTCACTGCACTGGCTCAAGTCTTGTGTGACGGCCTTCTCCTCCACCTCCCCAATGCATCTTCCATCCCATTCTCTAGGACTCACTGACAAGGGTTGGGCTTGGCACCCTTTTCCAGAACTTAGTCTTCACCTTGACCTTCAGGTACCAGCAAACATCCTTTTTGGATTCCACTATGCTTCGAGCTGTATCAACAAACTAGACTTCAAGATTCTAAAACTGTTTCCTGTATGAATTGTGTTACTGCATGGCAAGTCACTTGAAAGTTTAACATGTTTTTTTTTTTTTTTTTTTTTTTCTTGGTACTGGGGATTGAGCTCAGGGGCACTCGACCACTGGGCCCCATCCCAGCCCTTTTTGTGTATTTTATTTAGACACAGGGTCTCACTGAGTTGCTAAGTGCCTCGCCATTGCTGAGGCTGAACTCTCAATCCTCCTGCCTCAGCCTCCCGAGTGCTGGGACTACAGGCGTGCGCCACGGCTGGAAAGTTTAGCATCTTAAAAGAACAGTAAGCTTCTGAGGATCGGGAACTCCAGACCAGCTTCGCTGGGTGGTTTTACTCTCAGGAGATCAGGTACCCTCATGAGGTTGCAGACAAGATGCCAGCCTGTGCTGTGGCCAGCTGAGGCTTGACTGGGTCCAGACAATGCCCTCCCAGGTGGTCCACTCACGCAACCTGCTAGTCAGTGCTGAAGGTCACCAGAAAGCCCGCGTTCTTTATCACAGGGACTTCTCCACGGGGTTGCTCGAGCATCCTTGCAACGCGGTGGCTAACTTCCCCTCTGGCAACTGAACCCGGAGCAAAGGTGAGGAGGAAACTGCTATATGTTTTATGAACCAGCCTCCAAAGTCGTGGTTCTTCATTTCCACGACTGCTGTTGGTTACACAGGCCAGATCTGTCTGAGGTTCCAAGGGGCTGTATTAGGGTATGGATCTCACTGGGCCATCCCCAAGGGCTTCTCCAACTTAACTGGACAACTAGCCTCTTTCCCTCTCATCAAACTTTTACTCTCCCGACCCAAACCCTCCAACAGCTTCCTGCAGCTCATAGAGCAAAACCTGAAGTCCTTACTAAACTTCTTCCCAGTGTGAGCTGGCCCTTGCCTCCCACTCCATCCTCTCCCAACCCCCTCGTCCCACCACCACTACCCCTCTCTCCACAGTGGCCATCTTGTCTTTCTCAAGTGCTCCAGACCCTTTCCTCTCTCAAGGCCTTTGGTCTTGCAGATTCCTCAACCTGGAAACGTCTCCCTCCCACACTTTGTTTCACCACAATGAGGCTAAAGACCGTATCGGAAGGGTCTGCTGCTCTAGCTCCACTCTTTCTTTCTTTCTTTCTTTTTTTAATATTTATTTATTTACTTTAGTTGTACACAATGCAATTGCATTTATGTTTACGTGGTGCTGAGGATCGAACTCGGGCCGCGCACGTGCGAGGCGGGCGCTCTGCCGCTGAGCCACAACCCCAGCCCCCTCTAGCTCCACTCTTCAGGACTGGGTCTAGTCCATGCTCCGGGCGCAACTGCTGTTAGTGGAATAAATGAATGGTTGAATGACTAAATCTGTGACAAGAGGAGGTTGCACTAGGTCCCTTGGTAGACTGGTGCTTCTCCCAGAACCGTGTGTGGCTGGTTCAAGAACAGAAACCGAGCAATTGCAAGTCAACATTGAGAGAGTTTTTTTGGCAACTTGGTTTTGCTGCACTATACAAGCTCGGGACCCACGGCTGGTCCTATGAAAGCTGGTAGGAAGTCTCCACCACAAACAATGGGATGCTGACTCACTTCTATGGTGAATCACGCGCATGTGGCACATGCCACAAACTGGGCGTCTACAGTCGAACCACTTTAAGATGGATGATATTTTAAAGAGAGCCTCTCAGCTCGGATCTAAGGGCATACAAAATCCAGATTCTATTTCTTCCCGTTTAAAATCATTTAAATGCAACGATCACTTTCCAGGGTAAATGGGGAATGATGAAAAATTAAAAATCCTGAAATTACAGTCTCACCTGCTTCATCCTAAATAAAGTGAGTATCTTGAGCTTGTGTCCCTTCTCCTCTGCAATGCACGCCTTGATTTTCAGGGTTCAGATCAAGGCTTTCCTTTTCTTCTCCAATAATGAGGTGGTAAAACCCATATGTAAAACTGTTAGTGGGAAAGCCCAGAACATTACATCCAAGCTTCATTGTTGTGCCAGAACTGATTAGGTACCAGCCAAAGAGATTTTGAGATGCCTTCCCAAACTGTGGTGTTTGAATGCAAAATTATATTTGCTCAAATTACCATTTGAAGTAAAATTCCACTGTATGTCTGTAATGCTTAACATAATTTAAGTTTTTTCTGAAGCCATCAAAGAGCCCACTGTCTATCCTGTAAATCTTTTTTTTTTTTTTTTTTTTGGGGGGGGGAATACTGGGGATTGAACTCAGGGGCACTCGACCACTGGGCCACATCCCCAGCCTTTTCTTGTATTTTGCTAGAGACAGGGTCTCACTGAGTTGCTAAGTGCCTCGCCATTCCTGAGGCTGGCTTTGAACTCATGATCCTCCTGCCTCAGCCTCCCAAGTGCTGGGATTACAGGCGTGCGCCACTGCACCTGGCTCCTGTAACTCTTATTGACTCTCTTCTGCTTGTAAGTTGAGCTGGATGGTGTTTAGAGCTCATCACTAACATGAATGAGCTATTTGCGTGTGGCTCATACCTGAAGTTCACAAAGCCATGAACAGACCCTTCATTCATTCTCTCTGCTGCGACCTTTTGTCATGGATGCTGATTCTCTGCTTTGTGCTTCTCTGTTCCCAACTGCTCAGAGCCACAAGAAACCGGGGTACTGTCTACACTCAGGAGGTAGCCCAGCTCGTGTCCTGCATTTTCATTTCTGGGACAAGTCTTCACAGTGAACTTCCTAGCAAACCAGGCTCATTAAAGCTTCAGAGAAGATGGACTAGACAGGAGGGTTTTGCTGAAGGGCATTGGTGGGGGAGGAAGAGCCCAGAGGCCTGTGTGCATTTGGAAGGTGGCGTCACTGGAGGGCAAGGGGAGCGGTGAGGAAGGGCTCCATGCACCTGGTCAGGTGCAGGGCTTGAAGCGTTCCAACTGCACATCTGATCTGCAAGCCAGAAGCTCGGCCTTGCCGTGCACCCCAACCACGTAACTCCTGAAGAGTTGGATGGAGCTGGTTAAGGAGACAGGTGAACCCTGTAAGCTGCCTGTCGTGGCCAGCCACAAACCGCGGGAGGAAAACTCGGAGGCAGAGTAAAGCTATTACTACTTTTACTTCTACTTTCTTAGAGAGAGCTTAGAGAGAGAAAGAAAGATTTTTAGAGAGAAAGATTAAAGCGAGCTTTTCTTCTTGTCTTCTTAGCTTAGAGTAGAGAGAAAGAAAGATAGAGCTTAGCTTAGAGAAAGATTAGAGCTTCTTTCTTCTCTCTTCTTTCTTCCTTCTTCTTTCTTCTGTCTTCTGTCTTCCTCAGGAGCCTCGGCCTGACTCTGACCAGGAATTACTTCTTCTATCTGGTTTCTCTTCTGTAACCGCTCTGCCTACGTTCTGGCCGCTCTGATTCTTTTCTTCTTCTCCGACCTGAACTCTCCTTCCGACCGAGCGACTGCATGACTGACTGAATGAATTCATTCTTCTCCTGACTCCGACCGCTTTCACCCGGTTATATACCTTTAGCTTTGCGGGTGCCTCACGTGCATTTACAGGTGCGTCACATACATACTTATTATCAGGTGGAATTTATGGCTTCCAGCTGACCGCAATAGCCATCTCCCTAATTGGGGCTCCTTCAGAACCCCACTTCCTGTGATCCTGGCCAGCGAGCCCAGTGGGTGAGCAGCTGACCGACTCTTTCTCTCGAGGAATTTGCAGCCTCCACAGTACACACTGGCCCATGGAGATCAGCAAGAAGTGAGACCTGGAAGGGGGGTTCCCCCAGTTCACTGCCACAGGAGGCCCAGCTCTGGGGGACGGTGATAAAGGTACCAAAAGGGCAGAAGAAGAGAATTCCATGTAAGCTGTGGGTCTAACTGCTGTGATTTGAATGTGTCCTCCAAAGGTCAAGTGCTGGAAACTTGGTCCCCAACACAGCAGTGCTGAGAAGTGGGACCCTGCAGGGTGGCTGGGTCGCGAGGACTCTGCCCTCGTGATGGGCTGTCGCTGGAGCGGCTTTGGTATAAAGGCACGATCTCTCTGACCCGCGTGCTCTGTCTCGCCATGCAGTACCCACTTGTCACAACCCGGCAGGGCACCCCCACTGGATGCTGAGCAGATGCCAGCACCGCGTGCGTGAACTTCCCAGCCTCCTCCATGAACCAAGGGAGCCTCTATTCTTTATAAACTACTCAGTCTGTGGTGTTTAGTTATAGCTACAGAAAACAGGCCAGCACACTACCCTTGCCATACAGAGAGAGCCAAGGTCTCTGCCAGGTTCGTCGGAAAGCACTGTGGGAATTGAGCACAGGGATCCCATTCTCACTGGGTTCGGTAGGAATGAGACACGCAGTTCCTGCTCTTGAAGAGTTATCTGGGCTATCAATAAATGGGCAAAGGAACTGAACGGATACCTCTCGAAAGAAGAAATATGGATGGTCAACAAATATATGAAAAAATGTTCAACCTCTCTAGCAATTAGAGAAATGTAAGTTAAAACCACACTGAGATTTCATCTCACTCCAGTTAGAATGGCAATTATCAAGAAGACAAGCGACAATAAAGCCGGGTGTGGTGGCGCATGCCTGTAATCCCAGCACTTGGGAGGCTGAGGCAGGAGGATCACAACTTCAAAGCCAGCTTCAGCAACTTAGCAAGGCACTTAGCAACTCAGTGAGACGCTGTCCCTAATAAAATACAAAAAAAAGGGCTGGGATGTGGCCCAGTGTTTGAGTACCCCCTGAGTTCAATCCCAGTACCAAAAAAAAAAAAAAAAAAAAAAGAATACAAGTAACAATGAAGGTTGACAAGGACCTAGTTTTCCCACTCCTCAGCTTATACCCAAAGGACTTAAAATCAGCATACTATAGTGACACAGTCACATCAATGTGTATAGCAGTACAATTTACAACAGCTAAGTCATGGAGCCAAACTAGGTGCCCTTCAACAGATGAATGGATCAAAAATGTGGAGTATATACATAATGGAATATTACTCGGCCGTTAAGAAGAATGGCCTCATGACATTTGTCAGTAAATGGATAAATCTGGAGACTATCATGCTAAGTGAAATAAGCCAATCCCCCCAAAACAGAGGTCGAATGTTTTCACTGATATGTGGAAGCTAACACATAATAAGGTGGGGAGGGGAAGGAGAGAAGTTCAGTGGATTAGACAAAGGGGAATGAAGGGAAAGGGAGGGGGATGGGAAAAGGAAAGACAGTGGGATGAATCCCACATAACTTTCCTACTTACATATATGAATACGCCACAGTGAATCCCACCATCGTGTACATCCACAAGACTGGGGTCCTAATTAGAATAAGATATAGTCCATACTTGTATAATTATATCAAAACAGATTCTACTGTCATGTATAACTAAAAAGAATCAATTAAAAAAAAAGAGTTATATTGGGCTAAATGGTGCCCCCCTCCCCACCGCATGTCTGTGTCTTGGTCCCTGGAACCTGTGACTATTTCCTTACAGGCCTGAAGATAATAGTAAATTAAGGATCTCCAGAAGAGTTTCTGCCACGGTAACAAAACAACTGAGGAAACCAATGTATGTAGAGGAATGTTTCATTCCCGGTCATGATTTCAGAGGTGTCTGTCCATGGTCAGTTGGTGCCATCATTTGGGGGCCTGTAACACGGGGGCTCCTGGTGCTCACCTAAGGGCAGTAGGAAGGCGAGGGAGAGGGAGGAGCTGGGGTCCCCACAGCCCCTTCAAAGGCACGCCCCCCACTTTCTTCACAAGGCCCCACCCCCTAAAGGCTCCACCCCCTCCCAGTAGCGCCCCAGGCTGGTGACCGAGCCTTCACCCCAAGGGCATTTGGAAGACGTTCAAGGCTAGACTGCGGCCAGGAGGAGACCAGCTGGAGACAGTGAGGTAGCCGCAGCCAGGGGACACCCGGAGCCCCGGAGAGGCCTTCCAGCCTCCGGGACTGCGAGGGAAAGACCGCGCTGTTTCTGTGGCCCTGGGAGACAGTGAGGTAGCCGCAGCCAGGGGACACCCGGAGCCCCGGAGAGGCCTTCCAGCCTCCGGGACTGCGAGGGAAAGACCGCGCTGTTTCTGTGGCCCTGGGAACCTCAGCCAGGCCTCTCCATCTCTGCGGGGACATGGACGTTGAAGGAGCGATCAGATCACGGACCATCGTCCTTGCACAGTACCGAGGGCGGTGTTGAGGAGGAGGGTGTGCTGCTGCAGCTGTCTTCCATGGAAGGGGGACCTGACCTCGTCTGGGGGTGTGGGAAGGCTTCCGGGAGGCCACGCTGAGAGGCGGCGTAGAGCCAGAGGCTAGGAGCTGCAGCGTTTGGGCTCTGATCGCAGCTTTGCCTGGTGCAGGGTGACTTCAGGACGGCTGTTGGTCGTCTACACGTAGTGTCTCTTCTGCGAGATGAGAATGACAGTGCTCACCTCCTGGGCCTGCGAGGGTGTGGAAGGCTTCCCTGGCATGGTGGGAATTGCAGTAGGTGTGCACCAGGGAAGAAGGGGGGCAGGAAAGAGAAACTGAAACTGCAGCCATCTGAAAACTCGGCACACCTTGGTTTTCGGGACACAGGTGGCTTCTGGCGAAGGAGGAGTGGTGTGTGTGTGGGGGTGTCCTTTAGACTATGAGCATCATTTCATTCCCATCTGCCTGCATCGCTCCGGTAGCTCAAGGTCCACCAACGAGAGCTTTAACACAGGAGAGAACACCAGAGACCACTTCATCCAAGCCCCCATCTTCTGGCTTTCTTGCCTAAATTGGGGCCTCCGCTGCCACCGGCAGGGCTTCTGTCCAGTCACCACAAAGTGATCCTGAGAGTCTTAAAGGACCCAGGGCTTTCTCTACAGAGGACTTTTGCTCTCCATAGCCTGTCCATCTCCAGGTGTCCATCACGATGAGATGGTTTGGTTTCAAGAACTGCAGGGCACTGGGACTCTAAATGCAGAGGACCAGTTTCAATGATTCAATAAGAGATACCAGGTTCAAAGCTGCAGGTATAGCTCAGTAGCAGAGCACTTGCCTAGCACTCATGAGGCCCCAGGTTCCATGCCCAGCACGCAAACTAAAACAAAACACAAGCAAGAAGACGCCAGGTCCTCTTAGCCCCATGATCTTTCCACTCCATGCCTGGGACACTAAGGCACCAGGACCAAAACCCTCCAAGCCGAATCAATGGGGAAGAGCCCCTTGACCTTGGATACTTGGAAACGGAGGCCAGACTATTAACATGCCCTTTTAGCGTTGCTGTCCTCAGCCTGGAGAACTTCATAGGCTGGGAGGGTGAATAGAGACCTTTTGTGTGTTCGCCTGACTGTTTGTGACTGAGAGGGCTCTGTGGGCTTGGTCTGATGCCTAAATCCACAGACACAGAAAAGAGACCACAGCTAGGGTGACGCAGGTTTGTCGACGTAAAGGGGGGGCTCAGGCTGTGATTTAGGTCCTTGGCACTGTCCCCCCCCTTTCTGGGCCCCCCAGGCTGCATGCTTCCTCCCCAACTCGTTGCTCACCAAGCCTGTCCTTCCTAAGCCGCAGATTGAGTCCCTGGGGTGGGTGGGCTGTGATTGACAGGAGCTGATTTCAGCTCTCAGGTCGCAGAGGCTGGTCTGACCCCACGTGGGCTGCCTGGTGAGCAGATTTCCCCCTAGAAATAGTTATGCCCTGCCTGTGGAGACGGACCACAGGCTACGATCTGAGGCTTACATATCCCGCTAAGATGGTTGCATTTGGTGGGTCCTCCCCAGGATGGTTTGGGGGCTATATGAAGATGGCTCTTTGCCCCAACAGGTCTAGGTTAATTCTGCAAAGGCAGATGATCCTGGCCCAGGGGCTGACATGCATTTGCCTGGTGAACTGGTTTCCTGCGGCTGCTGTAAAAAGGTACTACAAACTGGGTGGCCCTAAATGACAGAAGTCTATTCTGTCAGAGCTCTGGAGACCAGGAGTCGGAACTCTAGTTGTTCCAGGGCTGGGCTGCCTCCCACAGCTCTCAGAAAGAACCTGCTCCCTGCCACTCTGAGCTCTGGTGGCTGCCTGTCGGTCTTCCTTGGCTTGTGGCTGCATCTTCCCATCTCTGCCTACCTGGGCACTGTCACCTCCTCCTCCGTCAGTGTCTCCTCCTCTTCTGTCTCTTCTAAGGACACTTTTAGATTTATAGACCAGTGGAGCCATCCAGGACCTTAACTTAATGATACCCACAAAGACCCTTTCTCCAAATAGGTCACATTTGCTGTTCTGGGGACTTGGATGTGCACTCATCTTTTGGGGGCCCCCAGTGAACCCATCACACCTAGATGCAGATTCTCTTCCCAGTGTCTGCGTTTTTAGCTCAAGAACATGAGAGGCCATGCTGTGGGGAGAATAAATCTAGTGCCCCTCTACCCCACCAAAAAAAAGGTTTTCCAGAAGAAGGTTAAAGAAGGCTGGGTCCGCATCTGGGCGCGGGGGTGCACACCTGTAATTCCAGGACTTGGGAGGCTGAGGCAGGAGGATCACGACTTCAAAGCCAGCCTCAGCAATGGCGAGGCACTTAACAACTCAGTGAGACCCTGTCTCTAATAAAATACAAAAAAAGGGCTGGGGATGGGGCCCAGTGGTTGAGTGTCCCTGAGTTCAATCCCTGGTACCAAAAAAAAAAAAAAGAAAGAAAGAAAGAAAGAAAGAAGAAGGCTGAGTCCTCACTGTGTTTATGTTGATTGGTGGGTGGCCTGGAGTGCGTTGACGGACAGCTGCCATCACCCCTCAACCCACAGTCCTTTTGCCCCTCTGGGATTTTTTTTTTTTAACATTTATTTACTTACTTTAGTTGTACACAATGCAATGCATTTATGTTTACGTGGTGCTGAGGATCGAACCCCGGGCTGCGCACGTGCGAGGCGAGCGCTCTGCCGCTGAGCCACAGCCCCAGCCCTGGGATTTGGTTCTTGCTGTCCTTCTCAGGAAGCCCCTCCATGGGGCCTCTGCAATCCCATCCATTCTGCAGATGCAGACCAAATGTCCCTCTTTACATCGGAGCACACAGACGGCACTTCACCTAGAGCAATGGCCTCAGTGGAGGGCACAGACAATGACCCTTTGGGCTGCAAGAAGATTTTGAAAGACTTCTTAGTTTGTATTGAAATGAAGCCTTTCAAATAATCAATATGCAAATATTCAGAGGTCCGTGTATTTACAATGTCTAAGCATATATTGGATTGCACAGCATGAGATTGTGATTAATTTTTGGCTGAGTTTTCCCTAAAAAAATGGCGATTTCATGGGGTTCGCTCTAAGCCTCTGTGGGCAGTGGGCGCTCACGGAGATCATGGTGCTAGGAGTCGGCCTGGGTCAGTAGAAGCAGCTCTCACACTCCTGCCTTGTACAGGCTGGGGCTCCTGCGGCAGATGGGGGTGTGTGTGTGTGGCTCCTTGCTGTCCTTGGCGACTCAGGACTGTGCATTATTGTGATTTGGGGCACTGGGCTTAGTGACATGCAAAGTGAACTCCCTCCCCAGAACTTCCCTCCTCCCACTCCCCCTCCTCTCCTTATCCCCTTGCCAGGATTTTTAAAAAAAAATATTTATTTATTTGCTTTAGTTGTACACAATGCAATGCATTTATGTTTACGTGGTGCTGAGGATCAAACCCGGGCCGCACACATGCGAGGTTGGCGCTCTGCCGCTGAGCCACAACCCCAGCCCAAAACCAACTTGCTTTTTTTTTTTGGTGGTGCTGAGGTTTGAACCCAGGGCCTTGTGCATGCAAGGCAAGCACTCTACTGAGCTATTTCCCAGTCCCTTGCCAGGATTTTCCCTGAAGGATTCCAGCCACACTCACCAAGTAAGGAAAGTGGAAAGATCTCAAAGGTACCCCAGACTCCACCTGAGGGGTATGTGTGGAGTCCCTACACACGAGCTCTGGGTGTGATGCTCAGAGATGGTGGCCTGGGTGCTCCTGCCATGGTCCCCAGGGTTTCATGGCTGCAGAATACACATTCACAACAGCAATGACATAACATGACTTTGAGAGGTGGCAGCAATGGATTGGATTGCCACAGGGACTGTCACAGGTTGTGACATAGTCGTCAAAGTATACGTAGGGAGCCTGCAGCCAGTTCCCTGCCCAAATCTCAGAGATTGGCAGAGCCTCTGTTTGGAAGAGCTTTTACCACCTGTCCCCAGACCCTGAAATTCTTCCATAGGTGATATTCCTTTGGTTCTTGGATTTTTTTTTTTTTTTGGTACCAGGGATTGAGCTCAGGGGCACTCGACCACGGGCCACATCTCCAGACCTTTTTTATATTTTATTAGAGATAGGTTCTCACTGAGTTGCTAAGTGCCTTGCCATGGCTGAGGCTGGCTTTGAACTCACGATCCTCCTGCCTCAGCCTCCCAAGTGCTGGGATAACAGGTGTGCGCCACCGCGCCCGGCTGGGATGTTATTTCTATTTTAGAGTTAAATAGACAGGAACTGTGGGTACATGAACTGCAAGCCAGGTCTGCCCCCACTTGACTCCATGTATTTTTTCCCCTTTCGGGGGACCCACTGGCAAGCTGAGAGCAAGTTCTTGGCAGTGGGCAGAGACTAGGATCTGGAGGTCAGGAGTGAACAAAGGAGAGGTGAGAAGTGGGCAGAGAGGTCCTTATTTTGCCAGCACCTTCCCTGAAGTTATGTCCCACCCCAGATGGCCTGTCCTTTAGCCACACACCTAAGTGACTACTCTCACTGGTGTGCTGTATGAGTTACTGGAATAATCTCCCATCTGTGACAGTGCCTGGCTGACAGGAGGCCTCAATGAGCGCTCCCTGAGTAGGCCCTGGGATTGTCCTCTCTTCAAAGCCCTTCTGACCACACAGAGGGCGCGTCGGGTGAGGGAAGTATTGCAGCGTTAGCCAGGGTGGAGGGCGGAGGATTGGCACAGCTCGCCTGCCTTTGTATCCCACTCATCACATCACGCCAGGCTTGGCGCTGCCGATTGTTCTGGGCCGTATTTCTTTCACCGTGGATTCCTCGGACATGAATGACAGCCTGGAATGACAGCACGGGAAGGTCTGGTGACATCTGTATGTCAAAGAGGAAGCACGGTGGCTGCCAAGCCATTGTTTGGGAGGATCAAGGGAATGGCTGAAGGTCAGAACTGTAGATGGAGGTCAGAGTTGCTGTCCATCTGCGCTGGGCTGGGTGGGCAGATGGGTTGCTCCAAAGGCGCATTAACTTCCTCGGGAAGCTGTGACCCACCACCACACACTGAGTGGCTTAAAATAATAGGAGTTTGTTCTCCCTAGTCCTGGAAGTCTGAAATCAAGGTGTGGGCAGGACCACCTCCCTCTGAAGGTGCTAAGAGAAGCTTCCAGCCTCTTCCAGCTCTAGGTGTGCCCAGGCGCTTCTTGGCCTGTGGCAATATCACAGTCACACCCATCTCTGTCTTGGTCTGCATGTGGCCTTCTCTGTGTTTCCTCTCCTCTTGGTACCGGGGATTGAACTCAGGGGCACTCGACCACTGGGCCACATCTCCAGCCCTTTTGTGTATTTGATTAGAGACAGGGTCTCACTGAGTTGCTAAGTGCCTCACCATTGCTGAGGCTGGCTTTGAACTTGTCATCCTCCTGCCTCAGCCTCCCAAGTGCTGGGATTATAGGCGTGCACCACGGCGCCCGGCTCCTCTTCTCTTCTTATAAGAACACTTGCTTTTGGACTTAGCGTCCACCCAGTTAATCCAGGATGATCTCATCTCAAGATTCTTAATTCAATTACATCCACAAAGACTCTTACTCCAAACAAGATCCCCTCACAGGGAGCAGGGGTGAGGACTGGGACATGTCTTTTGGTGGCCACCATTCAATGTGGAGTTAACCCAAGTTGCTTTCCTGAAAGTGGCTATTAAACTAATTCATGGAGAAATCCTGATCCACATCAAGCCTGCTCCTTCTTATTTCAAAGAGGAAATAACGTTGATTTTAATTTTGTGTGCCTGGCTCTTCTTTGTCATTTTGGCGGTGACTACTGTGAAATCTTTCCAGTCTTGACATCTTCTCCAGGAGTATTGTGGATTCTGGTCACCAAGAAGCATTTCTCTTACAAGTCAGTTGCACACCTTTAAATCCTTTTTTCTTTGACATTATAAAACCTCTCTCATCTTCTGAGAAGTCATCTCATATGTTTAAAAACACGTGTTGATTTTTTAAAAATGCTGATCTTGAAGTTCACTAAATTGTATTTTCATTAGAAATAATTCACTAGCTTCAAATATATTTTTTGCAGAAGTAGAGGAGGTATTTCTATCATTTGGAAAAAAAATAGTAAACATGTTTTATTCAAATGTTTTCATATAGAAGAGAGGTGAGGCTAGGTGGTCATCGGAAAGAACATTGATGGATAGGGTGGAGGATCATTAAAAATCCAATTAATTTAGACCTTCTTTCTGTAAGCATCGAGCGTATAAGAAAATGCTAATTCCTGGTCAAGTCCAGATATTTAAATATGCAAAAAAGAAGCTCATTTTAATTTTCCCTATGGGACAAAATCCTGCTCTCTAGAAACATGGAAGTTCTTTCAATATGACGCCCTGCGTCATGACCCTGGATTCAACATCCTACAATACCTATTGACAGGAAAAAGCATGAATACACGATGGTGTCCCTGTGACCCCATACTCTACACCAGCTACCTGGTGATGTCAGAGTTCCGGATGTCAGAGCGGATAAGGCTCAGAAACAGAATGTGGGTGGAGAAAGGAAGCTGCGGAGGTTGATCCCACATCCACAAAAGTTGCAAATACAACAGGATGATGCTCTGCCTTGATCACGAACAGGTGCCTGTGAATTAGAACAGCAAGGAATAGGCCTGTTTCAAGATGAAATGCATCCAGCTCAGGAGAGTGGTCCCTCTGGGAAGGAGAGAGGGAGGAAATTGAAGTCACACGGGTACCCAAGGGACAATATGCTCATGTTTTTATTTCTAAAAAAAAAAAAAAAAAAAAAGCCGGGCGCGGTGGCGCACGCCTGTAATCCCAGCACTTTGGGAGGCTGAGGCAGGAGGATCGCGAGTTCAAAGCCAGCCTCAGCAATGGCGAGGCACTTAGCAACTCAGTGAGACCCTGTCTCTAAATAAAATACAAAAAGGGCTGGGGATGTGACCCAGTGGTCGAGTGCCCCTGAGTTCAATCCCCGGTAACCAGAAAAAAAAAAAAGGATGTTGAAAATGTGAGGTAATGTTGGGATTTACTAAAGCTGGATGGTGGGTATGTGGGTCTTTGCTCTCACTCTAGATTTTTCTGTTTAAAATATTTCATAATTTAAAAGTAGGTTCTTTATTTTCCATTAGCCAAAGAAAGTATGCCTTCAAAAAGGCCCTGCCATTGAGCTGATGTGGGGACCATCAAATGTAAAGATGACATGTGCACTAAATGAAAGAGGGCCTGGAACAAATCAAGACACTGAATTCTGGTTGTGCTCTGAGCATTGCCTAACTCTGCAGCTTCAGGCAACTGCTTGAACCTCAATTTCGTCATCTGTAAAATGGGGATAATTTCTGCCCTGCCTTCTCACTTCATGGGATGTTGTGAGAGTAAATGAGACTGTGTACTAAGAAGTGAAAAGCGACGGTTGGCATAATTGCTGCTAATTACCGAGCAGTTGCTGTGATTGCAGATGCGCACTACACATTCATTATTGACTCTCGAGCTGAGACCAACTGTGATGTAGGTATGGTTCTCCACATTTTTCCAGGTGCTCCTTCTTCTACAACTGCCTCCCGGCAACAAGGAGTGGGCAATGGCTTGAGGGGCAGGCAGGTGAGGACCCCGTGGCCTGGCGCACACACACAGACCAGGGTGAATAGCCAGGTGGGATGATTCACAAAGAGAGGCCACCGAGGCAAGGCGGGGCTTGCGGGTGTGTGTGCCAGGTAGGTCGTGAGTTCTAAAGAAGCAGAATGGATGTTACAAATAAGCAGGAGTCAGGAAGTAGAGAATAAATTGGTTGTTTGGTCGAGACGTGAACCACAAAAGGAGGAGAAATGAGAAGCAAATCCCTCTGGTATTGGACATCAGTGAACACTCCTGTGGGTGTCCCTGTCAGGTGTCAGCTGGAAGCACAGGGCCTACTCAAAAGAGGGACGGAGAGTAGTTGAATGAAGGAACTAGTCACCAGGAGCAACACAGGGTAAAGGAAATTGAAACGGGAGGGTGAGGCACCCAAGGGTTAGCAATCACGGGAAGCCCGTGACACCAACAGACCCAGAGAAGCAGAGGAGGGATTGGATCCTGAAACCTGGTGAGGCCTCTGGAGGCCCATCTGGTGGGACCTGGGGGGGCTTTATTTATTTATTTATTTTTGGTACTGGGGATTGAACTCAGGGGTGCTCAACCACTGAGCCACATCCCCATCCCTATTTGGTATTTTATTTAGAGACAGGGTCTCACTGAGTTGCTTAGCGCCTTGATGTTGCTGAGGCTGGCTTTGAACTCGCGATCCTCCTGCCTCAGCCTCCCGAGCTGCTGGGATTACAGGTGTGCGCCATTACGCCCAGCAAGCTGGGGCTTTTGGTAGAGAGACACAAACACAGGCAGCATTCAGCCTTGCAGAAAAGGAGCTAGGGGAATAGACACCCTGCCCTGCTCCTCTGTTGCCTTGGATCACTGCTTGGTGCCTCCGTTGGCCAAACTCAGCCTGAATGAGCAAACTCTACCTGGGCAAGGGAGCCTGGTTGACTTGGTCCATTTGGGTCAGTTTCATGGATCAGAGAGGTGAGGAAGGGTCGAGAGTGACTCAGAGGGACAAATGAAAACTATCTGGAATAGTCACTTAGGCGTCCCGCTAATCCAGAATCCAGCATTGTTTAGAAAACTCTCAGTTACTTGAGGCTGAGCCACACAGGCTGCTTGGGAGTTCCCATAGGATTTATGCCCCTTCCTTTTGCACGTTGTCCATATGTTCTAATCAGCCCTTTCTTTTTTTTTTTTGGTACCGGGGATTGAACTCAGGGGCACTTGACCACTGGGTCATATCCCCAGACCTTTTTTTGTATTTTATTTAGAGACAGGGTCTCACTGAGTTGCTAAGTGCCTCGCCATTGCTGAGGCTGGCTTTGAACTCGCGATCCTCCTGCCTCAGCCTCCCAAAGTGCTGGGATTACAGGCGTGTGCGCCACTGTGCCCGGCTCAGCCCTTTCTTTACTGAGACCAAAAGACCTAACAAGAACAACACAGAGGAGGAAAAGTTTATTTAGGGCTCACAGTTTCAGAGGTCTCAGTCCACAGACGGCCAACTCTATTGCTCTGGGCCCAAGGTGAAGCAGAACAATATGGCGGAAGGGCACGGAGGAGGAAAGCAGCTCAGAACATGACAACAAGGAAACATACACACACACACACACACACACACAGGAGGGGGCTCCTCTCACCAGGGACAAAATATAAACTCCAAAGGCAAGCCTCCAGTGACCCACCTCCTCCAGCCACATTGCATCACCTGTCTGCAGTTGCTGCCCACTTAATTCACATCGGGGGATTAATCACTTATTAGGTTAATGCTCTCCTAACTCAATCATTTCACTCATTTTGGAACACATGAATTTTGGGGAGACACCTTATATCTAAACCTCAGCACCATACAATACAAAGCATTGAATCAGGGTGTTTCCTGCTGGGCCCCCATTCTTTTCAATCGAAAGTATCTAATGACACAAAAACATGAAGTAGTTCCCTCCACACAGGAGCTGGGAGTGGAACCAAGGCAGCAAGGGTCTGGTCTAGAATCGTGCCCTTTTCACGCTAACGCTGGATGTTCACATCTGATGTAGGTCCCCCGATCGTGTGTAGAAGCCCTTCACCACCAAGGTGTTTTGTAAGAAACCACTGGGGCACTTTTTAGAATGTGGTGGTGACGTGTGCAAAAGATGTTTTGGGAAGATCTTACTGGTAGACTGCAGGTCAGATTGGAGAAGGGACTTTGCCTTACTGATGAGATCTTGCTTGCTTGAGGGTCTGAAGTAGGAAGGTGGTGGTATGTACATGTCAAGGGGAGAGAACTGTGCACTCGCTACGTGCCAGGCACGGCTTCAGGGGCTGCGGTGGAGCAAGAACCAAAGTGACTCCTGCACATCTGGACCTGAGGTTCTTGAAGCTGTGCAAGCACATGAACTCCGCAAGGGAGAGACGACAGAGGAGCGAAAAGCGAGCCTTAAGTATGCAGGCAAGGAACGGGGAGAAGCGAAGGCAAGAGCTAGCGGAAGAGCAAGCAGAGCTAGGAAGGGCACCCAAGATGGTAGCATGTTGCGCCAACCAAGAGAGGGAAGATGGGTTCAAAAAAGGGGTCAAATTATTGGTGGGATTGCACATCCTGGAAACAGAATGGAGATGCCTCAAAAAAACTAGGGATGGAACCACCATATGACCCAGCGGTTCCACTCCTTAGTCTATATCCAAAGGATTTCAAATCAGCACACGCATCAGTGCACATAGCAGCACAATTCACAACAGCTAAGCCATGGCGTCAACCTCGGGGCCCTTCGACAGATGAATGGACAAGGAGAACGTGGTATATATACACAATGGCATATTACTCAGCCATTAAGAAGAATGACTTTATGACATTTGCCAGTAATTGGATGGATTTGGAGACTATCATGCTAAGTGGAACAAGCCAAACTCAGAAACTCAAAGGTAGAATGTTTTCTCTCTTATGTGGAAGCTAGAGTAAAATAAAGAAAATGGGGAGGGAAGGATAGGATAATGTAAAGAACCAATCAAATATCGATTAACAGGTAAGCGAAAGGAAATATGATAGAGGAAGGAGAATGGGAGAGGGAGGAGAGGACGGGAGGGAAGTGGAGAGGGAAAAGAGGGGATCATGAACTGAAATGGGTTCCCATGCATGTATGAGCTTGTCGGGGTGAACCTACCGACTGTGCACAACCATAAAGTTCTAATAAAAAGTGGGGAGGGTGTCAAGAACAGAGCTCATTGCTGTGGACAATGAATGTGGCCAAGACCAAGAAGAGGCCACTGGAATTGGAAAACAGAGGTCATTTGGGTGCTTGGTCAGAGCGATTCAATGCAGTGGGTGGAGGCTAAAACCAGAGGCCACAAAGGCACCTTTACAATTTGAGATTTCCGGTGTAGTGCCACTAGCGAGCTGGGTTCCCAACACAGCAAGGGTACCTCCACGGGCTCATCGTTCTCCAGCCTGGCCTGACACATAGTCCTACCCCGAATGCCAGGGTAGGAATTTTCAACAAACCACATTCCTTTCCAGTGTTGGGGATGTTTGTGCCCATCCATCCCAGTGCTAAGCAACGCGGTGGCTGGACTGTTAGAAAGCTGTCAGGGGGTTCAGAAGACACGGACAGGAAAAGGCTCAGCCAGGCTGTGGTGATCCCTCTGCCAAACTCTGAGCACTTAACTTTGAGGGACCCCTGAGCTCAGACCTTGGACTTGCCATTTAGGATCACACCACATGGATTTCAGTGTTGTGGTGGTTAGGCAGGACAGCTCCTGAAATGAGTCCCCAGCCAGCCAGCTCTGTCACAGAAGCTCCGGACTCACACGCCCAGCTGCCTGGCAGCCACCCCGACTGGCAGGTGCTCAGACATCTCAAACCCGCAGCAGTCACAGCCCCCCAGGCACTCGGGTCAAAGTCCTTGGCATTTTCTTGACTTCTGTTTTTCTTGTATCCCACAACGGATCTATTGGGTCATTCTGACTTTATTGGAAATATCACCAGAACCGGACCACCTCAGGCCACATCCACTACTGTCAACCGGGTCTAAGCACCCATCGCCTCATTTGGATGATCTTAGTGGTCTTTTAACTGACCAGTTGCTAACCTGGAGACAGATTGCATTTTCTGTCTTTTTAAAATTTTTTTTATTATTATTTTTATGGGTTCTACTTAGTTGTACGTGACAGAATGCATTTCAATTCATCGTATACAAATGGAATGTAACATTTCAATTCTCTGGTTGAACACGGTGTAGAGACACACCATTTGTGCAATCATACATGCAACCAGGGTAATGATGGCCCTCTCATTCCACCATCTTTCCCATAACCCAGTCCCCACCCTCCCTTTTGCCCAATCCAAAGTTCCTCCATTCTTCCCATGCCCCTCCCCCCATCTTAGGTCAGCATCCACTTATCAGAGAAAACATTCAGCCTTTAGTTTTGGGGGATTGGCTTACTTCCCTTTTCTTTTCTTTTCTTTCTTTCTTTCTTTCTTTTTTTTTTTTTTTTTTTTTTTTGAGGTGGAATCTTGCCACGTTTCTCCTGCTGGCCTCAAACTCTTGGGCTCCTCCTGCTTCAGCCTCCTGAGGTGGCACATGGATGATTTTGTTGAAATGCTAAGACAGATCATGTCACTCCTCTGCTCAATACCTCCCATGGCCCCCCATCTCCCCATCTCCCCAGCCTTTCTAATGCTCACTTTGCTCCAGCCTCAGGCCTTTGATGTCGCCTTTGCCAGGAATGCTTTCCGCCATGTCCATTTGCCCCCCTCCCTCACCCCATCAAGGATGTTGCTCCAATCCCAGCGAGGCCCCCACCCCCACCCACACCAGCATCGATGCTACGGGCCCTCCTTCCCTCCCTTCACTGCTACCTGCCTCTAACCTCCCCACACTCTGTGGTTGAGTATTTATTTTGCATGCAATCTCTCTCCCACACTAGAGGATGAGTCTCAATTGGAGGATTGATTGGGGTCATTCACCTGGTATCCCCAGCACCCAGGGTGAGCCTGACCTCCACGTCTGTTGAATGAACAAACAGAGCCTTCCTGTTTCACGAGAGCTCTTCAGCCACCCAGAGTACCTCGTCCACCCGAGTGAGTATGTTTTGTTTCTGGATCTTGCTGGACAGACACCCACACCACATGCTCCCTTTCCTGCTCAGCCCCACACCACCCACAGAGCTCCAGCCTCCCCTGCAGGTGCTCCATGGGAAGGTGGGTGGGTGGCGTGCAAAAGGTAAGCCAGGAGCAAGCTTTCCCTCCAGTCAGGACATTCTCATCCCTCCCTGAGGTGACACAGGACACTCCATCTGGTTTTGGTTACTTAAGCACATATTTTAGATATTTTAAGTCATTTCAGGAGCATCCAGAGAAAAGCCACATCAGAAAAACACGGGCCACCTCCCCGCCCCCTGTCCCTCTGTGCATGAAAGTCTCTTCCCAAAGAACCACATCAGTGGGAAGTTACTCGCAGTCGCAGAAAAAGAAGACAGAAAGGTGGAGGAAGTTCTCACGGCCACGTGTAGGACCACAACCTGGAGCTCTGCGATGCAGAAATAGAACATGCAGTGCTGTGTACCGGGGTCTATGAAAATGATCCCAGAGAGCCGGGCGCGGTGGCGCACGCCTGTCATCCCAGCACTTGGGAGGCTGAGGCAGGAGGATCGCGAGGTCAAAGCCAGCCTCAGCAATGGCAAGGCACTTAGCAACTCAGTGAGACCCTGTCTCTAAATAAAATTCAAAAAAGGGCTGGGGATGTGGCCCAGTGGTCAAGTGCCCCTGAGTTCAATCCCCGGTACCACAAAAAAAAAAAAAAAAAAAAAAAACAACAACAAAGATCCCAGAGGCACGAAACTGCAGAGGAATAGTATGAGTCCAGGCCCTTCACCTGACCCATGGACCAAAACTCACCTCCTTCACACCAGGGGGACAGTCTTCATTCTTCTACTACAAGATTTCAAATTTATTTTGCACTGTTGACCAGTAACCACAGTCACGCCATTAGCATTTATTGAATTTAGAAACTGAGGCTCCACCAAAACATTCGAACCCGATTTTAAGTTTTGGGAAGGACAAAGAGAAATGCGATGTGCCAGGAAACCAGTGTCCCCGACACAGGCCCCACGTGCACAGCTGTCTCCAGCAACATTCCAGTTACATCTCAGGCAAATCCTTCCCCCACGTTCACCGGAACTTTAATTAGCAAAAAAGCTTTAACATCAAAGTGTTCCTCATTCCCATGTGTCCCCCGCAGTCCCGGGCCTGCATACCAGATAAACATGAATTAAAATAAAGATGGAGTCAGCAAGGGATTGAGTTACTCGTTCCTTCCCTGTCTGTCAAAGCCAATCCTCAGAGGTGGGTGGGGCGTGAAACAGAATCAACTCCTACTTTTCAACTGGTTCTTTAGAATGAAAGGGGAAAAATTGGAGTTAAAAAACAAGGTTTTTTTTTTTTTTTTTTTTTTTTTTTTGTGGGTACTGGGGATTGGACTCAAGGGCACTCGACCACTGGGCCCCATCCCCAGCCCTTTTTTGTATTTTATTAGAGACAGGGTCTCACTGAGTTGCCAAGTGCCTTGCTGAGTTGCTGAGGCTGGCTTTGAACTCGTGATCCTCCTGCCTCAGCCTCCCAAGTGCTGGGATTATAGGTGTGCGCCACTGCACCTGGCTTTAAAATAAGGTTTTAATGGCGTGCGAACAGGTAACTTGAGCGCAGCCTGCTCCCCTGATGTCCCTGGCGGGGGAGTGCAGATTTGTTCCTTGGACTTCCAGGACCCCTGGCAGCTCTGTCAGTTTCTCGTCACCTCCTGGATGCAGCATGTGATGGAATATAAATATGCTCTGGGTGTAGAAAGGGCCCGTTCTCTTTCAGTCTGTGGGCCTAGGCCAGCACATTTAGCTCTCTGCTAGAAAAGGGAGACCCTCTGAATAATTGCATGGAAGTTCTTAGGAAGAAGCCCAAAGAAGTTGAGTGACTTATTCAACTTCTCAACTTCACAGCTGTGGAGGAGCAACGAAAGGTTTGGAATCACCGTCTTTTCCAGTGGAATAGGCACCCAGGACTCCTGGCGACTGGCAAATTCAATCATTCCGATTAAACAAGAGCTGAATATAGGATGAACACCCCTAGTCCAACCTTCTGAGATGCTCTAATAATCAAACCTTTTTGAGAGGCAACCTGATGCTCAGTCTTGTATTTGGAGCATTTTGGAGTTCAGAGTTTCAGATTAGGGATGTTCCCTGGTAAATACTGTACCGTTATTCCCAAATCTGAACAATATACAACCTGGATACTTCTGGTAGCAGGCATTTGGGGTAAGGGTCACCCAATCTGTGTTTATTTTAAGGGGGCTCAATGCTGACTACACCTAGCACCAACTCTGACAAAGGAATTCAGGCATGACAATGGAATCCCCAGGGGGCAATAGGATGGAGGGGGCCCAGCCCCTGGCCAGGGCAGTGTCCAGGTAGGACCAGGACAAGCAAGAGGTGGTGGACACCCCAGCCATGAGGTTCTGGAACAGGATGCTGCTGCCCAGGCCTGTGGGCAGCTGGAGACCCTCTTAGGGGTTCTTACCCCCTGCTCTTGGGTAGCCAAGCCCTACCCAGCTGAGGTCAGCTTCCTAGGGTGGCCTTGACTGGCAGGGGCAAGATGAAAATTCACCCTCACCGGGCTTCTCCTTACTTACCATGCATAGAAACAAGGGACCAGGAAAAATGCTCGCTAACCCTTTGGAACCAGAGAAGGAAAAAGGAACTCCAAGGTGCTGCTTGTCTTCCACCCTTCTCCTTTGGCAGGAGCTAGGGGAAAGGTGTAGTTGCATTTCTTTCCCATGGATGGACTTCCTGGACCACTGACAACTGTCAATCAAGTTCACAGGCAGACGGACAGTCACATGTTATGATCTTACCTGGAGATGTTCCCAAGGGTGACCCAGAGATTGCCAATCACAGGTCTGACTCATTCTTGTACACAATCATCTGTTTTATTTGAAGATGTGTCTACACTGCATTGAACACCAACACAGGTGTGACCAAGAAACCCACAGCCCTGTCCCAGCAGGCCTGGGGTCCAGTGTGTGACTTGGGAAGGACTGTTATTTTTTCACAGGGAGGGAGGCACAGGGAGAAAGAAAGGATAGGTGAGAAGAAATGGGCATCATTCCTAACTTCTATTCAGGCATCTGAATGCTGAAACTGAGACTCTGACGGCTCCTCTTGGCCTGCTCCTCTCAGTCAGCCGACGTTCAAGTGCAGAACCCAGTGGGCCAGCTGGACTTGGAGTGCGCACGGATGCACTGTTTAAAAACAACATCCACACGGGACTGCAAAAACTAGGCGGGACGGGCTGTGCTTCCGACAGATCGTTTACTTTTTCCTGTTTTATGAACTCTTCCGAGCTTCTAGGACATCAGGATTGCAAAACCCCGATCGTCAAAGAGCATCCGGTCAGTATAAAAACCTCTTGTGTAGGAAAAAGAATTCAGTGTCCTTTCGGGAAGAGAAGCAGTGAGCACGATGGTACTCCTTTATTTTGATCCTTTCAACACGTCCCTGTTGAAAGGTGTGCCGTGTCATAAAAAAAGACGGAATAGCTTTTATTTTTAAATCAGATCTTTAAATCCAGCTGCTCTTTTTTTTTTTTTTTTTTTTTTTAAATATTGTACAAGATATGTCTTGCTGTCCCCAACTTTCCTTGGAGGCAGAAAGCAAAGGTTAAAAAAACTGGTGGGTTTTACTTCCCATGTCAGAGGCACACGCAGGGCTTCTTTCTGCTTGGGGAATGAGCTTGGTTCTTGGTTTCTAGACTGGTTGAGTCCCTAGCCCCATGAGGCATCCAGTGGCTTCCTCCACATCTGGGGCTGAACAAAGCAGCCAATCCTAAGGATCTGCATCCTAGGGAAGAGGGAAGGCTGCCTCTTGACTCGGGCTCCCCATCGTCTGAGGGAAGCAGAGGGGCGGGGGGGGGGTGTCACCAAACCTTGGCTTAGAAGATGCATGGGGAGCTTATAAGAGGCACAGGACCTTCCCCCAAAGTACAGACTTCCTGCTTATAATCTCAAAGTGATGGCTTTTGAAATGCTTGTCTGAACCTTCTAAAGGCAGTCGCTCAATCACATCTTATCCAAGTTTGGACTCTCTGCTTGCTTATTCATACCCCATCAGGCTGTAAAAAACAGGCATCGCTGGCCTGGAATGTGTACATTTCAACAGATCAGCAATTGCAAAATGCCAGTGCCACTGACTGGCGGAGTCCCAGACCCAAAGACTCAGTGGACATAAACACTCCCAGATTCCTTTGCATTTTAACAGAGAAGGCCAGGACACCTCCAGCACCCACTGGGTGATACTGTCTTGGTTACAGATCAGGTCACCTAGTCGCGCTCCCTTTTCTGTGCATGTCGTCTTTTAAAACGATCTTGTATAAAGTTTCATGTTTAAAATGTTTTTCAAAAGGTAAATGCTTAGAGGAGCCAAGTCTTGTGAATTATCTTTCTTGCGCTTCCTTTCGGCACGTGGAGGGATCGCCATGGATTTTGACCGGGGTGGGAGGGCATTCCATGGGTCATCTTCTCCCGTGAGCTCAGGTAGGTGAATGAGGGGGGTTGGAGCCTCTTCTTGAACACTTTGAGGGAATGGCAGGCTCCTCCGGCTCCTTAGGGCCTGTGAAAACGGAGCAGAGATTGCTTCCTTTGCCGGCACTGTGAACAGTAACTGCATGTCCTAATTCTCTAAGTCTCTCCCTTCTGGAGCCTTCTCTCTCCCCCTCTTTCCTCCTCCACACCTAGTCCTCACACAGCAGAGTCAGCTTCCCAGGTATTTCCAAACATGCTACAGTTCTAGCTGTGTGGCCCACCACAGTCCCCAACCCCCAGCTGTATACGGGCCCCCTCCCCCTCTCCCTTTATCATCTCCCCAACAGAAATAAGAAAAGGTTTTCCTCTGGCCATGAACTTGAATATTCTGAATTCTTAGGGAAGTTTCATAAGGAGCAAGAAGGCCTTCCCCTCATCGATCATCGATGGCTGTGTGTGAAGGTGTGCAGGGCAGGAGGGAAAGGAGGGATCTAAGTAAAAAAGGGACCTAAGTAAAAAAGACCCTGCCACAGGTCAGGGAGCTTTGGCTCTGTGACAGGTGCTTCTTCAGAAACCACTTTCCCCTGATGGCTGGCGGCAGGGGAATTAGGTCTCAAGTTAAAACTTGGGCCGGGCGCGGTGGCGCACACCTGTAATCCCAGCACTTTGGGAGGCTGAGGCAGGAGGATCGTGAGTTCAAAGCCAGCCCCAGCAATGGCAAGGCACTTAGCAACTCAGTGAGACCCTGTCTCTAAATAAAAATACAAAAAAGGTCTGGGGATGTGACCCAGTGGTCGAGTTCCCCTGAGTTCAATCCCCGGTACCGCAAAAAAAAAAAAACAACCCAAAAAACTTGGTTTGAGTTTTTTTTTTTTTTTTTTCCTTCAAGTTCAATTAGTTGGACAATTAAGATAAGGACCGAAATTTTGTCAGATCTCAACAAAGGTCAATGTCAGCATCATATCTGTCCTAAGTAGATGTTTGCTCTTCTGGGGAAACTTCAGACAGTACTTGAGGAGGGGATGGGCTTTGGAACACGACCTTCCCTCAGAGGTTTCTATCAGTTGGCAGGTTGGAGTCTTGAGCTCCTCGGCGCTCACTCACCCACCACGGGGGTGTGAGTACTTACGAGTACCCTCCCGACATCTTCCGCACAACCACAAAGATGATCCAACCAATGAAACCGATGGCCAGTAAGACCCCGACGATGATTCCCACCAGGGTCACCGTGGCCAAGCCATCTGCTCGGGAGGGAAAGAAAAGCATGAGCCTCAGAGGATAAATACACCCGTGGCACCACGTCCCCTGTCACAAGGCCACCGTCCTACTCTGCACAGCCAATATGCTCTGTGCTGTTTCTCTCGCATCCAGGTGAAGCGGACTCACGAGTGGGGAAGTGTTGGGCTCTTTTCCTCTTCAGTGCTAGGGAAGGAACCCAGGGCCTTACACAAACTAGCCAAGCACTTGACCCCTGAGCTATGCCCCAGCCCTGCTCTGTCTACTCAGATCTCATCTTATAAATGAGAAGATTTTGAGGTCTCAGGAACTGTCATGCATAACACCTTGACCTTGCTTAACGGGAGGTGTGTTTTTACACAGCTCATCAACTGGCTTCTACTTTGATTCTTAGTAACACTAAATTGGAGTGTAATATCATTCCCGCAGCTGTCTTTAAGTGAATAGTTCACGTCTTTTCTTTTCCTCTCCCTTTTCTTTTTTCCCCCTTTTCAAAATGCTAGGGGAGGAGCCCAGCGTGTCATGCCCGCTACTGTTCTACCACGGTGCTGCAGCCCCAGTCCTACTTCTTTTCAAGTAAAGGGAATTCCCTGTACTTGCTTTAAATAAAAAATATATGGCCAAGCCGGGTGTGGTGGCACATACCTGTAATCCCAGCACTTGGAGGCTGAGGCAGGAGGATCACGAGTTCAAAGCCAGCCTCAGCAATGGTGAGGCACTTAGCAACTCAATGAGACCCTGTCTCTAATAAAATACAAAAAAAGGACTGGGGATGTGGCTCAGTGGTTGAGTGCCCCTGAGTTCAATGCCCGGTACCAAATATAATATAATACCACAAGGTATATATATATAATATGCAATATAATACCAAATATTATATTATTATATATAATACCAAAAAGTATTTATAATATAATACCAAAAAGTTTCAGAGATTACGGTGGCAAAAGAATCCAGAGCTGTGGATACTTCATGCAATATTGAGATCATGGAAAACTTACAGGCTGTGCCCAGGGTTATTGCTCACTTGGAGAGTAATACTCTAATCTGGGAAGAGGTGACATATATATATATATATGGTCAGGTGCAGGGGTGCATGCCTGTAATCCCAGTGGGTTGGGAGGCTGAGATAGGAGGATTGCGAGTTCAAAGCCAGCCTCAGCTAAAGTGAAGCGCTAAGCAACTCAGTGAGACCCTGTCTCTAAATAAAATAAAAAATAAGGTTGGGGATGAGTGCCCCTGAGTTCAGTCCCTGGTTCCCAAAAAATAAAAAAATAAAAATAAGAATAAAACTGCTCTCAGATGGTTCTCTTTTCTGCTCTCGTTCGTTGACTGTAATCCAGGAAAAGTATGTGACTCATCAAAAAGATTGGGTTCAAAGAACCTTTGTCTTCCATGCCCACAGGAATATTTTGAAACCGTGGTCTTGCCTACCTTTCTCAACTGTTGTTTCTGTCTCTTCAGCTACTTTCTCTGTAAAGAGAGAGATATAATGATATAGAATTATTAGGATTTAATAACTATAATTTAACAATTGGCAAAAGATATGCAATGTAGCAAAACATGCAAAGAGGATAAATTGGATGGGGTTTTTAAGCAAGCCCTGACACGAAACCGTCTTGGTGCTAATCATTATCAAATTCACGGACGCTACTTCACATCTATGGGTTCACAGCACTTCTGTGTACACAACTTGTTTGCTTATCCAATTTAGAAAGCAGAGTCAAGGACACTGAGCCACAGAGATATGGAATAAATGGTCAAAAAGTTTCAGAGATTATGGTGGCAACAGAATCCAGAGCTGCGGATACCTCGTCCAATATTGAGATCATGGAAAACTTACAGGCTGTGCCCAGGGTTATTGCTCACTTGGAGAGTAATACTCTAATCTGTGAAGAGGTGACAGGGCTGTGAGTCCTCTCATGCCATCTATTCCTGCTTTGGTTGCCAAATCCGGATTTCACAAGGCAGCAGCATGCCTAGCCAAATTTCGCCTGTTTACGCCACTGAATTACTTTTAGATTTCTATCAGCAGTCAGATCTACTCCAGAACTTACAAAATGAACATTCTCCATTGTGAGTCTCTTCTAGATAATTCTACACAGTTCCTAATTTAAAACAAAAGTGTTTTGCTTTGCTCCTCCATTATATACTGAGTCCTTAACTCACAATGGGCCCCTAACGTGTTGAGAGGGGAGCAGTCTTGAAGGACTGAGCCCTCAACCTGTGGGATCTGACACCATCTCCAGGTAGATAATGTCAGAACTGAATTGGGTTGGAGGACGCCCAGCTGATGTCCATGGCAGAATCGGCTGTTTGGCATTGGCAGCGGGGAGGGGCACGCATTTGATGTCAGAAGTGATCTGTGTTGCGAGGAGGAGAGACAGTCTTGAGTTGGAATTTGGGGTTGGTTTTTCCCAACACACCAGCCAACCATCATCTCAAAGATGCTTACTTTTACCAGTTGGTTGGGTTTGAAATGATCCACTTACTTTGTACCAAGAGTCTCCTCAAAACAAGGTGCCTTTTCAAGATGGCCCCAGGGTGGTGCCCCAGACCCAGGTCTCCCTGCATGAGCTGATCCCAAATACAGTGCATGCGGGCTGCTCCACCCCCAGTGAGGAGACTGTTGGGTTGAGCCTGTCGGAGCAGAGGTGTCACGGAATCAAACTGTCATCCTGGGCAGCCGACTGCAGCAGAGATAGCTCAATCATTTGTTTCTCAGGTCCTAGCCTGGTGGCTGCCTGATTCCGGGCTCAAAACACATGATTATCATCATTGAAGGCACCATGGGTTAGAAAATGTATTACTGAAAATAAAGTTGGTGCAAGACTGTACTAATTTAAGGTTTTTTAGTTCTGTATTTCCCAGTCCCTCCCAATGATGCTGTCCGTGATCATGAGCATGTGTCACGCATGGGAACATCATCGTGCTTTGGGCACTCCATGGGAAAACTGGCCATCTGCTGCCCTAAGAAAATTATCTCTTAGAATCCAGTTCTCGAGATGACATATTTAACTCTTATGTGAAATATCTCAGGATAATGATGCCCAAAGGGACTGAGCATGTAACAGAATCGCTTTCCTTTTTTTTTTTTTCTTAATATTTATTTTTTAGTTGTAGTTGGACACAATATCTTTATTTTACGTGGTGCTGAGGATTGAACCCAGGGCCATTCACGTGCTAGGCGAGCACTCTACCTCTGAGCCACAACCCCTTCCTTTTTGAGACGGAATAATATTCTGCTGTATGTATATACTATTTTTATTCATCCATTCATTGGTCCGTGGACACTTGGGTTGCTTCCATATTTTAGCTATCGTGGATGCTGCTTGCTATGAACATGGGGCACAAGTATAAAAGCATTTTTTTTTTTTCTTAAATTCTCAGAAGTGCTGTGGAGTTTAAAAACTAGATTGGCAACTGGACCCAAAAGTGTTTATTGAGGAATAAAGAATAACTTTATAGTTGGGGGCAGTGGTATGTGCCTGTGGTCCCAGCTACTAGAGATGCTGACACAAGAAGATTTTGAGTTCAAGGCTAGCCTTAGAGACCCCATCTCAAAGAAAAAATACAAAACTGTGCATTGCTGATGGAGATATAGCTCCATAGTAGAGCATTTGCCTAGCATGCACCAGGCCCTGCACTACCACACACACACTCTCTCACTCTCACACACACACACACACACGCACATACACACAGGCTGACTTTCTGGGTGTTTAGATGTGTAGTTGGATTGGGGAATTGGTTTGGGGAACCACTGTTTCAAGCCTGGTCTTTACATTGGCTCTTCATCTTAAGAGGCAGAAACATAAAACCTAATTAGATAAAATAATTTACATAAAACGTCTCCAGTTAGCAAGCACTCCTTGGAGTTACTTGAGGATTTGCTCTTTTTCTTTCCTACTACAAAATAAAGTACAAAAAAAAAAAAACAATCAACTCAATAGCTGAATTTCTTTTGAGAAATCTCTGGAAGTAGGCATGAACCCATCCATCGCTGAGCAAGACCTTCCCTCGTGCTCATCGGCAAAGGTGTAATTCTCAGGATAATGGTAATGACCTTCCAAAGCTTCTCCATTTGCTCTGCTCCCTGTGCCAACCACAAATCACAAACACAACCGGAGATCCTGATCTGCCTGGTGTAGAGGATTCTTGCTCCATGAATGCAGACATGAACTTCATGTGAGATGGTCAGTGTTAGCAGAGAATCTATTAAGGTTTACCTAGGCTGGCGGAGTGGGGATTGAACCCAGGGGTACTTTCCACTGAGCTATACCCCCAAACCCTTTTTATCTTTTATTTTGAGACAGGGTCTTGCTAAGTTGCTAAGCTGGCCTCAAACTTGCAATCCTCCTGACTCAGCCTCCCAAGTAGCTGAGATTACAGGAGTGCAACATGGTGCCCACTCTTGCATTATAAATACATCCCCTATTATTACATTTGTTCATGGACTTTTGGTAGGAGTGGGCAAAAGCAGATCCACTCCTACTGGGGTGACAGGTCTCCTTACCCTTGGAGCTGCTAGTTGCTACATCAGGGGCCGCGGTGCTGTGGCCTTCTTCGTGCGTGTGGACTGAGCCGTCTGGGGTGGGCAGATCCTCGATGTGAACCTCTGTTCTACTCTCTGTGTTTGTTGGCGCCTATTAGACATGCAAATGAGGCAAAATAGAAAATAAAGCCCAATGTTGTAAAGTGCGTACTCTGGCTTACAGCAGAAAAGGGTTGAAGGGGGCATAACCATACACGAGACACGATGGCACAAACCCAGAGTGGAAACAAGAAACCAAAACAACAAGGGTGGGAACAGAGTAAAACCAGGTCCCCTCCAAGAACGGGTTCCAAAGTTTGACACACTGACTTCCTGGTGGCTAATTTCTTTCCAAAACCACCAGATCCCAAGGCTTTAATTCTTGCTTTTCCATAAACCCCAGTAGCACTTTTTCCCTGTAACATGTGTTGGGCACACATCTACATCATCCCTTATATCCTCTTCCCCCAGGGAGAGTGACCGCTGGCCATCGCTGGGAGCTTACATGGTGCCAGGAGCTTTAAGTGCTTTCTCCTCACTCCACGCACGACCTTGGGAAATAGATCCTACTATTAGTCCCATTGTACGAACAAAGCTTAGAATGATTTGACAATATGCCCAAACTCATGTCACCCTTTAAACGACAGGGCAGGACTTGAAGTAGTGCCAGTTTAATGGTTTATTATAGAGAATATTACAAAAGATGCCAAGGAAGAGATGTACAGGGCCAAGCCGGGCGCGGTGGCGCGCGCCTGTCATCCCAGTGCTTGGGAGGCTGAGGCAGGAGGATCGTGAGTTCAAAGCCAGCCTCAGCAATGGCGAGGCACTTAGCAACTCAGTGAGACCCTGTCTCTAATAAAATACAAAAAAAGGGCTGGGGATGTGGCCCCGAGTGCCCCTGAGTTCAATCCCCAGTACCAAAAAAAAAAAAAAAAAAAAAATTCCAAGCAGGGTGTTTAAGAGATATGGGCACACCCATAGGAAATAGTGCTGCTAATGAAGCACTATTGTCAAAAGGTGGAAAGGTGGAAGCAGGCCAGATGTTCATCAGTGGATGGCCGGGTAAGCCAAACGTGGTCCACACACACACACACACACACACACACACCGGAATGCTCCTCCTTAAAAAGGGAGGAATTCCTGGCACATGAAGCAACATGGATGAACCTTAAGGACATTCTGCCAAGTGAAATAAACCAGTCCCCAGAAGACAAACACCGTAAGCTTCCCTCGTGAGCTATCTAGAGAAGTCGAAATCAGAGACAGAAGATAGATAGAACCCTACGAGGCACCAGGGGCTTAGACAGAAGGGAGGAATGAGAAACTGCTGTTGCAATGGGAGAGCTTCAGATTCACAAGGTGAGAAAGTTCTGCAGGTCTGCTGAGCAATGTAAATATACTTAGCACTGCAGAACTGTACACTTCAAAATGGTTACGATGGTGAATTTTACTTCTGTGCTTTTTACCAGAAACCACTGTGGATCCAGCATATTTCCAAGCTCTAGGGATATAATGCATAACAAAAATCCCCCATAGCACTCTGGGGTTGGGTCGCAGGGTATGAACACTTAATATGTAAACAAATACAAAAGATCATTTAAAATGACTTTAAGGGCTTTGAAAAAAAAAATTAGACTAGACTAGCAGTTGGCAAAGTTTTTCTCTAAAAGGCCAAAATGGTGCATGTTCTCAGCTCTGCTCTTACATAAGGGTGAAGGCCACCACATGGTTCTCACCCAAACAGCCATTTCTGTGTTCTAATAAAACTTTATTGACAGGAACAGACAGTGGGACACATCTGGTGGGTAACTTGCTGACCTCAGGGCTGGAGAGTAACTCCCTGCAGCTGGGAGGTGGGATGGTTGAGATAAAATCTCTTTGGGATAACTCAGAACTTGAGTCATGAGAAAGTCAGCCAGGGAGGATGAGGGGGTGTTCCAGAAGGAGGAAAGAGAAGCCTAAATTGGAACAAGCTTGGTGTTCAAAGGTCAGAAAGGCCGAAGGCTGCAATAGATGAAGCAAAGGGAGGGTAGTGCTGAGGTCAGGTGGGCAGTATCCTCCGTCCTGTTAACCAATGAATTGTCAACTAGAAGATTGACAGTGTGGCTCACCACCTCCTCCCTGTAGTGGGCAGGATCCTCTGTCCTGTTAACCAATGAATCGTCGACTCCTAGAAGATTGACAGTGTGGCTCACAACCTCCTCCCTGTGCCTGGCCTCTGGCCTATGGCAGGTGCCAGAGATATGTGTCAATGACAGTTCATTAGGGTAGGATGTGTGTCCACGTGGAATCCACGCGGGTTACACCAGCGTGGCCTGGGGGCTGATTCCAGTTCATGCTCATTACCGGTCTACATAGCAAGGCAGGAAATGGAGATTGCATTTTGAGGAACTTCTAGCAGTGACATAGCCACAATATGCAAGAAGACGGTTGACTGTATTGAAACCGTGCTGTAACGCAGGAGAAATTTTAAAACCTGGCTCTTTCCAAGTCTGAGTAGCCCTGGGCTGCTGCTCTCAAGTCACCTGTCATCAGCACACCACCTCCCCTAGGGAAGAAGGGGGAGATGGTTTTTGTCGTGAGCATGCCACCCACGATTCCTTGGCAAGGGGGCTTATGTTGATTTTATATACAATATACCTCCTATCTTCCTTCCAAGAGAGGAGCAGTTTCCTCTCTTCCCAAGACACTCACCAGAGCTGTAGGGACAGAGGATGCAGAGATTTCTTCAGTGGTACCTGTGGTCACAATGTTGTCTTCTATAGCTGGGGTGGCCGAGTCATCTTTTGCACCTGGGGTCACAAGGTCATCTTCTAGCTGGAACATGGTGGCTGAAGAAAAACGAGTCAGGGTTTAAGACAGAACTGGTGTGGGCCCACCTGACCATGGCCAGCTGCAGCCGTGAAATGTTTCCCATTTCTCACAGGGTTTTTATTTTAATTTTGGTCTTATTGTGGCATATCACAGTGCCAGGAACCAAAACCGTTGTCCCTGCAGGACCTGGGACACACATGGTGGCCTGGTTGTCTCCATTAATGGAAACACAAAGAGGTGAAGCAGCCAGCCCTTCCCCCGGATCCCACCGAGATGGGCTACACACAGGTGTGAACACCTTTGCCAAAGGAAGCAGGTTCTTCTTGGCGCTGATTCAGTGCAGTCAGATGAATAGATTATCATTTAGACCTGGAAAAAATTCTTTTTTTTTTAATTTATTTTTTATTCAAAGTTGTATTTACAATAGTAGTATGCATTATAATTCATAATAAACATATAGAGCATCTTTTTACAAAGCACTGTATACAATGTATATTCATACCATTCAAATCTTCAATCACGCATTTAGGATAAAGACATCCATCTTATTCAATCACCTTTTCATTTTTCCCCTCTATCCCCCCCTGCTCCCTTCCTTTCCCTCCCTCCCCTTTGACCTTTCTAACGTTCCTCTAATCCTCCTATGTACCCCAACCCAACACCACTGTGAGTCAGCCTCCTTATATCAGAGAAAACATTCGGTATTTGGATATTTTAGATTGACTAACTTCACATAGCATTATATTCTCCAACTTCATCCATTTACCTGCAAATGCCATTATTTTATTTTCTTTTATTGCTGAGTAAAATTCCATTGTGTATATGTACCACATTTTCTTTATCCATTCATCTACTGAGGGACATCTAGGTTGGTTCCACAATCTAGCTATTGTGAATTGTGCTGCTATAAACATTGAAGCGGCTGTGTCACTGTAATATGCTGTTTGGCCCCAGTTCCTTAATAAGAATCCTATAGCGCAAGAATTAATATCAAGGACCAATGAATGGGATAGATTCAAACAAAAAGCTTCTTCTCAGCAAAAGAAACAATCAGGGAGGTGAATGGAGAGCCAACTATTTGGGAACAAATATTTAATACATGCACATCAGATAGAGCAGTAATTTCTAGAATATATAAAGAACTCAAAAAACTTAACTCCAAAAAAACAAATAACCCAATCAATAAATGGGGCTAAGGAATTGAAAAGACACTTCTAAGAAAAAGATACACAATTAATCAACAAATACATGAAAAAATGCTCAACATCGCTGGCAATTAGAGAAATGCAAATCAAAACTAATCTAAGATTTCATTTTACTCCAGTCAGAATGGCAGCTATTAAGAACACAAACAACAATAAATGTTGGAGAGGATGTGGGGAAAAAGGCACACTCATACATTGCTGGTGGGACTACAAAATGGTGCAACCGTTATGGAAGGCAGTATGGAGATTTCTTGTAACACTGGAAATGGAACCACCCTATGACCCAGCCATCCCACTCCTGGGTCTATTCCCAAAGAGCTTAAAAACAGCATATTACAAGCCGGACGCGGTGGTGCACGCCTGTAATCCCAGCACTTTGGGAGGCTGAGGCAGGAGGATCGCGAGTTCAAAGCCAGCCTCAGCAATGGCGAGGCACTTAGTAACTCAGTGAGACCCTGTCTCTAATAAAATACAAAAAAGGGCAGGGGATGTGGCCCAGTGGTCGAGTGCCCCCTGAGTTCAATCCCCGGTACCAAAAAAAAAAAAAAAAAAAAACAAAAAAACAAAAAAACCAGCATATTACAGTGGAAAAAATTCTTAATAGAAGCACCTGGAAAGATCTCTTAACCCTACCTAATTCTAGGATCCATGCAAACCTACTGTATCACAGTGTCCAAATCAGGATCTCTGTCTTTTTTAAATCAAGCTCTCAGGGCTGGGATAGAGCTCACTGGTAGAGTGCTTAAGTAAATAAATAGATAGAGAGAGAAAGTTCTCTCTCCATTGAGCTTTGAGACTGCTGAGCACTTGGATGACTAGGACCACAGGCTCTGAGTAGAGGCCTCACAGATATAGTTCAACTTCTTAGCTCATTGCCTTGCTGAAAGGTTGGCAAGGTACTCAAGGGCATCAAGACACCAATACAACTCTTAGTGCCAATAAATAAGCTGATTGGACCTCACTGCCCCACTGTGCCAACAGGGGATGAATGGGTAGTGCCAATGAGAGGGGGTTTCCAGGAGAGGCCCTGGTGGAGAACAGGTTGAATCCCACAATGGGGAGTGCTAGGGTCCAATCACGTCCCCCCAGGCTTCACGTATTGGAGAACTAATCCCCCAATTCATATGTTGATGGTATTTGAAGGGTGTGGCCTTTAAGAGGCCCTTAGATGAGGATTAGATGAGGTCATCAGGGTAGGGCCCTTAGGATGGGATTGGTGAGAAAGAAGAAGAGGAAGAGGGGCTGGGGGTAGAGCTCAGCGGCGTGTGAGGCTCTGGGCTGGATCCTTAGCACCACATACAGATAAGTAAGGATATTGTGTCCATTGTAAGAAAAAAATCTTAAAAAAAAAAAAAAGCAGAGGAAGAGAGAACTGAACTGTCCCACTAGCTCTGTCTTACCATGTGATACCCTCCTCCATGTTACAATGCAGCAAGATGGGCCCTACCAGATGCTCTTGCACTCCAAATAAATGTCTCTTCTTTTTTGGGGGATGGGGTACTAGGGATCAACTTCAGGGACACTCTACCACTGAGCCACATCCCCAGCCCTATTTTGTATTTTATTTAGAGACAGGATCTCACTGAGTCACTTAGCACCCTCGCTCTTGCTGAGGCTGGCTTTGAACTCGCGATCCTCCTGCCTCAGCCTCCCCAGCCATTGGGATTACAGGTGTACAGGTGTGTGTCACCATGCCCAGCATGTCTATTCTTTTTTTTGGTACTGGGGATTGAACTCAGGGGCACTCGACCACTGGGCCACATCCCCAGTCCTTTTTTGTATTTTATTAGAGACAGGGTCTCAATGAGTTGCTAAGTACTCTAAGCCATTGCTGAGAGTGGCTTTGAACTGGCGATCCCCCTGCCTCGGCCTCCCAAGTGCTGGGATTACAGGTGTGTGCCACCACGCCCGGATAGCATGTCTATTCTTTATAAAAAAACTCCCTGGTTTCGGGTATTTTATTATAGCAACAGAAAATGGGCTCAGACAGGAGAGAGTAGAAAAGAGCAGCGTCCTCTTCCACCTTTGTTGCAATGATCTGGAACTAGTCATGACTGTGCCCTAGCATCATCTCTGAACTCACCAGATAATCCTTTTCGTGAGTTAAAAAAAAAATCTGACTCACTGGCCATGGGCTTCCTCTCCAGACTGGAGTGGTTCTAGAAATTCCATGACTAAATTCAGTTGCAAAATAAGCAAGCAAGCGCGTGCATCCCGGGAGCAGGAGAAAGGGAGCTTGGAGACCTCTTTGTGTAATTAAAGAGCAGATGTTCATCTGTAGCTAGGCAGTGCTCAAATTAGCAATCCATTCCTTGCCTATGAAGCCTTATTTTCCCCCTGTTTAGATAACCCAGCCAGAAGCACAGCTAATAAATATTTGATCATAAGTTCTCTGCAGACGCCAGGAGGGAGGAGGCCGCCAGAGGGGAACCTACTGGCTTCCTGGACCTCCTCCCTGCATTTCAAGTCCTCATCCAGCCGCGGATCGATGGCTTTGGATGGACTAAAGCACATGCTTTCATTTCTCCATCTTGGGAGTGGGGAGGAGGAAGGCTCAGAATTGAATAACTCAAGGCATGCAAATGCATCGCCTCTTCTCTGGTCATTTGCTGGGCTTGGGGGACGGTCCCACAGGATTTATGAGTCTGTGGAGTGGACAAATATTTACCATATTTACTGAGCTCAACAGGAATATCCTTTTTTTTTTTTTTTTTGGTATTTAGATTGAACTCAGAGGCACTCAGACCACTGGGCCACATCCCCAGTCCCTTTCTTGTATTTGATTAGAGACAGGGTCTCAATGAGTTGCTAAGTACCTAAGCCATTGCTGAGAGCTGGCTTTGAACTCGCGATCCCCCTGCCTCGGCCTCCCAAGTGTTGGGATTACAGGCGTGTGCCACCACGCCCGGATAGCATGTCTATTCTTTATAAACTCCCTGGTTTCGGGTATTTTATTATAGCAACAGAAAATGGGGCTCAGACAGGAGAGAGTAGAAAAGAGCAGCGTCCTCTTCCACCTTTGTTGCAATGATCTGGAACTAGTCATGACTGTGCCCTAGCATCATCTCTGAACTCACCAGATAATCCTTTTCGTGAGTTAAAAAAAAAATCTGACTCACTGGCCATGGGCTTCCTCTCCAGACTGGAGTGGTTCTAGAAATTCCATGACTAAATTCAGTTGCAAAATAAGCAAGCAAGCGCGTGCATCCCGGGAGCAGGAGAAAGGGAGCTTGGAGACCTCTTTGTGTAATTAAAGAGCAGATGTTCATCTGTAGCTAGGCAGTGCTCAAATTAGCAATCCATTCCTTGCCTATGAAGCCTTATTTTCCCCCTGTTTAGATAACCCAGCCAGAAGCACAGCTAATAAATATTTGATCATAAGTTCTCTGCAGACGCCAGGAGGGAGGAGGCGCCAGAGGGAACCTACTGGCTTCCTGGACCTCCTCCCTGCATTTCAAGTCCTCATCCAGCCGCGGATCGATGGCTTTGGATGGACTAAAGCACATGCTTTCATTTCTCCATCTTGGGAGTGGGGAGGAGGAAGGCTCAGAATTGAATAACTCAAGGCATGCAAATGCATCGCCTCTTCTCCTGGTCATTTGCTGGGCTTGGGGGACGGTCCCACAGGATTTATGAGTCTGTGGAGTGGACAAATATTTACCATATTTACTGAGCTCAACAGGAATATCCTTTTTTTTTTTTTTTTTTTGGTATTTAGATTGAACTCAGAGGCACTCAGCCACTGGGCCACATCCCCAGCCCTTTCTTGTATTTGATTAGAGACAGGGTCTCACTGAGTTGCTAAGTGCCTCGCCATGGCTGAGGCTGGCTTTGAACTCGCGATCCTCCTGCCTCAGCCTCCCAAGTGTTGGGATTACAGGCGTGTGCCACCGTGCCTGCCAGCTGGGAATATCCTTTTGCCAGGCAAGTGTCCTTATTAAAAAACCAAACATCCTGTTTTCTTCCCTCCTCTGGTTTGAACTGAGTTAACAAATCATCCACTTTAAAAAATGTCTTTTGGAGCTGTTCAGCAAAATCACTTGCTACGTGGCATCCCTAACTTAAAACAAAAACGACCCTTGCTTAAAAAAAAAAAAAATACTGAATGAAGTTGGTTTGAATTCTTTCATAGAGAGCTCAGTTCATTGAAAGCACGTAACTTGATAAAAATTCCCTCTTGTTCTTTTCTAGCCCTGGCCCTCCAAGCCAAACACCAAAATCACTCTGAATGCACAAAGGATGTTTTATGAATGACAGTCAGGATTAAGAAGCAGCTCCTCTGTCCCATGCCCCCCCCCCCCCCCCCCCCCCGGCTTTCTTTCTGCGCCATGGGAAAGTTGATCTTTACAAGAACCCTCAATCGTTCCTCTTATTATTTTGGCTGAAGGCTTTCCTGGGTGAAGAGTTGCTCTAGGCCTGCTGCGGAGTTTCCAGCCAGCATTTGACGTCCTGTCCCCCTGTCCTCCTGAAGCCACGCATTGATGTCTCCTTGCTCAAGTGTCCTTCTAAGACACAACACGCGCGCTCACAAGCACACGGGCACAGGTATGTCCTCACACACCCACTGTTCACATAGGTGATATCACAGCCAGGCGCACAGAAAGTTCTAGAGCCTCGGACCCTCCTAGGCACCTGCATACCTCTTCTTGCCACACCAACCTCGTCCAGCGTGAGGAATCAGTGGAAGTTTCCAAATAGGGCAGGAACCATTTATTTACCTGGAAACTTTTTTTGTTGTTATTTTTTGAAAAGCTAGGCCACGATTTATACCATTTAGGAGATGGACAAATCAAATTCATTTTGAAAATAAAGAATAGAAGCAATGCTTATTTTTTTTTAATGTTTATTTATTTATTTATTTATTTGTGGTACTGGGGATTGAACTCAGGGGCACTCGACCACTGGGCCAAGTCCCCAGCCCATTTTTGTATTTTATTAGAGACAGGGTCTCACTGAGTTGCTAAGTGCCTCACCATGGCTGAGGCTGGCTTTGAACTTGCGATCCTCCTGCCTCAGCCTCCCAAAGTGCTGGGATTACAGGCGTGCGCCACCACGCCCAGCTTATTTATTTGTTTTTGATTGTACACAATGCCTTTATTTTTACATGGTGCTAAGGATTGAACCCGGGTGGTGCATTGTGCTAGGCGAACACTCTGCCGCTGAGCCGCAACCCCAGCCCAATGCTTATTTGTATATAAGTGCTAATTATGAATGATTTTTATCTCTGTATTGAAGTCCAACATCACATCAGGTGCGATAACGCATACCTTGTAATCCCAGTGGCTTGGGAGGCTAAGGCAGGAGGATCGCGAGTTCAAAGCCAGCCTCAACAACTTAGCAAGGAACTATAATATCTCAGTGAGACCCCGTCTCTAAAAAAAAGGTCCAATATCTCTACCGAAATGATTCAAGTTTACACACATTTATGGGGTAGCATTTCTTAAAATATATTTTAGAATTTAGATACAACATTAAATCAGGATAGTGCTGGAATTATAATAACCCCAAATTCTTTTCTTTTTGTGGTACCCAGCCCTTTTTTGTATTTTGTTAGAGACAGGGTCTCACTGAGTTGCTAAGTGCCTCGCCATTGCTGAGGCTGGCTTTGAACTCGCGATCCTCCTGCCTCAGCCTCCCAAGCGCTGGGATTACAGGTTTGCGCCACTGCGCCCAGTTAATATCTTTTGAATATATGGTTAATCCTTTGGTTTTATTTGCCTGTCTCTGGTTTGTGGTAACGACCGTCTCTAGCTATCTGGTTGTTGCCCTTTAAGAATGTCTTCTTTGTGACCTTTTTTCCTTTGTGGTATTATTCATCTTTTTTGTAGCTGCTAGTGCTCTTCATGCCTGAAGAACACATTCTTTGGACTAGATGCCGCAGACTGCTTTTTTGCTGGTTGGCATTTGTCTCTTTTGCAAATGGCAAGCTCTGTTGGTATTCAACTTCTTTCTTTTTATTTTCTCCCTTTGAAGCCACGCTCACAAACGCTTCCTCTAGAGTATGTAAATGTCCACCCATACTTTCCCCAAGGTTTTGTTCTTACATTTAATATCTACATTTTTTCTTGTGTTTATTTTTCAGTATCGTGTAAAATGGGAACACAGGTTCCAGAGCTGCAAAATGACATTTTCATCAACGACAACACAACCATGTCCCATAAAATCATAATGAAGCTGGAAATTATTTTCTTCTTATTTATTTATTTGCATTAGGGATCTAACCCTGGGGTGCTTAACCACTGAGCCACATCCTCAGCCCTTTTTATTTTTTATTTTGAGACAGGGTCTCACTAAGTTCTAGGGCTTTGCTAAGTTACTGAGGCTGGCCTCAAACTTTCAATCCTCCTGCCTCAGCCTCCTGAGTCACTGGGATTGAGGACGTGTGCCACCATGCCCAGTTAGAAAATTCTTATCACCTAGTGACACTACAGTTGTCATAATGTCATAGCACCACACATTCCTTACGTGGAAGGCTGGTGTGTGCAAACCTACTGCACTGCAAGTTGGATAAAAGTATAACACACACAAGTATCTGACGCATATAATACTTGCTAATGACAATAAACAACGACATTGTCGGTCTATGTGTCTAGTAGATGCTTTTGATCATATCTTAGCGTGAACCCCTACTGCTCACTGTCCACCACGGGCCACTTCTCTTGGTTGCATCCAAAGGCCACGTCAGGTGGTTGGCCTCTTCCATCCAGGATTGTGTCAGTGTCCTCCGTGACAGTCGCACCACAACAAAATCGCCTAAACGGCCCTCCGAGTATGTCCCTGTCCTTAAGTGGCACATCACTGCAATCTGACTCCCTGGCAAAAGGTGAGAGTTATTCTGACAAATCCTTTTACCCACGGCTTCCAAACACCCAGCTCTCACTGAGACAAACTTCTTCCAGTGTTTGTGTCATAGTCACTGGAGAGACTTCCCAGCACAAGGGTCGCTCCGATGGCCTGACCACTGCCCCCTCCTCCCGCCCCCATACTGGCTTGTCTTGCAGTGCCAACAAACTGCTTCCTAAATCTGTGCTCCCTGCCACAAGCTCCCTCCTCCTCCTCCTCTCCCTTCTCCTCCTCTTCCTCCTCCTCCTCCTCCGTCAGCTGACAGCTCCCAGTGCAGTGGGAGCCAGGATGGAGCTAGAGCCAGTGTAGGAAGAGTAGGTGGGGGCTCCTCAGACAGAGGTGCATGCGGGGCCTCCCAGAGTTCCGGCTTGTGCAGCGCTGTGCGTTCTGACGTGGAAGGCCCGACACCCTGCACCCCCTCACTTCTGTCGGCCAGTGCAGAGTTTCTGTGTCCTCTTCCCCTGACCACTCCACAACAGCCCAAGGGCGGGTTGAGGGGCATCACTGACCCCATAACAGAGAGGACATGAGCCGGCAGAGACTCCTTGACCCCCTTGCATCAGGCTCCTCCGAGTCCTCTCCTCACGAAGGCCCCCGTGGGCTCCTGCGCCCGCCCTGCAGAGCCCAGCTTTCACACGGATCCACAGGTCAGCGCGGAGCCAGGACCTTTGATGCCTAAGTCCTGGGCCTGTTTTGGCCAGAGCCTTGTCAGGCCACTTTGGCCACCATCCCCACCTTTGAGGTCTCCTCATAGCGACTCTCTATCCACGGACGGCTGGTGGCTTGTTCTTGGATTCAGAGTCAACGGGCTCCTTCCCTACACCACGCCCCTATTGCAATCATGCAACGTCTCCCTTGCATTTTGACATGTCGTCTGGACAACTGTTTTTGCAAGGTCACAAGTTAAGTGCTTTGCTGAGTTCGTCTGGTTCATGGTGACACAAGGCCAAGAGCTCAGCTGTGCATCACGGGGCCACCAACACAGGACCAAAAGGCAGCCTCACCCCTCAGACGTGCGCTTCCCGCAGCTCTCAACAGCCTAGGCCCCACCCTCCTGCCTCCTCTGCCCCATCCTCATCTTCGTCCTCCCCTCAGTCACAGTCCCACTGGTCAGAAGCAGCATCTCCCCCAGTGCCCCTCTCCTCTCGTGAAACCTCATCTTACTAGGATCTTCCATCTTCCTCTTTGGTGACCACAACCTTGACTTCTTCCAACGTGTCCCCTTCTAGGGAAAATCTGGGAGGATCTAAGCTTTTTCAGAAATGCCCAATGAGGAGAAGGGCGAAATTTGCTCTAAAAGAATGTCCTTCCTTGGGGGCTGGGGTTGTGGCTCAGCGGTAGAGCGCTCGCCTCGCACGTGCGCGGCACGGGTTCGATCCTCAGCACCATGTAAACATAAATGCATTGCATTGTGTACAACTAAAGCAAATAAATAAATATTAAAAAAGAAAGAAAGAAAGAAAAAAAAGAATGCCCTTCTTTGAACTCTTGGCTGTCCAAGTGAAGTCAGCAACAATGATCAAGACCAGAACCCTTGAGGCGAGGGTGTCGCTCTGTGGTAGAGTCCCTGTCTAGCACGCAGAGGTCCCGGGTTTGATTCCTGCAGTAAAAATAAAACAAACCAAAAAAAGAAAAAAGAAAAGAAAAGAAAAAAAAAAAAAAAAAACCAAGCCCACCTATCTTATCTCAAGCTCCCGGGACCTATGTTTATTTTACAAATATTTCTTGAGCAGCTGCTATGTGCTGAGTACCATTCTGGGCACGAGAGTGCTCAGGCCAGGTCTCTGGTCTCATGGACTTGCTAGGATGGGATAAGAAAGGGGTGCAAAGAAGCCAGGAAGGAGGGGCTGAGCAGGGGAGGACTTCACCTGCATCTAGAAAGCAAGGCCTCTTTGGGTTCCACACGAGGGGACTGTGTGCTGGGAAGGAGCCCGGGTCAGGTGGAAGCAGTGAGGCCACTTAGACCATTTCTGCTGACCGGGTGACAGTGGCCGGTGCTCACACCAGGACAGTGGTGGCAGAGAGGCAAAGAACCAGACAGGTAAAGGCCAGGCAGTATTCCAAGTCGTCACCCACCGACAATCAGAACTACGCATGCTCCCCAGAGCCGAGAATCCACTTCACCATCCATCACGGATACATCGACAAACATTTAGGACTGTGCTCCTCGGTGAGGCTCAGTCCTCCACCCGGGAGGCATTCGTCGCGTCTGATCAGGACAGTCACACAAGTCATCGGCTCCTGCCCGTTGCCACCTGCACGCGGGCAGGAGCTCCTTGTAGCCATTTCTGCTTTAGACTCCGACAGCGGGACAAGCGGTTTTCACAGTGCTCTGTCTTAAGATGGTAAAGCTGATTTTAAACGTAGAGGAGCCTCCAGCTGAGTCACTCTGGGGGTCTTCAAAGAAAACCTGCAGTGTTGGTCAACAGAATGAGGCAGGCCTTCATGCTGCCCGGGGTCCTCCTGCTCCGGGGGTGCTCCAGGGTCGCTCCAGGTTAGAAATGCACGCTTCAGCCTTTGAGAAGAGCTCACCAAACAGCCTTGGGAAGACTTTTGCAGCCATCAAGACAAGTAAAATGCTTTTTTAACGACCTTCTAGGAATGTAGGGAATCTGGTTTTTCCCTCCAGGAGAAACTGTCTGATAATTAATAATCAACGACAGCCCGGCCCCTCCCTCCCAATTACACTGGTTTTTGCTTTTTTTTTTTTTTTTTTTTTTTTGCTTTGTTTTTTTTCAGTAAAGTAACACTTTTGGAGAGATGTCAAAATGTGTATTTGGGCAGGGCGCGGTGGCGCATGCCTGTAATCCCAGCGCTTGGGAGGCTGAGGCAGGAGGATCGCGAGTTCAAAGCCAGCCTCAGCAATGGCAAGGTACTTAGCAACTCAGTGAGACCCTGTCTCTAATAAAATACCAGAAAAGGGCTGGGGATGTGGCCCAGTGGTCGAGTGCCCCTGAGTTCAATCCCTGGTACCAAAAAAGAAAAAGTGTATTTGGGAAGGATAAACACCACTTCTTTTCTTTTACATAGACACGGACTTTTGAATCTTTTTTTTCCCATCAGGTCTCCAAATTGTGCCCAGAAACTTGAAAACGAACACGTCTGAGATGGTCGAGAGCCGCCAGCCGTGTCAGAGTGTTGGAGCCTGCTGACCACCCAAACCTCTGCGCAGTCCCTTCATCTCTGTTCAAAATGCACCCTGTGTAGCTGTGTGCCAGCCCTTCCCTCGGTTACCCCGAGGTGGGTTTCTGCCACCAGGAGGAAGGCGTCAGAACACTGCCTCTGAGCTTCCCGGTGCTCGTAGGCTGGCCTCGCCCCTGACCTTGTATCCAAGCTTTTCTTTGGAAGATGGATGGAGCCAATAGCCTTCGAAGTTCCAAAGCTCCTCTGCACAAAGAAAGCCATTCCCCACGGCAGGGCTGTGTGCCCTGACTCCTGGCAGTCGCTGGGTTTGGGCCACATCCTCACTGATGTGGCCAGTGGGTGACGTCTCCTCACCCCTTCCCTGCACCTTGGTAAACTCCTTCTTCCTGATTCAAAAGTCTGGCCCTGGAAAATCTAAGCAACTCAATTCATCTGGGCAACTCCTAGAAGGCTGGGCGCTGCCACCCCGGGGCACCCACAGAAATGCACTCTCTTTAACTTCTGTCAGAAGTGCACAGTGCCACCTACAGCCCGCACGGCCCATGTGGCCAGAGGCTGGCGCCACAGTAGGCCGTTAGCAGACGTCTGTTGGGTGGCTGAGTGCATAAGTACGTTCATAAGCCAAGCAGGAAATTTCTTTGAATGACTCCTTAGATATTATAATCCCTGCAACCGTTCCTGGCCTTCGCTCCAGAGTTGGTAAACACCTCCTCCTAACGAAACCTGGGAGATGAGATGAAGTTTGCTGTTTGACTTCTTTCTTTTTTCTTTTCTTTTCTTTTTCTTTCTTTTTTTTTTTTTTTTGTACCAGGGATTGAACTCAGGGGCCCTCGACCACTGGGTCACATCCCCAGTCCTTTTTTGTATTTTATCAGAGACAGGGTCTCACTGAGTTGTTAAGTGCCTTGCCATGGCTGAGGCTGGCTTTGAACTTGTGATCCTCCTGCCTCAGCCTCCCAAGTGCTGGGATGACAGGTGTGCGCCACCGTGCCTGGCTCTGCTGTTTGATTTCTAATGAGCAGCAGCTGTTCACTCTCGTGGACAGGTCCTGTCAGCCCCTGGAGGCTGAGCCCAATGATGAGTTGGGACGTGGCTGCTGGCTGCTGGCATTGGAGAAGCGTGTCAAAGCTGAAATCAGACAAGTGCCACTAGCTTCTCTGGAGTTATCAAAAGACGTCCTACACATTAAAGTTTGGAGCAGCATTCCCTTGGAGTGAGCCAGGAGACAGGCACAACGCCCCAAAGTTTTCTTGGAGCTTTGGGTGGGGTGACCCCTCTGGGTCACTTCTCCAAAGTGGAAGGCAGCATTTTTTTTTAAATTTTATTTTTATAATTTTTAATATGTACAACTCATAGTGCATATATTTAGTATCTTTTTACATACAACTGTTTGTATACAAAATATATTTGTACAATTCAGGTCTTCAATCATGCATTAAGGAAAATGGTATCCGTCTCATTCAACCACCTTTTTTTTCCCCTTTTCTCCCCCTCCCTCCCCTCTTGCTCCCTCCCTTACCCTCCCTTCCCTTGACCATTCTAGTGTTCCTCTAATCCTCCTATGTACCCCCATCCAACAATACTTTGAAATAGCCTCCTTATATAAGAGAAAACATTTGGTACTTGGATTTTTGAGACTGACTAACTTCACTTAGCATTATGTCTTCCAACTTCATCCATTTACCTGCAAATGTCATTGATTTATTTTCTTTTATTGCTGAGTAAAATTCCATTGTGCGTATATACCACATTTTCTTAATCCACTCATTTACTGAGGGACATCTAGGTTGGTTTCCACAACCTAGCTATTGTGAATTGCACAGCTACAAACATTGTGATAGCTGTGTCACTGTAATATGCTGTTTTTAAGTCCTTTGGGAATAGACCCAGGAGTGGGATGGCTGGGTCATAGGGTGGTTCCATTCCCAGTTTTCCAAGAAATCTCCATACTGCTTTCCATAACGGTTGCACCATTTTGCAGTCCCACCAGCAATGTATGAGTGTGCCTTTTTCCCCACATCCTCTCCAACATTTATTGTTGCTTGTGTTCTTGATAGCTGCCATTCTGACTGGAGTGAAGTGAAATCTTAGAGTAGTTTTGATTTGCATTTCTCTAATTGCCAGCGATGTTGAACATTTTTTCATGTTTTTGTTGATTAATCGTGTATGGAAGGCAGCATTTTGAAAGTTTTCTACAGCTACTGGGCACAGTGGGTCACACCTGTAATCCCAGCAACTCGGGAGGTTGAGGCAGGAGGATAGCAAGTCCAAGGCCAGCCTCAGCCACTTAGCAAGACCCTGTCTCAAAATAAAAATAAAATAACGAGCTGGGGTTGTAATTGGTGGTAGAGGGTATGTTTAGCATCTGAGGCCCTGGGTTTGATCCTCAGCATTGATTATTTTAAAAAGAAAGAAAAAAATTGAAGCCAATGACTGTTAGGAAACCTATTTTCATTTCAATAGCAAGGAGTCACATTTTAAATCACTGGACAGGTAGAAGAGACAGAACTTTGGATTCATAAGATATAACATCGGGGGTCCCAACCAGATCCAGCTTCTCTCCCCTTGGAACGGGAAAAGAACTGAGACCTTCCGTGTATCATTCACAAATTCTGCATTTAATGGCCACAGCCAGGAGGTGAGATTTTGATAATGGCCACTTTTTGTGAAATTTTTTAGAATGTGCAAAACGTGGTACCACGTGCCCTTCGCTGGCCTTCATGAAAGTCTTGCAAACGAAGTGAACTGCCCAGGTACGGAGCAAGCAGCAAAGCAGAGCTTAGACACCAGGATCTACCAGACCCACAGACCCCAGCGCCCACGGCCTGACCCCTGTGACATGGCTTCACCTGTATTGGTTGTTCTTGTTCACCTCCTACGAGGGCCTCTCTTTCTCTTTAAAGAAAGAGCTGGAATAGCCTGAGGCTGCTCTGAAGTGACTTTCCGCAGGAGGAGCTTTAGGCTGAGCTGCTCTGGTTCATCTTTCAAGGACTTCACCTACAAGTCACTGTCCAGGTAAAATCCCATCCCTCACAGAACTCTCCCACAGACCCAGGAGAGCCTCTCCTCTGCACTAACCGGGGACAACACTTGGGTGGCTCTGCCATTTACTGCTGTCTCTGGACCGGCATCTGTGGCCGCCAGGGCCACGTGCTGTTCTGCCCTCAGCTTAGGTCCAGCCGCCGGCACGGGGTCTGCCGGCTGGCAGAATGTACAGACGGGTGCTATGTAGACTCTCCAGGGCTCGTGGAAGTGAATGGACTTTCCGTGCACCCCCAAGCACGGACGAGGCTCAGCATGCCTCAGCATTCACGCAGAGGCCCTCGATTCCGACCTCAACCAAGATTACTCAACTTGGGAAGACGTTTCACCCTTGACTAAGAGCGGCGTTCTCCGTCAAAGAGGAAATGAGTTTACAGTTTTTTAAATCGGAACCACACCTCCCTAATGAGGTCGCTGGAACTCAGTGGGGGGCCTGGGAGCACAGTCAGGTAGGAAAGGCCATCTCCCAAGGCAGACTGCCTGAGCTTTGAGTCATCAGATGACAGGAACCTGTCTTAGAAGCTCTGCCCCAGCAGCGCCTCCCAGCAGGGCAGGGGGTGCTGGGAAGCCCTGGCCATCTGCTGGGAAGCCAAACGGGAATCTGAGCTTCTGATTCACTCTGGTCGTCAGCTGAGCGGTCCAGTTTTTGCAAGACTGAAAGAGAAGCCTTTGGATCCGACCTCACCGTCCACCCCTGCGTTCAGACAGCCCAGCCGTGAGCCCAGGAGGATGAGGCCTCCGGGAATGTGCAGAATGTGACTGTTTCCACTAGCTGCTCTTGGCCTTGATCCTGAGCCTGGTTGGAAGGCTGGAAGTGTGGCTCCGTAGATTTTTTTTTTTTTTTTTTTTAATAGTTGTTATTGGCTGGGAGGATTCTCCGGACCTTCCCGTGCCATCTTTCTCCCTCTGTTCTGACGCAGGGGAAATTCAGACACCATGCTTCCCTTCCAGGGCTCACCTCGGATGCCCCGTAGCAGGCGATTCCCCCATGTGTTCATGAGATGGCGCCAACTGCATGTCCTGCTGTAACCTCAAGTTCCCTGCATCTAAACCAGAGCGCACAAATGCTCCCTCCTGCCCCACCAAGTGGGCTCCTAGCCTCCCGTCCAGCCTACTTGATTTCTGTAATGTTTCTATCATCTGCCTGCTTGTCCTTCCTACTGAAAGGCCACCATTTCCTTCCTCTTCTTCCTCACAAGTTGACTGTGGCCCCGACAGGGTTTTTAATGTTGTTATTTTGGTGGTGCTGGAGATGGAACCCAGGGTCTCTACATGGGAGGCAAGTACCCCACCACCAGCCCCCTCGAATTCCTGTAAGCTCTCTTCTCTCTACGGGCAAGAAATGTACACCAATAATGAAAAGACACTAGGAAGGATCGTTAACACAATCTTCATAAAGAATAAAGGAAGGGGCTGCGGTTGTGGCTCAGTGGTAGAGCACTTGCCTAGCATGAGTGAGGCCCTGGGTTTGATCCTCAGCACCACATAAACATAAATAAATAAAATAAAGACATTGTGCCATCTACAATTAAAAGTATTAAAAAAAAAAAAAAAAAAGAAAGAACAAAGGAAAAGGTCTCACATTCCATGATTTCAAAATTTACTACAAAGCTACAGTCATCAAGACTGTGTTTAGCTGGGTGTGGTGGGGTATACACCTATAGTCCCAGCTACTCAGGAGGCAGAGGCAGGAGGATCGCTTGAGCCAAAGATTTTGAGACTAGCCTGGGCAACATAGTGAGACCCAAGATTCAGTATCCAAAAAAACAATAATGAGAATAGACTGGGGGTGGGGTACTGGGGTTGTGGCTCAGCTGTAGAGCGCTGGCCTAGCACGTGGGAGGCACTGGATTTGATCCTCAGCACCACATAAAAATAAAAAAAATAAAATGAAGGTATTGTGTCCAACTACAACTAAATATATATATATATATATATATATATATATATATATATATATATATAAAATAGACTGGGGGTGTGGCTCAGTTGTAGAGTGCTTCCTAGCATGTAGAGGCCCTGGGTTTTATCCCCAGCACTAGGGAAAATTTTTTTTAATTAAAATGAATTTAAAAAATTCAAGACTATGTGGTACTAGCATAAGGATAGTAATATGGATCAATGGAATCGAATTGAGAGTTCAGAAGTAAACTTTTACATTTACGGGCAATTGATGTTTGATGAGGATACTAACTCAGTGGGGAAAGAATCATCTTTTCAACAGATGGTGGGAAAACTCGGTACCCACCTAAAAAAAAAAAAAAAAAAAAAAAAAATGGAGCTGGGTCTCTGCTTCAAGCACACACAAAAATTAACTAAATGAACCTAAGACCTACATACCAGGGTTAAAAACCAAACAAGAGTAAATCTTTGCAACCTTGGTTTAGGCAACAGCTTTCTAGATACAACCCTAACAGTATGAGCAACAAAGGGAAATGAGATAAATTTGATTTTAAGAAGTGTTTAATGTGTGCTTCAATGAATACTATGAACAAATTGAAAAGATAACCCAATTCACAGAATGGGAGCAAAGTCTACAATTCATCTATTTGGTAAGGGTCTAGTATCTAAAATTAAAAAAAAAATGCTTTCAATCACAATAAAAAGACACTCAATTTTAAAATGGGCAAAGGATTTGAACAGATGGTTTCTCCAAAGATCTACAAATGGCCAACAAGTGAAGGAAAAGACGCTCAACATCATGTGTCGTCAGGCAAAGATAGATCAGAACTACTAGATGCCACTCTGTGCCCATTAGAATGGTCACTATTTGAACAGATACACAGAAAGCAAGTGTTGGCAAGGACAGGGAGAAGTTGGACACTGTACATTGTCACTGGGAATGTAAATTGGTACGGTCACTTTGGGAAACCGCAGAGAGATTCCTAAAAAGTTAAGTCAAGAGTCACCATATATGACGCAGCAATTCGACTCCTGGGTATATACTTGAGAGAAAGGAAAATGAATATTCACACCAAAGCTTACCATGCATAATCACAGTCGAGTTATTCATAAAAGTCCCCAAGTGGAAGCAACCCGGATGTCCCTCAGTTGGCAAATGGAAAAATGAAATGTGGTATATTCATATAAAGAATTATTACTTAGCCATAAAAGAGAACGAGGTTCGATTATATGCTACAACATGGGTGGACCTTGAAAACATCATGCTACATGAAAGAGGACGGAGACACAAGGTCATGTATCGCAGGATTCCATTGGTGTGAAATACCCAGAATGGACGAGCTCATGGAGACAGAAGGCTGGCTGGTGTTTCCCAGGAGCAGAAGGGAGAGGAAAATGGGAATGACAGCCCATGATTTGGGGCTTCTGGGCACAGGGGAGATGAGCATGTTCTACAACTAACAGTGGTGATGGCTGCAAAACCCTGACTATACCAAGAACCACCGAATCGTCTACTTTAAAAGGGTTGATTTTATGGTCTGTGAATTAGGTATCAATAAAAAAACTTAATAGAGAGATGAGTGTTAGAAGAAGGGAATGGCAAGAAAACAGAAGTGAGGAAAGAAGGCAGAAAATTCTGAGCCACAAGCCCCGATTCATCCAGACCTCACGAGGCCGAACTATTTGTAGTTTATGGATGGGTTAAGACCCCAGTGAGGGTCAGTGACCGACATACAGACACAAAGCTAGGAAATGGCAACAGTGAGACACAAACCCAGGCAGCCCAAGCCCCCGCCTCTTCACTAAACAGCCACCTGTGCCTGCAGTCCCTCCACAAAGGAGCTCAGTGATCAGAGGGCCAATTCCCCGCAGGACTTCCTATAGCAGTACAACCACCTGTTACTGTTATATACATTTTTTTTTTGTTCTCATTTTATTTGCTGCACATGTACTTGTGATCGATTAAAGATGTACTTGATGCTGGAAGCACCCAATGGAAGGATGCTATCCTCGTTCCCTTGGGCATTTACAGAGTGTAGGCATTAAAAAGAACTTTGGGGGGCTGGGATTGTGGTTCAGTGGTTAGAGCGCTTGCCTAGCATGTGTGAGACACTGGGTTTGATCCCCAGCACCACATAAAAAACTAAGGAAAATAAAGGTATTGTATCCATCTACAACTAAAAAAAAAAAAGACCTTTGGAGTTTGAGGGCAGGGAATGAAGGGAGGATGGTTAATGGGTACCAGGGTGCAGATGAGTGGAAGGAATGACTCCTAATGTCCTACAGCACTGCAGGATAACTAGGGTTGACAATGACTGGCTGTACATGTTAAAAGCATGTATTTGTTTCCAACACAAATAACAAAGGCGAGGGAATGGATATGGCAGTAATCCTGATCTCATCATTATATATTGCATACACATATTGGCATGTTGCACTGTGCCCCATGAATATGTATGATTATGTGTCAATTAAAAATTTTTAAAAATTAAAGACAGGAAGTGTGAAGTGTGGTGGCAGCTCGAAAAGAGGCAAATGGACAGGTGCATGTTGTGAATATAAAAAGAACACACCAAGGAGCAGCAGCTGGGCTCGCCCTGGGTGCAGATGCTAGCCCCCTGCTAGGAGCGTGCAGGTATGAGGGAGTCCTGGGACTGTGAACTGGAAAAACCCTCCTGGGGAAGATGGGACTTGACCTTGGGAGGGGCAATCCTGGCAGAAGAAACTTCTAGAGCAAAGACATAGAAATTGGAAGGGGCTGGGGCTCTAGGAAGGGGAGTGTTTGCTGGAGCTAGGCAGTGGCAAGAACCTGTGGGGGGGATTGGAGTCTGCTTCTGGGAGAGGTGGGCTCTTCCCGCAGGCAGGAGTGAGCCAGGAAGAGAGAGGGAAGGTCAGGAGGGCAGGAACAACGGCTGCAGGAGAGCAATAATGAAGAGGGCACCATATTGAGATTGAACCCAGTTTGTGGGGCCCCTGTAGGGTGCATGAGAGTCAGGAGGTGAAGACACCAGTGTGGTGTCAACAGAGCAGGGGATGGATCAGATTTGGGGGAATAAGAGATGTAAGCCCTTAGTCAATGTTAGCTGTTAAAATATAGTTAATGCTACTAACACCTCCCATGTAGATAGAATCTGGCTCCCTTGGCTTAAAGATTCATATTTAACCTTATTATGGGGTGATCTGGCTGGGGTGACATTAGCGCAACTCACAACAGGCCAGGAAACCAAGCAGGCTAAAACAGAGCGGGGAAATAGTTTCCTAGTGTTTAGGCACGTATTTGCTATCTAAGCCATACTCTGCTCGGGAACAAAAAAGAGAAAAAAGAGAGTCCAAGATGCTCTTTGGTCACCTGTAGAGACCAAAGGCAAAGGGCAAGGCTGGTGGGTGGAACCATGTTCAGACTGAGGGAAGAGATTTCAGGTTCTCAGTGAACCCCTTGCCTGAGGTCGGAATCCTCACGGCCAGCAGATATGACATCTTTCAGACCAGCTAGAAGTGGAATAACAGTGACCTTATTCCCCACACAGCAGCTACTCCATAAACACTTGTTATATAAACGAATTCCTTGGGTGGGGCTGGTTTAACGTCCATAAATCCGGTTCTTTCCTCTGCTTTTCTAGATTCTTTCCTCTGCTTTTCTAGATTCTTTTTTTTTTTTTTTTTTTTTTTTTTTTTTGGTACCGGGGATTGCACTCAGGGGCACTCGACCACTGGGCCACATCCCCAGCCCTTTTTTGTTTTATTAGAGACAGGGTCTCACTGAGTTGCTAAGTGCCTCGCCATGGCTGAGGCTGGCTTTGAACTCGCCATCCTCCTGCCTCAGCCTCCCAAGTGCTGGGATGACAGGCATGTGCCACCACGCCCGGCTTCTGCTTTTCTAGATTCTACACAAAGTGGGAACCCTTGTCCTTTGGGTGGGACGCTATTCACTGGAGCACAGCTTTTCTCATAGTTGCTGTGTTTGATTGTCCCGGATGGAGGCACGTTGATGAATTGTGGGAAATACCCGGTTCTCATGGGTAATGTTGATAGCCCTTCTAGCCTCCCCTGCCTTGCTTCCCACTGCACTCCGTGCCATTGGCATTCCCCTGAATGCCTCAAACATAACAATGGTGACTTGTACCCAGTGTGGCTGAGGGTTGGCCTCTCTCTACTGTCTGGAGCATTTTGCAGGTCTGCCTCCCTGGGCAGAGGTGGAGAGCACATCTTCCTTTGGAAAGGTAATTACTGTTTTCATAGATTTTTGTTTTGTTTCATTTAAAAACTGCATTAAAAGGCTGGGGGTAAAGTAGCTTGGTGGTAAAGTACTTGCCTAGCATGTGTAAAGCTCTGGGTTCTATCATCAGTACTACCACCACCACCACCACCACCACCACCAACAACAACAACAACAACCACAACAAGCCAGGAACAACAGAAAAACTGCATTAAATTTTTCATTGCCCTAACAATTTCCGTTTTCTGCTTATCCAACAACTAAGCAAACCAGCTGGTCAAGGCTGCAAGCCTCCCTGTGGACATGGCTTGATTCACCTCCAAGGACACACCCATCTCCTTGGAGTAATTCTTGATGCAAGACACTCAGCCAGCAAAAATGAGGACAAACCCATCTTTTTTTTTTTTTTTTTTTTTTTTGCTAAATCTTAAGGGAGCTCACCATCCCCTGGCTAGCTGTGAACAGGCTGGGTGACGGGTGCTGGCCTGAGGCACGTGGGGAGGAAGCAGCCACCTCCATCTCCTGCCTTGGATGAACCTGGCTTGGCTTATCTCATAGCCTCTGAATAAAATGCCAATCACTGTCCTTTCTCATAAAGCTTCAAGAAATCAGTAGAGGTGTCAGCACAGTGGCACACGCCTATAATCTCAGTGCAGCAGCTCTGGAGGCTGAGGCAGGAGGATTGCGAGTTCAAAGCCAGCCTCAGCAACAGCGAGGCACTAAGCAACTCAGTGAGACCCTGTCTCTAATAAAATACAAAAAAAAAGGGCTGGGGATGTGGCCCAGTGGTTGAGTGCCCCTGTGTTCAATCCTCAGTACCATTAAAAAAAAAAAATCAGTAGACGGGCTGCAGTTGTAGCTCAGTGGTAGATCTCTTGCCTAGCAAGCACGAGGCCCTGGGTTCCATCCCTAACACCAAAAGGAAAGGAGAAAAAAAAAAAAAAAAAAAAAAGAAACATCAGTAGAGAAAGGATTCCATACTCCAGTCAGGGGGAGCTTTGTCCCCTGTGCACCCATGAGAATCCTGACAAATCTCAGTAACTGAACACTTGGCTTTAGAAGGACCCCATCACCCCTAACCATCTGAAGCTCCTTAAGGCTGGGGGCAGCAGGAACAGCAACAGGACCTTTGTCAGACTCACTCAGTGAGCTTCACAAGCGCAGCCCCGGCTCCTTGAGTTCCCGCTCCCTCCTCGCCCTCCCCTGCCATATTTTCACAAGTTGTAACCTGGCTTGCCTGGCTCTCAGAAGCCAGAAATATGACAAATATTCAGATAAGCCGGTGGAATTCAGAGCGCAGGTCTGTGACTTGTGAAGACCGCAGAGCATGCTCTGTGCTTCTGTCGCCTCCCCAAAGCACCAGGGTTCCAATCCTGCACCAGGAACGAACCCCTGTGCCGAACGAATCCATGAATTCCATTCCTAAAGGGATGGCGTGGCAGGTAATGTACAGTTTACACATATCTTGAGAAAAATTTTTGTTTTCATGTTTAAGAGGCTTAAGGTGAGGCTAATTTTTAGTTTCAAGTTCAACTTTTTTTTTTTTTTTTTTTTTTGCTAAATCTTAAGGGAGCTCACCATCCCCTGGCTAGCTGTGAACAGGCTGGGTGACGGGTGCTGGCCTGAGGCACGTGGGGAGGAAGCAGCCACCTCCATCTCCTGCCTTGGATGAACCTGGCTTGGCTTATCTCATAGCCTCTGAATAAAATGCCAATCACTGTCCTTTCTCATAAAGCTTCAAGAAATCAGTAGAGGTGTCAGCACAGTGGCACACGCCTATAATCTCAGTGCAGCAGCTCTGGAGGCTGAGGCAGGAGGATTGCGAGTTCAAAGCCAGCCTCAGCAACAGCGAGGCACTAAGCAACTCAGTGAGACCCTGTCTCTAATAAAATACAAAAAAAAAGGGCTGGGGATGTGGCCCAGTGTTGAGTGCCCCTGTGTTCAATCCTCAGTACCATTAAAAAAAAAAAATCAGTAGACGGGCTGCAGTTGTAGCTCAGTGGTAGATCTCTTGCCTAGCAAGCACGAGGCCCTGGGTTCCATCCCTAACACCAAAAGGAAAGGAGAAAAAAAAAAAAAAAAAAAAAGAAACATCAGTAGAGAAAGGATTCCATACTCCAGTCAGGGGGAGCTTTGTCCCCTGTGCACCCATGAGAATCCTGACAAATCTCAGTAACTGAACACTTGGCTTTAGAAGGACCCCATCACCCCTAACCATCTGAAGCTCCTTAAGGCTGGGGGCAGCAGGAACAGCAACAGGACCTTTGTCAGACTCACTCAGTGAGCTTCACAAGCGCAGCCCCGGCTCCTTGAGTTCCCGCTCCCTCCTCGCCCTCCCCCTGCCATATTTTCACAAGTTGTAACCTGGCTTGCCTGGCTCTCAGAAGCCAGAAATATGACAAATATTCAGATAAGCCGGTAGAATTCAGAGCGCAGGTCTGTGACTTGTGAAGACCGCAGAGCATGCTCTGTGCTTCTGTCGCCTCCCCAAAGCACCAGGGTTCCAATCCTGCACCCAGGAACGAACCCCTGTGCCGAACGAATCCATGAATTCCATTCCTAAAGGGATGGCGTGGCAGGTAATGTACAGTTTACACATATCTTGAGAAAATTTTTGTTTTCATGTTTAAGAGGCTTAAGGTGAGGCTAATTTTTAGTTTCAAGTTCAACTTTTTTTTTTTTTTTTTTTTTTTTTAATGGTAGTGTTGTAAAAAGAGCTTGAGGTTTGGCATCAGAACCATTTCTGAATCCCGAGTTCTGGCATATTCTGAGATTCTGAGGTAATGTACAATTTACAGGAGTTGTAACTGATTAAAGGAGGTACTCAGTTGTCCCCGCCTGCAGCAATTGCCACTTGCAGCAACAATACCGCGGGAGAAAACTCTGAGGCAGACTGGAAATGAAAAAAGTTCTTTTATCCTTCTTTCTTCTAACTTCTCTCTCCAGCTCCAACAACCTCTCGAACTCCAACCACTCCAACTCCAACTCCAATCTCTCACTAACCTCACCCAGTTAAATACATTTTGCCTGAACAAGGACAAGTGCTAACAGCTCGAGCTTACAGGTGCGTCACACAGTGTTCACGGGTATAAAAAGATTCTTAGATAAATGCATGAATATCAGGTGAAAATACTTGAACACCTTTATGGCTCTCAGCTAGCCGCCATCTTAGCTATCTCCTCAATTAGGGCTTTTACACTCGGTGACATTCCTGAGACATGATGGGAGATGGAAATGCAAGCATCCTCCCTTAAGGTTGGAGGTCTTTATGATTCCCCAGGACAGAGTCACTCTCAGGCTGCTCATTTGAGACAGTGGAGAGAGGGAGTTACTTCTGTTGGCCTTCTCCTGCCGGACACATTTTTTTTTTTTTTTTTAAATGTGCTTTTTCTATATTAGATGCTATTAGAATCTTGTACCCCCCGTAGTGTATAGGACTTCCCCCCCCAAAGCCTCAAAGAGAACTGACCTTTCTTAAATGCCTCAAGTGCAACAAAAATTCTTAGCAGCTCACAAAGATTTCAGGGCCTCTAAAAACTGGCAAGAAGTTCGGGGAAATCACAGGGAAATCCATTGCCGCATGATTAATCCTGGGTGAGCGACTCCCGGAAAAGCACACATGGGTTAGCAGCATGCAACGGCTTGCAGAACTTCACAAAATTAACTGTCTAACCGACAGGCCCCAAAGTACGCGTTTTGGACCATAGTTCAGAGTGAGGGTGGGGCCAGACAATTGAGGAAAATGCCAGATGTGCGCACAACCGTCTTCTTTTGAATCCACGAACACCCCAAGAGATGACACATGGGACCAGATTATAAAACTGAACCAGATTATAGCACTCGATGGGAGAAACCCAGTAGGGCCCAGGACCCTAAACGGAGGATAATAACATTCATCACCATAATTGCCCCCAGCCCGGCTACCCAACAATAGCTCAGCTCAATGAAGCTAGTCATCCATATTCAAGTTGCCTCACTCATTATTCCCAGACAAAAACCCTGCTGGGCCTCAGCTCCTGGCCAGTGCAACTTCACACACAGCCACCCCAGCCCCTCCCCAGGCTGCCCACCCGAGTGGGGCTTCTTTCTTTCTTTTTTCTCCAGGAACCCAGGGCCCCACGCACATTAGGCAAGTGTTCTACCACTGACTCCCTCCCATCCCCCCAGCCCCCCATGGCCTTTCTTTCTTTATCAGGGACTTTCTAGCTATTTTTTCAAACATGATGGCACACCTCCTTCTAGGAGTGCTTTTGATGTTTAGGAGCTGGCTGGACGTGATTACAGCTAACCCTAGCCACCCCCCCCCCCCCCCCCCCCCCCGGAGGAAAGGACCTGGGAGCCTAGCCGCTGTGTTTCCTGGGATGCTGGGAAGTGTGGCTCAGGTAGGGGCCTCCCTCACCTTGCTCTGCTGAGTACAAAATATTGTCATTTGCACACTGTCTGGCCAAAACGGAAACGAAATACAGAACTGTATATATTCCAGTGGAAAGAGAAGTTCCAAAGATAGGATTGCCCTGAATAGCTCCCAGCCCCTGTAAAAAGAGTGGTTCAGCCTCTTTGAAGCAGACACCCTGGCACAAAGCACTCTGTATAATTTCCCTAAGACTAGGGGTTCTTGTCTGCCCTGGAATTATAGAAATGCAGGTTGGGCACCCTGGAGACCACACCCTCTCCAAGAAAGACTCCCCTGGGGCTAGGCCTACCTAGATGTTCTATATGGAAAACTTTCAGCAACCTCTAGCCTCAAAAATCAATAGCTTGCTTACAATTCCTTCAGCCAATATTTCCTGAGCAACTACTATTACCAGACATTGCCCTGACCCTGGGGAGCAAACCTTAGATGCATCGGAGTTCCCTAGAGCTTATATTCCATCAGGGAAAAAGACACAGATAAAAATCCAAGAAAAGAAATAAAATACTGACAGGTGTTCATGGAGACCACCACACAGCACACTAGGCAGAAAGGGGCAAGAGATAAGGAGGAGCAAGAAGAGGACACAGGGGAGGGGAACGTGTGGATGATGGCCTGGTCATTAGACTGAGCCCATTTAAGGTCCAAGGAGTCACAGACGCGAATTCAGTCATGGACATTTTTCAATACATGGCCCCAGATCCACTTAAATCTCAATGTTTGTAACGGTACTCCAGGCCGGGGTGTAGCTCAGAGGCAGAGCCTTTGCCTAGCTTGCTCCAGGACCTGGGCTGGGTCCCAGCACCCCAGAAAGAGAAAGTAGAACAACTACCCTCCATTCGCCACTCTACTCAAAGACCACACACACACACACACACACACACACACACACACACACTACCCTTCCTCAAGAGGTAAGTGAGGCCTCTTCTAGTCTGTCCCCAAGAAGGGAGTCCTGAGCCGGTAGGTGTCGGCACACAGGGGTAGACCTAGGCCACCGCAGCGGGGAAACTCTCCCCGCCCAGCCCTCCTGAATGCGACCTCCGTAGAAGCCCAGGGGCTCCAGCGTGGGCAGCCGCCCCCTGGCTGCCATTCTTCTGCGCTTATCTCTTGTGGGCTGACCCTGAGGGCGGCCCCTTCTGCCCCAAGCCTTGCCGCCTGTGGATTCCGGGGCGCCTCCTGCCACACCCACCCCGCTGTTTCTTTGGGACTTGTCCCCAGCTAAGCCTCTGTGTGGGCTCCTCTCCTACTCCGGGGTGCAGGGCCCGACTCGCGTGCAAGTGCACCCCACCAGCTCCCCCGCGCTCCCCCGAGCCACCCCAGGTCCCAGGCCAGCATTCCCGCAGGTCTCCCCTCGCGGGTGTCCCCCAGCAACTGCGGGCGGCCACGATCGATCGCTGGCGCTTACCTCCCGGCGCCGGGACCCAGAGCGATGCGCTCCCCAAAACCAAGAGCAGCACGGGCGCCTTCCACATCTTTCCAGTAGACTCGTCCTCTTTGTGGGCCGGCTCAAGTTTTCGTGCAGGGGCAGCTGGAAGGGCAGAGAGAGCAGCCTCAGGCCCAGCCTGCGGAGCGCGAGCTGGGGGTGCGTGTGCTGGGGGTGCCCGAGCTTCCCGGCCGCCGCAGCACCGAGCGCAAACTTCGCAGCTGGCAACTTGGGCGCCGAGTCAGCATTTATCGTTCCCGACAAGGGCGGGGAGCGGGTGGGCGTCAGGTGGTCCCGGCCCGGGGCGCACTAGGACCGCCCTCGGGCTCTGTTTGGCTAGCGCCAAAAACGATGATCTCAGGCCAGGTTTAAAGTTACAGGGCCGCAGCTGCGGGGACCCAGCTCTGGCAAAATGGGCTTTTTTATTCTGTTCAACGACGGGAGGAGGGAAAGGCGCCGGGTGCAATAAACGGTTTTGCTTTTTAATTTGAAAAAGAAATTTTTTTTTTTGCTATATTTATTATTCTGTTTTTAAGAGGAAAACACAAGCCTACATTTTTCTTGTTATGGGCTGAAGCGAGAAGTCAACTGATTCTTGGGTGGTCAGTAGTTTTAGAACCAAGCATGGAATTGTTCTTTTGTAAATATTGAATTTGATGTGTATTTGTGTGTGTGTGTGTGTGTGTGTGGTTACCGGGGATTGAACTCAGGGACACTCGACCACTGGGTCACATCCCCAGCCCTTTTCTGTATTTTATTAGAGACAGGGTCTCACTGAGTTGCTAAGTGCCTCGCCATTGCTGAGGCTGGCTTTGAACTCACGATCCTCCTGCCTCAGCCTCCCAAAGTGCTGGGATTACAGGCGTGCGCCACCGCGCCCGGCTTGAATTTGATGGTTTTAAGAGGAAAAAAAAAAAAAAAAAAATTGGCCGTCATCTGGGTGGGCTCGAGGCGGCTCAGGCCGGTCAATTGCACCGTTGTGGTCCGCGGGACCAGGGTGGGTGGGCTCAGCTGGCTGGAGGGGAGCATGGCTGATTTGGTGGCTTTGTTAATTTGGAAGGAAGGCGAGCTCCAACAGCCCCTCACCCCCAGATCCGGAGTTGCAGACGCTAATGTGAGCAGTCAGATCAGGCCTGGACAGGTGGTCACTCACCTGTGTCTCCTAACAGCTTGGGCTCATCCCTTTTAATCCCACAGTTTGGCCCCTTAATCCCCACTTTATTGGTTTAAGCAATCTTTCCTTGATCTCAAGTACTGGGTATTGACAACAAGAAGGGAACTGTCAACTGTCGGAATTTTCTTTTTCTTTTTCTTTCTTCCTTTCTTTTTTTTTTTTTTTTTTTTTTTTTTAAGAATGGGATTTGGGGAGGGGATCTCTACACCCAGTTGCCACAAAATTCCATTCAACAAAACAGACAGAAGATTAGCCACCCCCGTTCCTCAAGCACCAAATTTGGGGTACAGTGGGTTGTTCTCAGAACTTTATCTTTGAGCCTTCCCCCATTCTAAGTTTATCTCCTCCTAGGCATCACATGGGGGAAATTGTTTTAAACGCTCAGATTTCTGGGTTCCAAACCAAGCTCATTAAATCAGACCTTTGGGGGAATTTCTAGTTTAAACCAGTATCCCAGAGAGAACATGTCCAGGGGAACAGTTGCCAAACCCTACCCTCCAGCAGCCCTTCCCTGCATGAATCACTGGGGGCTGGTTACCACACTTGGGGGTGCAGGAGAGTCTTGTCCTGGGACTACAAGATAGCAACTGAGAACCTGAAGTAAGCATAGGGAAACCTGGAGGGAGAAAGATACTCTTTCTGATCTGAGTCCCCCTTGCTGATACTTTATTGTTATTTCTACCACATGAATACTATTGGTGAGCGGGCTGGATGGCGTGTGCATCACTTGTGAGGCTAACAGATGGACAACAGATGTAAATGAACTCCAACTTGGACCCTGAAGCTAATATGGAGCGATGCTTGGGGCTAGATTCTGGTTCCAGGAAACCCAGCTCCTATCCCTCTCCCTGCCTCCCAGTGGTGTGTACAGATTCTAGAAGGTTGGTTCCTTGACCTTGTGGTAAAGGATGAAGGAGGGGGAGATAATAGGGAGTAGGGTCCTCTTGGGGGCACTGGAGATGGGGAGAAGGTCCAAGACAAGGGGAGTTCTGTGCACAGGTTTCTGGGCACTTTTGGTCTGAGTAACAGGTGAGCGTGGCTGGGCCTAGGAGGGGCTGAAGAAAGAACAGTGGGCAGAAAGAAGTGACCTTCCTCAACAAGGGAAACTCCAGGTTGCCAGAGGGAATGCTGGCCTTGGGCAGAGGAGACACTCAGGGTCAGCTAGAGTGGTGGCCGTGGAGCCCAGGGGACTCAGAAGCCTGAGACCCAGCCCAGCTGGGGGGGGGGGGGGACAAAGAAAAGGAGGGCAAGTGCCAAAAGAGCCCCCCACTCTTGTGAAACAGCTTGTGGACTGTGAATAAGGATGAGGCAGAGATGGAACAGTGACGTTCCGGTGAGATAAGAGTCACAGCCACCCCCACTCAATGGCTTTGCCTGCTCCTGGGGATGTGCACTATCTCATTCATCTTCAGAACAACCTTTGATCTAGGAACAAAGTACTGGAGGAGTTTGGTTCAGAGCCGACTCACCTGGAGGGCTATTGAAGACTCTGGGCGCAGGGCCCCACTCCCCATACGCTAACTTATTTGGTCTGGAGAATCTGCATTTCTAACAACTTCCCGGGAGCTGCTGCTCCTGCTGCTGGTCCTGAGGCCCCACTTTGAGAAGGCCTGTTCGGAGGACACCCGAATTGTCCAGAGTCCTACAGCCAGTGAGTGTAGGAGCCACAGCGCGTCCCTCGAAGCCTGCGAATCAGGCCAGGAGAGGCTGCGGATGTTGTGCCTTGAGTAAGGATTTGGTAGGAGAGGTCTGAAAATTGCTTTTCAGGGAGCAGGAAAGCCCCCAGAGAGGGGGAGACTAAGTCGTGGAATGAGAAGTAACCCAGGCTGGAGTCAGTGTAGGCCCCTGCACCCGCGGGGTGCTGGAGATTGAGGCTGGGGTTTTTCCCTGCCCTTTCTGGGGGGTCTGCACAGTCCAGAGAGCAGTTGGCTGAGCTTCTCCAGATTGTCGGAGGACACACAGTGTCCCCGGGGCTGAAGCACCCCCACCCGAACCTCCCAGGGCAAGGGCAATTCTGTGACCACAAGTGAAGTCACGCAGTTTGGGTACAGGCTGAGACCTAAATGTATTGAGCAGGAATGAGATGAGGCTGTGGGTGGTGGGAGGTGCTGGGATTGAAGGAACTGTGTGTTTTTTTTTTTTTTTTAAATTTAATTTGTTATACATGCTTTTAGAGTGCAATTCCTTTCATATTACATATAAAGAGCACAGTTTTCCAAGTCATTGGTTTTACACAAAGTATTTTCATACCATTTGAGTTTTTATAGATGAACTTAGTATATTGATATCCAACTCCTTCTGCCATTGTTTCTATCCCCTTGCCCCTTTCCCTCCTCTCCCCCCTTTTTTTCTATTAACATTCCTTCATTCCTCTCATCCCCCCTCCCTTGTCACTATAATTCAGTATCATCATAGCAAAGGAATCAATCGACCTTTGGTTTTCTGGGATTGGCTTTCTTCACTTAGCATTATTTTTTTCCAACTCCACCCATGTACCTGCAAATGCCATCATTTTATTCTCTTTTAGTGCTGAGTAGTGTTCCATTGTGTATATATACCAAAGTTTCCCTATCCATTCATTTATTGATGGGCAGCGGGGTTATTTCCACAATCTAGCTATTGTGAATCGTGCTGCTATAAACATTGATGTGGCTGTGTCCCTGTAGTATGCTATTTTTAAGTCCTTTGGGTATAGACCGAGGAGTGGGATAGCTGGGTCAAATGGTGGTTCCATTCCAAGTTTTCCCAGGAATCTCCATACTGCTTTTCAAATTGGCTGCACCAATTTGCAGCTCCACCAGCAATGGAAGAGTGTGCCCTTTTCCCCACATCCTTGCCAGCATTTATTGTTGTTTGTGTTTTTTGATAGCTGCCATTCTGACTGGCATGAGAAGAAATCTTAGAGTAGTTTTGATATGCGTTTCTCTAATTGCTAGAGACGTTGAACATTTTTTTATGTATTTTGTTGATTGATTGTATATCTTCTTCTGAGAAGTGTCTGTTCAGTTCCTTAGCCCACTTATTGATTGGGTTGTTTGTTTTTTTGGTGTAAAGGTTTTTGAGAGCTTTATATATCCTTGAAGTTAATGTTCTGTCTGATATGCATGTGGTAAAGATTTGCTCCCATTCTGTAGGTTCTCTGTTCACCTCACTGGTTGTTTGGTTGTTTCTTTTGCTGAGAAGAAGCTTTTTAGTTTGAATCCATCTCATTTATTAATGATTGGTTTTAGTTCTTGTACTATAGGGGTTTTATTGAAGAAGTAGGGGCCTAATCCAACATGTTGGAGATTTGGGCCTACTCTTTCCTTTATTAGGTGCAAGGTCTCTGGTTTAATTCCTAGGTCCTTGGTCCACTTTGAGTTGAGTTTTGTGTATGGAGAGAGATAGAAGTTTAATTTCATTTTATTACATAAGGATTTCCAGTTTTCCCAACACATTTGTTGAAGAGGCTGTCTTTTCTCCAATGTATGTTTTTGGCACCTTTGTCTAATATAACTGTAGGTGTGTGGGTTTGTCTTTGTGTCTTCTATTCTGTACCATTGGTCTACTGGTCTATTTTGGTGCCAATACCATGCTGTTTTAGTTACTGTTGCTTTGTAATACAATTTAAGGGTCTAGAATAGTAATGGCACCAGCTTCACTCTTCTTGCTAAGAATTGCTTTGGCTATTCTGGGTCTCTTATTTTTCCAGATGAATTTCATTATTTCTTTTTCTATTTATATGAGGAATGACATTGGGATTTTGATTGGGATTGCATTAAAATTGTATAGTGCTTTTTGGTAGAATAGTCATTTTAACAATATTAGTTCTACCTATTCATGAACAAGGTAAATCTTTCCGTCTTCTAAGATCTTCTTTAATTTCTTTCTTTAGTGTGCTGTAGTTTTCATTGTACAGGTCTTTCACTTCTTTTGTTAGGTTGATTCCCAAGTATTTTATTTTTTTTGACATTATAGTAAATGGGGTGGATTTCCTAGTTTCTCTTTCTGAGGATTTGTTACTGATGTACAGAAATGCCTTAGATTTATGGGTATTGATTTTATACCCAGCCGCTTTGCTGAATTCGTTTATTAGATGTAGAAGATTTCTGGTGGAGTTTTTTGGATCTTCTATGTATAGAATCATATTGTCTGCAAATAGTGATAATTTGAGTTCTTCTTTTCCTATCTGTATCCCTTTTATTTCTTTCGTCTGTCTAATTGCATCAGCTAGGGTTTCAAGAACTATGTTAAATAATAGTGGCGAAAGAGGACATCCTTGTCTTAGGAACTTGTTCTGATGAAAAGAGTCCAAGTGTCTGGGAATTAAAATCAGTGCTGGTGGCCTCGGGCAACATGAGTCTCAGTTTCTGCTTCTTTAAACTATTGCAGTGTCTGTCCACCTTTAAAGGGTCCACATGCTGTAAGGAGCAACACTTCTCTGCTTGCTCCTGCCTGGTTCTCAGAGTCCGCTCCTCTGGTGCAACCTGTGCCCAGTTGAATATTCAGCCAGCCCTGGTCTCTCCTGCAGCAGTTCTTAAAATGAATCCAATAGAACAGGTTTCTTTCAAGTTTAGGAAACCCAGCTTGCCATCAAGTCACTGTCTTTGCTAGTGCAACCCTTAACTTAGACCTTATACCTAAGTTGCCCTTGATCCTACCTGACCCCTGGGTCCCAGGACCCTCTGGGAAACAGGATTATCTTCCCCTGCACTCAGGACCAGCATCCTGAACCAGGTCCCCAACCTGGAGGCTGCTCCTGCCCTTCCATGAACAGGGGGTGGCTTGGGCTTCTGACCCACTGGGCTCCTCCAGAGCAACCTGCTGCTCCCTGGATGCTGACTGCCCCTGCCACTGTCAGAGTCACGCTATCTCCAGTATTCGACCAGCTTTCTAGTGGGCTGCATGCAATTTTACTTGCATTTGAAAAGCTAGGTACCACTTGTCTTTCAGCACAGAGTTAAATAAGTATGGTAGTCAGTCCTTGAGTCTGTGTATGGACCTCTGTGGATGCTCAAGTTCTTTACTTAAAGTGGTGTCGGGTTTGTACTTTAAATCATCTCTAGATTACTTGCAATACCTACCTCAATGCAAATAATATGTATATAATTGTTACATTGTATTGTTTTGAGAGCCATGGGGAGGAAAATTGTCCACTGTGTTCAGAATAGAGGCAAAGGCTTTTTTTCCAAATATTTGCAATCTGTAGTTGGTTAAACCTGTGGATACAGAGGGCCAACTGTGTATGTTTAGCAGGATGCATGTAGACTATATTAAACACCCCATAAAAAGGGATCACATGAGATTGGCTGTAACTGGAAAAAATGTTTCAAGACATGATTTGATAAAATTAACCATGAAAAAACTTACATAAAATTTTGTCTGGGGTTGTGGCTCAGCGGTAGAGCACTTGCCTAACACGTGCATGGCCCGGGTTCGATCCTCAGCACCACGTAAAAATAAAAATGCATTGTGTACAACTAAAGCAAATAAATAAACATTAAAAAAAACATAACTACACTTTAAAAAAGGGTAAATTAAAAAAATTGTCTGTGAATTTTAATCCATAATCTATACATTTTGACTTTTTTTAAAAGTTTTTTTTTTGGGGGGGGCTGGGGACAGTACCTGCCTAACATGTGCAAGGCCCTAGGTTTACACCCCAGCATTGCAAAAAAAAAAAAAAAAAAAGTTTTAAATTTTATTTATTTATTTGTGTGGTCCTGGGGATTTAAACGCAGGAACACTCTACTCATGAGCTACAGACATCCCCAGCCCTTTTAATTTATTAGTTATTTGTTTGTTTATAATTATTTATTTATTTATTTATTTTAAAAAGGAATCGTTGATTCGGGCTCATGGATTCAGAGGTTCAGTCCATAACTGGCTGATTCCATAGCTCTGGGCCAACATGAGACAGAACGAAGGTCATGGTGGAAGGACATGGCAGAGGAAAGCAGCTTAGGACATTACAGTCAGGAAGCAGAGAAAGAAAACTGCTCACCTCATTGGGGATAAAACATAAACCACAAAGATACACCCCCATCGACCTACTTCCTCTAGCCTACAGTTATTGTCCAGTTAATCCATATCACTGGATTAATCCACTGATTATGTTAGAGCTCTCATATCCTGATCATTTCACCTCACCTATGGACATTGTTTTTTTTTTAAAAATAATTTTTATTTGTAGTTGGACACAATACCTTTATTTAATTTATTTGTTTTTATGTGGTGTTGAGGATCAAATCCAGGGCCCCACACGTGCTAGGCAAGCACTCTACTGCTGAACCCCAGCACTCACCTCTGAACATTCTTGTGTTGTCTTACACAGGAGTTATTTGGGGGCATCTCTTATTTAAACTATAATGTTCTGCCCCTGACCCCCCAAAGCTCATGCCCATCTCACAATGCAAAATAAATATTGTTCATTTCCAAGAGTCCACATAGTGTTAACAGTTTCAGTACTGCCCAAAGCCCATGACCAAAACCTTACCTGAGACTCAAGACAAACTTATGCATGTTTTCCCCTAAAATGATCAAAATCAAGTCATATGTATCCAATATATCATGGCACAGAGTAAATATTTCCATTCCACAAGGGAGAAATAGGGGCCCAGAGAAAAGGGATGGAATCAAAACAAGACCCAAAACCAGCTGGGCAGACAAGTTCTGCACTTTCACTCCCCGTATCTGGGGCAGGCGTCACCATGATGTTCTCTCCAAAGGACTTGTGCAGCTCTGCCCCTGTGGCAATGCTGGTTGCAGCCTACGTGGGCTCCCTCTTGGCTTATTTCTGCTTGATTTCTGCAGCTTTCCCTGGTAGTTGTCTCATGTTCCTGGCATCGCTTAAACTTAGGAGCATCCATTGCAGCTGCAGCTTTCGTCTCACATCGTCATGCATCACCCTCTGAGGGGCAGCCCACAGGGACTCTGACCCTAGAGCATCTTGCCTGGCCTCCCAGGCCTTACATTGAAATCTTGGTGTTGTCGCCGGAAAGGGATTGTAGCCTGGAACGGCAGCGCCGCGGGAAGGAGTCCGGAGACAGGATGGAGACGAAAATATTCTTTAATCTTTCTGTCTCTGTCTCTTGTAATTCTAACACCACATACACACTCTCACAAGAAACCAAGGCACCTACTCTTACAAGAAACTACAATATATCTATACAATAGCGATAACCCTGTCTTTTCTCTCTCTGGTCTCTTCCCATGCGCCCGAGCAGGAAATGGCGCTAGCTCGATCTGCTGAGTCACCGTTCAAATCTCTCGAGAGCCTCGACCAAGTCCCGCGAGATCCCGTGAGACTACGGAGGGCGGAAATGCCCAAAAATGTCTATGGCCCATAGTCAACCACAATCTTAGCTATCTCCCCAAACAGGGCTCCTGCATTTCCCCCTTTTGTTTTAATAGAGGGGATGCTCTAGGACGTCTATGTGCAACCAACATTCTTACCCGTCATCGGATAATCAAGGCTGTGCCCTTGACTCCTGTCTTAGGTTGATATGTCGGCCACATGAGACTATCCCGTGCGACTGTGCCTGTCTTAGGTTGTCCCCCTCTGGGAATCTTACCCGTCATTGGCTAACCAGCCATCCAATGGAGCCCTTTAGGATCGACTGTGTAAGATGACTAACAGCCGTCCAATTGTGGGGAGATGCTGCGGCTTTAAGGCGACAAGCCTTTTGGTGACGAGCCAAATTGCATAGCATATCAAATTCTTTAAACAAATCAGCTGCCTTAAGTTCTATCAAGTAACACACTGAGTTCTCTAAACAAATACCCCCAAGGTACTGTCCCATGAAGTCCCAAACAATGAAAGATCAAAATGTCCACTTGTTATAACACGTAGATCTAGGAGGCCCCATGCATGCAGAGCAGAGGCCACACCGCTGGTGAGGTTGTTTGACATTTGAGCAGCAGGGATGCTTGCAGCGACTGCGATCCCTGCATCTGTAGCAGCAGCCGTCTTTTTTATGTCTAGACAATGCCCACCGGCAAATCTTCAGGGCCCGCTCCCTAGAGACTCAAGCATCAATTATTAAAGGAAAGGCAGTGCTATTCCAGCACTGAGTCAAGAGGCGAGTTGTCAAACTAAAAAAATAGAATTATTAGATTAGAAAATTAAAGTTGATTTCTGCTCACACACATTGCAGCCTGAGCTCCCATAAACATAAGCTGGCAAAACATCATGTTTAGAACAAAACAAAGAAAGACTGAGGGTATTTACTGTATTAAAGATAGATTAAAGAAAAACTAAAAGCACTTTGGAGAAATAATTTGTTAGCTGGAACTCTCGAGTTTCTGCATACACAGCAGTCCTTTACCTGTTGAAATAATTGAAATTAATCATTTATTAAACAAATGAAGTTAATAACAAATAAGCAACCTTATGTCAAAACACCAAAATATCAGGTTATACAGCCCTAGTCATATTTTTCGCTAAAGAGAAATCCCTGGGACACCTATAAAACAAAATTGAAGGTACCTTCACTTATTAAATTATTTACCCAATTTGAATACTCTTAAACTTAAATGAATTAGAGTTATTTGGATCCATATATATATATATGTATATATATATATATTCACAAGCGCTTTGTTATTTTTGATGTCACACTGGACAGACAGACACACATACAAACATATATTTGTGACGTCACATTAACATGAAATTTAGACAAATACACAGACATAAACACATATATAAAAAAAAATACAATTGTGTGCACACTAAAGAGAGATCTCTTCGTCCCAGCCGGGAGGAATGACACTTAAGTTGTGACATATTTTGAAGGACTCTTTTAAGGGAATCATTCCATATCTTCATCATGGTCCTCTTGATTTTGTACCTTTTTTATTAATCTTGATTCCTCAACAACTTCATCTTGATCCTTTTGTTTTGGTACCTGCTTAATTAATCTAGATGGTATCCATATTGGAGAGGATTCATGCTTTGGAAAAACACAAACAGATCCTCTCCCCCAAATTAATACTGGATCTGGACCTTTCCATGTACCTGAAAGAACATCCTTCCAGTAAACCAAAGGTTTATGTTGTTGATGTGGGTTCCAATGTCTGTCTCCAGCAGAATAACCATTAGAGTCTAAAGTTAAAAAATTTAAGGTAAACAGGGCAACTGCCAATCTGTCCTTAGGATTTTTCCAGTTTCCTTCTTTCTGTTTTAACAACATAACTTTTAGTGTGCGGTTTGCTCTTTCAATAATGCCCTGACCCTGAGGATTGTATGGGATGCCTGTTTTATGGGATATGTTGAATTTTGTGCAAAACTCTTTGAAAGATGAGGACGTATATGCGGGGCCATTATCTGTTTTAAGCATTTTGGGGATGCCCAATGCAGCAAAAGCTTGTAAACAATGAGATGTGACATCTTTAACTTTTTCTCCAGAATGTAAGGAAGCAAAAATCATGCCTGAGCATGTATCTATGGTTACATGAATAAATCGCAATTTTCCAAAACTTGGCTCATGAGTAACATCCATCTGCCACAAATGATTGGGCATTAATCCTCTAGGGTTAACACCAAAATGAGGATTGGGCAAATGTGTCATACAAGATTTGCAATCTTTTACAATTGTTCTGGCTTGCTCCTTTGTGATTTTAAACCTACGTTGCAAGGTGGTGCTGTTGACGTGAAACTGGGAATGAAATAAAGTAGCTTGTTGTAGCGCTGAAAGTATAAATATTGTTTTTTGTAAGTTCATCAGCCTTTTGATTACTTTCATGGAGGGGGCCAGGCAAATTAGTATGTGCTCTAATATGGCCTATGAATAGAGGTTCTTTTCTTGCCCACAAAAGTTTTTGTATTTGATAAAACAATTTAAAAAGCTGGAGTATGAGGTGCTATTGGTCCTGCTAACTCTAATTTTGGGACGGCTTGTACAATATAGTGGCTATCTGAAAAAATGTTTATGGGCTGGTCTCTAAAATGTTCCAGAGCTCTTACCACAGCTTCCAATTCCACAAGTTGAGCTAATTTGTGTGCAGTTATGTAAGTCATACTTTCCTTTGTAGTGACTACTGCAGCAGTACCATTTGAGGACCCATCTGTAAATACATTAAATGCCTTAGGAATAGGTTGATTTTTTATTACCTGTGGAAATATAATAGGATGATTAATACAAAAAGATAATATAGGAGACTTAGGAAGGTGATTATCAAAATTTGCAGAGGTAGAGCATCTAGCTATAGCCCAGTCATTATCGTTGAAGCATAAATATTCAATCTGTGACGATGAATAGGGAGTAATAATAGTAGCAGGGTGAATGCCAAATATTTTAGTAGAAGTTTTAAGTCCTTGAAGAATAAGCTTAGCCACCATGGAGGTATAAGACTCAATTATGCTTTTAGGAGAGACAGGCAAATGTATCCATAATAAAGGCCCTTGTTGCCAAAATACTCCTGTTGGAGTATATTGTGAAGAAATAATAATCAATATCAGCGGTTGAGTTAAATCAAATCTGTCACAATGAGCTCCTTCGATGGCTTTTTCTACTACCTTTAAAGCTTTCCTAGCATCAGGAGTCAATGTTCGCAGTGAGGATGGATCATGGTCCCCTCGAAGGATATCAAATAAAGGTTTTAATTGGCCAGTAGTGAGGTTTAGTGTAGGGCGAAGCCAATTAATGTCACCCAGTAGTTTTTGGAAATCATTGAGGGTGGTTAAATGTTCTTTATTTATTAAAATTTTTTTGGGTCTAACAAAAGTATCCATGATTTTAAATCCTAAATATAATATGGGAGATCTGGTTTGAACTTTTTCTTCTGCTATATATAATCCGTATTTTTTTAAATTTTCTACCACGTCACTGAATATATTAAATAAGATTTTTTTGATTAGGGTGGGCCAGTAAAATATCATCCATGTAATGTAGACACATGAGGTTTGGATATTTATTTTTAATTGGTTGGATGGCCTTGTCCACATATATTTGGCATATGGTGGGGCTATTAGCCATTCCCTGTGGCAAAATCTTCCATTGATATCTCTGATCAGGGCCATTATTGTTAATAGAAGGAACTGAAAAGGCAAACCTGGGGGCATCCAGAGGATGTAGGGGAATAGAAAAGAGGCAATCCTTTATATCAAGACTAATAAACATGGAAATTTTTTGGAATAGCTATAGGATTCGGAAGTCCAGGTTGAGTAGGGCCCATGACTTGCATGGTTTTATTAATTTGTCTAAGATCATGTAATAATCGCCATTTTCCTGATTTTTTCTTGATCACAAATATGGGGGAATTCCAGGGAGAGGTGGAAGGTTCTATATGTCCTGCTTCTAATTGTTCCTGAACTAGTAGGTGGGCCGCTTGTAATTTCTCTTTAGATAGGGGCCACTGAGGGACCCACACTGGCTTATCAGAAAGCCATGGTATTTTCAAAATTATTTTCTCAGTGGCCCTGAAGAAAAATGTCTTTTTCCTATATGATAATGATTTCTTTTAGGGTTAAGCTTACCCTGTGCTTTTTGATGATTTCTTATAGGGTTAAGATTACTCTGTAGATTTTTACATTTAACACCTGCAGGTTTGGTTGCAAGGTGTACTCCCATTTGTTGTAAAATATCTCTTCCCCATAAAGTAACCGGTAGATTAGGTAAAACATAAGGCTGAAACGTGCCTTTATGTCCTTCATCATCCTCCCATTTTAAAATTACCGCACTTTTTTCTGGGAGGTTATTATATCCCAAGCCTCTTAAACTGGTTGAAGCTTTTTGCAGAGGCCAGTGTTTGGGCCATTGACGTAAATTAATGATGGAAGAATCAGCTCCAGTATCTATAAGACCCTCCATTTCTATTCCTTGGATTCTTATTTTACACATAGGCCTCCTTGTACAGTCCCAAACCCAGCAAACCATGGGTTTCGAATCAGTGGAACAAAATCCTCTATTGTTCCTATTTAGAGGCATATTCATTTTAAATGACTTATGTAAATTTGGAAGGAGGAGCAGCTGAGCAATTCTATCTCCCTGATTAATAGAACTTATACTTTGGGGTGAGCTAAGCATTATTTTTATTTCCCCTTTATAGTCTGAGTTTATTACGCCTGGGGTCACTTGCAAACCTAATAAGCTCTCAGGACTTCGCCCGATAATAAGTCCTACAGTCCCTGAGGGAAGAGGTCCCCTGACTCCTGTGGGAATCAGTTGAACCCCCATTTCAGGTGTTAACACTATTCAGGTGGTGGAACAGAGGTCTAATCCTGCATTTCCTCCTGTTCCTCTGGCGAGGGAGTGGATGGGTAATAGGGATTGTGTCGGGGAAGCATCTGAGTGGATGCTTGAGGATACTCCTCCTCCAATGCCTCGTACATTTGTGGGCCCCGGGGCATTGGGCCCCTTGCCCTGTTTTTTGAATTCCTGAACAAAGGATTTCCATGGATGTCAAATTTTGAATAGCATTTATTGGCCCAATGATTTCCTTTCTTACACCTGGGGCAGCAACCTGGAGCACGGTATGAATTTGGTCTTATTTCTCTTTTAGGATTTTGCCTAGAATAGCCTGATTGATTATGATAATTTTGCCTAGAATATCCTGATTGATTATAATGTCTATGTTGAGCTCTTGTAAAATTTTGAGGGGCAGCATCTCTCACAGCTGCTGCAATCATATTCCCTGTGACAAACGCATCATTTATATCTTTACATAATTGTATATATATGGAAAGATCCTTTTTATTTTTCCATGGCCTGATGGCTTCCTGGCAATACTTATTAGCATTTTCGTACGCTAATTGGACAACTAATGGCATAACTTGATCAATGTCTCCAAAAACTCTACCTGCAGTTCTCAAAAGTCGATCAGCAAATTCAGCATATGGTTCATTAGGTCCTTGAATTACTTTGGACAAGCTACCTTGTAGATCCCCAGGTCCTTGTACAGTTTTCCATGCCTTTAAGGCAGCTGCGTTTATCTGAGCATATACTCCTGGGGTATAATATTTTTGATCCTGTACGTCTGCGAATTGCCCTTCTCCTGTGAGCATTTCTATATTATGGTCTCCAAACCCCACATCTGCATTTCTTTTAGCTGTTTCTATACAAAGTTCTTGAAATTGCGATCGCCAAACCAAGTATTGTCCCCCACTTAATGTTGCTTTACATAGACGTTTCCAGTCTGCGGGGGTTAAGCTAAAGGTGTTAAGGGACTCCAGTATACTCAATGTGAAAGGAGCTTGGGGTCCATAAGTCATTACTGCCTCTTTGAGATTTTTTATTGTTTTGAAATATACTGGCTGGTGGTCCCTCCGTCCATTTTCATGTTCAAATACTGGCAGTTCCCACCATATCTGTGAGTTACCCTCGAGAGCACATAAGCACTCAGAAAGACTTTTTATTTCTGTTTCTAGGGTATGCAAACGCCTAGTGATACCCTTCATATTTTCTGTAATCGATTTCACCCATGGGGGAGTAGAGGACACAAGTTCCTCCACTTGATGATCCCTACATGGCCACCAACTGTTGTCGCCGGAAAGGGATTGTAGCCTGGAACGGCAGCGCCGCGTGAAGGAGTCCGGAGACAGGATGGAGACGAAAATATTCTTTAATCTTTCTGTCTCTGTCTCTTGTAATTTCTAACACCACATACACACTCTCACAAGAAACCAAGGCACCTACTCTTACAAGAAACTACAATATATCTATACAATAGCGATAACCCTGTCTTTTCTCTCTCTGGTCTCTTCCCATGCGCCCGAGCAGGAAATGGCGCTAGCTCGATCTGCTGAGTCACCGTTCAAATCTCTCGAGAGCCTCGACCAAGTCCCGCGAGATCCCGTGAGACTACGGAGGGCGGAAATGCCCAAAAATGTCTATGGCCCATAGTCAACCACAATCTTAGCTATCTCCCCAAACAGGGCTCCTGCATTTCCCCCTTTTGTTTTAATAGAGGGGATGCTCTAGGACGTCTATGTGCAACCAACATTCTTACCCGTCATCGGATAATCAAGGCTGTGCCCTTGACTCCTGTCTTAGGTTGATATGTCGGCCACATGAGACTATCCCGTGCGACTGTGCCTGTCTTAGGTTGTCCCCCTCTGGGAATCTTACCCGTCATTGGCTAACCAGCCATCCAATGGAGCCCTTTAGGATCGACTGTGTAAGATGACTAACAGCCGTCCAATTGTGGGGAGATGCTGCGGCTTTAAGGCGACAAGCCTTTTGGTGACGAGCCAAATTGCATAGCATATCAAATTCTTTAAACAAATCAGCTGCCTTAAGTTCTATCAAGTAACACACTGAGTTCTCTAAACAAATACCCCCAAGGTACTGTCCCATGAAGTCCCAAACAATGAAAGATCAAAATGTCCACTTGTTATAACACGTAGATCTAGGAGGCCCCATGCATGCAGAGCAGAGGCCACACCGCTGGTGAGGTTGTTTGACATTTGAGCAGCAGGGATGCTTGCAGCGACTGCGATCCCTGCATCTGTAGCAGCAGCCGTCTTTTTTATGTCTAGACAATGCCACCGGCAAATCTTCAGGGCCCGCTCCCTAGAGACTCAAGCATCAATTATTAAAGGAAAGGCAGTGCTATTCCAGCACTGAGTCAAGAGGCGAGTTGTCAAACTAAAAAATAGAATTATTAGATTAGAAAATTAAAGTTGATTTCTGCTCACACACATTGCAGCCTGAGCTCCCATAAACATAAGCTGGCAAAACATCATGTTTAGAACAAAACAAAGAAAGACTGAGGGTATTTACTGTATTAAAGATAGATTAAAGAAAAACTAAAAGCACTTTGGAGAAATAATTTGTTAGCTGGAACTCTCGAGTTTCTGCATACACAGCAGTCCTTTACCTGTTGAAATAATTGAAATTAATCATTTATTAAACAAATGAAGTTAATAACAAATAAGCAACCTTATGTCAAAACACCAAAATATCAGGTTATACAGCCCTAGTCATATTTTTCGCTAAAGAGAAATCCCTGGGACACCTATAAAACAAAATTGAAGGTACCTTCACTTATTAAATTATTTACCCAATTTGAATACTCTTAAACTTAAATGAATTAGAGTTATTTGGATCCATATATATATATATGTATATATATATATATTCACAAGCGCTTTGTTATTTTTGATGTCACACTGGACAGACAGACACACATACAAACATATATTTGTGACGTCACATTAACATGAAATTTAGACAAATACACAGACATAAACACATATATAAAAAAAAATACAATTGTGTGCACACTAAAGAGAGATCTCTTCGTCCCAGCCGGGAGGAATGACACTTAAGTTGTGACATATTTTGAAGGACTCTTTTAAGGGAATCATTCCATATCTTCATCATGGTCCTCTTGATTTTGTACCTTTTTTATTAATCTTGATTCCTCAACAACTTCATCTTGATCCTTTTGTTTTGGTACCTGCTTAATTAATCTAGATGGTATCCATATTGGAGAGGATTCATGCTTTGGAAAAACACAAACAGATCCTCTCCCCCAAATTAATACTGGATCTGGACCTTTCCATGTACCTGAAAGAACATCCTTCCAGTAAACCAAAGGTTTATGTTGTTGATGTGGGTTCCAATGTCTGTCTCCAGCAGAATAACCATTAGAGTCTAAAGTTAAAAAATTTAAGGTAAACAGGGCAACTGCCAATCTGTCCTTAGGATTTTTCCAGTTTCCTTCTTTCTGTTTTAACAACATAACTTTTAGTGTGCGGTTTGCTCTTTCAATAATGCCCTGACCCTGAGGATTGTATGGGATGCCTGTTTTATGGGATATGTTGAATTTTGTGCAAAACTCTTTGAAAGATGAGGACGTATATGCGGGGCCATTATCTGTTTTAAGCATTTTGGGGATGCCCAATGCAGCAAAAGCTTGTAAACAATGAGATGTGACATCTTTAACTTTTTCTCCAGAATGTAAGGAAGCAAAAATCATGCCTGAGCATGTATCTATGGTTACATGAATAAATCGCAATTTTCCAAAACTTGGCTCATGAGTAACATCCATCTGCCACAAATGATTGGGCATTAATCCTCTAGGGTTAACACCAAAATGAGGATTGGGCAAATGTGTCATACAAGATTTACAATCTTTTACAATTGTTCTGGCTTGCTCCTTTGTGATTTTTAAACCTACGTTGCAAGGTGGTGCTGTTGACGTGAAACTGGGAATGAAATAAAGTAGCTTGTTGTAGCGCTGAAAGTATAAATATTGTTTTTGTAAGTTCATCAGCCTTTTGATTACTTTCATGGAGGGGGCCAGGCAAATTAGTATGTGCTCTAATATGGCCTATGAATAGAGGTTCTTTTCTTGCCCACAAAAGTTTTTGTATTTGATAAAACAATTTAAAAGCTGGAGTATGAGGTGCTATTGGTCCTGCTAACTCTAATTTTGGGACGGCTTGTACAATATAGTGGCTATCTGAAAAAATGTTTATGGGCTGGTCTCTAAAATGTTCCAGAGCTCTTACCACAGCTTCCAATTCCACAAGTTGAGCTAATTTGTGTGCAGTTATGTAAGTCATACTTTCCTTTGTAGTGACTACTGCAGCAGTACCATTTGAGGACCCATCTGTAAATACATTAAATGCCTTAGGAATAGGTTGATTTTTTATTACCTGTGGAAATATAATAGGATGATTAATACAAAAAGATAATATAGGAGACTTAGGAAGGTGATTATCAAAATTTGCAGAGGTAGAGCATCTAGCTATAGCCCAGTCATTATCGTTGAAGCATAAATATTCAATCTGTGACGATGAATAGGGAGTAATAATAGTAGCAGGGTGAATGCCAAATATTTTAGTAGAAGTTTTAAGTCCTTGAAGAATAAGCTTAGCCACCATGGAGGTATAAGACTCAATTATGCTTTTAGGAGAGACAGGCAAATGTATCCATAATAAAGGCCCTTGTTGCCAAAATACTCCTGTGGTGTATATTGTGAAGAAATAATAATCAATATCAGCGGTTGAGTTAAATCAAATCTGTCACAATGAGCTCCTTCGATGGCTTTTTCTACTACCTTTAAAGCTTTCCTAGCATCAGGAGTCAATGTTCGCAGTGAGGATGGATCATGGTCCCCTCGAAGGATATCAAATAAAGGTTTTAATTGGCCAGTAGTGAGGTTTAGTGTAGGGCGAAGCCAATTAATGTCACCCAGTAGTTTTTGGAAATCATTGAGGGTGGTTAAATGTTCTTTATTTATTAAAATTTTTTTGGGTCTAACAAAAGTATCCATGATTTTAAATCCTAAATATAATATGGGAGATCTGGTTTGAACTTTTTCTTCTGCTATATATAATCCGTATTTTTTTAAATTTTCTACCACGTCACTGAATATATTAAATAAGATTTTTTGATTAGGGTGGGCCAGTAAAATATCATCCATGTAATGTAGACACATGAGGTTTGGATATTTATTTTTAATTGGTTGGATGGCCTTGTCCACATATATTTGGCATATGGTGGGGCTATTAGCCATTCCCTGTGGCAAAATCTTCCATTGATATCTCTGATCAGGGCCATTATTGTTAATAGAAGGAACTGAAAAGGCAAACCTGGGGGCATCCAGAGGATGTAGGGGAATAGAAAAGAGGCAATCCTTTATATCAAGACTAATAACATGGAAATTTTTTGGAATAGCTATAGGATTCGGAAGTCCAGGTTGAGTAGGGCCCATGACTTGCATGGTTTTATTAATTTGTCTAAGATCATGTAATAATCGCCATTTTCCTGATTTTTTCTTGATCACAAATATGGGGGAATTCCAGGGAGAGGTGGAAGGTTCTATATGTCCTGCTTCTAATTGTTCCTGAACTAGTAGGTGGGCCGCTTGTAATTTCTCTTTAGATAGGGGCCACTGAGGGACCCACACTGGCTTATCAGAAAGCCATGGTATTTTCAAAATTATTTTCTCAGTGGCCCTGAAGAAAAATGTCTTTTTCCTATATGATAATGATTTCTTTTAGGGTTAAGCTTACCCTGTGCTTTTTGATGATTTCTTATAGGGTTAAGATTACTCTGTAGATTTTTACATTTAACACCTGCAGGTTTGGTTGCAAGGTGTACTCCCATTTGTTGTAAAATATCTCTTCCCCATAAAGTAACCGGTAGATTAGGTAAAACATAAGGCTGAAACGTGCCTTTATGTCCTTCATCATCCTCCCATTTTAAAATTACCGCACTTTTTTCTGGGAGGTTATTATATCCCAAGCCTCTTAAACTGGTTGAAGCTTTTTGCAGAGGCCAGTGTTTGGGCCATTGACGTAAATTAATGATGGAAGAATCAGCTCCAGTATCTATAAGACCCTCCATTTCTATTCCTTGGATTCTTATTTTACACATAGGCCTCCTTGTACAGTCCCAAACCCAGCAAACCATGGGTTTCGAATCAGTGGAACAAAATCCTCTATTGTTCCTATTTAGAGGCATATTCATTTTAAATGACTTATGTAAATTTGGAAGGAGGAGCAGCTGAGCAATTCTATCTCCCTGATTAATAGAACTTATACTTTGGGGTGAGCTAAGCATTATTTTTATTTCCCCTTTATAGTCTGAGTTTATTACGCCTGGGGTCACTTGCAAACCTAATAAGCTGTCAGGACTTCGCCCGATAATAAGTCCTACAGTCCCTGAGGGAAGAGGTCCCCTGACTCCTGTGGGAATCAGTTGAACCCCCATTTCAGGTGTTAACACTATTCAGGTGGTGGAACAGAGGTCTAATCCTGCATTTCCTCCTGTTCCTCTGGCGAGGGAGTGGATGGGTAATAGGGATTGTGTCGGGGAAGCATCTGAGTGGATGCTTGAGGATACTCCTCCTCCAATGCCTCGTACATTTGTGGGCCCCGGGGCATTGGGCCCCTTGCCCTGTTTTTTGAATTCCTGAACAAAGGATTTCCATGGATGTCAAATTTTGAATAGCATTTATTGGCCCAATGATTTCCTTTCTTACACCTGGGGCAGCAACCTGGAGCACGGTATGAATTTGGTCTTATTTCTCTTTTAGGATTTTGCCTAGAATAGCCTGATTGATTATGATAATTTTGCCTAGAATATCCTGATTGATTATAATGTCTATGTTGAGCTCTTGTAAAATTTTGAGGGGCAGCATCTCTCACAGCTGCTGCAATCATATTCCCTGTGACAAACGCATCATTTATATCTTTACATAATTGTATATATATGGAAAGATCCTTTTTATTTTTCCATGGCCTGATGGCTTCCTGGCAATACTTATTAGCATTTTCGTACGCTAATTGGACAACTAATGGCATAACTTGATCAATGTCTCCAAAAACTCTACCTGCAGTTCTCAAAAGTCGATCAGCAAATTCAGCATATGGTTCATTAGGTCCTTGAATTACTTTGGACAAGCTACCTTGTAGATCCCCAGGTCCTTGTACAGTTTTCCATGCCTTTAAGGCAGCTGCGTTTATCTGAGCATATACTCCTGGGGTATAATATTTTTGATCCTGTACGTCTGCGAATTGCCCTTCTCCTGTGAGCATTTCTATATTATGGTCTCCAAACCCCACATCTGCATTTCTTTTAGCTGTTTCTATACAAAGTTCTTGAAATTGCGATCGCCAAACCAAGTATTGTCCCCCACTTAATGTTGCTTTACATAGACGTTTCCAGTCTGCGGGGGTTAAGCTAAAGGTGTTAAGGGACTCCAGTATACTCAATGTGAAAGGAGCTTGGGGTCCATAAGTCATTACTGCCTCTTTGAGATTTTTTATTGTTTTGAAATATACTGGCTGGTGGTCCCTCCGTCCATTTTCATGTTCAAATACTGGCAGTTCCCACCATATCTGTGAGTTACCCTCGAGAGCACATAAGCGCTCAGAAAGACTTTTTATTTCTGTTTCTAGGGTATGCAAACGCCTAGTGATACCCTTCATATTTTCTGTAATCGATTTCACCCATGGGGGAGTAGAGGACACAAGTTCCTCCACTTGATGATCCCTTATCTTGGTCTTCCTTAATTTCCTTTTGTTCATTTTCTCAAAATCACCTTTAGTTAATTCCTCCTCACTACTACTACTCTCATTTGTCCTAACTGACTCAGTAACATCCTGAGTCCCAGGTTCAATTGAGACCATGTATCCTTGAAGTATCTCTAATAAATCTTGAATAGCTTTAGCAGCTCAGATCTTTGTCATTTTGGGGACACTTCTAATACTCTCCTTACTGGTCTTAGTTGACTCAGCGGAATCTACGCTTTCATGATCGCCTTCACTGTTTTCTAAATCCTCCTCGCTAACGACAGACTCATCTATATCAAAGAATTCATCAAGAGCCTCGTACACTTGGGTCTTAGTTATTTTCGAACCCATTTTAACCGCTCTGACTAGAGACTCCTGCGAGGTTTCTCAGTTCTTACCTGCTGTGCTGAATTCCCCGTACAGGCCACCAACTGTTGTCGCCGGAAAGGGATTGTAGCCTGGAACGGCAGCGCCGCGTGAAGGAGTCCGGAGACAGGATGGAGACGAAAATATTCTTTAATCTTTCTGTCTCTGTCTCTTGTAATTTCTAACACCACATACACACTCTCACAAGAAACCAAGGCACCTACTCTTACAAGAAACTACAATATATCTATACAATAGCGATAACCCTGTCTTTTCTCTCTCTGGTCTCTTCCCATGCGCCCGAGCAGCAATGGCGCTAGCTCGATCTGCCGAGTCACCGTTCAAATCTCTCGAGAGCCTCGACCAAGTCCCGCGAGATCCCGTGAGACTACGGAAGGCGGAAATGCCCAAAAATGTCTATGGCCCATAGTCAACCACAATCTTAGCTATCTCCCCAAACAGGGCTCCTGCATCTTGGTGGAAGTCTCCATAACCCCTTAACTCCAGCATCGTGTATTTCTAAAGAAAAAAGACCATGTGGTTGACTACAAGCCCTGCTGCCATCTCGAACAGTAGCCAAACCCCCTGGGACCATGGCTGCATCAGCTTCTGAGTGCCTGGGTGGCTAAGCATGATGTGCACCGCCCCCATGCAAACAGAGTGCCTCCATGATCTCAAACAAATTTTTACTTTAACACCCTTGAGTCTGAGATGGATGTGGTCTTGTCAATTCCTGAGATGCCTTCAACCCAGCTTTCCGATTTTTTCTGTGCAAAGTACTCAGCATCCTTTCAGTGTCTGTAATGTCTTTAACAACTTCCTAAGCCCCAGTTTTCTTGCACTTTTATGGTCAAACTGCAAGTTTTTCAAGTATTTCTGCTTTACTTTCTGCTCCTGACTATCACAGAAATCTTGGATAAAAGTAGCCAGCAAAATCCCTGCCACTGCCTGAATGCTATGTTGCCTTGAAATTTCCTCTGCCAGATTGATTAGTCCATCATCTTTAAATCCAGCCTCACAAAAAGTCTCAGGACCTGGGCAAAATGTAAACAACTTTTTTTTCCCCCCAGATTGTAACACAAATGGCCCCTAATCCAATTTTCAATATAGTCATTCTCCTGTGAAACCTCTTGAGCCAAGTCTTTACAGTCCACAATCCCATCAGCATTCTGCTCTTCTGAGCTCCCACCAGAATCACCCACTAAACTCCGCTTTCAACATTCTAAAGCTTTTCCACCCTGCATCTCTAAACTTTTCAAAATTCCTCACCCTGTATTCCTCAGTTCTGCCGGCATCTCCAAAGACTTCTGAACCACAACAATGACCCCACTTCTTGGTACCAATTTCTACATCAGTCAGTTTTTTTCGATGCTGTGACCAAAAGACCTGACAAGAACAACATAGAGGAAGAACAGTTTATTTTGGCTCACAGTTTCAGAGGTTCAGTTCATAGCTCTGGACCAGAGGTGAAGAAGAACACCACGGCATAAGGGCATAGTAGAGGCAAGCAGCTCAGGACATGAGAGCCAGGAATAGAGAATTATTTTTTATTTTGAAACAGTGTCACTAAGTTGCCAAGCTGTCTTCGAACTTGAACTTGCCATCCTCCGGTACGTACCACCTCACCGAGCCACACATCTTGACATTTTTGATACAAAACCCAGATAACTTTTCAGTTACACTTAAGAGAATCAGGATCACTAACAGGTGTTCTTTAAAAAAAAAATCATCATTCATTAACATTTCTTCATAAAACTAGGCTTTCATTAAAGAAGATACCCCAAGGACTTAAAAACAGCATATTACAGTGATACAGCCATATCAATGTTTAGAGCAGCTCAATTCACAATAGCTAAGCTATGGAACCAACCTAGGTGCCCTTCAACAGATGAATGGATAAAGAAAATGGGTATATGTACACGATGCAGTATTACTCAGCCATAAAAAAAAAAAAAGTGAAATGATGGCATTTGCCAGTGAATGGATAGAACTGGAGACTAACATGCTGAGTAAAATAAGCCATTCCCCCCAAATCAAAGGTTGAATATTCTCTCTGATATGTGAATGCTAACATAAAACAAAGGGAACAAGGAAGAATAGAAGTTCAGTAGGTGAGACAAAAGGGAATGAAGGGAGGGGAGGGAGGATAGGAAATAGGAACGGTAGTGGAATGAGTCTGACTTAACTTTCCTATGCACGTATAAAAATGCACCACAGTGATCTCCTCATCATTTACAACCCAAGAAACATGCTTTCAACCCAGAAAATGCTCCATAATATGATTCAGGATGGACAGGAGTCTGCCTTTCCTCTGGAAATGGGGAAAGGTCACCGTGGAGGTGTGATGTCCTCCCAGCTGGTTGAGAAGATAAAGAAGGAACAGTGAGGCTTTGGAAATTGACCCCCTTGAATCTTCTAGGGTGGCATTCTTCTGGGGAGACCCATGTGCGTGTGCCATCTGAAGCCCCCTGCCCTGTCCCTCCACTAGGCGGGATGTCCTCTCAGCACCAGCACTGTCTCACCCCACCCTGCAGTGGTTAAAGGGTTGAGCCCAGGGTGTTCCCAGAGAGGGTGTCTTCCTGTCCACTTTGATAAGGTCATGAGCTCCTTGAAGCTAGGAGTTTAGCTTACTGATATATCATTTTCAAATCTATATATACATACATATATATATTCATATATATTCATTTAGAATATAATATATATAATATATAAATATATATATATAATATAAATTTATATATATATATTTATATTTATTATAATATTTATATATTTATAATATTTATATAAATATAAATATATATATATATAAATATATTATATATTATATATATAATTATATATAATATATAGTGTATATATTATATATAATTAATATATTAAATATTATATAATATAATATATACATATAAAATATAATATAATATATATCATAGTATATATATAATATAATATAACATATCAGCCTCTGGCGCTGCTTCCTAAATGTCTGGGAAAGGAAAGCTTGTGATTTTGTCCAACTCTGTTGGGCCTTAACACTGTCTGCCAAGGGGATGGAAAAGCTCTGGCTTTCTGGCTGCTTGCCACATTACCACGCCCTGTTACGTGACCTAGGCTAAGCAGGGGGCGTGGCTGTGAGAACTGAAACCACCCCAAGGATAGGCCAATGGCTCCTTCGATGGCATCCGCCCATGCTCCTTATGTGTCCCTATGATCTTTCTGCTGATTGGCCCATGTCCTCTATAAGACCGTCCAACTTCCTCAATAAACCGAGTTCCTGCACTGACCGGTGACCGGGCTCCCCGGTATGTTCCTGTGTCCTTTGAGGGCAGGGGAGGGAATATCGGCAGCCTTGACTTTCCCAATCTAGTCTCCTTGTTGAGGTAGGCCCCTTTGGCCTCTTTTGCTAGACAGAAGAGGTCCATCCCGGGTACGGGGGGCTAAAGACCTCAACCCCTTATATTATCCCGACACAACTCTCCTGAAGTTCCTCACCAGAGAGGACCTCAGCCTAGCCCAAGACTTGGAGATTGAGTGACTGGCACATGATCTATAATGACAGCCTGACCAGGCAAAGACAAGATGAATGAGTGACTTCCGGGATGCTGGGAAAGTCCGCTGGCACCTTCCCAAATCTTGGCGCATTTCCCAACACTGGTTAGGGCTAGGGCTGGCCTAGGTCTAGCATTCTGTGGAGGTGCATTCTTTGGCTTAGAGCCTCCATCCCTGTCGACTGCAAGCCTCCTGGGAAGAGCGGCGCCTTGGTACAGTTGTGTGGCCCTCGGTACCTGTGGGGCTAAGTTGGGACTGCAAGTTCTCCTAGAGGAATTTGAGCAGCGCCTTGGTACTGGAACACAGATTGTGTGAAGGTATATAACCCTCGGTCTGGTAGGAGAACGGAGAATTCAGTCAGCCGGGCAGTCACTCGGTCGTCAGAAGTCAGAGCGGCCAGAACGTATGCTGCTGTGGGGCTAATGACTGGTCAGAGTTAGGCCGAGGCTCTGGGAAACAGAAGAAAGAAGAAGGAAGAAAGAAGAGAGAAGAAAGAAGCTCTAATCTTTCTCTACAAAAAGAAAAGGCTTTAATCTTTCTCTCTAAAAAAACTCAGGTAAGTTTATAAGTTTTCGGTACCAGAAAAGAAATTTATTTCTCTCAGGTCTAGAGGCTGAAAAGGCCACCATGGAGGGTCTGCGTCTGGTGAGGGTCTTGCTGTGTCATTACATGGTGGAAGGTGACATGGCCAGAGAACAGCAGGAAGAAGAATCAGACCTTTCTTCTTATAAAGGCACTGATGCCAACACGGGGTCCACCCATCTGACCTTATCCAACTCTGATTACCTTCCAAAGGCCCCACCTCTAAAGACCATCCATGTATACATTTGGGGATTAAGTTTCCAAAACATGGAATTTAAAGGACACGTTGATACCATAGCAGGAGGTTTGATAAAGTATCCAAGGTACTACTTTCTTGGATACCCCAAGAAGAAGCAGCCAGGTACAGTGGTGCACAACTGTGATCGTAGTCACTTGGGAGGCTGAGGCAGGCGGATTGCAAGTTCTAGACCAGCCTCAGCAACCTAGCAAGACTCTGTCTCAAAAATAAAAAGGAGTTAGGGTGTGGATCAGTGGTAGAGCGCCCCTGGGTTCAATCCCCGGTACCATAAAAAATAAAAAACATAAAAGGGAGAGTATGCAAAATAGGAAGCCCCAGGTTGCTAAGGACACATTTTATCAGCTCTGTACATGTTTTGGTGAAGCAGGGCCGTTGGCTGTGGTGACTGCTGGGTTTGGGAGGAGCCGCCTTCTCTGTCAGACAGACTGAACGGGCGCCCAGGGTCTTCCTTGGTCGGCTCCTCTCTTACCCGCTCCCTTTGCTAGGGGAAGGTTGAGTCTTCAGGACTGTGTCTCCCGTGGCCCAGGTGGGGCCCCGTGGCTTCGGACAAGGAACAAGATGTGACGTTCAGTCTTTCCCCGCTCTATTAAAAGCACCCGGCTTTCGCTTGAAGAAATAAAGAAAACATTCAACTCGTGGATCAACAGGCTTCTGTGCTCTCTGTTGTCCTGGGACGTCCTTGGCCCTCATTGCTGGACGTGGTCATGTGTACAAGGTGGACGTCACACCCTGTGGGAGAACTGAGCGCTGCTCTGGCCAACAGGGTGGAGGTCACTTTTGCGGTGACAGTGAGACACCCCATCTTATATACTCCACATCTAATGTGGCTCCACACTGCTCCAAAGAGATGCAAGAAGGCCTCTGACCCCTGCAGTTTCTTGCTCATGTACGTACTGCTCTTCCCCCAACTGACAGGCAGGTCACTGAACCTGCCCGTCCATTTGAATCCAGGTGTCTCTGATGGTTTTGGTGAAAGGGTCATTGACTCCTTCAGTGGGTGGGGACACAGAGTCAGGCTGATCCTCTGCTTGTTTTTAAGATAAATACTGAACTTTAAAGGGCAGGGAGGCAGTGGGGAGGTCCGTGTGTTTCCAGAGTGATACACACAGGCAGCTCCTTTCATGGGTGTGTTCAGAGAGCCTGGATTCTGAAACCAGGACTCTACGTGTCCCTGAGAACTGCCACCCAGGAAGGTGACCCCCGAAACATCACCCTATATTCTGCTAGCTGTTACCCATATGCTGGGCACGATGACAGCAAACTGCCACTGCCCCCAGGCCCGGCGCCACCCAGCCTGGAGTGCCCGGTCCCCACGATGAGGCCCCAGGCGTTGGCCCGGGCCCCACCCGCCTGCCTCTGATGCGTGCAACACCTTTGCAATAGCCCGGATCTTGTTGGCGTATGAGAATCTCTTTTGTTGAGGTCCAAATCTGTCTTAATCACCACTTAGGAATCCAATTCAAATATTCAGACTTCAGAATCTGCCAAGAGGTGGGTTTGGCCACGATGGGAAAACAGGAAGAGGCTTTAAAGTTAATAAAGCTGGAAGAAAACAGCTTTTATGTTAGCTGTGCAGCCCCACAGCCCTGCTGCCTCACGGCTTCCAGATCAGGGACGTTCCAGCAGGGAGAGGCAAGGGCCCTCCTCGACCCTGACGGCCTGATTGAGTTTTCTGGGGACAGGCAAGAGGCACAGGGAGTTTCTGGGAGATGTTATTGGAGCGTATTAATTGTTTTCCTTCGCAGACCTGGGCAGCCTGGTCACATGTCCATGACTGGCACTGAGGGCTGTGAGCCACCACACAGACTGTCTGTTCAGTGGGCAACTGTCTATGGAACGTGGCATGGGTGGCCGGCAGCGTCCTGGCCTCCAGGGACCCGAGGTGGGGACAGATGATAAGTGTAGAAATTAAAAAGGCAAGCAGAGGTTGTGCTGAGAGTCCTGAGAAAGAGAAAAGTCCAAGGAGTAAGCCGGGCGTGGTGGTGCACGCCTGAAATCCCAGCACTTGGGAGGCTGAGGCAGGAGGATCACGAGTTCAAAGCTGTCCTCAGCAATGGCGAGGCACTTAGCAACTCAGTGAGACCCTGTCTCTAATCAAATACAAAAAAGACCTGGGGATGTGGCCCAGTGGTCGAGTGCCCCTGAGTTCAATCCCCGATAACAACAAAAAAAAAAAAGTCCAAGGAGTAGGGCAGCAGTGTCCCTGTGAGGCAGCACTGGCCCTCCAAGGGACACCGGCAGGAGAATTCCTGAGCATTCATTTCCAGATGCTCAGGGGGCCTGTGTCCCCTTTGCTGACATGCCCCCACCTCCCTGTCCCCAGTGTTCTTCTCTCACTTCTCTCTAGAAAGACCGACCTCCCAGCCATGCTTGATCCCACAAGGGTGCGTTGCTTAGGGAGTGTGAGACCCTCTAAGGGCACCGAGGGACAGTTTGGAATAGTGGTGAATGCTGTGCATTGTGTGTGTGTGTGTGTGTGTGTGTGTGTGTTACTGGGGATCAAACCCAGGACCCTGCACTGCTGGGCAAGCACTCTGCCACTGAGCTACATCTCAAAGGTGGGGTCTTTGGGTGGTGATTGATTGGGATGGGATGATGTCATCAGTGCAGAGCCCCCCCTCCCCCATCCAAATCCTGGAGGCTTTTAAAAAAATATTTATTTATTGGTTTTATTGTACACAATGTGTTTTTTATTTTTACGTGGTGCTGAGGATCAAACCCAGGCCGTGTACGTGCTAGGGGAGCGCTCTACCGCTGAGCCACAACCCCATCCCTGGCTTTTTTTTTTTTTTTAATATATTTTTTTAAGTTGTAGATGGACACAATATCTTTATTTATTTATTTATTTATTTATTTTTATTTATTTATTTCTTCAATGTGGTGCTGAGGATCAAACCCAGTGTCTCACCTATTTGAGGCAAGCGCTCTACCACTGAGCTACAAACCCAGCCCTCCTGGTGGTTTTAGAAGAGACCAGAAGATGCAAACACACACATACACACACACACACACACACACACACACTCACACTCACACACTCACTCGCTTGCATGCAGACACCAAAACATGAGCACTCGTGTCTCTGGCCATACGCTACCCACCTGGGGACTCCACCAGTAAGAAGGACATCACCAGTGCGGCCCCTCGACCTTGGATCTCCAGAACTGCCAAACTGACCTGGCCTGCAGTACTGTGCTGTTGGCCCCAGAAGATGGATGGACATGGTGTAGGTGCAGCCTCCCTTAGGCCAAGTAGCCTCTGCCAAAGGAGACCTTTGTCTCTTTTCCTGGTGCAGGGACGTTTCTGCTCCATGTGAGGCCTACCTTGGTATCGGGAGATTTTGACTCATGTTGACTCATTCGGGATTCAGGTGCAGGGAGTAGCGACAATATTAGTTTTATGACCTGGCCTTTTCTGTACCCTGGCTCTTGACCCAGATGCTTTGCTGTGGGGGGAGGACCCTGGGCAGGCCGCAGCACCTGGCTTCAAACCAGAGACAAGCTCACGCCCCCTGCCTCATGTGTCCATGTTAGAATTCACAAGGAGCTGTTGAAGAACGTGGTGTGCTCGTCAGGGAACAAAGTCAGACTCTTGACAAAAATAAAGTCTGATTTCTTTGACTGACCTGATAAAGGAGGGTAAAGCTTTGCCAAAAGTTAGGTGTCGTGGGAGAGATCACCCATTAATTCAATGAGCAAGATTTGCAGCTCTGTGAATTTTTGTGAAAATAAACATAAAAACACATATAAGTAGATAAGTAAGTTTATTTCAATGCATTGGCAAAGCTCTCTTGAAGTGAGAGCTGTCATGATTTTTCACCCTTTATTTGAGTATATATCCAATTAAACAAAATGCCTCTAAGTGAAAGAAGAATAAGTAATGAGTAGTCACTTAAAAATTCTTGATGAGAACTTTTGGGAATGCTCAAATGACTTAGCAACATATCTTTTTGAAAACCAAATGGTATCCAATCCTTTTGTCCCTCTCCAATAAAATAGGAAGAAAATGTAATTTAATCATCATTATTAAATTATCATATGCCTTTCTATTGTCTGACTTTAATGTCCAAGTCTTATTAGCCTTCCAATAATCTATTCTTTGAAGGTTTGGAAGGGCTCACCTGGAATGCCTACTGGGGTTGGTGTATGTTCTTCCTGTCAGCTACTTTTATATATTTTGAGGTTTAGTTTTTTGGGACAAGGTCTCGCTGTGCTGATCAGGTTGGCCTCTAACGAGGCTCAAGTAATCCTCCTGCCTCAGCCTCCTGTGGAGCTGGGATTACAGGTGCCACCACTGCACTCAGCTGTTTATTTATTTGCTGCTGGACCCTGCTGGACCCAGGACCCTGTGCATGTTAAGTGTATTTTCTATCACTGTGCTATGCCCCCAGACCCAATTTTAACCACTAATTCTACCTTTTTTTTTTTTTCTTTTTAAGTACTGAAGATTGAACTCAGGGTGCTCCACCACTGAGTTGTACCCCTAGCCCTTTTTATTTTGAGACAGGGTCTTGTTTATATGGGTAAACTCTCTCTCTCTTATTAATTTGTCTTACCAGGAGTTTTAAATATTTTATTCTCAAGAAGCAAGATCTGTGGCTTGGGGTTGTGGCTCAGCGGCAGAGCCCTCACCTGGCACGTGCGCGGCCCTGGTTTGATCCTCAGCACCACGTACAAATAAACCCATTGTGTGCAGCTAAAGCAAATAAATAAATATTAAAAAAAAAAAAGAAGCAAGATCTGGCTGTGTGAATATGACTCATCAGGTACCGTTCTAAGCACTTTACATGTATTAGCTAATTTAATTTGCTGTACAAATTATTTTCTCATTACAGCCTCCACATCTTCCACATTTTCCATCTTTTTGTCTGTTTTGCATTCCTCAGATCTCCATTCTCTTCCTCTCTCTCCCTCCCGCCCCCCCTCCCAGTTCCCCCATTCTCCCTCCAGTCTCCTGCTTAACATATCCACTGAGTTTCAATGATGATATCTTTCTTTTTTTTTTTTTTTTTTTTTTTGTACCGGGGATTGACCTCAGGGGCACTCGACCATTGGCCTCATCCCAGCCCTTTTTTTGTATTTTATTAGAGACAGGGTCTCACTGAGTTGCTAAGTGCCTCGCCATTGCTGAGGCTGGCTTTGAACTCGTGATCCTCCTGCCTCAGCCCCCAAGTGCTGGGATGACAGGCGTGCGCCACCGCACCCGGCGATATCTTTCATTTTTAAAAGGTTCTATTCAACTCTGTTTGGTCTGCCTGGTCAGATTTTATGGTCTCTTTTTCTTTGCTCACTTCTTTAAGCGATGTATATATATATTTTTTTTCTGTAAAAATGCCATACTTTGCATTTTGTATCTTATAATCGCAATATCAGAAGTTCCTAGGATCCTGCATCTGTCTTTGGGGAGCCCTACTTCTCCTGCCCTGCATCTGGCTTCCTTGAGTGTGTAGGAGTTTTTTTTTTTTTTTTTTTTTTTTTTTTTTTTTTTTTTGTGGGGGTGGTTAACTTCTGTCGGGTGGACATAGTCTGCAGGGATCGTGGGAGCTCTTGGTGATACTGTCCTTCCGGAAGGATTTGTGCTGTCGCTACACTGCACACTTGAGCTCCCTCTGAGAACCAGGGCTCAGCTGGGAGTCTTCGATTCACCTCCCTGGTCTTACTGAGAGCTGGGCAGGTCCTCATTCCATCTTCCTTTGTCACATGTGCTGACTGTTCTCGTTCAATATTCTCCTCCTTTCCCTCACTGACCTTGGAGATTGTCCTTTTTCCCTACAAACCAAACAATGCCAGGAGAAATGTTTATTGTGATTTTCCCAAGGCCTAGTTATATGGCAGTGGGAGGATCCTTCAGACACACTCTTTGCCATGCTCCTGGAGAGAATTACGTGCATTTTTAATCTTTGGATTATATCAAAGAGAAAATCTGAATTAAGTGTTTTTTTTTTTTTTTTTTTTTTTTTTTCCCCTCCCTTGGTCCCGGGGATTGAACCCAGGGGCACTTAACCACTGAGCCACATCTGCAGCCCTTTTACAATATTTTATTTAGAGACAGGGTCTCACTGATTTTCTCAGGGCCTTACTAAATTGCTGAGGCTGGCTTTGAACTCCCAATCCTCCTGCCTCAGCCTCTGGAGCTGCTGGGATAACAGGCATGAACCACTGACTGTGTCTGGCCCCTGAATTAAGAATTTTTGTGTCATGTGTGTGTGTGTGTGTGTGTGTGTGTGTGTGTGTAGTGTTGAGGATGGAATCCAGGGCCTTGAATGTGTCAGGAAAGTGCTCCACCACTGAGCTACAGCCACAACCCTGTTCCTGTGTCCTTTTTTTTTTTTTTTTGTAACTTGCTAGTTTTTGGTGCTTTGCCATTGCTGAGGCTGGCTTTGAACTTGCGATCCTCCTGCCTCAGTCTCCCAAATGCTGGGATTACAGGCCTGCGCCACCATGTCTGGCTTGTTCCTATGTCTTTAACCCATTTTGAACACCTCTTAAGAGTAAGACTTCACCAGCAATAGAATGCAGCTATAATTTATTTATTCATTTGTTGGTTAATTTTTGGTGCTGGGGATGGAACCCCAGGGCCTCGTGCAGGCTAGCTAAGAGCTCTACCTCTGAGCTGCACCCCAAGTCCTGTAGCTCCTAGAATTCAATATCATTGTTTTGCTTTCATTCCCTTTGTAATATGGTTATATTCTATTGAGGCAAGTAATACTGGTTTTCAATTTACCATAGCAATGCAAAGTGGTCTGTAAAGAGGAATTAACTTCTATATGAAAAAATGATTCAATTTAAAGAAATCATTAAATAAACAATTGTGCTGGTTGCTATCAACTATTGCAAAAATCATAATAAGAGAACAGGGGCTAGGAAACACTGGTCAGTACCTTCCCAGTATCTCAGACCCCTTGTCCTCTGCAGCCCAACCCCAGGGCTCCTTCTGTCCCCCTGAGCAACCCACAAAAGCTCTGTGGCCAGCGCCTCCCAGCCCCCTCCCGTGGGCCACCCCTCTACCACGTGGCCTGCAGCCTAACTCACCTGGGACTGAAGCAAATTCCTGAGGACAAACCCAGGCCCGCGCTCCCCAGGACAACCGTCCCTTATACCTATTTGTGTCCCCCTCAGACTTGGTCTCCTTATGCGACCTCATTACCCCCCTTCTGAGTGCCCCTACAGGCCTCGTGTCCCTGCAAACCCTGCCTGGTGTCATCCACATAATAGGTGCTCCTGTAGCAGTCAGCCAACTCTGGTTGGATTTGGACATTAAAATGAGTTGGCATAACCAGGGGACAAGCTAAGGTGGGAGGGAGCCACCTAAAAGGCAGACCATGCACCAGGGGGTGACATCAAATGAGCTGTTGTTCCCGGGAAGGCAGATGATTTGAGTGGAGGCATTAAGACCCCAAGTGGCTGGAATTGTGTTCCTTGAGGAGTGCAGTATAAATCCCCCACTCTGGGGGCGGAGAGTCAGCTCTGGCCACTGTGTCCTGCCTCTGGGGTCACTGAGTGGAGCCAGGCTCAGCTGAGGTTGCCACCAGCCCCGTTTCAACATGGAGTCAGTACCTTCGGAAGTGAATGGAGTCTCTGGCCAGAAAGGAAGTGGTTTCTTGGTCCCTGCTCCTGTCTTTTTAAAAAATATTTCAATAGTTATTGATGGACCTTTATTTATTTATTTGCTTATATGTGGTGCTGAGAATCAAACCCAGTGCCTCACACATGAGAGGCAAGTGCTCTACCACTGAGCCACAACCCCAGCCCAATATTACTTTTTTTTTTTTTTTTTGGTGGTGGTGCTAGGGATTGAACCCAGGGCCTTGTGCATGCAAGGCAAGCTCTCTACCAGCCCCCTGCTCCTGCCTTTTGAAAACTGATATTCATTTGTAAGATGTTCTTCCCTTTTTCAATTCTAAGTCCGTTCCTGAGGCCTGGGGGAAGCACTGTGGGGATTATTTCTTTCTGGAACTTGCTGCGGTCCAACAATTTCCCTTATTTAGTCTTTCTCTCCTTTTTCAAGTCCATGGTTATTTTAAAATTCATCTGTTTCAACAAATATTAACCAAACAGCCTCTCCAGTGTGGGGTTTAAGAGCCAGGCTGTGAATCAGACTGGCTGGCTTCAAATCCCACATCTGCCATCCACTGTGTGACCATGTCCCTAAGGCTGATATGCCATAGGCTTTGAATGGGGATGGCATCAGCAGCTGCCCAGAGGGGTGGTCAGCTGCCCAGTGGGGGTGGTCAGCTGAGCTCACCTGTGGAGGTTGGCACGCTGCTTTGCAGGTTCTAGGTGCTTGATGACGGACAAGAAGGAGGAAGGTGACGATGATGGTGGCACATGTCGTGCACCATGGTAGGTTCTGGGGACACCAGGCTTGATCAGATGGAGCAGGTGGTGGTGGAATAGAGGGCGGAGCGGGCCACGGTGGTGCCGTGAGGAGCCCAGCCCTGGCGTGTGTTCATAGGAGGGCAAGTCTGCAGGAGGAGTCCCCAGCCTCTCAGGAAAGGAGGTGTGGCCTGCAGGTGTCCTGTCCTTGGCGGGGGGTGCTTCTCCTCTCCTCTGCTATGGTCTGGGAAGCCACCAGCCTCAGCCACATGGTCCCTGCCATGATGTTCAGCCTCACGGGGGCCAGGAACAATGGAGCCAGCTGGCCAGGGACTGAAACCGCTGAAACTGTGAGCCGGAGTGAGTCTCTCTCTGCTAAGCTGATTTCTGTAAAGCATCTTGTCACAGCATTGGAAAGCTGACTACCACATGCTCCACGCCTGAAGCCTGCCTGGCTTGCTATGGCTCCCCAGTCCCACCTGCGGCCAGGTGGCTCCTCAGTGGGTGTCTATTGCAGGGCGGATGTAGTAAGACGCCCTCTGTGGCTGCGCATCTTGTATCATGTCCTTTGATACCACCTTTTCAGTTTTAAAGCCACCGATTTGTTCTCTGTCTTTCCAACCTCCCTGTCTGTTAGGTATGTGACCTCCAAAATGGCATCTGATAATCCTGGTCTGCTGGTGTTGGTGACGCATTGTGTCAAGATCATTAACATATGGCAAAAATTATGGGATGTCACTTCTGAGTGTGTACACTCTTCCTCTCTTCCCATCCCCCACCCCCGCCCCCACCTGTTGCTCTGGGGAAGCCAGCTCCCTGTAGTGTGAGCAGGTCTCTGCAGGAGCCCAGGTGGGCTTCCTCCAATAGGAGCAAATCCTGAAGCCTCCGCTGTGCTCTGAGCTGACTGTGGCCCTGGCTGACACCTCATCTGCAACCTCATAAGAGACCCAGCTCATCCACCCCCAGATTCCCGACCCTCAGAACCTGCAAGACAATAAATATTTATTGTTGTTATTTGAAGTGACCAAATTTGGGGACCAACTCTTGTGCAACAACAGATAACCAAAACAGCATGTTGCCTATTGTGTCCGCACTTCCAAGGGGAGACAGGGGTGTTACTGATAGGCTCCCCCAAAATCCCATGGGTGATACAAGCAGAGGTGTAACAGCTGGTGGATTCCACGACCAGGAGGAAATAGTGCAGGGTGTCTGAGCAACCCTGAGTGTGACTCCTGCCTCTGCCGATCCCCACCTCCGGCATGACCATGGCTGAGTCATTGAGCCTCTGTAAGCCCGGGAAGAGGGGACAATAATGTAAAGCTGTCCTAAGGATGAAAGGAAATTGTGCTTGTGAAGGGTCTGAGGCAAGTGCCACCTCACAGGACCGCTGTTAGCGTGAATGACTCCAACCTTATCGTGAAGTCACAGAGGTGTTGCAGGGGCACGTGGGGTGGGGAGACCGGAGTACCTTGGCTCTGAGAGCTAAGTGGGATATGTTTACAAAATTGCAAATGCGGATTTGCTTTTTGGAAGTCACCCTAAATCTCATGTTAATTTGGACAAACCACAAAATAATCCCACGTGGGATGTGTGCACGCATACAGCAGCTCTATTCACGGATTTGGTTGAAGGGCATTTGGGACAACTGGTCCCTTTCAGAATGGGCCTTTTTTATTTTTCTCCCAGGACGGATAGGGTCTGATTATTTTATCAAGAGTCTCCCCCACCCTCCACAAGTGACGCGTCCCCGACAGACATTCAGGCGCTTGAAAGCGAGCGTAATGCCCCAGTGTGGAGTTTACTTGGCTAATTTTAAACCCCTGGGCATCCATCATGTACTTAGCTCCAAATTATATGGTGGACCTGGGCTTGCTGCTTTTCTTAGGCTTCATCTGTGCAGCAGGTAAATAAAAGAGCCCTGTGCGGGGAAACATGAAAAGTCTTACAAGGTCTTTGTGTCTCCATCCTCCTCCGGCAGGGCTGCAGTCCGCCTGTTTAGGCAGCTGTTATCCAGCTATCGGGCAGTCTGACAGTCCAGGGATTATGAGGGGACCCAGGACAAATAATAGCCCAGGTTAATGGAGGCCACCAAACCTGGAGATCGCCTCTGGGTAAATCATTGCCCAGCAAAACCAGCCTGCTCTTCCGACCTTGGAAATAAAGGTTTAGGGGCTTATGCAATTCCCGTCTCGGCCACGAGGGGGCAGCAGGGGAGCACTCCGCCCGCGGTGCTGGGGCCAGGCAGGGACGGTTTGGCATTTTCCTTCCTGTCCCCCAGGATGACGCCTGGAGACAGGACAAATATAGAGTAAACAATCGTCGGAGGCTGCAATTTGGGTGCCACAGCTTCAGATGTCAGCTTTTTCTCTTTTTGTGACTTCTTGTTTTTTTTTTTTTTAACATCTAATGAGAGGGAAAGGCGCTGGATGTTTGGAAATAGAAAGCTCCTTTTGCAGGTCAAGGTCTAGGCTCCGATTTGCCTGCCTGGAGCGACGCCCTGTTCCTTCTCACACGGAGTAGTCAACGTGTTCGCTCACATGACAATCATGATGGAGCCTCTACGCCTATGTGCCACTGCTCTGTGGGCCACCCAGGGCCCAGGGCACCTGGTGGAGTGGGGAGGAGGGGCTTGGGTGGGAGCTGGGTGGACAAGGTGAGGTCCCCAGTGCGAGGCACTTCAGAGCCCAGGGCAGAGGGGAAGGCGTGAGTGGCGGCTGTCGGGCTGTGGGCAGCCCAGCCTGTCCACCTCCACGGCTGTCACCAGGGCCAAAGCCACCATCACCTGGGCTTTCTCACCCGGCCCCCTGGTTCTACTCAGACCCCGCTTAACATCAGCCTGTACCTGGTGACAGCTGGCTCTTTGAAAATATTAATCAGATCAAGTCCTTCCCTCATGTAAAGCCCCCGCTGTGGTTTCCCATCACACCTCTCGTGCTGGGCTCCCAAACTCTGCCTCCTCTTTCTCTCCTGCACGCACAATGTTCTGAAAGGCTTTCATGCCCTCTGCCTTCCGGGTACACTGTCTTCTTTTTAATTCCAGAACTTTCCATGCTCCTCCATGCCTCAGGGCTCTCAGTTCACTCTTCATTCTACCAGGGCTGGCTGCTTCTGCAGGCAGCCCACGCAGACCCATGGACCCTGAGCTGAGCAGGGCGCCTGGTGGGCTTCAGTCTCTGAAGACGCCATCTTGACAGGCTCAGTAGACCTGGACTGAGGCCCCACGTTTCCGTTCTGCTCTGGGTCCTGTGAATCACTGCACAAAACACCCTGCTCTTTGCAGGTCTGGGTCCTTCAGGTCTCCTCCACTCAAACCACACCTTCTCAGAGAGACTCTGCGTGGACGCCTGGCCCCAGGAGCCCCTCTGTCTCCCTGTCCTTGGAGTTGTTCTGTCTCCTATGAAAACATGCCCGTGTGAAATGGCCTTGAAGCCACCCCTGTGTGAAGTGGCCTTGTCCTTTAGCTCTCTCCTTGTCTGCTATCTGCCCCCTCCTGTCTGCCCATGACTGTGTCCCCGTTCAAAGCCCAGAACTGCCCCCACCCCTGTTGTGCAGGTTCTCGAGCTGAATGCAGGAGACAGAACCTGGGGGGAGGGAGGCCTGAGTCTGCTGGGGCAGGGGCCCTGGGTGCAGTGGGCTTGCAGCTCACCCGCCGCCCTCCCTGAGTGCAACCAACAGCTACTTCCTTGTCCCTCCCCCCTCCCCATACTCTTAGCAGGGTTCCTTCTGTGATCTGCATGTGGGTCATGAATATTTTTATGTGTTTGTTTTCTTTGCAGTGCTGGGGATTGAACCCAGAGTCTGCTTGCCTATGCCAGGCAAGCGCTCCACCACTGAGCCTACGCCCAACCCCATCAGAGTAATTATGTGGTTCGGGGATTGGGGGCCTCTTTTCCTCTAATGGACAATAGAGTCAGGCACTCTTCAGTCATTTATTTATATTTTCATATTTATATTTAAGAGACAGGGTCTCACTGTGTTGCGCAGGCTGGCCCTGGACTCCTGGGCTCGGGGCTCCCACCTGGGCCTCCTCAGCAGCAGGGACTGCAGGTGCCTTCTCTTTGCTCAGCACCCACGTGCAGACGCGGGCAGAGAAGCTGCCCCATGCGATGCCAACATCGCTCTGTCCATCCGTCCTCTTCTGTAGCACAGATCTTCCTGCCACGGATGAGCTGTGAAATTCTAGACCAGAACCAGAAGGAGCAAATTCCTCTCTGATGTCCATGGTTGATCCCACCCAAGTCCCCAAAGCCAGAGAAGAAATGACTGGCATTTCCCCTCCCCCTGGGAGCTGCCAAATGGCCATCCTGGTGACAGGGAGGGTCCATGGAGGCAGGGCTGTTCCTGGCTTGCCAGGTCTCTGCAGCGCGAGGAGAACGGAGTCAGGCTTGTTACTGACTAAGCATTTGCGGGATCCTCTCCAGGTTGGAGTGGCCCTGGGCAGGGCCCTGGAAGGGCATCTGGAGTCGCACAGCTGCTGCCCTGAGTCTGTTTTGCTAACAGATGAGGTTTCTTCTGAAATTTCTCCAGTGCAGAAAAAAATAGCTCGGTTAAGCCTCTGGCTTCTGAGACCAAGTGTTCAACCTGCATTGCTTCGGAGTGTGAAGTTCAAATGTGACTCGATTATATCCACGCTGCTGCTTGTTGCTGACTTCTCAGGGCTCCAGGGCAGGGGGAGGCTCTTATCCAATTTATTCAAGAAGACCTTTTGGACCATCCAGCTGTAACAAGCCCAGTGGGGGGGCCCACTTGGGAGGAACTGAGTGAGAGAAAATGCTGTCCGGGGGTCAGGCAGGACTGCGTCTGTGTGTGTGAACTCACGGTATCATAGGGGTGTTGCTACTATTCTCATTTGGTTGCAGAGGAATTTGAGTGCTAGAGACAGGTAGAGCCACAGGCCGAGTCACCCAGTTCAGATGTGGTTTGTGCTCCAAGGATGCGTGTGTTGGAAGATTGGCCTCCAGGGTGGGAGTGTTGGTGGGGACCTTTAAGAGATGGGGCCTGCCGGGCGCGGTGGCGCACGCCTGTAATCCCAGCACTTTGGGAGGCTGAGGCAGGAGGATCGCGAGTTCAAAGCCAGCCTCAGCAATGGCGAGGCACTTAGCAACTCAGTGAGACCCTGTCTCTAATAAAATACAAAAAAGGGCTGGGGATGTGGCCCAGTGGTCTAGTGCCGCTGAGTTCAATCCCCGGTACCAAAAAAAAAAAAAAAAAAAAAAAAAGAGATGGGGCCTAATGGGAGGTCACTGGAGATGTACCCTTGGAGGGACTAAGGTCATTCTCAGGGGACCCCTGAGTTGGTTCTTGCGAAAGGATTGGTATAGAAGAACAAGTCCGGCCACATCCTGGTCTCTTTGACTTCCTATCTGGTGATGTGATCTCTTGCTTGGATGACTTCTCCTGTGACAATACTATCACGGTGAGGTCTTCTATGGAGCCAAGCTGATATGGTGCCGTGCCCTGAACCTCCAGAATTGTGAGCTTAATAAATCTCTTTTCTTTATAAGTACGCAGCCTCAGGTATTTCGTTACAATAACAAAAATGGATTAATATACCCAGCTAATCTATGCATCAGCAGGACTGGCCCTGTCCAACTCCAGTGCCCAAGTTCATGAGCATCACCCATCATGCCCCTTAAACCCTTTTCTGAGACAGGAAGAAAGATTGTGACCTAAACTCTTGGGCTTTACCTGCAGCCTCAAGTAGGGTCCAATAACCACAGGGAAAACAAACCACCTTCTACCACCTGTCTTGTCTTTGGAGGAATTTCCCCATTTGCTCTGCCCCACAGAGCACCTGACACTAGATCCTTTTTCTGGCACAGTCTTGGCTGGGGTGGTGCACGGAGATGTGCAGGTTGCGTACCACATGCTTATCTGCTTGGTCAATTTTCTGCTGGTGTAGCAGTACCTGAGACTGCATCACTTATAAAGAGTAGCTTATTTGGCTCATGTTTCTGGAGGCTTAGAGGTCTAGAGCCTGGCACTGGTATCTTCTTGGCTTCTGGTGAGGGCCTTCTTGCTGCATTATAACATAGCAGAAGGGCAAGAGGGCAGGAGCAAAAGAAAGCTAAGGAGGCTCAACTTGCTTTTATAACAAAGCACTTGGGCAAGAATGGCACCTCCCATGAGGCGCCAGCTTCCAACATTGCTGCCTTGGGAATTAAGACCTCAACACATGAATTTTGGGGGGATACGTTCAAGCCATAGCACACACTGTTCACATAAACTTCTATGCAGGGGCTAATTGCACTCTTGTATGCAGAGGCCTTCTGTTGGTATTCATTGCCTTACTGAAATAGTTACAAATAAAGGCAGTGAGAGGGTGAAATGAGCTGGAGGAAGGAGGAGAAAGATGATCAAGGATAAGTACAACCAGGCTGATGCGGTTCAGTCAATGCCAACACTAGGAAAGAAAACAATGTGCATTTGTTAGTTATTGCTGCATAACAAACGACCCCCCCCCCCCAAGTTAGCAGCTTAAAGCCACAAACATTTATTATCTCATGGATTTTGTGGGTCAGGAATTCTGGAGCTGCTCAGCTGGGTGGTTCTGGCTCAGGCTCTCTCTTGAGACTGCAGTTAAGCTGTCAGATGGGGTTGCAGTTGTCTGGGGTTAGAGAACCTGCATCCAAACTCACTCACGGTTGTTGGGTGGGGCCTCAGTTTCTCACTGTGGGTAGAGCTCTCAGCTCTTTGCACATGGGTCTATCTCTCCACAGACTTGTCAGGTATTTTTACCACATAGGAGCTGACTTCTCCCAGAGGGAGGAATTTGAGAGAGAGAAGAGAATGAGAGTGAGTGTCCAAGATAGAAGTTGCAGTCTTTTTATGACCTAGCATCAGAGCCTCCTAGGATTTCAGCCACTGAGCTCCCTCCATCCTGATAGGTGAGTGAGCTCTCAATGTGTTCCCCTCTTGGCTCTTTATAGATTGGCTTTGAGGTTGAACTTTGGTCTTATTGCCTCTTTATCCTTAGCCAAACTCAACAGATTCCATGCATGGGATGGACCTGAGGTCTGAACACCAAAACATGTAAAGGCTTCTCACCCTCTTACGGGACCTCTGAGAAAGGAACCTGCTAGAAATCAGGCCTACCCTCTTCATTTAGCAAGTGATGTAGCTGTGTTTGGGGTTATTGTTAGCTGAGCTTCTTAGGTAAGATCCTTAAACCAGCGGCTATGAAGAACGCTAAAAATACCAAACCTAGAGCCACTCAGGCCTGGGTTCAAAATCCAGCTTTGCCACTTCCAGGTCATGAGCATGGGAAAGCTACGTCACTTATCTCCCTAACTTGATTATTGCATTTAAAAAAAAAAGTGAGGGCTGGGGTTGTGGCTCAGTGGTAGAGTGCTCACCTAGCACGTGTGCGGCCTGGGTTCCAATCCTCAGCACCACATAAAAATTAAGGCATTGTGTACAACTAAAACAAATAAATATTTTTTTTTTAAAAAGTGAGATAAAAAATGAGATAATATCTAACTCATAGGATTGGGGAAACAGTTCAATTAGATGTCCTGTGAAAATGGTAGCCTGGTGCCCCAAACTTAGAAGCCACCCAGTCAATGGTCATCAGCACTGAAACTATTGTACCACATAAAGAAACAACCTGAGTGCTTTGGTTCCATGTTCTTCAATTTTTCTTTTCAGAATGTGAATTTTTAATATAAGAAAACGCTCAGTTTCAGCTATAAAAGTGATAATGTTTGAAGATGTGCTGCAGCCTTAGCTGAGGTTTGATTACAGCCCAGAGCCTGAGAAGAGTCTAAGGACCCATTTTTTTTTTTTTTATTTTGCAAGGAAAGTAATGGGGGGAAAATGATTGAGCTATAAAAATTCCAATTTGCAGTTAACTTTTCAGGAACACACTTTGTCCCTAACGTGAGGGGCAGGTGCATCCCAGATGAGATGAAAAAAATCCCCTCACCCCCTTTCTGTTCATTCATTCCTTCATAATCAGACAATTGGTATTTTTTTTTTTTTTCTTTTTGGCAAAATAACTGCCTGTCTGCAGGTGTGATGTCTCCGAAACAATTGCCCCAGACTTCCTTTTCTGAGGTTCTCGTCTGTAGCATGTGCGCTCATCACAGACACATTCTTATTTTGAAGGCAGCAATTTTACTCCCCCCCCCACTCCCCCTTCCAATATGCATTGTCATTCCGTGCAGAGGACTCCATCCCCAAGTTCCACACTTCAGGATATTGAAAGTCACCACAACTCCAAAGCAAGTGTCACCCATCGACAGCTCCCGAATAACTAATCAGGACAGGGAAATGGAGCGTCACAATGCAGAACTCATTTTCTGCTCCAACAGGGCTCGTGATTAAGCCAAAAGGCCCAGATTCACCTTCTCTTGCATTTGAGGGTGGAGGGTAGACCAGATATCCAGGAGGACTCTGCCTGTAGGGCCTGGAAATGGGGTGGGCGGTGGGTCATTAGGTGCCACATTCCCCCTCAAAGGTAATGAAATCCACTCTGCTGAGGTCTAATGCTTCTTAGAGAATCAGACTGCTGGGCCTCCTCTTAGACACTGGAGAGACTCCAAATTCAGCCTCTCCAATCTGAGGCCCACGTTCTTTTCCCATGAAGCCGGCATTTCCGTGGGAAGCCACCTGTCAAGATCAGAGCTCAGGGGCTGCTGAGAACCAGGACTCAGGCCTGTGGCTCTAAATCTGGCCTCTCATTGCTTGTATCCCCTCCTAAGCACCTGATTCAAGAACCTGTGTGTACACAGCAGGTGCTCAATAAATGCTAACTGACTGACATGTTTTTGCACATGTCATTAGCTGGTTTTGCTCCATCGAGTTCTCTCCTTGAGAGGTTTGAGGCCTGCCAGGCCCCCTGCTCACCTTTCCCTCTGCCTCCGGTCACTTCTGAGGCTTGCTTGATCTGCTTCCCTCGTCAGAGGCCCAGCTGCTGCTAGAGAGAGCTAGTCCACCGACCCCAGGAGAGGCTCTCCTTCCAAACTCCAATAAACTTACTGACTTTGAAGCAGGGCCAGGAAAGAGCCTGGAATGAGGCAGATGGTGGAGGTTTGGGGACAAACACGGCTGAGTCCAGCTGACGCCTCTTCCTCTGGTGTGTCCCCCAGAGGTTCACGCACTGGAAAGCTGGGTCCCCGTGTGGAGGTGGTGAGATGGTGGCAATTTCAGGAGGTGAGTTGCAGTTGAAGGTAAGTAGGCTCCATCCTCAGGAGGGGGATTAATGTCTGTCCCCTGGGAGTGGATCAGGTCTCTTGTGTGTTTCCTTCTGTGTGTGCCCTGGTGGACACACCAAGTTCCCTTTTTGCTTCTCTGCCACATTGTAATGCAGCCAGGGGTCGCCCGCCAGGATGCAGCGCCATGCTGTTTGGCTTCTACAGCTGCCAGAATCGTGAGCCAAGTGAACCTCTTTACTCTATATTTCCCAGCCTCGGATATCCTGTTATAGCAACACAAAACAGACTAATACACCTCTCACCAAGTCTTCTTTGAGGAGCATGTTAGCCCTTTGTGTGGAGGAAGGACTAGAAAGAGATGGAGATTGGTTTGCCCAAGTTACACAACTAACAAGCGACAGAGTCAGTATGAGATCAGACCTTTTCAACTCTCCAAGCCCAAGGGATCAGCCACTTCAGGAGTTCTGGGCCTGGTCACGAGGTGATCTCGGGAGAAGAGGCAGCAGAGGTGGGACATTTTGGATACAATTTCTTTCTTTCTTTTTTTTTTTTTTTGGTACTGGTGATTGAACTCAGGGGCACTCAACCACTGAGCCACATCCCCAGCCCTTTTTTTGTATTTGGTTAGAGACAGGGTCTCACTGAGTTGCTAAGTGCCTCACCATGGCTGAGGCTGGCTTTGAACTTGCGATCCTCCTGCCTCAGCCTCCCAAGTGCTGGGATTACAGGCGTGCGCCACCGCACCCGGCTGGATTCAATTTCTGACATCACGAGCAGAGTTTAAGCTCCTTGTTATTCATTTTGTGTCTCCTTTGTTTGTCTCATTTTGCTGTGAATTAGAAGTTAGGGAGGGGAGAGATGGTAAGGAGCTCATTTTGCATCTCTGGTGCGTTTTCTCCACCACTTTGGGGTATCCAACGATGCAGCTGCACTGTGACACTACCTACCTGGAGGTGGAGGCAGGTCCCACGGGGCTCTCAGAAGACTGCCCCACTCCACGCACCACTCGGGGGTCTCAGACCACTCTTGGGTTTCCCCTGGCCCCCTCCTCAGGGGTGGTGATCGGATAGAATGACTCTCAGAAATCAGGAGAACGTCTCACTGTGTGTGCGGTTTGTTACAAAGGATGCGACCCAGGGGCAGCCCGATGGAAGCCACGCACAGGGCAGGTGGGAGCGCCCGCGCCCTCCCAGCAAGTCTGCACTCACAGTCTGGAACTCTGAATCTCACCATGCGAGATGCGTACAGACCCAATCCCAGCCTCCCTTCCTCCTCTGGAGGCCAGCGGGGGAGGTGGGAAGCAGGGAGGACTGAGGGTCCCCATGCTCTACCTGCTTGTTAGGGAACCCACCCTCGGCCACCTCCTTAGATAGCACACTCTCAGGGCTGACCTCAGGGGCTCACTGTGCGTCACAGTAGACCCTCCTGTCCCTCAGGCACTGCCAAGGGTTTTTGGAGCTCCATGCCAGGAACCAGGAACAAAGGGCAAATGTTCCTTTGTGGTCCCACAGTGTCCAAGGTGACCCTTTCAGCCCTCCGCCGGTGCAGCACACACCTCAGATATCCCCATGTCGTCCCCAGCACTTCTAATAAAGCCACTCGGCTGTGAGAGGGGAGGATACAGAGGCTCTGAGACTGAGGTCAAAAAAGAGGCTGCTGTCTCTCCATCCTTTGCTCTGGTTATTTTCCCACGTGGAGGAGACAGAAGGCCTGACTCCAGCTTCCACCCGGTTGCAGGAAAAGCAGGACTTGATTGGCTCGTGTAGGGGAGAAGTCTAAAGAGACCACGTGGTTCCTCTGCCTCTCACCAGTTTGTTCCAGGGCTCCACACTGGTTCAGGGCCCTACATGCACACAGGTGGTGCTTAATAAATACTTACCATGGTCACAAGATGGCCTTGGAGGCTGCAAGCACATTACCCTCATATCATGCATCTCAGTGGAAGATGGAGATGCTTCTCACGGTCAGAAGCTTCATGAAACAGCTTCTTGCAGTTCTTGGCACAGCCTGGGTCAGGCGCTGGGGCCTGAAGCCACCACTGGGAGAGGAGGTGGGTCTCTGAAAGAAAAAGTTATGCAGATAAAAAGTGGCACAGGGGTGCTGGGATTGTGGCTCAGTGGTAGAGCGCTCGCCCAGCATGTGCACAGCCCAGGTTTGATCCTCAGCATCATGTACAAATAAATAAAGGCATTGTGTACAACTAAAATAAATAATAAAATATTTTTTAAAAATGTGGTAAGGTATGAGCCGAGCGTGGTGGCGCACGCCTGTAATCCCAGCACTTTGGGAGGCTGAGGCAGGAGGATCGGGAGTTCAAAACCAGCCATCAGCAATGGCGAGGCACTTAGCAACTCAGTGAGACCCTGTCTCTAAATAAAATACAAAAAAGGGCTGGGGATGTGGCCCAGTGGTCAAGTGCCCCTGAGTTCAATCCCCATTACCAAAAAAAAAAAAAAAAAAAAAAAAAATGTGGTAAGGTATGATAGATAGGCTTGGGCCAACGGGCCACCTCCCCTATGGAAATTTCCATGAGGAGTAACCTGGTTTCATTTTCCCCAGGCAGGAGCCAATCAGCTTAAAGGTCGCCCTGTTTCCTGGGCAAAGAGCCAATAGCGTTAAAGGTCGCTCTGGCACACCCCCCACCAGAAATCCCTACTTAAAGCTCCTGCCTGCCTGGAGCTCAGACATAACAGCTTGTCCCTGCTGAGAGGAGGCAGCCACTGCAACAGCTCCAGACTCACCGTCTCCAGCCCAATGGCAGCTGTCTTAGCTGACAGCTCCAGAGACCACAGCCTGTGGGACCAGGCACCCGCCTTCCGTTCAGAGCTTGCACACTTCCCTCTCCCTGACTCCCTCTCTCCCACCAGAGCTTGCACACTCCCCTCTCCCTGACTCCTCTCTCCCCGTACTTCTTCTACCTCCGACCGGCCATAAAGGCTGGTGAATAAATCTCTTGGCTGCACAGCTGTCTCCAGTGTGATTTTTGTCCTTCATGGTAGACTTTGCTCAGGCCCATTGCAGTAGGCACCAGGACTACCATGATGGCTTTTGTAGAGAGGAGAGAGACAGGTTGCCTCCATTCCCGAGACAATAGGGAAAAGTGGGCACTTCTAGCCAAAGAACAGGGCAGGCTGAGAGTAGACAGGAAATGACCAAAAGGAAACTTCAGGGGTAAGCGGGCACTCGGGCTGAACTGACCTCGCAGGATTCTTGCCAAAGGCAGGCCAGGGTGGCCAGATGCCACCTGGGCAGCGTGGGAGATGGTGAGCCTGGTCAGATGTCAAGGGTCTGGCCAAATCAAGTTGGCAGGGTTCTGGCTAAAACTGGGCTCTCGAGGGTGTACCCAGGACAGGGTCTACCCGAGAGTCCAGAGGAGCCTGACCAGAGTGTGGTCGAGGAGGGAATCTGCAAGCTTACCCCAAAATGTGACCCAAAACACGGGGCTCAGAGTAGGGCAGAACAGAACTGGCCACCAGGAGAACCGTGGGGACACTGGGGAGACAGTCAAGGTGTCCACACGGGGATGGGATCGGGGACCCTAAACTGAAGGAGAAGGTGTTTGCTCTGGGAAGGTGGCCCCTGAAGTTCACGCAACAGCGTTGCAAGATGGGACCTTCAAGAGGTGACAGGGCATGAGGGTGTCACCCTTGACAGTGGATGCATGCCACTATCACCCCGAGAAGAGGATGGGCTGGGCCCTTACTCCCTCCCTCACATACACACACACACACACACACACACACACACACACACACACACACGTGCTCTCTTCTCCTTCCATCTTCCAGCATGGGATGTCATAGCAAGAAGGCCCTCACCAGATGCTGTCCCCTTTCTTTTAGACTTGCCAGTCCCCAGAACTGTATGAAATAACCTCTGTGGTTTTTAAATTACCCAGTCTCGGATATTCTGTTCCAGCAGCCCCAAACAGACTCAACCCCCTGAACTGCTAGGTGGCAAATTAATGTGGGTCTGTTTAATCCCTGGACCCAGTATAGCCACTTAGTAGAGAGAAGGTTCCCCAGGAAGCATCCCTAGGCATCACCTGGCCCAAGAGCCTCACTTGAGAGATGAAATAAAGACAAGAGAGGTTAGTGATTTGTTCAAAATGACAAAACGAGTTAGAGGCTGCACCAGCCCCAGGACAGATCTGCTGAGTTCAGGGCTTAGTCGTCTGCTCAGTGCGGGATAGATGGTGACAGGCGGCCGGTGCCGGAGCCCACTGCTGCGCACCCCTAGGAGCCCATCAGCACACGTCAGGAATCCCACTTAGCTGTTGATGAGCACAGTCCTCATAAAAAATTAAATCATGTGACTTACAGTTCAGTTATATTTAAAACAACGGCAGTCAGGCAATCATGCCTGTTCATAATAGCACTATTGGTAAGAGCCAAAAGGTGGAGACAGCCCAAATGCCCAGCAGCCGGTGAGAAAAGGTGGGAGATATATATATATATATATATATATATATATATATCTATATCTCCCCAAATATAAACTCTTGAGGTTATTTACATTTGTTGTCTCTGTATGGTAGAAATTATGTTAAATTGTGAACTATTGCCCATTACTTCCTAACTCCAGCTCAGTGACACCATGTTAGGAGCTTGAAATCAGCCAAGGTGGGGATATTTACATATATATATATATATATATATATATATTTTTTTTTTTTTTTGGTGGTACCAGGGATTGAACTCAGGGGTACTCAACCACTGGGCCACATCCCCAGCCCTTTCTTGTATTTTATTAGAGACCAGGGTCTCACTGAGTTGCTAAGTGCCTCGCCATTGCTGAGGCTGGCTTTGAACTCGAGATCCTCCTGCCTCAGCCTCCCAAAGTGCTGGGATTACAGGCATGTGCCACCGCGCCCAGCAAAGGTGGGATATTATTCAGTCATAAGAGGAGGTGAGGGCTGGGGTGTGGCTCGGTGGTAGAGCGCTTGCCTAACTTGTGTGAGGCACTGGGTTCAATCCTCGGCACCACATAAAATAAACAAATCAAATAAAGGTATTGTGTCCATCTACAACTAAAAGTATTTAAAAAAAATTTTTTTTTTTTTTTTTTTAAGTTTAAAGAAGGAGGTGAGGCGCTGGGCTGCACTGAGTGCAGGAACAGACTCTGAAAGCTTCCTCAGTCAAAGAAGCCAGACACGAAAGGCCACAAATTGTGTGATCCCATGTATATGAACTATCCAGAATAGGCAAACCTGTAGAGACAGAAAGCAGATCAGCGTTTCCCAAGGGGAAAGAGGGCAGGGAGTGACCACTTAATGATCAGAGGTTTCCATTCCCAGTGATGAAAAGTTTGTAGCGATGGTCACGCAATGTTGTGGATGAACTTATTGATACCAAGTTGTAGACAGTAACATAGTTAAAAAGAAAAGGTAATAAAATCTCAAGACTCATTGTTTCTTGGTTATTTTGCTACTTTTAGTATTGTTCTCTTCGCCCCACCCCCCGCCCCCCTGCTTTCTTAGCACTTAGCATCCCTGGGAACGGAACCCAGGGATGCTCTACCACTGAACCACATCCCCAGACTTTTTTATTTTTTATTTAGAAGCAGAGTCTCACTAAGTTACTTAGGGTCTTGCTAAGTTGCTGAGGCTGACCTCGAACCTGTGATCCTCCTGCCTCAGCCTCCCCAGTCACTGGGATTACAGGCATTACGCTGTACCCAGCTTAGCATTGCCTATACTCTTGAGGTTATTTACATTTGTTGTCTCTGTATGGTAGAAATTATGTTAAATTGTGAACTATTGCCCATTACTTCCTAACTCCAGCTCAGTGACACCATGTTAGGAGCTTGAAATCAGCCAAGGTGGGGATATTTACACACAGATACTGGAAAACACTACAAACCAGGGCACACACTCTCTCCACACACACAGCCCCCCACCCCCCAACACACACTTTAAAAAATTGTATAGATTCGAGAAAGTGATGGAGACAATGTTAAAAATGCAGGTTAAACTGAAAGGTGTGTTGCATCTGTATGATTAGCCCCCAAATTTAAAGGAATAGTCTAGCATTTAAAAACTCTTTTCTGGGGTTGGGGCTGGGGCTCAGTGGTACAGTGCTTGTCTCACATGTGTGAGGCCCTGGGTTCGATCCTCAGCCCCACATAAATAAAACAAAGGTATTATGTCCACCTACAACTAAAAGAAAAAAAATTTTAAAATAAAAATAAAAATTGTTGTCTGATACAGCAGAAAAGTTGCTTACATCAGTAATGAACTCCCAACATACATTTTTCTGGTCTTCCTCACTCACTCAGATGAAGAATCAAAACTCATGGAACTGCACTCATGAATCAGTGAAGGTAGCGCTTCCTGGCTGAGTCAGGTGGTGATCAGGACTCACCTGCAGCCCTGCTGTGCCAACTGTAGATTTAGCACAGACATGAGTTCTGCAAAAATTAACCTGGTGCCACGCCTGTGATCTCCTAGCACTTGGGAGGCTGAGGCAGGAGGATCACGAGTTCAAAACCAGCCTCAGCAATGGCGAGGCACTTAGCAACTCAGTGAGACCCTGTCTCTAATCAAATACAAAAAAGGGCTGGGGATGTGGCTCAGTGGTTGTGTGCTCCCGAGTTCAATCCCCAATACAAAAAAAAAAAAAAAAAAAAAATTCAAGAACATTCTGTGAGAATCCATTGGCAATATAAAAATTCCAATAAAGAATATTGTAAAATTTATGATCATTTTGAAATTGTGTTATATATCTGCAAAATCTACACACACACACACACACACACACACACGCGCGCGCGCGCGCACGCGAGCCTGAAAACACTTATCAGCACGTTGCTGGTGGCATCACGTTTCTAGGCACCATAGGGCTCCACCTGAACGGGTACTTGTGTCAAAGATTCCCCCAAATGTGACAATCCCACTAGAACTGTCACCCGTCACTGTCAAGCCTCAGGAACAGCATGCCGGCAGCACTGAGAACAAAAGGCACCGGTGCTTTATGGAAAAGTAGGTTCCATTAATTTCTGTCTGCCAGAGGAAATGAATTCATTTCCACTCCGAGGATCAGCCTGCGGCATAGTCTTCAGATCTCAGAAATAAGCAGGGAACCCAGTTGTTGGATGTTTAGATGAATGAACAAAGTAATCCTTGCACTTGGTCAGCACAGATCGCAGCAAAACCGCCCGGGGCCCGCATCCGCTCCAGGCTCCTGCTTGCGCATCAAGGAAGCATGTAGTCTTCTAGGTAAGTAAGTTGGTGGGATTTGCACAAAAGCCCCAGTAGAAAGTGTCCCCTTCCAGCCCCCCGGAGCTCATTCTCAGGCCATCCTAGGTGGAGGACAGAAGACGAGTGTCCTGCTTTACTGTCCTTGCGTTCTGGGGTGAAGGACGGCCTTGTCTAGGGAGGGGGATCTCAGGATGGAGAAGCACTTTAGAACTTTCCAGAAGCTTTGCGGATTTTCCAGCCTAATCCTTGCAGCCAATCTGAGAAGAATTTTAGAATACACAAGTCAAATTAGAATATTGAAATGTTCTACAGGGGGTGGGGAAACCGAGGCTCTGAGCAGGCACACTAATTGGTCTGGCCTCGTACGACTTTAGGAAAAATCGATTTGCACTCCAGCCAGAAAACAAGCAATGGCCGGCTCACCAATACAAGGAGGAGGGAAGCAGTGCTAAAAATCTGCTAACCACACGACTAGTGATAAAATAGAGCAGTTGTAATCATCCGCTCTGCTGTGAGCTGCACGGATGCTCTCTCTCTCTCTCTCTCAAAATATCCTCTTGTGCTGTCCCCCTTCTTGTGACCTTGTGAGACAGCCCAATGTCTACAGGATGGGAGGAGGCCAGGTGGGTGACGTGGCTCGGTGACAGCTACTCTGCAAGGTTATTGAAACAAGCGCCATGAAACTGGGACAAGTGACCAGATGACTTCGAGGGCTACCAACAGGTGGGTGTGGCAAACGGCATGAATGAGCTGGACGGAGGAGGGCCCGATGGAGCTGGAGGGCACGCAGTGAAACCTTGTGACTTGTTTATTTCTGGAATTTTCTTTGCAACCCCTTCAGACCATGGTTGAATTTGAGTCCTTAAAATGATGGGAAGCAAAACTGGATGAGGTGGGTGACAACTGTAGTTTAGAAAAGAAAATGTAGCCTAGGTGGATGGGGACAGGGAGGGAGGTAGGAGCCTGGGGGTGTAGGGGGGCAGTGAATAGCATCCCTCATCCCTACCTGGCCTGGAGTCGACTGAGAAATAAGAGAACAGAGGACTGGACTTGCTCTTTGTTACTGAGAAAGCCCACAGTGGGGAAGGGGGCTTACGTCTGAGGGCAAATGTCCAACCAAGGGGCTGGGGTTGTGGCTCAGGGGTAGAACACTCGCCTTGCACATGCGCGGCCCTGGGTTTGAGCCTCAGCACCACATAAAAATAAATAAATGAAGCCAGGTGTGGTGGCGCATGCCTGTAATCCCAGCACTTGGGAGGCTGAGGCAGGAGGATCGCGAGTTCAAAGCCAGCCTCAGCAACAGCGAGGCACTTAGCAACTCAGTGAGACCCTGTCACTAATCAAATACAAAAAAAAGGCTGGGGATGGGGCCCAGTGGTCTAGTGCCCCTGAGTTCAATCCCCGGTACCAAAAATAAAATAAAATAAATAAATAAATAAAACAAAATAAAGGTGTTGTTTCCAACTACAACTAAAACATAAATATTCTAAAAAAAATGTAGGGCCTGTGGCTGTGGCTCAGTGATAGCGCACTTGCCTGGCATGTGTGAGGCACTGGGTTCGATTCTCAGCACCACATATAAATAAATAAAATAAAGGTCTATCAACCAACAACTAAAAAAAAAATAAAAAAAAAAAAAAAAAAAAAAAAAAAAAGTACAACCAAGCAGACAGGAGCACCTGCCCAGGGAGAGGCAGAGCTGGGCTGGCCTGGGTCTCCCGACTCCTAGCGGAGAGCCGCCTCTGTGGAGCCCTGGCCCCAGGACCACAGCCCCACCCGAGGAGAGCAGAGGTGACTGCCCCGTGTGGACTCAGCTCCCCACGTTGCTCTCCCTCCCCAGGAGGAATGTGGGAAAGGCCAGGAGCCAGCCCTCCCCAGAGCGGGGAATGTTGCTCCCCCAGAACCCCGGCTCTTTGAGGTATGTCTGGCGGCCTTGGCCTTGGCCTTGGCCTGGCGGCTGTGAGCTGTGCCTGACTTAGGAGGTAACAAGTGCCCTTCCACCCAGCGGCTGCGAGCAAGTGCGTGTCTCCTGCTCACTTTGCTTTCTCCTCCACAGTCGCAGGACGGCTCTGTCCCTCCCAGCCCGGATTCTAGGCCTTTGAGATACCAAGTGGGGACAATGAGTGGAGAATTGTAGGGCACAGGACAGGTGAGGACAGGGAAGGTGAGTGGAATGAGGCTTCAGGGAGGGCCGGGGCGCAGCCGTGCACACTGTCGGAAACCCAGGAGACCCAGGAAGAGCCGCAGAGATTGACAGAGCTGTCACAGCCTGTTTGTTGCTCAGACCTTCTTTAATGTTATTCAAGAAGCCTCAGCAAATGCAGGATTTATTATTTAATGGCTTGATGTTACAAGATGGCATTTCTTTGAACTTGACACCACAGAGACTCTTTGCACGTATTACCAGCTAATAACTGGGGTGCCCATGATACTAGGACAACGGGACTTCATTGCACACCTATGCTGTGCCAGGAGTTGTGCTGGGGACGGGGGCTGAGAGCAAGTCGCCATCCAGTCCTCACAGGACACGTTAGCAGCGTCCCTAGCTCAGCGACGTGAGGTGCACCAGATGAGCACCAGGCCCTCGGAGACGGCAGACAGGGAGTGACTAGAGCAGGAAAGAGTCCTATGTGGAGACCAGCAGGGCAGAGGCACAGAGGACCAACCTGTTCCAGAGAGGGAGAGAAGGTGGCTGGGGAAGAAAGCTAAGGCCACATCTGGACACGGAAGCCCTCCATCCCTGCTCACGCTGACTCCGAGGGCAAAGGTGAGTTTTTACAAGTTTTTACTTCAATTTCAGTCTCTTCTCCTGGATTGCTAAAGTCCATAATTTGGAATTTGGAAATTCCAGCTCTGGGATAAACTCTATTAATATTTATTCTTTTTTTCCCCTCTGTATGTATCTGTAAAACAAAATTGGGGCTGTGCCACCTGTCAGGTTTTACCCAGAAGTTTTAATTTGTTTTGATTTTTTTGCTGTGCTGGGAACTGAACCCAGGGCCTTACACCTGCTGGGCAGGTGCTCTGTCCCTGAGCTGTACTGCCAGGCCATGACCTATATAGAAGGTTTTGTAAATGGCTGATTTTTCAATGAATCATGCAACTCTTCATGTTACCAGTCTTCTGAAACAAAATTTCTATTTTCTTTCTTTCTTCTTTTTTTCCTTTGTTGTTGTTAGGGTTGAACCCAGGGACACTTAACACTGAGCCACATTATCTGCCATTTTTATTTTTTTTATTTTGAGACAGAGTCTCACTAGGTTGCCAAGGCTGGCTTTGAACTTGCAATCCTCCTGCCTCAGCCTCCCGAGTCACTGGGATTAAGGTGTGCACCATCGTGCTTCAACCTAGTATTGATTTTAAAGGTTAATGAGTCTTTCTTAAATGTTCATAGCCAAATACATTTCATCCTGTTAGGCCTTTATACTTTATGCAGTTCCCTATCTCTGAAATATATTTTCTCTACCTGGAAGAGATTCTCCATCTGCTTGACCTCCTATTCATCCTTCAAAACCCTGTCAGTCATCACCTATTCTGTGATACCTTCTCCTGACTGTCTCAACCAGGTAGAATTATGCTTTCTTTCTTTCTTTTTTTAAAAATATTTATTTATTTACTTTAGTAGTACACAATGCAATGCATTTATGTTTATGTGGTGCTGAGGATCGAACCTGGGCTGCGCACGTGCGAGGCGAGCGCTCTGCCGCTAAGCCACAACCCCAGCCACGAATTATACTTCCTTTACTCATCTGTGCCTCTGGATTTTGTATATACTTTTTTGTTTCATTGCCTCACAAGCTATTTGTGTGTGTGCATCTGCCTACCACACTAGCTATTTGTCTGAGAGAACCATCTAAGTTAAGTTGCTTGGTTATCACAGTTCCCTGGCCCAGAAGAGCTCAATAGAGTGTATTTTTTTTTAAAACTAAACTGAATATTTCCAAGCCTCAAGTTCCCTTCTCATTGAAAAAAGATGGCAGTACTTGCCCTAGCAGCTTTAAAATATTTTTTAAAAATGAAAACGAAATAACCAATAAATAAAAATGCCCCAATACGAGGCAGGAGTGACTCCAGGAAGGTCAAGGCCAGCGCGGCCCTGCTTGGCCGGAGTACCTGGCTGCTCAGCTGGATGTAAGGTGACCTTATTTGGTTCATGGAGTGCCCGAGGCTCTCCTGAGCCTTTGGCATGGGCACTGTGCACATGGGTGTGATTGGGGTCAGCTAGGGACAGTGCCTTGGAGCTGGCCGCGGGGGCAGACGTGCGACCCTGTCACTCCCAGCTGGGCCCCGTTGTGTCTCCTCTCTGCACGTTCCGCTCCCTGACGTCATCCAATAAACAGCATCCACTTGCTGACGCTGCCACCCTGGCAAAGGCGCTGGCTGCCACCCCAATCCATCCTCCTGTCTCCTCAGCCCTTGGCCTGGCCGGTTCCCTCCCTCCTCGATATGGGCCCTGGCCGCGGGCCTAGGTTTGTATGCACAGACAGGAAACAGAGAGGCCTCCAGGCCTGGGCTGTAGCATCTTGCAGCATCCTGCTGCTCCCAGGATGCAGATGAAGACAGTGTCCCGGCTGCTTTGCACAGCAATGAGGTGGAGGGAACCTGGGTCCTCCACTGGACCATGTGGGGTGACCAGGGCTGCCCAAGCCGGGACACATACCTTGAGTTGCCTCTCAGCAAGGAAATCCACTTCCACATCCTTTAATTCAGTAAATTCTGGGGGTCTCTTTGTTATAGCAACCCAGCATTACCCTGACTGACATCCATGAATGCTTCATGATGACCATTCTCTGTCCTTTTCATTCCTTGCAGTGCGTCCAGTGCTTAGGATAATACCTGGCTCATAGTAGGTGTTCAGACTAATACTGCATCGGTGAATGTAGCCAGGATGCCCGTGTGGACCTCAGTTTCCTCACCTGTAAAATGGGGATGACAACTTGACCTACCCTTTGGATTACTGAGATGAAGGTGCTATATTTAAAGCCCACAGGGCATAGCCAGCCACATTGGTGGTCAGTAAGTCTAGGACACTATTAAAATTATTTTTACTACTGCATAAACTTCATGGTTTTTGCAGCTTTGTGGTCTTCAGTAATGCTGAAATGATTTTTTTTTTTTTTTTTTTTTTAGCAAATTAGAAGAACTCCAGGTTAGAAGGGTTGGAAGGAGATCGATGGAACAGAGAAAGGGGGTTGGGGGACGAGGGAGGAAGGGCAGGAAAGGGGAGGAGCGGTGAATGAAAATGACCAAAGTACACTGTGTATATATGTGAATATATGTGCATATGTGAATATATACACAGTGTACTGTGAATTTCACCACTATCTATAGCTATAAAACACTAATTTAAAAAAAAGCTATAAATAAATAGAGAGGAGACCATTAGAGAGGAGGAGGAAGAGGACCAAGGGGAAGGGGGAGGGGAGGGAAAGAGGAAGCACTTCAGACTCAAGTGGAGCGAATCACACCCCATTGCATGTGTGGTTGCCAGAATGAACCCCAACATGGTCATGACCGCGATGCACCAATAAAAACATCAGAAAGAGAGAAAGACGTCCAGGCTGCTGGGATAATAACTGGCCCGCTCCTGCCACTGGCTGGCAGAGATGACGTGGCTTCTCCCAGGAGCTGTCTGTTCCATGAACTCAGTGTGGTGGCTTTTGGAAACACATGCAAATGTATGCAAATCACATGCAAATCCACACAAAAATAGCCCCTCCTGCGCCTCCGCATTTACTAGAGAGAATTCGGGTGGCTTTATACTCTTCCACCTCTGATCAGGTCAGGTTTTCTTTCTGCTGTCTCAGAAAGACGCACCTGGCAGGGGCGGGGTGTGCCCGTGGGCGTGTGCGGTTCTGGGAACAACAGGGGGGGTGTGCAGAGGAGGCTGGGTGAGGACGCTACGATATGCTCAGCGATCAGACGTGACAGATCCAAAACCAGCCGCCAGACTCCAGCTCGAGGCCCTACGTCCGATCAGCTGCCATTGAATTCTCCCATCACCCCATGACACCAGCGAGGCCACCAAGGGAGGCCGCCCAGCCATCTGGAGCATTGCAGGGTGATCGGAAGGTTGGGTGGCCTAGTCACGGAACCTGGGCCCATGCAGCTTTCAAACGACAGTCCAGTCTTCAAGCCCTTGGTTCCGTGATCATTTCAGATGGCAGACACGTTTATTCACACACGTGTGTACTCACGCGTGCATTCCCGGGTGTGAAGATAGAGGACCTCTTCTTCTCACCCCGGAGCTCCGTGGTGGAGACCAACGTGAGGTGGCTGAGCCTCACCCCACCAGGCGAGAGGCGTCTACAAGGGTGAGCAGGAGCCTGCCACGTGGGCCAGCAGGAGGACCGCTGTGATCCAGGGTGGGTACAGAAGCGTGAAGCCACGTGCACCAAGATCTGATTTGGGAAAAACACGGTCAATGGTGTCGAGGTGTCCCAGCTTGCCGACTCCCGTAGGTGCCTGTGACATTTATTAGCCCACGGTACTTGTTTGGCAGTTACCATATACAGCAAGGCCTTGAATGGTCTGTCCTCTGCTGTGGCTCTTCAAGGAGGTTGTGGGTCACCTGAGAACCAAGCCTGTCTATGCTATCCTGGTGCCCAGGGGCCCAGCCCAGTGCCTTCCTTTGGAATATTAAGCAGGTAAAGGACATTGTTGTGACAGGTGTCCACGTGGAGGATGCTACTATTTCCTGAGCACCATCCAGTGTTGCGCCAAATGCGAACTTGTACATTATTGTCTCGATTGGTCCCCACGAGAATTACCAAGTGAATGGAGTCCTCATTTGACGGATGAAGCAACAGAGGCCCAGGGAGATTGCCCTGCTGGCAGAGAGGAGGGGCCCAAAGTGACAGGACTAGGCTCTGAGCGCAGGCTGAGTGGTCAGACCAGCGCTCCGAGCTCTCGCTTTACCCACATGACCCGCTCCTATCCCAGGGCACCCGGTTCAACAGCGTTCCCTGTTGAGTTTACAGACCGACTCGTGCACCCCGAGCTGTGAGCAAGCCAGGGCTCCTGAGCTTGGGGCTCGGCCTGGTCCACACCTAGCACGTCACTTATTTTCCAGAAAGGAGAATAAAGGGGAGCAGGGAATTGTTCAGGGTGATTCTGGAAGGACACCTTGGAGGAGACCAAGTTTCCTCAAGCCACCTCAGAAGGTGATGTGAGGGAAGCCAGGAGAGGGTGTGCGTGAAAGCTGGGGTCTGAGAGGAGAAAGGGGGCGTGCAAAATCATTCGTGTGTGCTGTCTGCTTTCTGGGGAGTAAGAGGACCTAGAGGCATGTTTGGAGGACCTCTAGACTCCCAGGCGATTGCAGGGCACAGCTGGTGCGCTCCGTGCTCCCGCATGAATCTCATGCTTTCCACAGGACTGGAGCCACGGGTGCCTTTGGGGGGACGAAGGCCCTCGTCTCACCAGAAAAGGTAACGAGGATCTCGAGGTCAGACACCACTGTACGCTGCTGCACCTCTGGAGCTAGCGGAGAAGCTTTGTTTGCAAGTGGCGATTAGTCAATAAACTGAACACGGCTTCTGTCTGTGATGTTTGGGCATTGATTCTAGGAACTGGGATCAAGGATTGGCCCTCATCGTGGGGGAAGGTAGACAGAAGAAGTTCAGAACCAGGTCGGCAAGGTCACGTCAGGTGGGGACGTGTAAATACTTTGAAAAAACAAATAAACAAGCAAACACAAACACAAGGAAAGATAAGAAGTCAGGGAAGGCCAGTCAGAGGGGCTGACATTTGGGATGAGAAGACCCAAATGACCAAATGGTGCCAACCATGCAGAGAGCTGGGGGAAGGTACTCAAGACAGAGGGCACAGCAAGGACAAAGATTCAGCAGTGGGGACAAACAGAGGAATTCAGGAGTACAGAAAGACCAAAGAGGTTGCAGGGTGGTGAACCATAGGGAAAAGGGTCCAAAATGGGGTGGGAAAGGCCTGTAGAGCCACACCATGCAGGGTCTGGTGGGAGTTTATTCCAAGTGCTTTGATGTATTAGTTAGCTATAGCTGTGTAACAAATCACCACATCCCCAATTTAGTGATTTAAAACAAAACACTTTTTTTTTTTGTTTGTCTAATAATCTCTGTGGGTCATGAATCTGGGCAGTCCTTCTCTGGGTCATTTACTTAAGGGTGTTTCACAGGGTGCAGTCCCTTTGTTGGTTGGCCTGTAGACATTCCGAGTTCAGCCAGGGAAGACGCCACTTCAAGCTCCCGTGGTTATTGGCAGGATTCAGTTCCTCGTGGGCCGTTGATCAGACACCATCCTTACTTCTTGCAGCTTGCTTTTGGAGTGGGGAATCGCCCAGGGAAGAGAGTCACTACAACTGACCTGAGAATCTTAGGGCATCACTAAAGAATTCCAGAGACAAGACTTTGCTGGGCAAGCCGAAGAGGTGACAGAACCTGCTAGCAGGGTTGAAGTCACCATCTGTGTAACCTTATCACAGAAATGCTATCCATCACCTTTGCCGGAATCTATTGGTCCAAAGCAAGCCACAAGTCCCCACACCCCCATCAAGCAACACCTGGAGGTGGGAACACCAGGGTCATCTTAAAAGTCTGTGTGACACACACAGGAAGCCATTGGAGGTGTCTGAGTAGGGAGGTGACATGATCTGTCCTAGATTTCCAATGGGTCACCTCAGCTTCCTCGGGCTCTGGGGGGTGTGAGAGGGACTAAGCAAGAGTGGAAGGTAGGTGGCCAGTGAGGGGTTACTGGGAGAGATGACACTGGATTGCAGGAAGGAGGTGACAGTGGAGAGGCAGAGAAGCTGGGTGAAAGAGCTGGGGATGGCCTTGGACTCTTCTGTTTCTCCTGGACAGAGGGTGGTGTTATCGGCACTCTCCTCCAGGCCTCCCCAAGGCCACACATTTGCTGGATGGCTGGCCAGCGTCAGGAAGACCAGCCCACGAGCAGAGAGCAGATGTCTCCTTGTGCCAGGCCAAGTGACTGACCCCACGTCCTCATTCTCATTAACCTGCACATGCTCAGACCAGCTAAGCCAGTGGGCAAGGGGGAGGGAGGCCACTCACCTGCACTTGTCTGTGCTCACAAAGTCAGCTGGAGCTGGAGAGGCTCAAGGGGCGCGTGTGTGTGCATGCGTGTGTGTGTGTGTGTGTGTGTGTGTGTGTGTACCCGCTCCCATGCACGCATGTGTATGCATGTGTCTGTCTTAGGTGGGCTGCTGTTGGAGTGGGGAATCGCCCAGGGCAGAGAGTCACTAAAACTGACCTGAGAATCTTAGGACATCACTAAAGAATTCCAGAGACAAGACTTTTCGGGTAATTGACATGAAGTCTTTATCTACTATACATATCACGATGAACCATTACTTGGTCACCATTTGTAATATTGCTACATGTGACAACCTCACTGCTAAACACCTGATTGACATCTCATTTTATCCTCATAATAACCCAGTGAAGTTGACACTTAAATTGTTCCATTTCCTAGATAAGAAAACTGAGGCTTAGAGAAGTAACTTGCTCAAGGTGATGTATCACAGATTTGGCCCTGGCTGGACTGACTCCATTGAAATCCATGTTCCCAACTGCTGCTATTATCTCCCTGCCTCTGGTTTAGGTTGGTGGAAGATTAATTTCCTGGTTGTATGGGGGAATCAGGTGGGTGTCACTTGCTACAGAGACTGGGTTAGCTCTGACCAGAGCAGGGGCCAGGTGGTGCCCCCTGGTGGTAGTGGTAAGGCAGGACCAGTGGGGTGGGAGCTTAAGTTTGCCCTTTTATTTTGTGAGATGCAGCCCCAGCGTACCAGGGAGCACAAAGTGGGTTCCATAGAGTCGGGCTGCCCCAGGCAAAGGGCTAGAGTGTGTCTCCTTTCCCAGGGCCCCGGGGGATGTCCTCGTGCCTCCTGCCCAGGCAGCCAGGCACTGACCAGAAGTGATTCACACCAGTAACCCAAATGACATCACCAAACACCACATTCTTATTCAAACCCAGCCTTTGCACCTAAATTCTGACTCCTGCACAGAACACACTGGCATCACCTTGGTCACAACTCAGGGCCTCTGACTTTGGCTAATTTAGAAGTCATTGCTGGACTGTTTTTGCTCCCAGGGTCCAGGTTGTGGGGAGGGGGGGCATGCACTGGCTGGAATTTCCTGGGGACCACCATGCCAAGGTGCCACCCCATGGGGAATCAGATAGAGGTGGGGGGTAAGGCAAGATGGGAAGTGTTCTGTAGCTTAAGGAGCATGGCGGGGCCACAAGGGTTGGGGGGCGGGGCTGCGAAGGTATGAAACCAGATTTTTAAAACATCAGCATAGCTCGTGCGTCTAAGCCTGGGTTGGGAATCAGAGTGCGTTGCCTCTGAGCATAAAACAGAAGCAGAGCTGGCAAAGGGCTCTCTGAGAGGCTCTCCAGTGGCTTCTCCCGCAGCGTCTGTCCTCCAGTTCTAAGAGCCCCCGACCCCCACCTGGGGAGGGTGCAGGGTGAGTGGGTGCGAGGCACAGGTGGGGACTCACAGTGCCTCCGTTCTATTTCCAGCTCCTATCACTGACTCATAGTGTGACCTTGCTGAGGTCATGGCTCTGTGTTTCTTGGGAGGGGGCCAGTAGGGGGATCAGAGGTGACAAAGTTTGCCTTTTCCCCAGGGATGGAAGTCCTAGAATATGGGGGACCTCCTGCTCCTCAGGAACCCCAGCTATGTCTGGTCTTACTGATACGATAAAAAAAAATTGTAAATTTGGATTCAAAGGATTGGGGAGGGGCATTCAAACCCAAAGCAAGTTGTTCCTGCCATTGCAAGAGGCATGGCCACTCTTAGGTGATGTTTCTGCAACGTTTTCCAAAGCACAGTCCCATGCAAATAATTCCCAGCATGGCCCTCCCATCATTTCTGCAAGGGGAGAAGGGAAGTGGTTTCTCCCTCACTTCAAGATGAGGGACTCGAAGCTGTGGGTGGAATTTCACAATCCTTTCATTACCAGGAACCCCCTTTTATTATTTTGCTACTCCCTCCCCCCCCGCTAGTTTTGCAGACCCTCGTTGACAAAATATTCTGCATTTATTAGGTAGAAATTCATTGTTTTCATTCATCAAACCCACCCATGAAGTGACAGTCAAAGTTTCTGCTCAGCACAGAAGAAATAGTGCTATCTCAGAGCTTACTGTGAAGAATGATGGTGTCAACGCTGGGTGACCTCTTCCTAGGTCAAGGACCAGTTTTTCACCAGACTTTCTGAAATTTCAAAGAGTTCCAACAGACCCAGGCTAGGAAGCCCCTAGAAAGACTCTGTGGCTAGTGGTGGGGTCAGCATCAGACCTGGGGTCCTGGCTCATGGGCCAGTGCTGCAGCCAAGCAGCCTATTTGGCAGGGAGGCCTCTGTGCATCCTGAGACTGTGGGTGCCTGGGAGCCTCCGTGCAAGATGGCAGCCCAACCAAGTGCAGGTGTCATGAAGCAGTGATGCTCAGGGCTCAGGCCAGGAATGGGGCCCCCTCAGTCCTGGGCTGAGCAGCCAGAACCAAGCTTGAGGTTGGAAAAGTATAATAGATCATTTGAAGGTGCTTCTGCAAAGGAGTGGGGGCGAGAAGGGGCTCTTCTGCTACCCATCTGCACTCTGTGTGACTCTTGCAAACTGAATCATTGAATCTCTTACCCACTCAGGAGCTCTCAGACCAGTCTCTCCTGAGCTCCACTTCAAGAGAGTGAGACCAGAGACGGAGACTGAACCCCCGACGCTGGGGATCCTGGAAGACTGGGAACACAGACAGGGGACACTGGAGGTCTGGCTTGGTGGCCTGGGTATAAGCAGAGGAAGAGCTTATGGCCTCTAAGCATGTCAAAGCTCCCGGGTCTCCTCCTCCTCTGGACTCCTGCAAACACTCTTCTCTTGGAGCCCTTGGCTCTGTCCCAGAGGCTCAATTGTTTGATCCCAGGGCTCAGAGGCATCCACAGCCTGTACCTTTGGAAAAAGACTGGGAGCTTAGCTCTGTGGCTTCAGAATCTCAGGCTCCACCAATCCCCAGCAGGGCCAGGGGCCGGGGCAGGGGCTCTGGGAGCCTGTTGCCCCCACAGCTGTTCCCTGCGCTATTTTGGTCCCAGGGGAGCTTGTCAATTCCAGGGTATTTGGACCAAAATAGCTGATAGCAGGACCATCTCCTGGTGGCTCTGTGCGGACCTCCCCATGGAGAAGTTTCTAAAGTGGGTGTGAGGTGGCCACAAGGGAACTCTCTGACAGTGTCTGAGGCTAACTCCATCAACTCCTGCATCCTCTCAGCCTTTGGACCGCCCGGTCACCCACCTCGCCATCGAAGCTTGGGCTTGGTGGCAGAGGGAGGGAATAAAAATTTCTGAACATGGTTTCTTGGCTCCTTAGTCCTCCTACAGCCGGCGAAGTACACATCATCCTCTCCCATTTTACAGAAGGGCTAACGGGGTGCAGAGAGCTGGAGGCACCGGTCCCAGGCCACAGTCTTGGACCACGCGGGGCCGCGGTGCCTCTTATCAGACCCTCAGCAGATCCGTGCCGGCTGGATGCCAGTTCTATCACGAAGCTCAGGCCAGCATGGAAAGTGCTGACTGGTCCTGGCTGCCCTTCTGGCCACCGCGGGGGCCCTGGCAACCCAGGCTTCGCTCACTCTTCGCCTCACCGAGATGGGTCAAGTGCAGGTGGGAGGAGGGAAGCCCAGTCACCCGGGAGCCCCTCCCAAACCCAGATCGCCTGTGGGGATTGTCCCGGGCGCGGAGCGAGAGTGTCCCAAGTCATACTCCCTTTGGCGACCTGGATGGCTCGCAAAGAGAGCGCTTTGGCACCAGGCAGGCATTGGGGTGCGGGGCGCATGCCCCAGACACGCCCTGTGGAAGCCGCTCCCGGGCTCTGGGACTGAACTTAGTCGTCGAGTGCCGCTGGCCAAGTCTTACTTTCCCGGCCGCGCTGGCGACAGCCGCGAGCCTACCCCGGCAGCTCCCACCTCCCCCGGGATTTTCCAGCGGGTTAATTTCCTGTGCGGGTAAACCCTTTCGCGAGCGCCCGGCCGCTCTCTCCCCGCCGCTCCCTCCCGCGTCCTGCCGCCGTGACTCCCCCAGTCGGTCCCCGCTGTCGCGCTCAGTCGCCCCCGCGCGCGCCCGGGCGCACGCCCTCCCCGCCCGCCGCCCTCCGGCTCCCGGCGCCCTGCAGCCGGGGCCCTGCAGCGCGGCCGCGCGCCAGGGCTCCCCAGAGAGTCGCGTCCGTGTCGCCGCGGCCGGCCGGGTCCCTGGGCCATGCGCCCCCGCGCCGCCCCGCGCCGCCCCGCCGCGGCGCTCGGACTCTGCAGCCTCCTGCTGCTGCTCGGGCCCGGGCACGCGTGCCCCGCGGGCTGCGCCTGCACCGACCCGCACACCGTGGACTGCCGCGATCGCGGGCTGCCCAGCGTGCCCGACCCCTTCCCCCTGGACGTGCGCAAGCTGCTGGTGGCCGGCAACCGCATCCAGCAGATCCCCGAGGACTTCTTCATCTTCTACGGTGACCTGGTCTACCTGGACTTCAGGAACAACTCGCTGCGCTCGCTGGAGGAGGGCACGTTCAGCGGCTCCGCCAAGCTCGCGTTCCTGGACCTCAGCTACAACAACCTGACCCAGCTGGGCGCCGGCGCCTTCCGCTCGGCAGGGAGGCTGGTCAAGCTGAGCCTGGCCAACAACAACCTGGCCGGCGTGCACGAGGCCGCCTTCGAGACCCTGGAGTCGCTGCAGGTGCTGGAACTCAACGGCAACAACCTCCGGCGCCTCAACGTGGCGGCGCTGGAAGCGCTGCCCGCGCTGCGCACCCTGCGCCTGGACGGGAACCCCTGGCTCTGCGACTGTGACTTTGCCCATCTTTTCTCCTGGATCCAGGAGAACGCGTCCAAGTTGCCCAAAGGTGAGCTGGACAGGCTGGGCGGGCGGGAGCGGGAGCAGGAGGAGGCCACCGCGGCCCGGGAGTCCCCGCCAGGGCTGAGCCTGGAAGAGGAGTTCATCAGCAAGGGCCCAGGGGGAGTGCGTCTGGTGTAACCCCCCAAGGTTCCCACCCCTAACCCCCCAAGGTTCCCACCCGCACTTTCCCTGATCTCTACTGGGAGAGAAGGGCACACGCATAGGAGGGCGCTGGAGCGTCTTGACCTGTCCTTTTCTTCATCAACCCACTCTCCCAAGTTTGGGACCTGCCATTTCTCCTGCCAGGTCTGCGCCCCTCTTGGTCAGATCAACTCACCAGGCCCAGGACAGCTGGGTTCCAGTTGTTTGTGGGTCCCTCCTAAGTGGAAGGCCCTCCCATCTGTGGGAAACAGCTCATTCCCAGTACGTTGGAGAAGAGCCACTAGCTCCAAGGGCTGCCCAGCATCCTCCCAGCCTAAGCTGGTGCTTCTGCTTCCCAGCTCCAATTTGCTAAGAGGGGCGAGGAGCCTTCCTGGTGGGGAATACAGGCAGCGCCAGCCAGTCATGCGCTAGTGATTTATGGCTTTGTGGCTTTTCAGCCCCGATGTGAAAAAGCTGAACAAAAATGTCAGAGGCTGGTGGGTCCCCTGCTCTCCTGGTGCCCCTTCCAGGGCTGACCTGGATGTACATCCCACTGGGCAGCCAGGAATACAGGGTGCCCAGAGTTTAGCGGCTCTGGGAAGGTCAGGGGAGGGAAGCCACGGCAGCGCTGAGGAGGGACACCAGCACCCACAGGGGTAGTGGGGGCAGGCGAGTGTCCTCCCGCTGGGTGGCTTCCAGCCTGCCAGCACCATGCCCACAGTGACCTCTGAGCCAGACCCCGCCTCTCACCTTGCCTCCAAGGCTTCGGAGGACTGGGGACCCGCTGTAAGGCACATGTCAAAAGCAGTATAGGCGCAGACTTGGCTGCGGTAGATCTTTTATTCCATTCGCGGAGAACTCAGAGATGCCGCTCACCTGGGTGCAAAATTCCTGGGTTCACCTGTTTGTTCCGCACCGCCATGGCACACCTGGGTATTGGGGTGGCCACTCCCCAGTAGATACAGACCCCTGAGCTGGCACTTTCACTCTGAGCTGGCTCTACCACGTATGCAGTTCTTGAAAAAATCAGGTCTGTGAGGTCACAGAGTGCCCCAGCTTTAAACTTTGTCCCGTCCTCCTGCTTGGCTCCCCAGATCCACCAGAAGGCTGTGCTGGGGACAGGAGTGGGTGGCGGGGCTTCCTGGGATGGCGCACACCTTGGTGCTGGTTGTCCTGGCCCTTCCGTTTGGTGGGGCTAGCCCCGTCTGCCCCGCTGCTGCTGGTCTGCTTGGTAGAACAGGCTCCCACTCTCTTCCAGAGCAGGGGGAGGTGCTCTGGAGCAGGGGCAGGGGTGTCAGCATCAGTTCTGCTGCGGGCGGTGGTCCTTGAACCGTCCACTTACTCTTTCTGTGCCTCTATAGAGTATCTGGTTGACCTACGAGATCTCCACAGAGCCTTGGATTCGAGTCTGAAGTCATGGGTTCGAGTCCTGGCTTAACACCTGGGCTAGTCAGGGTAGGTCCCTAGCTGGGTTGGGTCTCACCTTGCTTGTGGGTGAGATTGGCACGTGGGTGACGCTGTGTGGTCCGTCTGACCGAGTGGCTGGCAGCATGCAAACCAGGTAGAGTGAGAGACGGTGGAGTGATGGGAATACGAACAGTCCCTCCCCCACCGTCTGTCATTCAGGGAATAAAACAGACACCAGGGGCTACGTGGGGCTGGGGAGAAGGAGGGACAGGCTCAGAATCTGGGACAGTGTCCAAGGCCCAGGGACAGGGCAGGCTGGGGAGGACTGGTCTCATTCAATCAGGACGGGTAGAGGCCACACGAGGGTACTCCAGGACACAGCAGCAAGGGTGGCTGTGGTCTCCCTGCAGCTGCCCTTGTTGTGTAGCCAGAGCAGTGTCCCCACCCTGGGAACCAGAGGCAGGGTGCGGGGTGGCGGAACCAGCAGAGGCCTCAGAGGGAGAGACCCGAGTTCAGATCTGGATTCAGATGTATGATCCTGCGCGAGCCCCGACCTCTCTTAGCCTCAGTTTCCCTCCCTCTTAATTCAGAATGCAGTGACGTCATCCTCCTTCCTGCCGTGAGGTCTGAACAGATCAGCTGGTCAAGGGTGCAGCAGCGCCCAGCACCCAGTGGTGTTCACGGGGGCACAGTCACCCCTTCCTCTCCTGCAGGTGCACTGCTTCTTCTTTTTTAAATGTAGGTGGACTCAATACTTTTATTTTATATATGTGGTGCTGAGGATCGAACCCAGGGCCTCACACATGGGAGATGAGCCCTCTACCGCTGAGCCATAGCCCCAGCCCCGTGCACTGCTTCTTAAACACTTTAAAAACATTCATATTGGACTGGGATTGTGGCTTAGCGGTAGAGCGCTCGCCTAGCACGTGCGAGGCCCGGGTTCGATCCTCAGCACTACGTAAAAATAAACACATTGTGTACAACTAAAGCAAATAAATAAATATTAAAAAAATTCATATCATCACATGATACTTGTATGCGTCTGTGGGTACCCTGTGACAATGTGGCACACAAGGCAGAGCGATCCTATCAGGGTAATTAACCCTTCCATCTTTCACACTTACCATTTCTTTGTTCTGGGAAACTTTGAATTCCTCTCTGCTAGTTCTTTAGAAAATATACAGTAGGTGGTTGCAAACTCTGCTCACCCTCTGTGCTGTAGAAGGCTAGAACTTACTTCTGGTCAATTGCATGAGGGTGCCCACTATCCCCGCAGCCCCTGCCCAGCCTGCACCTTTCACCGAGGCCAAGGTCAAGTGTGGGAGCCCTGCCTCTGGCACTGAGCTTCACACCACTCTTCTTACTAGTCATGTGGCCTTTTTGTGCCCCAGGCTCCTCATCTGTGAAATGGGGATCAGAGGAGACCCCTTCACGGGGCTGTTGGGAAGGCTGGAAGGGTGTTATTTATCTATGAAGGGCTTGCAACAGCAGCCGGTGCCGGTGTAGGGACCGTGAGTGCCGGTGCTGCCGGTGCTGTCTGCTGTAGCTGGGAGACCCTGCGAAGTGGTGCGTGTGACTTACCAAAGATCACACAGAGCTGGGGGATGCACAGCCCCCCCCCCCCCCCGGTTCCTCCTGGCTCCCATCCCCTGCAGAGCTGAGCACCCACTTTCAGAAAACAAACAAACAAAAAAACCCCTCGGGCTTCACAGGGGACAAGCTCCAGGACTGTCTATGCTCTGCATCGTCCAGGGGAGGGAATTCAAAGAAAGAGCAAAGAGGATCCTGTCCTCCGCCTCCCCTGCACCCTCCTCCCCCAGAGAGGCAGGAGGGAGCCAGAGCTTTCTCCCTGTGACCTTGACTAGCTCTGACAGTTGCAAAAATGTGTTCTTCTACCAGGTAAGCCTCCCCGCGTGGCCACAGAGCAAGCTGGGCAGGGAAGGGAAGGGCTTGGCCAGACCCTCTGGTCCCCTCGGCCCAGGCTACTGCAGGGGCAGAGTCTGAGTCTGAGGCCTGGGAAGGAACTGCCCTCCCGGAGGGAAGAGGCTGAGCGAGGCTTGTGTGCCCGACTGGCAGCCAGCAAACCCAAACACAGCCTCAAAACAGAACCCCCGGAGGCCCCGTGGATGATGAATTCCAGATAAAGAACAAACGGTATTTTAATATAAATGTATCCTGTGCAAAAGTGGGGGCAGACTTATGCAAAAAATTTTTTGTTGTTTTCCTGGAACTCGACATGAAAGGGGCGTCCTTCTTTACCTGGAACTCTGCCACCTGGTCCCTCTGGGTGTCAGCCGCGTGGTAGGGACAAATGCTGCCTCTATTAGCACAGCAGCCTTACCTGGTGGGTTCCTTTGTCCACAGTTTACCCAACCAGAAACCAATAAGGGGAAGTGGCCTCTACGAGGTCCCGTAGTTAGTGGCTGAGAGGGGCTTGGACTCCGGGGCGTCCAGCCCACGCCTGGTCTTTCTCACAGATGTGGGAAGGGAGAGGAGACCACCCCCAACGCGCTCCGCTCCCCGGTCCTCAGCTCCCTGGGGTGACAGCGGGCGGCCTCCTCTTTCCAGCCTCAGCTTCTCTGCCTGGTCTGACGGTTGTCCCATGAGGTAATGGGGGGTCCCAAGCGGCTGGGGGACAGTGGTCCCCAATGGGACAGTGATGACCTCTCTTTAAGCAGAAAGGGCTCCAGACCTTGGAAATCAGGTGACCTGCCAGGGGAAAGAGGGAAGAGTGGGGAGGGTCTGGAGGAGACCTGGAGGCAGCAGTGGTGATGACACCCTTGTCACCGGTGTGATGCTCTTTAAGGCCGTCCATGGTCACGCCACTTCCCTTCATGCGGCCCAGAAAGTGGGAAGGCAGCAAAGGCACCAAGGACAGGAGCTCCATGGTGGTTCTCAGAGTGTCCCCCTAGAGCCACCTGGAGAGACCCCCTGAGCACTTGGTTAAAATGCAGATTCCTGGGATGGGAACCAACCCCCGCTGCCCGGGTTTCCTACGCACGCACACAAGCCTGAGAACTGCTCTCGCAGTGGGAAGGGCATTCTGCTGGGTCTCTGGCTCTGCAATTCACTAGCTGTGTAACCTTGTGTAAGTTGCCAGCTGTCTCTGAGCCCCAGGTTTTTCTTTCGCAATCAAATGAGTAGCAGGAGGATTGGAAGGTGCCTTCCAAATCTAACGCTATGTGGTTTGAAGGGGATAGTATCCAATTTACTGGGGGGGTTGAGGCCTGGGAGGGCTGAGGGCCCTCTGGAGACCCCTCTGCTGGAATTCAGAAGGCTATCATCTCTTGGAGTGGGGAAGCAGGCATAGCATCTAGAGCAGCTGGGGCTCCAAGCTGACTGTCCCGAGATGGAGGGACTTTCCCAATGCTGTTCCCAGCCTTGGTCCTGGAGTCACAGGGAGAAAGGGCCACTGGGCTTGAGAAGTGGTAGCTGGTGGGCTCTGTGTGCTTTGGCTTTGAAAGTGGGCGTGTCCCCTACTTCACTCTAGACCCCAGAGAGGGGACTGGATTGACCCAGGCTCCCTCTGGCACTGCCCTTCCCAGCCCTTTGTGGCTGGTGGTCACAGCCCACCGCACCAGGGAAGAGATGCGAAGGGTCTTTCACCCTGCGACCTTGACACATGGGGGTTCAGTGGCAGGCTTGGGGAGGGGGACCAGGGCAGAACTAACAGGGTCACATGTCATGCCCTGTCTCTGCTAGCCCTGGCCAGTGGGACGGCCTCCTAGCAAAGGTCCATCCTCGCGGGCGCGGTGGCGCACCCCTGTAATCCCAGCACTTTGGGAGGCTGAGGCAGGAGGATCACGAGTTCAAAGCCAGCCTCAGCAATGGCGAGGCACTTAGCAACTCAGTGAGACCCTGTCTCTAATAAAATACAAAAAAGGGCTGGGGATGTGGACCCAGTGGTCGAGTGCCCCTGAGTTCAATTCTCTGGTACCAAAAAAAAAAAAAAAAAAAAGGTCCGTCCTCAGCATAGGTCATTCAGGGGCTAGGGCCATGCTGGACACACCCTGTGGGCAGGGTCCTTCTAGGAAGGGACATCATGGCAGGCAGGACACTCCCAGAGTCACAATGTCACTAGCCCCTCCTGCTTACCCGGCCTGACTGGGGGCTGGCCGGGGGGGCCCACCCCCATCTCCTTCCCAGGGTGGGAGCCATCAGATGAGTGGGGATTTCCTGTCACACTGACAAAAGGATCCGTTCCTCAGCCAAGGACACAAAGCCTGTCCTCTCCTGGAGGTCACACGGGTACCTTCTCCTTGGCGACTCCAAGGTGACTCTATTTCTACTTCTAAAAAATAAAAGCAATTTTCGTTTCCAGATTATAAAACTAATTGGCTCCTGTAATTAAGCTGGGGAATTGTAGGGAAATACCATGAAGAAAATAAAAACAAAAAAATGAAAACCCAGAATCCCATCGCTGTTCAAGTTCTGCAGTTTTCTTCTTAAGCTCGTAGGTATTTCAAGGCAATTGATATCATACTGCACATTTTCATACATTTTTCTCTTACTGAGTTGAAATAAGAGAACTCTCATTACAGTTCTTTGGATTTATTTATTTGTGTATTTATTTTTGGTGCTGGGATTAAACCCAGGTCCTCATGCATGCTAGGCAAGCACTCTCTACCGCTGGGCTACATCCACAGCCCCGAATATCTAACCCTAAGAGCCCTGAGGCTAGGTCATTTCATAGAGACACTGAACTTGCCTGCTGTGGTTAGCAAAGCAGGTTGTCTCCATGTATTTTTGTATGTAAACAGTACAGAGCTGGCCATCCTCATGCATGTAAATAACTTTCTGTTATTTCTTTGGATGGAAACAGAGGGTGACGGGCTAGGCCTTTTAAAATCTGTGGATACATTTTTGCTTGGAGAGACCATTAGCGGGGAGTCTAGGTCTCAGGAGGCTGGACCTTAGCAGTACTTTTGAGGAACGTTAACACTAGACACTGAAGTTCAGAGGGCTGAGAGTGGTGGGTGCACCTGTCATCACACCTACTGGGGAGGCTGAGGCAGGAGGATGATCACAAGTTCAAGGCTTAGCCTGGGCACCTTAGCAAGACCCTGTCTCAAAATACAATTTTAAGCCAGGCGCGGTGGCATCTAAAATCCCAGCACTTGGGAGGCTGAGGCAGGAGGATCACAAGTTCAAAGTCAGCCTCAGCAATGGCAAGGCACTAAGCAACTCAGTGAGACCATGTCTCTAATAAAAATACAAAAAAATATCTGGGGATGTGACCCAGTGGTTGAGTGCCCCTGAGTTCAATCCCCAGTACCGAAACAAAAACAAAAACAAACAATTTTAAAGGACTAGGGGTGTCGCTTAATGGTGGGGCACTTGCCTAGCAATGTGTGAGGTCCTGGGTTCAAATGCTGATTCTGGAAAAAGAGAGACTGGAGCTCAGAGTTCCCAGGCCCAGGACAGGAGGAGCATGGAGGTCAGAAAAGGCATAGAATGACCCCCCCTGGAGAACTCTTTACCAAAACACCAGAGGAAGAGACCCTCACCTCCCCGCAGTTCCCTCTGCGTCCATACACTTGGCTCCCTGGAAACACAGGTATCTGCGGCAGCTGCAGCAAGTTACAGGAAGTGGAGCCCAAATGGCTTTACCTGTTATTCTTAAAATATCCCCCTGTTGCTGGGGGCGGTGGCACTGCCTGTAATCCCAGCATTTAGGAGGCTGAGGCAGGAGGATCGCGAGTTCAAAGGCACTTAGCAACTCAGTGAGACCCTGTTTCTCAAAAAAAAAAAAAAAAAAAAGTCCCCCCGTTGGGTCCCAGCAGAAAGACATCTCAAGGTTACTTTAACCTGCATTACTGTTCAGCCAAGTGGATACTGTGTATGTTTATTTTTTAATTTAATTTAATTTTTTTTTTTTTTTTTAACCAGGAATTGACCCCAGAGGTGCGTTACCACTGAGCCACGTGCCCGGCCCTTTTTATGTTTTATTTTGAGACAGGGTCTCACCGAGTTGCTTAGGGTCTCACTGAGTTGCTGAGGCTGGCCTTGGATTTGCAATCCTCCTGCCTCAGCCTCCTGAGTCGCTGGGGGTTACAGGTGTGCGCCACCGCACTCTATGTGTGTTTATATCGCTAAGGAATCGTGTTCCCGTGCAGGGGTTGGTTGAGGTCTCAGTTGCTCTTGCCAGTGGCCTCTCCCCAGCCCGTCACCTGTTTGTACATGTCGTGCGTGTCACAGGCTACCGCGTTTTCAAATTGTCTCTGAGAGGTGAGTCACCGGGGTGTCACCTTTCTCACCACTACTGGTGTCCAGGGGCTGGCATCAGCTTTTATGGGCACCGTGGTCTGAGTTCCGGTGGAAAGCCACCTGCAGATGTGACCTGAGGGGACCCCAGTGAGCCTGCCTGGTGCCCTGTGGAGAGGGCTCTAGAGTCCCGCTACTCTACTCCCAAACACCGGATCTTTCTGAAAAGGTTGCCACTGTCATGTCACTCTGTCACTTAACTCCAAGCGACATCTTGTTGTTGAACAGCATGGAACAGTGGATGGACAGCCCCAGGGGCACCCAGTGGGGGATTTTGCCAGTGGACTCAGATCCCAGAGGGTCTGGACCTTCCAGCCACGTGAGGCCATCTGGTCGCTGCTGTCCCCCGGGGAGATGAGGCGGCTGGTGTGTCTTCTCAGCATTCAGGCGGACAGTGGCCGTCAGGGTTGGGACCTCTGCGCTGTGCAGGCTGGGGGTGGACGAGGTTCTGTGCATCAGACTGTGTCCTGGGCTTGACGGACAGGAGAACACGGCTGCACGTGCTGCTCTGGGTCCTGGAGCACCGAGGCCTGTGCCCCAGCCAGGGTCCTTCTCTCCGCTCTCCGTCTCCTGGTGCTACTCAGCTCCGCCTCTCTGGGCTCCAAGGCTGGGTCAGGAGCCCGTCCTGTGTGATCTTGGGTCTGATTCTGCCTCTAGGTCCTCTGCTTGACCGGCAGGTCGTGTCTGGCTGTCTTGGAGGATGCAGAATGTGTCCCGTCCCTCCTCACTTCCCCAGTGGCTGGTATCATGTGTGTGGTGTTTGCAGACCTTCCGAGGGCGACCTCCCTGTGTTTCGGAACAACCCCAGCGCCCTCCCACTCCCCAAGCCCTCCCCTGGCCACCAGAGCCGTCCTCTGTCCCTGGAGCAAGCCAAGCCCCAGCCTGGGCTCCTCCCCCTCTGCCTGGTGACAGCAGCCCCAGGTCATCAAACGGCTGCATAATCCTGTCTCCAGGTCTCCAGCTGGCTTTGCTGCCCCTCACCACCCGCCATCACTCTGTCACCTGTCCTTGGCGCATTCATCATGACGCTGAGGTTGGCACCATCTATAGAGAGAGAAGTGCCAAGAGCAGTCCCGGAGCCCCGCCTGGGTAGATGGCGCTCGGTGGACGGTGGGCATGAGGGGGCAGGTGGCTGCCCGCTCCTGAGGGCCTCCCGGGGCCAGCAGAGCATGTCCAGACCTCCTTCAGCAAGGGCAGGAGCTGGGGAAGCAGCTTCCCTGGCTTCTTCCCGGGTCTGACCTGTCAGATCCCGTGACCTGGTCAGATCCCGTGGCCTCCCTGAGCCTCGGGTCTCCCAGGTGAAGGACAGCCGGGCCCAACTGCCCCTGCCCCACTGCCAGCACCTCGCTGGCCAATGAAGGAATGCTGGGGGTGGCCGCTGGGGATGTGCGGTCCTGCCTCTAGCAGGGGGCGTGGCTGGAGGAGGCACAGGACACCCAGGGCATGATCAGGTGGCTGGTGGGCCCCGGCGGAGGCAGACACCTCGCCAAATCCCGGAGACAGAAACCGACCTCATGGGTGTCGGCAGATGGCTGGGCATTTGTCAGGCTGCAGACGTGCCACCAGGAACCTGGGACCTGAACAGCGGGTGCCCAGGGGGTCCTGGGACTGAGCACTTAGCCCCAGGGAGCGCAGCAGCCCCCTCTGCTGGCCGGTCTTGTGTTCTTCTCTCCCTACACAGATGGGCTTGCTCTGCTTTCCTGTCCACTTGGCAAAAAAATAAACCTTCCTAGCTGCCACCCGACTCCATTCACTGGCCAGCTGAGGCCCGGGCGAGACTGTGTTCCCCTGGCGCCTGCAGGGGGCGCTGTCTGGCTCCCTCTGGGAGTTGTCCTTCTCCTGGTCCAGCCTACGTGGGGAATGGATGGGGTGACATTGTACAACGATGGTGGCCAGGAGCTTGTCAGGTCACCGGGTTATGGGATGGGGTGTGCAGGGTAGCGCTGAGAAGAAAGTCCAAGCAGGCCACTCACCGGGTGTCCGTGGCCACAGCTGGACTTCCAGTGAGCCACCTGTGGACAGGTAAGTTCTGTGACACTCCTGGGCCCACGTATCCCTTTCGTCAAATGCAGGACCATGACTTTGAGCTCTTTGACTCACATTGGTCTCTCAGAACTGCCTCTTAGTCCTAAGTGGCCCGTGGCTCTCTCGGGGTCCAGACTCCCTGCCCTTGACCAGCATGGAGCAGGCGATGTGGAAGGCTGGGGGCTCCTCTACCACAGCCTGTGAAGGCGAGGAGCCAGGCTCAGAGCTGCTGGGTGCTGTGACGTGCAAGCAGTGATACCCCTCCCCGTGGGCGCCCAGACATTGGAATTTGAAAGGCACTTATTCCCAAATCCCACGGGATTCGTAGGTCTGGCTGCAGCCCTGGTCTCCCGATCTCCAGGGCATGCGTCTGCGTAGAATTTCAGACATGGTGGTTCTTGGGCGGGGGACATCTGGGAAGAAGGTTGAGGTCTCTCTGAGTCACAGGTTGCAAGTGGGCACCTGCGCTCCCTGGTGATTAGAAGACGGCAGCTACTCTTTCCTTTTGGAGAGGAAACATTTATGTCTTTCTGAAAACTGGTGTTTAATAGTCAAAAGTAGAGGCTTGAAAGAGTATGGTCCCTGTCTCGAGCTGTCTGAGGGGCGGTCACAGGAGACTTGCTACTGGCTCAGAAGACTGACCTGTGGTGGGCACTGCAGACTGTCAGGGCTCCATAACGGGGATGCCAAGGGAAGTGGCCGCCACTGGAGGCATTCCAGCTGGGGCCAGGTGACCACCGTTCAGTGTAGCTACGGAGCATCAGGTACGGTGAGATTCCCCAGGAGGCTCCAGTCCTGGGTCTGACCTTCTGGGGTCCCGTTGTTCTAGCCTGGTTCTGCAGGCTGAAGGAGCAGGGCCTGCACCCGCCTGGTGCCCAGGACGACGCTGCCCTCCCCGCCTCCCCTCCTTTGCCACGCAGCCCTGAAGCCCTGCAGCTGAGACAGAAATGAAGCCACCTGCCTTTGCCGGCTCGGGTCTCTCTTTACACACGCCCAGCCCCTGTGGGAAACCAGGTCACCTGCCAGCAACCGGAATCGGTTTCTAAATGTGGGCCATGAACATCCAGTTCACGTCCAGGCGCCCGGGGCCAGGACGGTGACCCCCAGTGGCCCTCCCTGTGGGCCCGTGGAACCTGGGCTTCCAGACATACCAGGGCTGTCCCGGGCCGGCGCCGCCAGCCTCTTCCATTCATTCATGGATATTTGTCATGCTTCTGCCTCCAGGATCCAGAGAGGTTGGAGTCCTGCAGAGCAGGGAGGCCTCGGGGTCTTTGTCACGGACCACTGTGCAGCCTCCCAAGTCCCATTTCAGGAGCTCCAGTCCCTTAGCTGCAAGCCCATCCTCCGGGGTCCGTAGTATCGGCTTTGGGCTTTGGGCTCAGAGAGCCAGGCTTGGCCATTGAGCCTCTGCAAGAGAACCTGGCCCTGGGGGTTGTCAATCAAAGGTGACCTGAAATCAGAGGCGACCAAACCCCTCCTAAAGAAGGAAATCCAGCTCCAGGCGTCCAGGACACTGTGGTGCATCTGACCGAAGCTCTGCCCTCTGGGAGGGAACATTCCAGAAGATTCAGAAAAGCTGAGACTGTAGGGTTATCTCATCTACCCTTCAAACCATGGTTCAGAGAGGCGAAGTAACTTGCCCAAAGACACAGAGCTGACTAGGGAAAAGCCAAGGCAGAACCTAGCTCCCCCACCCCAATTTCCGGGTGAAGGTTTGTCCCCTCATACTGCACGGCGGTCATTAGAGGGGTTGCAGCACAGTGGCCGAGAGCACCGGTTTGGGATTTAGGTTCATCACAGTTTGAATCCAGCTCCTTTAGTTGCTGGCTGTGTGAGCCTGGGTAGATTGCTTAACTTCTCTGTGCCTCAGTTTTCTCACATATAAAACATGGATGATGATATGTTTATTGTGAGGGTCAAAGAGAGAATCCCTGGAAAGTGCTGGCACACAGGAGGCACATATTCGATGCCCTGCTGTCATTACCACGGCAGTCAATCAGTCCATACCTCCACGGGCACTCGGGAACCCGTTCCGGAGGCTGACCCTGAACCAGTGTCTCAGTGTGGTGTCCCCAAAGGTGAAGGGAACCGGGAGTGGACACCCGGCTCCAGGGCGCAGCTCTACCACTGGCTGTCTCTGTGATGTCCTTTGACTGCCGGAACAAATCGCCATGAACAGAGGGGTTAAGGTGACAGACCAGTGACCTTGCAGGGCCGGAGCCTGGACGTCCACACAGGTCCGCCAGGCTCAGCTCAAGCCCTCCTGTCTTCCCATCCTTCCCGGCACCTAGAGGCGGTCCACATCCTGCCGCCGCGCGTCCCTCTGACCTCGCCTTCCCTCGTCCCGCCTCCTTTGCCGACTCTGACCCGCCTGGCACCCTCTCCTAAGGACCCTGTGACAGTCAGCCCCCCGGGTGATCCAGGATGGTCTCATTCTCGAGATCCCAACAGGTGACACATTCACAGTTCCAGGGTCAGGCTGTGGACATCTCCGGCCGACTTAGTTCTGGGAGCTGCAGGGACATCGCCTCGCTCCTGTTTTCCCACCTGTGACCCAGAGGGGCAGCAGGGCCCCGTCCCCTCCCCCACACGGCCTCCTTTGTCACAACTCCGCTCCCAGGGTCACCCTCACAACACCACAGCTGTGGAACCAGTGACAGCAGGGGATGTGCCGCCAGGACCCGCCCAGACCAGCCGGTGCTGCTGCTGGTACCTGTGTGTCTCCCCTGGTCTCCCCTCATCTCCCCTGGTCTCCCCTCGTCTCCCCTGGTCTCCCCTCGTCTCCCCTGGTCTCCCCTGGTCTCCCCTGGTCTCCCCCTGGTCTCCCCTCGTCTCCCCTGGTCTCCCCTGGTCTCCCCTCGTCTCCCCTGGTCTCCCCTGGTCTCCCCTGGTCTCCCCTCATCTCCCCTGGTCTCCCCTCAGTCTCCCCTGACCTCTCCCCTCATCTCCCCTGGTCCCCCCCCCCCCGGTCTCCCCTGGTCTCCCCTCATCTTCCCTGGTCTCCCCTCGTCTCCCCTGGCCTCCCCTCGTCTCCCCTGGTCTCCCTTCGTCTCCCCTGGTCTCCCCTCAGTCTCCCCTGACCTCCCCTCATCTCCCCTGGCCTCCCCTCGTCTCCCCTCATCTCCCCTGGTCTCCCCTCATCTCCCCTCGTCCTCCCCTCATCTCCCCTGGTCTCCCCTCATCTCCCCTGGTCTCCCCTGGTCTCCCCTCATCTCCCCTGGGCCTCCCCTCGTCTCCCCTCATCTCCCCTGGTCTCCCCTCATCTCCCCTGGTCTCCCCTGGTCTCCCCTGGTCTCCCCTCATCTCCCCTGGCCTCCCCTCGTCTCCCCTCATCTCCCCTCATCTCCCCTCATCTCCCCTGGCCTCCCCTCGTCTCCCCTGGTCTCCCCTGGTCTCCCCTCATCTCCCCTGGCCTCCCCTCGTCTCCCCTCATCTCCCCTCATCTCCCCTGGTCTCCCCTCATCTCCCCTGGTCTCCCCCTCTCTCCTCCCCTCATCTCCCCTGGCCTCCCCTCGTCTCCCCTCATCTCCCCTGGTCTCCCCTCATCTCCCCTGGTCTCCCCTGGTCTCCCCTCATCTCCCCTGGCCTCCCCTCGTCTCCCCTCATCTCCCCTGGTCTCCCCTCATCTCCCCTGGTCTCCCCTCATCTCCCCTGGTCTCCCCTGGTCTCCCCTCATCTCCCCTCATCTTCCCTGGTCTCCCCTGGTCTCCCCTCATCTCCCTTGGCCTCCCCTCATCTCCCCTCATCTCCCCTGGCCTCCCCTCGTCTCCCCTCATCTCCCCTGGCCTCCCCTCGTCTCCCCTGATCTCCCCCCGTCTCCCCTCGTCTCCCCTCGTCTCCCCCTCATCTCCCCTCATCTCCCCTGGTCTCCCCTCATCTCCCCTGGTCTCCCCTGGTCTCCCCTGGTCTCCCCTCGTCTCCCCTGGTCTCCCTTCATCTCCCCTGGTCTCCCCTCATCTCCCCTGGCCTCTCCTCATCTCCCCTGGTCTCCCCCCATCTCCCCTCCTCTCCCCTGGTCTCCCCCCCCTCCCCTGGTCTCCCCCCCCCTCCCCTGGTCCCCCCCATCTCCCCTCATCTCCCCTGGTCTCCCCCCCCCCGGTCTCCCCCCCATCTCCCTCGTCTCCCCTGGTCTCCCCTCATCTCCCCTGGTCTCCCCTCATCTCCCCTGGTCTCCCCTGGTCTCCCCTCGTCTCCCCTCATCTCCCCTCATCTCCCCTGGTCTCCCCCCCTGCTGGTCTCCCCTGGTCTCCCCCCCTCCCCTGGTCTCCCCCCATCTCCCCTGATCTCCCCTCAGTCTCCCCCTCCCCCCATCTCCCCTCTCTCCCCTGGTCTCCCCACCCCGTCTCCCCTGGTCTTTCCCCCCCCCCCGATCCCCTCCCCCATCTCCCCTCGTCCCCCCCCTGGTCTCCCCCCACCCCTCGTCTCCCCTGGTCTCCCCACCCCGTCTCCCCTGGTCTCCCCACCCCGTCTCCCCTGGTCTCCCCACCCCGTCTCCCCTGGTCTTTTCCCCCCCCCGATCTCCCCCCATCTCCCCTCGTCTCCCCTGGTCTCCCCACCCCGTCTCCCCTGGTCTCCCCACCCCGTCTCCCCTGGTCTTCCCCCCCCCCGATCTCCCCCCATCTCCCCTCGTCTCCCCTGGTCTCCCCACCCCGTCTCCCCTGGTCTACCCCCCCCCCCGGTCTCCCCCCATCTCCCCTCATCTCCCCTGGTCTCCCCACCCCGTCTCCCCTGGTCTCCCCCCCCACCGGTCTCCCCCCCCATCTCCCCTCGTCTCCCCTGGTCTCCCCCCCACCCCCGTCTCCCCTGGTCTCCCCCCCACCCCCGTCTCCCCTGGTCTCCCCCCATCTCCCCTCGTCTCCCCTCATCTCCCCTCATCTCCCCTGGTCTCCTCCTCCCGTCTCCCCTGGTCTCCCCCCGTCTCCCCTCATCTCCCCTGGCCTCCCCTCATCTCCCCTGGTCTCCCCTGGTCTCCCCTCATCTCCCCTGGCCTCCCCTGGTCTCCCCTCATCTCCCCTGGTCTCCCCTGACCTCTCCTCAGTCTCCGCTCGCCTCCCCTCATCTCCCCTGGCCTCTCTTCCTCTCCCCTGGTCTCCCCTCAGCCTCCCCTGGCCTCCCCTCATCTCCCCTGGCCTCTCTTCCTCTCCCCTGGTCTCCCCTCAGCCTCCCCTGGCCTCCCCTCAGCCTCCCCTGGCCTCCCCTCATCTCCCCTGGTCTCCCCTCATCTCCCCTCATCTCCCTGGTCTCCCCTGGCCTCGTCTCCCCTCGTCTCCCCCCCCCTGGTCTCCCCTCGTCTCCCCTGGCCTCCCCTCGGCCTCCCCTGGGCTCTGCCCCTGCAGATGCAAAAATTAACAGCCGCAGGCCCCAGAACAACATGGCTCCTGACTAGCCAGGAAAACCAGAGTGGCTCTGGTTGCTGAGCTGTCCCCAGCTGCTCAGGGCACAGAGAACTCCAGGGGCCCGAGGGAAGGTGGCCCTGGAGTGCTGGGCACAGGCGGCATTGCTGGGCACCACTCGCCCGGGAGGAGGGCGCTGAGAGGGCCTCGGGTGGAGGGGGCGGGCCGTGGGAGGAGGCCGTGGGAGGAGGCCGTGGCAGCGCTGAGCGTCTTTGTTTTTTTTTGGTGCTGGCTGTGGAACCCAGGGCCTGTCCCCTGCTAGGCAAGCGCGCGGCCCCTGAACTGCAGCCCACCCTGCGCGCCATCTCCTATGATAAGATGATGGTGCATCTGCTTGTGTCGACCTGTCCACACCTTGCGATCTCCTGGTCTAGAACGTCAGGGGCACAAACGTGGCCAAACACATCCTGGGTGGGTCTGGGGAGAGGGCATAGAGCTGCAGGGCTGGGTCATCCGGGGGCTTTTAGGACAAATATTTTTCATTAAAAAAAAAAAAATAGAGAGCCAGGCGTGGTGGCGCACGCCTGTAATCCCAGCACTTGGGAGGCTGAGGCAGGAGGATCATTTGAGCCTAGGAGTTCGAGGCCAGCCTGGGTGACACAGGGAGACTCTGGCTCAAGGGGGAAAAAAAATGAAAGAAAAGAAGTAGCCCAAGCAGGGGTCCCCTCCCAGCCTGCTGGCACTGTGGGCTCCTCCTCCTCCTGGGGCTCCCCGTGCGTCTGTGGCCTGAGCGGCATCCTGTCTTCTGCCCCCTGCATTCACCCAGTAGCATCCACCCAGTGCGTCAACCCAAAGTGTCACCAGACATTAACGAACGTGCCCAAGGGGCACAGCCACTGCCGTTCAGAACCTCTGCTCCTCGGAGTCGTGGAGAGAGTCCTAACGGAGCTGCTGACTGGGGGGACTCATCACAGTCCTGATCAACAGGGGGGTTTCCACGAGTACTGTCTCCGGGACAGTGTCATGGGAGGGGCTCGCAGTGACACCCCAGGACCGTCTCTTCTCCCAGCTGGCTGGCAAGCCCTCCTCTGGGGACAGGCTTGGGACATTGGGTGATGGAAGGGCAGACAGGACAGCATGACCCTCTGATGGCCACCAGGAGCCCTGGGAGCCCCCAGACTCCCGAGCCGTCTTCGAGCTCCCACGGCGGCCTTGCCGGAAGCTCCCTCGGCTGGCTCACTGCGATCACCCGACACACGGTGGCGCCCGAGGACTCAGCCCAGCACCCAGGCCAGGAATTGGCGATGGCAAGATCGGAGGAGGCAGACGCGCCCTGGACTTAGGCTGCACCAGGTGGAGGTGGGCGTGGCAGAGGCCCACCTCGTGGTGGCGGTGGACAGCACGGTGGTGGTGGCAGTGAGGGTCGGGATGGGGGCTGTGATGGTGACGTGGGTGGCCGTGGTGGACACTCAGGGGAATCCCACCTTAGCCCTCCATGGCTGTCCTGGGCTCGTGTCTGCCAGGGCCGAGGCCCTCTAGGAAGCCCACGCGGGGTCTGCTGCTTTCCCATGCTCCCGTGCGGGACTGAGGTCGGAGTCCCCAGGTCAGGATGGGGCCAGGCTGCAGTGCAGGGTGCAGGCACCAGGCTCACCCTGGGCAGGGCCCACTCTGCCGCGCAGTCCCTCTGTCTGCAGACCAAGGGCGAGCAGGGGTGAGAGCCCTGACCCCCTGCTGCAGAGAAGGCTTCCTCTTCATGAAATCAGCTTATTACTTAATCAGACCCAGTGTCTGCCGGCGGAGACAGGGAGGATAATTGGGAATTTTCCTCCCGTGCGGCAGTGGATATGTAATGAAAGTGATGGTGGAGAACAAAGGTCAGCACTATAGGAAATTAGAGGCGGTCTTCCCTGGCACTCCCGCCCCGGGAGCAGGAAGAGGCCCCGCAGTGCTCGCCTCTCTCCTTGTGCAGAATTCCTCTGCAGCACGAAGTGGCTGCTGCTGCAGCCACACAGCACACACACCTTCTCCAGGTGTTCGGGGTGAATTTAGAAGCTGGTGCCTGGGAAGAACACTAAATAGGGAGTTGGGAATCTGAGCTCCAGTCCAGATGCCGGGTGACCTTGGTCAAATTCCTTGACTTCTCTGGGCCTCGACAAACAAAACAGAAGGGCAAGCAGGGAGGGTGGGAAGGGGGTTTTACCTGCGCAGGCTGTCACTTTACCCCAGTGAGTGGCAGGCAGAAGATGCAAGTGACTGGGAGGTGTAAGCTCCTGCCAAGAGCAGAAACTAGTGTCCAGGGGTCCTAGGAGAAGCTGCTGGGTCCGTCCTTCCTCCAGGATGAGCCCACCATATCTGGGAGTGCAGCAGTGGAGGGAGGGTCCCGGTCAACATACGCCCTGCACAAGCCCTCCTTGCCACCAGGCCCTTCCCATACCTTGGGAAGACTTGCAAAGGTCACAGCACAGGTCTTGGGCAGGCTAGTTCACAGAGATAGCCAATGAAGCTGGGGGCAGTGGTGCACACCTGTAATCCCAGTGACTCAGGAGGCTGAGGCAGGAGGATCACAAGTTAGAGGCCAGCCTCAGCAACTTAGCAAAATCCTTGTCTCAAAATAAAACATAAAAAGGTCTGGGGATGTGACTCAGTGATTATGTCCCCCTGGGTTCAATTCCTGGTTCCCCCCCCCCCCAAAAAAAAAAAGTTGTCTTTTGTTGAATGGCAAAAAGCTCTCTGTGTAGCCCAGCACAGTGGCAGAGTCTCTTTCTTCTTTGCAGATTTTTGGAGACACATGCTCAGAAAGAAATCTAGAAGGGCACAGACCAGCGTGTTAACTGCATGTTCATGGGCTTCCTTTATCCCCTTTCTTTCTGTTTCTGTTTTCTCGGTGTGTGGACAGTCTCTGCCACCCACATCTTTAAGGACAGCGGTGCTCACCGGGGCTGCTGCTGGTCTGGGTGGGTCAGTCCCAGGAGGGCAGCTCAGGGAAAGGCCCCAAGAGCTCGCTGGCCGCAGACTGCCTGTTGGCGAGGGGCCGGTCGGGGCGCGAGAGATTAATCTCAATCTACCATCTGCTGTGTCACCATCTATTTCTGGAGGGTGGCAGCTCGTCAGCCTCTCCAGCTCAGGTGTCAGCTGCCGGGGAGAAGTCATCAGTCAAGGGGAGTCAGCCTGGGGGGGGGGGTGGGCAGCAGGCAGGACCCCTAGCCGTGACGTGGCCTCTGTCTCTTCTGAGTGTCCTGGGGAAGGTCGGTGGTTATAAAAGGAGGGGGCCGTGGGCCTGTCCCCCCGGGCCTGAGCCAGACGGAGCCCACTGTGGTGTTGGTGGATGTGGGCTGGAGAAAGACCCATCTCCAGGCGGAGGCGGGAAGGTGTGCCCACCAGTGGGGCCTGCCGTGGAGCGGTCACCCAGGCGGGGAGGTGGGCTGCGCTGCCTCATTCTCACGGCCCCCAGGACCCTCGAGCCACTAAACATGTGGCTTTGTAGGATGGCTGGGCAGCGTTAGGTGATTTGGGGCAGAGGGACAGAGACTGACAGGACAGAGATCCAGCTTGTCCTTGAACTCCAGGCAGCAGCCTTGGCCAGAGGAAGCAGGGAAGGACGTCAGGCAATCTGCGGAACAGAGGAGGCTGGAGATGCAGGCGCAGAACGGAACCAGCCGGCTCAAGGGGTCTGGGAAGCAGAACCCCACTAGTGAGCTCTCTGGGGTGGGGCTGCCGTGCTGAATGGGCCCAGCCAGGGCTGTGTGCTGTGCACCCGGGATTCTGTGTTCTGACACAGAGAGAGGCAGGTCCTGGCTGGGAAAGGGCTGTGTGCTTTAAGAAGGTTGCCTCAAGCCGGGCGTGGTGGCGCACGCCTGTAATCCCAGCACTTGGGAGGCTGAGGCAGGAGGATCGAGAGTTCAAAGCCAGCCTCAGCAATGGCGAGGCACTTAGCAACTCAGTGAGACCCTGTCTCTAATAAAATACAAAAAAGGGCTGGGGTGTGGCCCAGTGGTTGAGTGCCCCTGAGTTCAATCCCTGGTACCAAAAAAAAAAAAAAAAAAAAAAAAAAAAAAAGGTTGCCTCAAGACATGCTCAATGGGGAGAGGTGACTGTCCCCAAGGAAACCTGGGGATGTGACTCAGTGATTATGTCCCCCTGGGTTCGATTCCTGGCTCAAAAAAAAAAAAAAAAAAAAGTAGTCTTTTTTTGACATCACCTCCCAGTGAGGAGAGATGGAGGGTAAGAAACCAAAGAGCCAAGGGGGACTATCACCTGGATGTCCCTTGTAGTGGGTTGAATTGTGTGTCCCCCAGAAAGATTCGCTCAGGTTCTGACCTCTGGCACCCGTGGAGGTGCCCTTATTTGGAAAGCCTTTGCAGATGTAATTAAAGCGAAGACTCTGAAAAGGAGCTCATCCGGGGCGTAGGGAAGGGCTGCCTAAATCCAGTGACAGGTGGCCTCTAGGAGGAAGGCTGAGGGGGATTTGAAAGACAGAGTCCGAGCAGAAGGCCACCCAGAGCCCGGCAGAGACAGGTGGTGCAGCCACAAGCCAAGGAACGCCTGGGGCACCACAAGCTGGAAGAGGCGGGAAAGCCCCCTCCACTGGGATTGTCACAGGAGCCGGCTCTGCTGACAGCTCCATTCGCCTCCGGGGGCTTAAGCCACCAGCTTGTGGCAATTTGTTCCCTAAGAAACAAATAGAGCACCCTGAAGTCTCAGAAAAACCTGAGCGCTCTGGGTGCTGTGAGCTCGGGCCACCACCAGGGGGCACCATGGGCTAAGGGAGACCCGTCTGCAGGCCTGGGGAGCCACTTGCTCTGAGCCTCTCTTTATTCCTATGTTCATTCAAAAATACTGTTTGCAGGGGCTGGGGTTGTGGCTCAGAGGTAGAGCGCTCGCCTAGCCCTAGCATGTGTGAGGGACTGGGTTCGATCCTCAGCACCACATAAAAGTAAAATAAATATATGTGTCCACCTATAACTAAAAAATAAATATTTTTAAAAAAGATACTGTTTGCGAGCTCTAAGTCCTGGAATGCAGCAGGGGCGTGAGCCAACATTTGCGTGGGGAAGAGCAGGGACGTGGAAAATAAATACATGCAGGTATGAGGGTGGTATGGGTGGCTTGGAAAATAAAGCCAGGTTGCGGGTGGGGATGGAGAACAAGGGGAGGTAGGGAGAGTGTGTTTGCTTTAGATGGGGGAGAGGAAGCCTATTCCATAAGGTGACATCTGAACAGAGACCTGAAGAAAGTGGGGTGCACCCAGGCACAGTGGTGCACGCTGGTAATTCCAGCAACTCGGGAGGCTGAGACAGGAGGATCACAGGTTCTAGGCCAGCATGGGCAACTAAAAACCAAAAAGGGCTGGGGATATAGCTCAGTGGTGGAGAGCCCTGATAGGTAAAATAAAAATAAAAATTAAAAATAAAATAAAATAACAAAACAAAATAAAATAAGTGTCACCAGGCCTGCTCTGACTTGTTCTGGATTTTCTCCACTTGTGCACTGTGTCCTGACTGCTGGGAGACACAGGCCACCGGGGAGAGGTCACACTTGGAGGAGGTCTATTAGGGGAAGGGGAGCCCGGGAACCATGAGGGCAGGCTTCCCAGAGGAGGTGTTTTCTTCCTTCCTTCCTTCCTTCCTTCCTTCCTTCCTTCCTTCCTTCCTTCCTTTCTTTTTTTTTTTTTTTTGGTACTGGGGATTGAACTCAGAAGCACTCGACCACTGGGCCACATCCCCAGCCCTTTTTTTGTATTTTATTTAGAGACAGGGTCTCACTGAGTTGCTAAGTGCCTCGCCATTGCTGAGGCTGGCTTTGAACTCGTGATCCTCCTGCCTCAGCCTCCCACGTGCTGGGATTACAGGCGTGCACCACCACGTGCCCGCCCGGCAGAGGAGGTGTTTTCTAGCTGAGTGCTAAACAGGAGTTCACACATTCTCTGTAAAGGACCAGGCAGTCAACACTTAGGCCTTGGGAGGGTGTGTACTTTGTCACAACTATTCACCTCTGCTAGGTAACGAGGAACCCACCCAACCTGGCTGTGTACCGAGAAGGTGATTTACAAAACACGTGGGGAGCGGGGAAGAAAGGAGGATGTGTCTATGGGCTATACTTTGTTGTGGTCGTTTTGTTTTCCAGATATCTTTGTTTTATCAACAAGTAACAGTGTCTATTTTAGGAAACAGTGTGACATTTTGATCTACGTGTACCTCAGACAGCTGAAGAGGTGGCTTGGGGAAGGGCAAGGAAAGTCAGGCCAGGGACCTCCAGGGGGCACGCCATGCTGCCAGCCTCTCTGCCCAAGGGCCTCCTGGCCTCCCACCTCTCCTCCCAGCTCCTCCTGGGTTTCCCTCTCCCCTGCCACCTTCGTCTTCTGTCTCGGAGTGTGTCTGCCTGTGTCCTGCTGCCGTTGTGGCTGGAGGCCAGGGTGCCTCTGTGTCTCCTGCCTTCCTCCCTCCCTCCCCTCCCGCTCTCTCTCTCTCTCTCTCTCTCTCTCTCTCTCTCTCCTTCATGGTACCTAAAGGAAAGACGCACCTGTGTCGTGTGGTGCACGAACACAGGGAGCCACTCAATAGCCAGCATCTCCTCGGTAACCACGAGGGGCCCGTCTCGGCCAGCTGCTGCCCCGGACACCAGCAAAGTGAGGCTCTGGGGACAGTTCTCTTCCTGGTTTGCAGAAGGCCAGCTTCTCACCGTGTCCTCACGTGGCAGAGAGACAGACAGACAGACGCAGAAAGACAGAGGGGGAGAAAGAGAGACAGAGAGGGGGACAGCTCTGAGCCTGTCCTCCTCGGGGCTCTGATCTCATCATGGGGTCCCTCCCTCCTGCCTCACGTGACCTTGGTCACTTCCCAAAGGCCTTTGAACACCGTCATGTTGAGAGTTAGGGCTTCGACCTATGGGTCTTGGGGAGACACACATTGTGATACTGTGAAATACATTTTTTATCTTAGTCCTCATTTCTTGGCACACAACCCCTAAAATCTGTAGGATCTCTGAAGCCAGAGTGTCTTTCTTTTTTTTTTTTTTTTTTTTTTGGTACTGGGGATTGAACTCAGGGGCACTCGACCACTGGGCCACGTCCCCAGCCCTTTTTTGTATTTGATTAGAGACAGGGTCTCACTGAGTTGCTAAGTGCCTCGCCATTGCTGAGGCTGGCTTTGAACTCGCGATCCTCCTGCCTCAGCCTCCCGAGTGCTGGGATTACGAGCACGTGCCACCCGCGCCCGCGCCCGCCCAGAGTGTCTTTTTTGATGCTGATGAGTTGACCTTGCCTGGCAGCCCCTGAGTGGCTGCAGGATGGAGACTGGTCCCTGTAAGAGTAGAGGGTTGGGACTTTGAGTCCCATCCCCCAGTCCCTGGGGAGGGGAGAGGGGCTGAAGGTCAAGTTGATCGCCAGTGGCCAATGCTTTAATCCATCGTGCCTCTGTGACGAAGCCACCACAAAACCCCAAGGGTCAGGGTTTGGGTAACTGAACGCATGAAGGCTCTGGAGAGGGATCGACTTGGCTCCCCACCCCCACCTCCTCCGGTTCATCTGCATCCTTCACAAAACCCTTTATAGTGAACAGGTAGATTCGTTTCCTGAGTTCTCGAGAAAAGTAGCCCAGCCGGAGGAGGGGGTCCCAGGAGCCCCAGTTCCTAGCTGGTCCGTCGGAAGCACAGGGAGAGCAACCTGAACTTGAGATGGCACCTGCTGTCAGGGCAGACTTGGGGACTGAACCTCAACCTGGGCCCTGCCACCTCCGGGAAGGCAGTGTCAGAACTGGGTTTGGGGGCAGGCCAGCTGGTGTCCACCGCAGAATCACAGCCTGCTGGCCCAGAGAAGACCCTGAGCTTCTGGGGTCACAGAAGCCTTCTGTGGTGGTGCTGGGCCGGAGCAGAGCAGGGAAAAGGTCCTTGTTCCCTGTGCACAAGCTTCAGGCTGTCAGAGCCACCTGCTTAGCAGAGCCTTCGGTTTCAGGCAGGGAGCTTTGTCTGCCCCCACTCAAGGGACACTGACACCCCGGGTGGGACAACTGTGGCATCTGAGGGGTAAGGGACAGGGGTACATGCACGGGACAGCCCCCCCAAACCAAGATGCATCCTGCCCCCAGTGTTCACTGTCCTGGGATCCAGCGACCCCGGGCCACAGCAAGAGAGCAGAGGGGACCCCAGCATCAGAGACCCCCACTGCAGAGTTCTGCAGCCAGTCTGGGCGCCTTTGCAGATGGCTCTAGGGGCATCCCCCGGCCCCTCTACTGGGCGACTCTGTGTCCAGCTCATCTTAGTTCTCTGCCCTTTGCGAGCCACAGAGAGCCATTACGTCCGCGCGTTTCTTGTCGCGACAGCCGCACAGAGCCCCGGCCGCCGGCCCCCACCCCAGGGGGGCTTGCGTGGCGTTTTTCCAAACAGGCCCTTTCCTTCCAGCCACAGAGAATGTGAGGTGACATTTCTAAAACCATCGCTTTGTAAAAATGCCAAGACTAATCTCAAGCCGCAGGGAACACTGTGGAAATCAGAGTGGACACTAGATCAGAGGCCAGCTCACGTCGGGTCCCAGCAGCGGGGGCTTGGGGTGTGATGCTGCTCAAAGTTACTTGAACTTTCTTTTTTTTATTTTTATTTTTATTTTTTTTTTTGTTGGTACCGGGGATTGAACTCAGGGGCACTGTACCACTGGGCCCCATCCCCAGCCCTATTTTGTATTTTATTAGAGACAGGGTCTCACTGAGTTGCTAAGTGCCTCGCCATTGCTGAGGCTGGCTTTGAACTCGCGATCCTCCTGCCTCAGCCTCCCAAGTGCTGGGACTTGAACTTTCCAGGAAGTCCATCCAGCTAAACCATGACCTGTTACAAGCAGGAGGGCTGCAGATCATCTCCTGGCTCCAGAACCTGCTGGGGCCTCACACCCCCACTGCTGTCCATCACACCTGTTCTCCGTGCATCTCTGGCTGGGGTGGGCTGTTAGGAGGTAGGCGATTGGTTTTCCACTGAGGAAATCATGTCTTCAAGGGACCCCAACACAACTGCTTCGTGGCTCTGCTGTGTTATTCAAAAGCATTTAAAATTTTTTTTTCAATTTGTTTTAATTAGTTATCCATGACGGTAGAATACATTTATGCACTGTGATATATCATACAGGGATGGGATATGATTTCTCATTTTTCTAAGTGTACATGTTGCAGAATCATATTGGTCATGTAGTCACATATATACGTACAGTAATAATGTCTGTTTCATTCCACTGTCTTTCCATCCCCACCTCCCCTCCCTCTCCTCCAATCACTTCCCTCTACCTAATCTAACATGACGCTATTTTTCCCTACTGTCCCCCACCTTATTGTGAATTAGCATCCGCATATTGGAGAAAACATTCGGCCTTTGGTTTTGTGGGATTGGCTTATTTCGCTTAGCATGATAGTCTCCAACTCCAACCACTTACTGGCAAATGCCATAATTTCACTCTTCTTGAAAGCTGAGTAACATTCCTCTGAGTATATATGCCACATTTTCTTTATCTATTCATCTACTGAGGGACACCTAGGTTGGTTCCATAGTCTAGCTATTGTGAATTGAGCTGCTATAAACATTGATGTGGCTGTGTCACTATAGTATGCTGATTTTAAGTCCTTTGGGTATAATAAACCAAAGAGTGGGATAGCTGGGTCAAATGGTGGTTCCATTCCCAGTTTAAATGCTCAGAAGTAGGCTTAACTTTGGTTTCTTTTTCTTTTTCTTTTTTTTTTTTTTTTTTTTTTGCTCTTTTCTTTTGGTGCTGGGGATTGAACCCAGGGGGTCTCTACCACTGAGCCACATCCTCAGCCCTTTTTATTTTTTTTATTATGAGACAGGGTCTCACTAAGTTACTGAGGGCCTTGCTAAGCTGCTGGGGCTGGCCTTGAACTTGTGATCCTCCTGCTTTAGCTTCCTGAGTTGCTGTGATTACAGGTGTGCACCATTGTACCTGGATAAGTTTGGCTTTTCTAAGAAAAAGAAACAGACTTGACATGGCAAAGCACCTTTGGGTTCAATCCCCAGTACCCAAAATTAAAAATTTTAAAAAGGCCTGGAGGTGTAACTCAGTGGTAAAGCATCCCTGGCTTCAAAAAAAGAAAAAGAAATAGTCAAAAGCTGTGGTCAGGTATAAGCCAGGGAAGCCCACAGAGGTCTGGTCCTCCTAAAGCCTTGGGTCTACAAAGCAGGCATTGATTCAGGGAGAAGAGTGCAGAGTCGGGTTGCTAGGCAACAGTTCCCATGGTGGGAGGGGGATGTGGGAGGGTTGGCTGTGGATCACACAAGAAATGGGCCAGGATGGAAGGAGGAAGCTCGGACACGCACCCTTCATCTTCTGCTTCTGAGCTAGAGGAGGAAAGACACACCAAGGAGAATCCCAAGGGAGTTGCCGGGGCACCGGGCAATTAAAAGGGCTGCTCTTTGTGGCTATGAGCTGGTGTTGGGCAAGGTGGGAAGGTATCAACTTGACCTTCAGATATGCCCTCTCAACATGCCCTCCTTTAGTTTTCTCACCCATAAAATGCGCCTAGTGCTAGTACCTACTTCGCAGCGTTGCTGTGAGAATTGAGTTAGTAGATAGGTAGCATTTAGGTTGGCGTTTGTTTCTTTTTCCATTTTTGGCAGTCCTGGGTTTGATGAACAGAGTCTCCCCCATCTCCACAAGCAAACGTCACAGGACATGAACCAGAGACAGAGACTGGTGAAGTGCTGAGCCACTAAGGTCTACTTGTTACCAAGCACATTCTACCCATCCTGACTGATGCACTTATAGTATGAACTATGTACCATTCCAAGGTCTCATGAATCCTAGGCAAGCACTCCATCAGTGGGCTATGTCCCCACCCTGTCCCCTATACGTAGAACCATATCTGCAGATAGTAAGTGCAATGCAACTGTCACAACTTCTATATTTGCTTTTCCTTCTTCTTCCAGATCAGAACCAAGCTCTGAGCTCTTTGTGCATTCTAATATCACACGTTCTCTCATATCTGAGGTCTGCAGAATCACAGCAGTCATTTGGATTGGTACACAGTTCATTTTGTGCATGCGTCAGTCAGGATGGGTAGGACATGCTTGGTAACGAGTGGCCCTTACTGGCTCAGCATTTCAGCAGCCTGTATCATGTTCATGTCCATTGAGGTTTGGTGGTGGGGGTGGGGGCTCTGTCCATCATATTCACTCCGAGGCCTTGGCTGTCAGAGGCTTCATCTCAATATGGGTCTATTTCCCAGCTTAGCTCATACTAAATTCTCCTTTGCTCATTCTGCTGACTACGCCATGATTCTCAGATGCTGAGCCTTGTCCCAGCCTTTCTGCTTAGAATGGTCTCCCGGCTGGTTCCTCCTCACCCTTTAGACTTCGGGTAACACCGTTCCTCCTGACACCCCATCTACAGACGTCCTTTCTCCCACTCATTCCCCACCACTTCACCTTGATGTTGCAGCCTAACAGTTTAACGTATTTCTTGATCCACTCTGTTGTCATCTAAATTGCAAACTACAGCCAGGCGGTGACACAGGCCTGTAATCCCAGCTACTCAGGATGCTGAGGCTGAAGGTTTGCAAGTTCAAGGCCAAGCTGGGCAATGCAGCAAGACCCCATCTATAAATAAGCAAACAAACAAATAAAAAGAAGGCACAGGAAGGCCAGGGTTTTGTCTTGTTCTCTGCTATAGCTCAGGACTAGCACATAGTGAGTACTAAAAAAAAAAATTTTTTTTTTTTTTGAATGACTGAGTGTCTGTCTTTTTCCTGCTAGAATTTACACTCTTGGATGGTAGGGTCCTTATTTTCCTTGCTTGTCACCAATCCCTCGGCACAGGCAGAATCCTCAACACATGTTTGCTGAATTAATAAACGGAGTGTCTAGAGAGCCACCTGTCACGGTGCTTGGTGTCTGTGCCTCGGGCAGGTCACCCATTAGGCTCATCTAAGTCAAGGACAGGGACAGACTTCACCTGCCTGCCGCTCTGACAGACACCTCCTGCTTCACTGATGGAGACGGGGTCCCCCAAGAGAAACAGCTCACAAAATAGGGGAGTCATTGGAGGTGTCTCTAAAAACGTTATGAACCCTTAACCCTGGCAACCACGCCCCTCATCACCAGGTGGTGACATGATGGCAGCTGTGGGGACAAAGTGTCAGTGTCTTGTTCCCACCCCTGCCCTCTCTTCTGGTTCCTTTCCCCTTTCTCTTCCTTTTGGAGGCGTAGTGGCTCCAGAGCCAGATTGCTTGAGTTTGAATCCAGGCTCAGCCATTTACTAGCTGTGCAACTTTGAGTAAGTGACTTCACGTCTCTGAGTCCATTTCCCCATCTGAAAAGTGGGGCTGAGACTGAGGCCTATTCCATGGAGTTGTCGTAAGGATTACAAGAATTAATCTATGTCAGGTGCTTAGAACAGAGCTTGGCCTGTGGTGAGTTCTATGCAGCAATCATCGTGGAGATGGTGGTGGGGTGGTTATTATTGGAAAGCCCTTACTCAGCATGTGCTAAGTTGTTAACATTTTTTTTCTAGACTGGAGGGTTCGAGGCTTCTTCTTAAATTAGTCAAACACTCAAGTGAAATCTTACAGTGAGCCCCAACACACAGAGCAGAGTTCAAGAGGCCTCCTCTGGCCATATTAGGGGTGGGCCTCTTGGAGTTCTCAGGCTCCTCTCACTCCTTGGACATTTAGATAGTGAAGCTTCTCAAAGTTGCCTCCGGCCACAACAGAATCACCCAGTTATTAGAAAATACAGAGTTGGCCGGGCGCGGTGGCGCACACCTGTAATCCCAGCACTTGGGAGGCTGAGGCAGGAGGATTGCGAGTTCAAAGCCAGCCTCAGCAATGGCGAGGCACTTAGCAACTCAGTGAGACCCTGTCTCTAATCAAATACAAAAAAGGGCTGGGGATGTGGCCCAGTGGTGGAGTGCCTCTGAGTTCAACTCCCGGTACCAAAAAAAAAAGAAGAAAGAAAATGCAGAGCTGGGCTGAGATCTTCTTCTTCTTCTTCTTCTTCTTCTTCTTCTTCTTCTTCTTCTTCTTCTTCTTTTTTTTAAATATTTATTTATTTGCTTGCTTTAGTTGTACACAATGCGTTTTTTTATTTTTACATGGTGCTGAGGATCGAACCTGGGCCGCTCATGTGCTAGGTGAGCGCTCTATGGCTAAGCCACAACCCCAGCCCCCACAGAGTTGGGCTGGGTGCAATGGTGTTCCCCTGTAATCCCAGTGGCTCAGGAGGCTGAGGTAGGAGGACTGAGTTCAAAGCCAACTTCAGTAACTTAGCGAGGCCGTGTGTCTCAATAAAATGTAAACAAAAGGGCTGGGGATGTGACTTAGTGACTAAGCACCACTGGGTTCAATGCCCAGTACCGAAAAAAAAAAAAAAAAAAAAAAAAAAAAAAAAAAATTCAGAGTAGGGCGCCCCCCTGGGACCTCCTGGATAGATCCCCTGCTGCAGTGTCGGGGAGCCTGAATCTAAGCACAGTCTTCAGGTGACTCTTTAGCACACGTAAGCTTCACCCAAGTTCCAAGTACCAAATGCTCCAGCTGGTCTCAGAGAGGTGAAGTCACTCAAAGTTGCACAGCTAATACATGGCACACACCTATCATCCTAGTGGACTCACTCGGGAGGCTGAGGCAGGAGAATCCCAAGTTCGAGGCCAGCCTAAGCAACTTAGGAGACCTGTAACTCAGTGGTTGCGCACCCTGGGTTCAGTCCCCAGTACCAGATGCCACCGGAAGGCCCTCTTCAGCTGCCTCCTCCTCCTCCCCCACTCCTGTGTCAGGGTGGTGGGCTCTATAGGGCCTGCAGCCTGGGTGGTCCTGCCACGGTGGCCACTGCTCACAGCCCCCGGCACCTGCTGCCACCTCCTGCTCCCCCGATGGCTGGCGGTCACCGGGTCTAGAGAGGTCCTCGGCCCTCAATGGAGCAGAGCGCCCCTCCATGCCCACCCTGAGTCCAAACTCAGATGGCCCCAAATCCTGCGGGAGCCACGATGGTGACTCTGAGGCCTCGTTAGAGAAGGTGCGATTCCAGCCAAGCCGGCTTTCCTCCCCTTCTGCCTCGTGGTGGGGCGGGAATCGGCTCTGCCCGCTGGGGAGGCGCCCCCAGAGCTGACCCCTCTCTGGCCGCTGCCTCCCCACAGGCCTCGACGAGATCCAGTGCTCGCTGCCCCCGGAGAACCGCAGGGTGGCGCTGCGGGAGCTGTCGGAGGCCAGCTTCAGCGAGTGCAAGTTCAGCCTGTCGCTCACCGACCTGTTCATCATCATCTTCTCGGGCGTGGCCGTCTCCATCGCGGCCATCATCTCCAGCTTCTTCCTGGCCACCGTGGTGCAGTGCTTCCAGAGATGCGCCCCCAACAAGGACGCGGAGGACGAGGACGAGGACGAGGACGACTGAGCCACCTCCTCGGGCTCCTGGCTTGCCAACACCCAGCCGGCGGCGCCTCTCGGAGAGAGAGAGGAGAAAGTGCCTAAGACAGGGAAGTCCCGGCCACCCACAGTGACCTGGGTGCGCCCGCTGGCCCCGCCCATCTCAGAGCTTAGGATCTGCAGAGCCCAGAAGCCCAGGGAGCTTGGGTGGGTCGCTCCTAATCAGGGCCGACTCTCAGTGCAAGGGGACCCAGCCGCGGTCTCTGCAGGAGATGCCAAGACGCATCTTGCAGCCCTTCCTTCTGGGACCCAAGCTGTGCTGGGAGACCCGGACCATCCTCTTCCCCCGAAGGTCGGGGAAGCTGCCCAGGCAGGGACTCTAGTTCAGACCACTCTCCACGCAGCAGGACTCTTCTCTCCACATAATGGGCCTCAGCAACCTTGGGAAGTTATAGGGAGAACAAATAAATCTATGTGCACTAGACCATTAGTGTCCCCGCCCGCCACTTCCCTGTGTGGATTCCTCATCCCCAGGGTGGGGGTGTTTCGAGGTGAAGCCATTGGGATGTCATGAGAGTGGGACTCTCCGGAGGGTCCTCAGAGTAGAGATGCTCAGAGAACCCCTCACTCCCTCAGCAGGTAGGACACAGCAAGAAGTCAGCCGTCCATGAACCAGGTATCCCAGCCCAATCCTGACACCCTCATCTCCCACTTCCCAGAACTGTGGGAAATAAACGTGTTGTTTATAAATCACCCAGTGTGTGGTGTTCTGTTATGGTGGCCCAAACAGACCAGGACACCGTGTTCAGCTAAGACAGTACAAAGGAGCCGGCACAGTGGCGCATGCCTGTGATCCCAGCTCCTCAGGAGGCTGAGGGAGGAGGATCACAAGTTTGAGGCCAGCCTCAGCAACTTAGTGAGACCCTGTCTTTAAAAAGGGAGGTGGGGCTGGGCATGTAGCTCAGTGTCAAGTGCCCCAAGTTCAATCCCTAGGACTCTGAAAAAATAAATTTGAAAAAATGGCATCAAGGAAAGAGGTAAGAACTGGCCACAGGCATTCATGCTGTTGTTTTGGTATGTCGGTTGGGAAAACCTTCCCTGGTACAACTCAAACCCCATCCTCATCCTGAGAGGCAGCGACTTGCAGAGGAGGGACCATCACTTTGTCCGGTTGTGAGGGTGGCTTTGCTCAGAGTTGCTCTTCTTCCCTTTGAAGTGGAGTCAAGGTGCTTCCCTTCCCCCAGCCTGTTCCTGAGTCCTCCTCAGCCAGTCCTGTGACAGGCAGCGTTTTCCAGGATGTGGAACACAGCAGTTTGGTTGGAGACCATGTGAGACAAGTTGTGTGTCCCGGGGTTGATGCAAGATGTCATGTGAGCAGCACTGGACTGGGCTGCGGCAGAGTCTTGGACTAAAGGCTCTCAAGGAGCACCTGGGATTTTGGGGGAAACATTTCTCTGTTTTTCTTTTAGCAGCACTGGGGATTGAATACAGGAATGCTCTACCACTGACCTACATCCCCACCTCTTTTTAAGGTTGCTGAGGCTGGCCTCTAATTTGTGATCCTCCTGCCTCAGCCTCCAGAGGAGCTGGGGTTGCAGGTCTGCATCACTGGGCCCAGCTTTGTAATAAATTTGCGATATTTCCTTCATCCATTGCTCCCTCTATTTTCGCTTCCATAAGCAATTATTGAGTGTTTGCTAAACACCAGATACTGGTCCAGGCACTGTAGATGTGCTTTCATTACGAAAGACAGTCCCTGCTCTCTTTGGAAGGTCTTAGATTTTTATGGGTGGGACATAGGAACAACAAGGAGCCAAAACTATCATTGCATGTAGAGAAACTCTCCACGAAGAAAACCAATGCACTCCTGCGATAGAGAGTAACGTGGGGGCCACTCTAGAGTGGGTACGGGGTATATTCTTCAGGGGTCTCTGAGAAGTACAGAAACAGAACAACAGGAGGTGCAAACAGAAGTCTACTGGAAGGGATTGGTTCACGCGGCTGCGGAGGCTGAGGAGCATGGTCCCTGGCTGGTGAGCTGGAAGCGGTGGTGACATTCAATCCAAGGGCAGGAGAAGCCCCCGCTCGGCAGTCAGGGGGACCGAGAGCAAATCTCCCCTTTCTCAACCTTCACGTTCTCTCGAGGTCCTCAGTGGAATGGACGGCGTCCGCCACACGAGGGAGGGTCATCTGAGTCACTCTGCCTATTCAAATGTCAGTCTCATCCAGAAACACCTCAGTGGACACACAGAACTAACCAAACATCTGGGCACCCCGTAGCCCAGTCAAGCCAACACGTAAAGCTAACCACCCCCTTCCAGAACAGCTCTGGTGTCAGCTTGCAAGCCGAGTTCTGCCTCCCTCTGCCTCCCTTCCTAACCTCCTCCCGCCTTCCTTTCCTCTTCTCCTCTCTCTCTCTCTCTCTCTCTCTCTCTCTCTCTGCCCTTCTTTACCCTCGTCCACCTGGAGGAGACTTGTCCAGCACTCTGGTCGCCAGCAGAGATCCTTGGCTCAGAGGGGCTGTCTTCTCACAGTCTCTGGGTAGGTAGAGAAGTGAGTGGCACCCCCCTGGTCTCCATGGTCACCTCAGCACCTTACGGAGCCACCAAGTGGGCTCGGCTGCCGGGGAAGGTGGCACTTCTGTGGAGGTCAGACCATGTAGGCGCACGGAAACGCGTCATCACGAGCCACGAGACACTGCTAGAGTCCTGTCTGAAAGCTCCAGCCGGCACTTACACCCTAATGGGAATGGAGGGTCCCAGGAAGGTTTTCACCCGGGACAGAGGAGGCCCCATTGATGTTGAGCCATGGAGGGAAGGGGAGAAGATTCCAGAAGAGATCACTGGAGGAGCTCAGAAGTGGGGCGTCAGACACTCCTAATGTCATCACCTCTCGGTCACCTGCTGATCCCAACCTGACCACACCCTCAGCCGGGCTTGTGTGGAGCAGCTGCCTGTCACCTGTCCCCATCCCCAGGAGCGCCACTCTCTGGGTCACACCTGCAGCTTTGAACCCTTCTCAGCCCCAGCAAAGAGTGCATTTCTCCAAAATCCTCAGGAGATGGTGCCCAGGCTGTGGACAGGGCACTATCCCCTTTCCAGTAGGCTCTGGAGGGCGAGGTCCCACCTGTCTCCTTTAGTCCTTCAGAGCCTGCCTCAGCAGTTTCCTTAGATGGCACCAGCCCTGTGCAGCAGTCACCAAAGGGATTAGTGAGTGGGACAGGGACAGTCATTTTCCACATCCCACAGTTTTAGCATGAACATGATTCTGGGGAAAAAGGTGATTTTCACATAGTGCTCAGTGAAATAATTACTTCCTGGATATAAAATTCCTTTGGAAAACTGGGAACAAGCCAAGTGTGATGGTGCACACCTGTAATCCCAGCACTTGGGAGGCTGAGGCAGGAGGATGGTAAGTTCAAGGCCGGCCTTAGCAACTTAGCAAGACCTTGTCTCCAAAAAAAAAAAAAAAAAAAAAAAAAAAGAAAAAAAAATTTAAATTACTGGGGATGAGCTCAGTGGTAAACCCTTGGGTTCAATCCTCACTACCACAAAATAATAAATGCATATTTTTTTCCTTATGTCAGTGTCTGTATATGTTTTAATACTGTCACTAGAAATTGCCATTTTTCTTTTTGTAAGTTATATCTGATCACAATAAACTGGGGCAATAAATAGGGTGCCTGGTGATTTGCCTTGTGCACATGGGCATAGTTTTGAAAAGCTGGTTGGCTCTTCCCTGTAGAGTTCCTGATGACATAGCTACTTCCCAACACAGGAGTAGCCTTACAGAGATTCCTGGTAGTGATTTGTGCAAAGACAAGAGCCAAATGCACACCTGTTCCCATCAACCTGGGAGGCCAAGGCAGGAGGATCAAAAGCTCAAGGCCAGCCTCAGCAATTTAGGGAGACCCTGTCTCAGAATAAAAAATAAAAAGGACTGGGAACGTGGTTCAATGGCAAAGCAACCCTGGGCTCAATCCCCAGTTAAAAAAAAAAAAGAAAAAAAGAGTGTTTCTTTTCATTTCTATTTTTTTTTTTTTTTTTTTTTTTGGTACCAGGGCACTTGAACTCAGGGGCACTTGACCACTGGGCCACATCCCCAGCCTTTTTTTTTTTTTTTGGTATTTTATTAGAGACAGGGTCTCACTGAGTTGCTAAGTGCCTCACCATTGCTGAGGCTGGCTTTGAACTCGTGATCCTCCTGCCTCAGCCTCCCAAGTGCTGGGATTACAGGCATGCACCACTGTGCCCGGCTTCACGTCTTCTTATTGAAACTTTGCAACTTGCCTTGCAGGGAAGGTTTTAGCTGTAGCCCACGGTGACCTGGGGGCATAAATGGTGCCTCCCCACTCCCATTATGATGCAGCTTGGGGTGAATTCTGATTGACTGTGTTTTTAGTCACTACATTTTCTACTTGTTCTCCAGAGTTTTAACCATGAACAATGGTTTCCTTTATATGTAGTGGAAGTTACCACTTGTAGGAACATCAGACCAAAAAATTTAACATTTTCTCCTTGTTTTTTGGGCTTTTCTGCTTTAAAATATACATACGACTAGCCAGGCGTGGTGGCGCACGCCTGTAATCCTAGCACTTTGGGAGGCTGAGGCAGGAGGATCGCGAGTTCAAAGCCAGCCTCAGCAATGGTGAGGCACTTAGCAACTCAGTGAAACCCTGTCTCTAAATAAAATTACAAAAAAGGGCTGGGGATGTGGCCCACAAGAAAAAAAAATACATACGACTATTTATATCTTGTTAACTGATGGAATTTTGAATCTCTCTTAATAGAACTGCATTAAGTTAATGGTTTTATAGAAATTAACTTTTGTTTAGGCAACTGTTGAATTTTGACTTTTATGATTTTTGTAATAACAATTGGCACAGATAGATAAAATGTCAAGTGAAAAAAAAACAATGTCCTAAGAGTGCACTAATATTTTGTTTTAAAACTGTTTTTTTTTTTTATAGCTGGGTGAAGTGGCACACACCTGTGATTCTAGCTACTCAGCAGGGTGAGGCAGGAGGATTCCAAGTTCAAGAGCAGCCTCAGCAACTTAGCAAGACCCTGTCTCAAAATAAAAAATAAGGGCAGGTGGGACTGGGGGTTGTGGCTCAGTGGTAGAATGCTTGCCTAGCATGTTTGAGGCACTGGGTTTTCTCCTCAGCACCACATTAAAAATAAATACATAAAACAAAGGTATTGTGTCCATCTACAACTAAATGTATATATATATATATATATACACACATACATATATAATTTATATATATGCATTTATATGTGTATATATATTTATATATGTATATATTTATATGTATACATAAATATATACTGCATATATAAATAAGATATAAATATATAATAAATATATACATATAAGAAAAATATATGTATATATTTATTATATCTACATTTATATATATAAATATAAATAAGAGCTGGGGCTGTAGCTCAGTGGAAGAGCGCCCCAGGTCTCATCACCAGCACCAAACACCACCAAACTGAATAAAAAACTCTCACAGTTAAAAAATTTTCTACTAAGATAGTCACCATCTCTGTACCTTGGCCATAAACTCCTTTTCAGTGGCCTCAAGGGTTAAGTAATTTATTATTTACATAAGTGATGTGTTCAAACCCTGTGATCTGAGAAGGAAACCCCTTTGGGGTTTTATTGTCTTTCCTTTTTTTCCTTGTGGTGCTGGGGATGGAATCCAGGGCTCTGCATGTGAGGCCAGCACTCCCCCACTGGGCCCAGCAGCAGGCCTCTGTGGGTTTCACATGCGTGCAGCCAACAAGGTAGCTTTGTACTTTAAGTCCCCAGGCTCATAAACACAAGTCCAAATTTTAAATGGTTCTTCCATGGAAAAAAAGAGAGTTTAAAAATGAGAAAGTCGCCACGCCTGTAATCCCAGCACTTGGGATGCTGAGGCAGGAGGATTGTGAGTTCAACGCCAGCCTCAGCAAAAGTGAGGTGCTAAGCAACTCAGTGAGACCCTGTCTCTAATAAAATACAAAAAAGGGCTGGGGAATGTGGCCCAGTGGTCCTGTGCCCCTGAGTTCAATCCCTGGTACCAAAGAGAGAGAGAGAGAGAGAGAGAGAGAGAGAGAGAGAGAGAGAGAGAGAAACCACTGTCTTCTGCTGTTTGCTGATGGGATCTGTTTTTTACAAACATACCTTCCTGGGGTGTGGCTTATTATATTTTGGCCTTGGAAAACTACTGTGCCCTTTCTTGGGAAATCTTCACACCCATGGTCAGGACCCTTTGCCGGGACGCTTTGCTCTGGGTCCCATTGGAACCGGAGCCGGAGCTGGTGTTCCAAGAGGCCATCCTTCAGCATCCGGCCCGGCCCGCCGGCCCCCTTGGCCTCCGAGTGGAATCACACAGGGGAGCAAATGAATGTCAGCTGTCTCCGGAGCAGCTCCCAGGGACTGACCAACCGGTCCTCACAGCTGAGTGGCCTTGGCGGGCTGCAGACCCTCTTGGAGCCACAGGCCCACCTTGGGGGGTCAGTGACCCCAACTTCTTGGCAGAGTGGGCAGAGCCCAGTGCAGCAGGGGGCGCACCCTGCAAGCCCGGCTGTCTTCCCTGCCCTTTGCCTAAGAGTCCCAGCAGTGCCTCCTGGAGAACCAGAGCCAAATCCCAGCATCAGTCCGCAGACCAGCTGCCCCCAGCCCTGCTGCTGGTGGCCTAAGGACCCAGCTGCCCCTCTGTGCTCAGAATCTGGATGAATCTCGAAGCTGCTTCTGCACGTGCGACCCACCCGCTCCAGAGCCACTCGCCTAGGAAGGCAAATGAGGACACTTGAACACCTAAATAATGTCCTGGTCACCGTCACCCTTCCTGCCTGAATGCAAGACTTCACCCCATGGGAGTCCCCCTGCCCCAGGTTGCAACCCTCAGACACTATGGGTTTCTGGGGACAAGGAGACTTTTCTCTCTCTCTCTCTCTCTCTTTTTTTCTTTTTGGTACCAGGGATTGAACTCAGGGGCACTCGACCACTGGGCCACATCCCCAGCTCTTTTTTGTATTTGATTAGAGACAGGGTCTCACTGAGTTGCTAAGTGCCTTTCCATTGCTGAGGCTGGCTTTGAACTCGCAATCCTCCTGTCTCAGACTCCCAAGTGCTGGGATTACAGGCGTGCGCCACCGCGCCCAGCTGACTGTGTCTTGAGAAGCCCAGTCTGACTGCTTCCATAGAGAGGCCACCACGTCTGCTCACCTTTGCCTGGGGCAGCGTGGCCGCCCCACCACTGGCCCTGCTCTGGCCCCTTGGTTACCCCTCCTCAGGCCATCCCTGCCTGCCCAGGAGTCCCTGCCTATTTCTGGAAGTGCTCACACAGTGAGCTTCCTTTTGGCCCCCACCATATGACAGGGCCATGCTGCTTCTTACAGAAAAGGGGACCATGCCCCGCCTGGGGACCAGGCCTAGTCCTATGGCCGGGCTGAGGACCAGACCCTCTAATGCCGTCCCAGTCTCCCTCTCCCTCCAGCCTCTTCCCTGGGCACTCAGACCCCTCCTTCCTCAGGCTTCCTCCACTCGTGTTTAGACACTTGAGCAGCCTCCCCGGGGCAGGACTGCCACCGTCCCAGCCAGGGTAGCAGCAGCCTCGGAGCAGGCGCAGCGGCACAGCTCACACACCTGAGCTGTCGCCTGGGAGGTGAGAACCGCAGGGACCTCTCAGGGGCTCTGTGGTGGCCCCATGGGACAGGTCCCTTCCTCCCCGTGGAATCCTCTGTCCCCACAGATGAGGCCAGCGCTGAGAGTGTCACTCATCAATAAATAACAACCTTGGCCCAGGCCTGGCAGGCGGGCCCCTCGGCTGTGACCTGGAGAGACGGACGCGTGATGCCCAGCCCCAGAGGGCTACAGCACGGGGCCTCCCTGGAGGGGCGAGACCCCGGGAGCGAGGATGCAGGGCAGAGGGCAGCTGGGTCCAGGCCAGAGCTCCCTGCAGTTGACCTTTCGGAAGCCCACCGCAGAGGTCTAGCGGGGCACCTGGGGAAGCCTCGCAGGATGCCTCCAACCACAGATGGTGCCCAACCCCACGTGTTCCATGTGTTCTACACATACACACCTATGGTACACTTGATTTGTAAATTAGTCACAGTGCCCAGTGGCCACACACCTGTGATCCAAGCTACTCAGGAGGTTGAGGCAGGAGGATCACAATTCAAGGTCAGCCCGGGCAACTTGATTTGACCCTGTCTCAAAATAAAATATAAAGGGCTGGGGATGTAGCTCAGTGGGGTGCTTTCCTAGCATGGATGAGGCCCTCCATTCAATTTCCAGGACTGTAAATAAATAAATAAATACAGTAGGAGATTAGCAACACTCCTAATAAAATATAATAATTATAGCAATATACCACAATAAAAGTTATTTAGCCAGGTGTGGTGGTGCATGCCTGTAATCCAGAGATTCAGGAGGTTGAGGCAGGAGGATTGCAAGCTTGAGGCCAGCTTCTGCAACTTAGTGAAGCCCTAAGCAACTTAGCAAAATTCTGTCTCAAAATAGCAAATAAAGAGGGCTGGGGCCGGGTGCAGTGGCGCACACCTGTAACCCCTGTACTTGGGAGGCTGAGGCAGGAGGATCGTGAGTTCAAAGCCAGCCTCAGCAATGACAAGGCACTTAGCAACTCAGTGAGACCCTGTCTCTAAATAAAATACAAAAAAGGGCTGGGAATGTGGCCCAGTGGGTCGAGTGCCCCTGAGTTCAATCCTGGGTACCAAAAAAAAAAAAAAAAAAAAAAAAAAAAAAAAGGGCTGGGGATTTGGCTCAGTGGTAAAGCCAAATTTTCTACGGGCATTCCCCAGTACAATAATAAACAAATAAATGTTATTTAAAGCTCACGAAGTGTTTATCTCAGGAATTTCCATGTAATATTGTCAGACTATGGTTGACTACAGCTAACTGAAACTGTGGAAAGGGAAGGACTGGTAGGGGGGACTATTGCACCCAAGCTAGAGTGACAAGATATTCAAACAGAGCAGAGTACCTCCATTCTACCTGAGCATCTGGGGACATTAAACAGGGCCTGCTGCTGACCCCACTGGCCTTTAGGCTGTGATGCTGTTCTGAGGGTCCTAAAGGGACCTGCTTCTGTCCCTCTCCCCATCACTCACACCCTGAAGCCCCCCCTCACCCACCTTGGGGTCCTTGCATAACTCCAGCTGGTCGCAGCCAGAGGACCCTTGCCCCTGCTGTCCCTTCTCTCTACTTTCCCTCAGATCTTTCCTGTGTCTTGGCATCAGGTCTTCTCTCAAGGTCACCTGCTCAGAGAGGCCCTCCCTGCCAATCCCAGCCAAAGAAGCCCTCCCCTGTCACCCTCTGTGATGGTCACTTTTAGGCATCAGCTTGCCTGGGCCAAGGGGACCCAGCTGGCTGGACAGTGTCCTTCCTGGGTGTGTCTGGAGGAGTCGGCCTTTCAGTTGGTGGATGGTAGCTCCTACCCAGTGTGGACAGGCCTTGTCCATCAGCCGAGGGCCTGGACAGAACAAAGAGGCCGAGAAAAGGTGAACTCACTGGCTCATTCTGCTGGAGCTGACACCCTTCTCCTGACCTTGGACGTCAGAACCCCAGGTTCTCCAGCATTCCCACCCCAGGACTTGCACTGCTGGCTCCCCTGAACCCCAGGCCTTTGGACTTGGACTGAACCACAGGCTTCCCAGGGTCTCCAACTTTCAGGTTGCACATCCTGGGACTTCCCAGCCTCCATGATCACCTGAGCCAACTCCCCCAGTGAATCCCTCTGACACCTCTCCCTCCCTCTTTCTCTCCCCTTCTCTCCTTCTCTCCCTCTTACTCTCTCTGTCTCCCTCCCTCATTCTCTCCTTCTCTCTCTTGCTCTCTCTCCTTCCTTCTCTCTCTTCTCCTCTCCTTCTCTCTCTCACTCACTCTCTCCCTCCCTCCTTCTCTCCCTCTCTCTCTACTTCCCTCTCTCACTCTCCCTCTCCCTCCCTCCTTCTCTCCTTCTTCTCTCTCTCTCCCTCACTCTCTCCCCTTCCTTCTCTCTCTCTCTCTGTCTCTGGTTTGGATGGGTAGGTGGGTAGTAGATGAATAGATGGGTGAGTTGTGGATGGGGTAGGTGGGTAGTAGATGAATGGATGGATGGGTAAGTGGGTGGGTGGGTTATGGACAGATGGGTGGGTTGTGGGTGGGTAGTTGGGTGGTAGATGAATGGATGGGTGGATTATAGTGGATGGGTGGGCTGTGGGTGGGTAGGTGGGTGGGCTGAATGGATGGGTGATAAATTCCTACCCTTTTCAAGGATTTCAAGGCTACACATCCTGCATGAGGAATAGGGACAGGGAGATTCATACCCTGAACACTAAAGGAAAACCCTCTCTGTCTTACAAAGGCACGGCCCTGAGCCCAGGGCTCTGGGAGCTGCTTGTTTCCCTCCTCTGTAGTTGCCCGTCTCTGTCATAGCTCAGGCTGCTAGGACACCTGGCCTTTCCCCCAAGAGCTATGGTCAGGTTGTCACATCCTCAGGCCAGCCCCTCGCCCTTGGCACTGCCGGCCCTGGCACCGGCGCTGGATACTGAGTGATTTCCATTTGTGACCATCTGACCCCTAATTACTTCTGTTAATTACTTGGACAGGATTTCCATGTAAAAAGAGCTTAAAACCTAGGGAAGTGGGAGGGGGTGTTCTTCATCTGTCCTTGTCCATCACCTGCCCCTACAGGGAGGAGACCGGGCACAGCTCAGGTTATTTTATACCCCAGAGATTTATTCTTGCAGATTCTGAGCCTGGCTGAGGTCAGCCTGTCGTTTTGATGGGCTCCCTCAAAAAGCTGATTCTCTGGCTAATCCCGTGTCTTCTCAAGTGACTGATTGCTTGTCTGAGGAGGGGACAAGCGGGATAGTGGGAAGGAGGGCGAGGGAAGGCAAGAGCCTGGGGCCACCGTGCAGTGTGGAATTAACTGCTCCTGTTATTTGTGGCCTCCCTCTCTGACTCCCACCTCCAGGGAAAGGCCAGCCTAGAGCAGCCCTGCCCCTGTACAAAAGTCCCAGCGGGACACAGCTGGGACTGTTGGAGGGACAGCCGAGGCACGGCACCAAAGATAACAGGAAACAGTTTTATTTGGCTACAGCCAGGCTCAGAGGGCGCAGCTCTTGCCGTAATCAATTAATCCCCTGAACCCCGAGTTCAGGTTGTTTCAGAACTCTATACCCAGCGTGTAAGGGGAGGGGCTCAGAAGGTCACAGTCTGCAGAAGTTCACATAAAATCAGCTTTTTTCGTTCACTGTTCTGGGCAAGTTAACCCTTCAAGGTCAACACCTGAGAAGGGGGAGAGCTTCTTCTCCCCTTTCTTTCCTCCTCCTTACCATGGAGCCCAGTTGGTAACTTCTCTTATCTTAGAAATGTAGACATCTCTGTGAAGCTCCAGCTCAAGGCCAGAGGCCTTGTTTAAAGGATTTATCCTTCTGTTCTTTTATCACACTTTGCATTTGCAAACACACGTCTACAAATAAGTAAAAGCATGAAAAATGAGTAAAAGCATGTTTAGCACCTGGAGTGCTGATTTCTTCTAGGACAGTGGCCAAGTAATAGAGCAACAGGAAAATAGAAAGTTTATCTGCATTGAACTCTTCTGTAGTGACTCTTTTTTTTTTCCCTTCAAGTTGCTGGTTTAATATAAAGTATTTTTACAACAATTGTGTCTTCATACACGTATTTAGGGTAATCATGGATAACTCAGTCTGCCATTATTCCTATCCCCTTGCCCCTTCCCTCCCTTCCCCCTCTTTGTTCTGTTTAAAGCTCTTTCATTCCTCTCATTCCCTCTCTTGCCTTTATAAGTTAGTATCTTTATATTAAAGAGATCTTTCGACCTTTGGTTTTTTTGGGATTGGCTGACTTCACTTAGCATTATTTTCTCCAACTCCATCCATTTACCTGCAAATGCTATTTTTTTTTTTCTCTTTTAGAGCTGAGTAGTGTTCCATTGTGTATATATACCAAAGTTTCCCTAGCCATTCATCTGTTGATGGGCATCGGGGTTGGTTCCACAATCTAGCTATTGTGAATTGTGCTGCTATAAACATTGATGTGGCTTGTAATCCCAGCAATTTTGGGAGGCTGAGGCAAAGGATCAAGTTCAAGACTAGCCTCAGCAACTTAGCTACATCCTGGGCAACTTGGAAAGTGTGTTAAAATAAAAAAGGGTTGGGGGGATGTGGCCTAGTGGTTGAGCACCCCTTGGTTCAATGCCCAGAACAAAAAAAACAACAAAAAAAAAAAAAAAAAAAGCCAAATGAACATATAGGAGTGAAACTTCAGTACAATACATTTTTATTATGGAATAATAGAGCAAAAGACCAAGTAACATTAAAATGGAGGCCAAGATAGCCTCAAACTTGAGGCCATATGCACACATGCTCCCTACTGGAAATTTGTAAGAAGCCTTTCTTGTGGTCTGGAGATCAAATTCAGGGCCTTATGCCCAGCAGGCTGGCACTCTATTCCTGAGCCACATCCCCAGCCCAAGACATAGGTAATGTGATGTGCATGTGGCTCACCCCTGCCCACCCATTGCCACTGGGTTTCAGGCAATACAATCTGTATGTTTTAGGTGAAGAACAGAATCAAATGAATGAATCTGGATGGTGTGCGCAGGCCTAACCTCCTTCACCAGCTCCATCAACTCCCTCCGAACACGGTCAAATTTTATGTCATTGACATTATCCGAATAAACCCAGGAGATTTTGTCATAGCTCTCGTTAGGGGCAGGGTACCTCCCATCTGCCAACAGGGGCAGTCTAGCTGTGTGGCTCAGCAGGTGCTTAAGGGCAGTCAGGGGGATTTGGTTTCCAGAGAAGTGGAAGGTTCTGAGCTGGGAACAGCGTCCCAGGGCTGGGGAGATGGCCTTCACCTGGGACTCTGTGACCTTACAAAACTCTAAGATCAGGGTCTCAAGGGTGTCTGCCACCTTCTCCAGCAGAACCCGGAGGGGCTCAGGACTCATATGTTTCATGGAAAAATGGCTGAGATCCAGGAAACTTCAATTGATTAGTGCTCGGACACACGGACAGATGCTTCAAGTCCGATTCTTTCAGTGGACTGCATCTCAGCCTGAGCGTTTTCAAGGGGGTGTGGCTCCTGAAAAGAAAGCAAAGAGTTACTTCTGGTGAGTGAAGGAGCACATGGACACAGGGGGAAACGGGAGGAGAGAACTGTTTTAGTTCCAAACCCAAGGTCAACCTGACATTCTGATAATGGAGGACCCCCAGGACACTGCATGTTGCAGAATATGCTCCTCATGTCACCCCATTTCAGGCTGAGCCTTTCACCACCAGATGTGTGACCAGGTGGGTCTACATCTCTAGGCACCCCTGCTCCCTGACAAGCAAAAATCCACAGGTGTGGACAGAGGGGGCCTAGTGGAGACACACACAAAAGACAAGCCCAGGCAAGATGTAGCACCACCCCCGGGGGGCTGCCCACCTACAGGACTCTACCCCCTACCCTCAGCAAGGCCTCCATCCCCCCCTCCTCACCCTCAACTGCAGAAGCACCACCTGGACCTCAGAACAGCCTTCCCCAGTGGGCATTAGAGGCGGGCTCCTCTGCTCCCTGATGGAGAGCTCAGAGCTTCCAGGGATGGAACCTGAAACCCACCCTCATAGCTCCTGTCCCCACCAGCTGGCTTCCCAGCAGGGTGGCACTTCCCAGACCATGGACCCCAGTTTAGCCCTCTGCTTCTATGTGGGTGGTGATGAGACCATCCCTCAGGACTGAGCAGGGGACCAGATCCTGAGGGCACTGGGTCACTCTCCACCATCTCCTTCCCTGCCATCGCCAGTGGCTGGCCACAAAGCCCTTTTAATGCTCAGTAAGCAAAAATGGCTTTTGTGGAAATCCGCACACCCTGATGCTTACTGGAGGATTTTATGCAGCGTTCCGTACAGGAAGAAGACATGTGATATGGAGATTTCTTGGAGCTTTTTCATCTTCCGCAGTTGAAGGCTGTATTTATGGGAATACCTTCTGTTTTGTGAGCGTCTGGATAAGGCCCGCGGATTCATGCAGGAGAAGCGGAATACTTGAAGGTTCCTCATCTCGGCCACGTAAAAAAAGAAAATGTTCCATCATATCCCGAGTCCAGTCAAGAGCATCCACCTCCAGCTCCCGGATGTAGTACAGTGGCAGGGATGACAGCAATTCATGGACGCTCCAGTAGTCCCAGCACATCATCAGCTTCTCAGAATATATCCGGGCCACCACCTGTCTCTCCTGGACCCACTGTCTGAGGTGACCAAGGAAGCGTTCGTAGAGGAGCCCAAACTGGAAATCTAGGAAGATCCTCAAGCGTGGCTTCGCTTCTCTACGACCGTGTTTCTTTCCTTCCTTTGGAGACGTGGCCTCTTGTGCCCAGGTGCCCAGTGGGGCTCTGAACCCTGTGTTGGGGCGGTTCCCATCCGGGGCCCGAAAATCGAGTGCTTTCAGTTTCCACTGCCTGAGGAGGAAACAGGAAGGAGGCTCAAAATGTAGGCGATGACCCGCCAACTTCCCACCTGTGCCTTGAGGCCCTCGCCCTGGTCAGCGGCTCCTCTGATTCCCTATTTTTCTCCTGCTCTCTCCCCTTGTATCCAGCCAGGGCCACTTCCTGGGGGAGGGGTCGGGGCAGCCTCGACCTCTGGTTGCTGTGGCCTCACTAGCCTCCTCCACATCCCGAGGCCCTTCCCCAGATGGAGCTCAGCCAGGGCCAAGGCCTCTAACCTCCTCGCTGGCACCATCTGTCCTTCCTCCCCCTGCCCTGCTTCCCCCAGCTGTCTCTTCTGGGTCCCCCTCACCTGGGGTGAACATTCTGCAAAATCAGCAGGTCCAGCGCATCCAATAAGGTTTTCAAAGCCTTGATGTTTCTTGTCTCTAGCAGGGACCACAGAGGCAGGACAGGCCAAGGGGCAGGACAGCACCATCTTCTTTATCAATTTTACGTGACCCCCCATGATAGCCTCCCTGTACAGCTGTAGAATGAGCATCCTGGGTAGGTGCTCCAGATTGGGGATGGGCAAGGCCTCGTTGCGTAGCACGGACTCTATCACCAGGTCCTGGAGTGTGGGTACGGTCTGGATGCTCAACCTGTCGAATCTGCAGGGAACAGGTCCTGATCAAACATCCGGGAAGTGGCACCCTTTCAGGCCAAGCCTGAGAAACTCTCCTCGCCCAGCTGAGGTTCACACCCTGGGCAAGCCAAAGCTCTGAGGTGCTGGTGATGGGCCCAGTGTCCTGTCTCCACCCCTGCTCCTCCCTAGTCTAACCCCTCTGGTTAGCAAGGAGTCTGGAAGCTCACCAGTCTCCTTATGGGCCAGTGACTCATCCTCCCTCTTTTGAGGTGCTGGGGGGGGGGGGGTAAACCAAGGGCTGAATGCATGCCAGGCACGTGCCTTACCACTGAGCCACATCAAGCCTGAACCTCACTTAAGACCCCCTGAAAGAGAATAGAAATGTCACAGGGCCAATGCCCAGCCTGGTGGCACACACCTGTAATTCCAGCAACTTGGGACACTGAGGCTGGAGGACTACAGTTCAAATTCAGCCTCAGTAACTTAGCAAGACCCAAGGCCCTCATGGGAAACAGACCCAATCCGAATAAAAACAATCCGAATAAAAAATGAGAAGGGCTAGAATGTGGCTCAGTGGTAAAGCACCCTGAGTTCAATCCTTATTACCAAAAAATAATTTTTTTTTTTAAAAAATGAAGTCCTTAAGTTTGAGGACAGACTGGGAAACACTTAGAAGATCTTGTCTGAGGGCTAAGGTTGTGGCTCAGTGGTAGAGCACTTGCTTCAGAGCACTTGCCTCACACATTGTGAGGCCCTGGGTTCGATTCTCAGCACCACATAAAATTAATAAAATTAAGGTCTATTGACAACTTAAAAAAAAAAAAAAAAAGATTTTGTCTAAGGCTAAAAAAATAACAGGGCTGGGATTGTGGCTAAGCGGTAGAGCGTTCACCTAGCACATGCGTGGCCCAGGTTCGATCCTCAGCACCACGTAAAAATAACGGGATTGTGTACAACTAAAACAAATAAATAAATATTTTAAAAAAAAACAATTATAAGCAATGTGGTTCAGTGGTAGGGAACTTGTCTAGCATGTGAGGCCCTGGGTTCAATTCCCAGTACCACACATACACACACACAATCCATATACATATATGGGCATATTACAGATGTAAATATAGATATATCTTAGGGGCTGTTCTGAGGGTGGTAGCTCAGTGATACAAGGTTACTGAGCCACACTTAACCCCCAAAATGAAAATAGAACTTTAGTTACTGAACGTAGAGGTAGTTTATTTGGGGTTCCTGGTTTCAGAGCTTCAGTCCATGGACAGCAGCTCCACTGCTCAAGAGGCAGAACCTGGCCAAACAGAGCCTCAGGAAAACTGCTCAGTACAGTGCAGCCTGAAAGTGGTGAGCGATGGTGACAAGAAAATTCAACAGGGGTTCACTTGATGCTTTCACTCTATCCCTTGTGGCTTTGAAACTTACATGTTTTCCCCCCAATATTCTTTTCCCTAAATTTCTCCTCCCTGATCTTCTCTTTCATGATCTCCCTGATCTCCTTCCTGATCTATCCTCCCTAATCTCATTTTCTCTAAATCATCTCTATAAAATCCCCCTGCTCCTGAGGATAGGCAGAATCACAGCCTTTGGGACAGGAGTCCCTGTATTTCTCCTTTGGTAACAAAGCAATAAACCTTTTTCCTTTTTCTCAAGACCTTGTCTTTGTTATTGGATTGGCATTGAGGGTGAGAACCAAGCTTTCCCACAAAAATATAAACCCAAAGACACACCCACAGCGACCTATTTTTTTTCAGCCACACCTTACCTGCCCAAATGCACTGATTAGTTTATAGCTTTATAACTAAATTCTTTTTCACCTTCTTCATTAACACTTGCACATTTTTGGAGAATACCTCATATCCAAACCATGACCACAATCCCAAAAAAAAATAATTTAAACTTTGATTATTTAGAAACTGTATACAGTGCCGGGATACAGTGCTGGAGCTGTGGAGCATGCCCATAATCCCAGCACTTTGGAGGCTGAGGCAGGAGGATCACAGTTCAAAGCAAGCCTCAGCAATGGTGAGGGACTTAGCAACTCAGTGAGACCCTTTCTAATATAATACAAAAAAGGGATGGGGATGTGGCCCAGTGGTCAAGTGTCTCTGAGTTCCCCGTACCAAAAACAAAACAAAACAAAACAAAAAAACAAAAAAACAAAAAACAAAAAACAAACAAACAAACAAAAATACTAAATGGCTGGGGATGTGACCCAGTGGTTCAAATGCCCCTGAGTTAAAAAAAAAAAAATAGAATTTACTTTCGGTGCAGTGATGCATGCTGGTAATGCCAGCAATTTAGAAGGCTGAGGCACGAGCAACAAAAGTTAAAGCCAGGGCCTGGTTTGTGGCTCAGTGGTAGAGCACTCACCACCCTTGGTTTGATCCTCAGCACCACATAAAAATAAATGAAATAAAGGTATTGTGTCTAACTACAACTAAGAAAAGTTTAAGGCCAGCCTTAGTAATTTAGGGAGGCCCTAAGCAACTTATTTAGGCCCTGTCTCAAAAAAAGAAAAAGATGCTGGAGATGTGACTCATTTCTTAAGCAGCCCTGAGTTTAATCCCCAGTACACACACACACACACACACACACACACACACACACACAAAAGTCATGTTCCAGGTCAGTCACAGCACCTTAGGAAGACCTTGACCAATGTAGGTAGACACATTTCAAAATTAAAAAATAGGTTTGTAGACATGTAGCTCAGTGGTAATGCATCCTTGGGTTCAATCCCTACTTAAAAAAAAAAAAGGATAAGGAGGAGGGGTGGGTGGAGAAGGGGCCACCTGGGCTGTATGTCACCAGGGTAGACTGGCCAAGGAAGACAGGGTGGGCGCATCCCTAGGGACAGCTGTCACTTACTCCATCTCCATGTCTGGGTACACTGGCATGGCTCCCTGAGTGTCTGCAGATCCAGGCAGTGACTCTTGGCTCCAGGATTCTTTGGAACCTTCTGTGGCTGCTCTGAGCTTTTATTCCTCTCTCCAAGCCCCTCCCTTCCAATCAGAAGCTCATATCTCTGGACTCGACCATTGGGCCACATCCCCAGACCTTTTTTGTATTTTTTTATTAGAGACAGGGTCTCACTGAGTTGCTAAGTGCCTCGCCATTGCTGAGGCTGGCTTTGAACTCGCGATCCTCCTGCCTCAGCCTCCCAAGTGCTGGGATTACAGGCGTGCGCCACCGCGCCCGGCTGACTGGATTTTTGAATCTCTACCCAATTCATCCTGATTGGGTTTTCAGATTTCTCCTTATTGATTGATTTTAGAAAATCTCCAGGCAGGAAAGGGAAGGAATTTGGGGTGGGGTGGAGGTTTTTTCATGGTTTTTGTTAGAAAACTGCTGAAACATAGTTAACTTAGCTGGGAACACCGTGTTAGTGAAATAAAAGGATTTATTGGGGTGCCACGTGGGCAAGGGTAGGGAAGGGAAGGGAAGGGGGGTAGGGAAGGGATGGAGGGGAATAGGGACAGGCAGGAACAGAGAGCAAGAACAAAAGGCGGCAGGAACAAGAAAAAGGGCAAGTTCAGTCCGGGGCTGGCTTAAATAGAGTAGGGGCCATAAAACCCCCTTGGAGTCAGTCCTTGTCCTATAGGCCAGCAGAGGTCATGGGGGGAGGTAGTGGTAGTGGACAAGGGTCTTGCTGGTCAGGTTTTGGTCACGCTGAGGATCTCGGGAGCCGTAGTTTTTCACAAGGCACCTGGAAAGGTGTGGCCTTCTGCCTGGGAGGCGCGGCCTTCTGCCTAGAACCAACAGTTTTTCCCTCACAGAGTTTTGTTCACAGGGTCACCCTCAGTTCTGAGCGTGGGACACCAAAGGACTTAATGTGTTCCTGACATTGGACAGAGAGAAACACCTGAAAGATTTATATATAGTTCAGGGGTCTGTGGCCACACTGATATTGTGAACGTGTTCTAGAGTTAAAACAGCTTAGCTGGGTGTGGTGGCTCACTCCTTTAATCCCATCTATGCACCAGCAGCCCCAGAGGCTGAGGGAGGGCAAGCCCTTAATTCAGGAGCTCCAGGCTAGCCTGGTTAACAGGGCAAAACCCATCTCAAAAACAAAAATGCTTTATGAAGCCAGGCATGTGGTGGAGCTCGCCTGTAATCCCAGCTTCTCTTGGAGGCTGAGGCAGGAGGATTGAAAATTCAAGGGCAGCCTCAGCAATTATATATATATATTTATATATATATTTTATTTATATTTTATATATATATTATATATATATGTATATATACATATTTATATTGCTGATAATATTCCATTGTGTATATATATGTATATATATATATATATATATATAATATATATAATGTTAATGTTTTTGTTGTTTTTTTTGGTACTGAGGATTGAACTCAGGGGCACTCAAACACTGGGCCACATCCCAAGCATTTTTTTTTTTTTTTTTTGTTTTTTCTATTTTATTAGAGACAGGGTCTCACTGAGTTGCTAAGTGCCTCACCTTTACTGAGGCTGGCTTTAAACTTGCAATCCCCACATTTGTTTTGGTGAGCGCCGAGGCTAGGGCAGCTACGGTTTGATGCCCGAGGAGGCCAGGCCCGACGAGAAGACAGTGCAGGTGCTTCGGGACATGGCTAACCGCCTTCGGATCCATTCCATCAGGGCCATTTGCGCCTTGAGCTGTGGCCACCCCACATCGTGCAGCAGTGCTGCGGAGATCATGTCTGTGCTGTTCTTTCACACGATGAGATATAAACAGTCAGACCCAGAGAACCCAGACAACGACCGATTCATCCTCTCAAAGAGACTGTCCTTTGTTGATGTGGCAACAGGATGGCTCAGGCAAGGACTGGGAGCTGCGTTGTGGGATGGCATATACTGGCAAATACTTTGACCAGGCCAGCTACTGTGTGTTCTGCCTCCTGGGAGATGGCGAGTCCTCTGAAGGTTCTGTCTGGGAGGCGTTGGCCTTCGCTTCCTACTACAGTTTGGACAATCTTGTGGTGATCTTTGACGTGAACCGCCTGGGACATGGTGGCACCTTGCCCCTTGAGCACTGCATAGAGGTCTATCAGAAGCGCTGTGAAGCCTTTGGGTGGAATACTTACGTGGTGGATGGCCGTGATGTGGAGGCACTGTGCCAGGTGTTCTGGCAAGCAGCTCAAGTGAAAAGCAAGCCCACTGCTGTGGTTGCCAAGACCTTCAAGGGCCGGGGCATGCCAAATGTTGAAGATGCAGAAAGTTGGTATGGAAAACCAATGCCAAAAGAAAGAGCAGATGCAATTATCAAATTAATTGAGAGCCAGATACAGACCAACAGGAGACTTGTACCACAACCCCCTATTGAGGATTCACCTCAAGTCAATATCATGGATATAAAAAATGACCTCTCCACCTGCTTATGAAGTTGGCGATGTGGTGGCTACTCGGAAAGCATGTGGTTTGGCTCTAGCTAAGCTGGGCCATGCAAACAACAGAGTCATTGTGCTGGATGGTGACACCAAGCACTCCACCTTCTCTGAGCTATTCAAGAAAGAGCACCCTGAGCGATTCATCGAGTGTTTTATTGCTGAGCAAAACATGGTGAGCGTGGCACTGGGCTGTGCCACCCGTGGTCGGACCATTGCTTTTGCTAGCACTTTTGCTGCCTTTTTGACCAGAGCATTTGATCAGATCCGCATGGGAGCCATCGCTCAAATCAACATCAACCTTATTGGTTCCCACTGTGGGGTATCCGTTGGTGAAGATGGCCCCTCGCAGATGGCCCTGGAAGATCTAGCCATGTTCCGAGCAGTTCCCAACTGCACTATTTTTTATCCAAGTGATGCTGTCTCCACGGAGCATGCTATTTATTTAGCAGCCAATACCAAGGGAATGTGTTTCATTCGGACCAGCCGACCAGAAACTGCAGTTCTTTATACCCCTCAAGAAACCTTTAAGATTGGACAGGCTAAGGTTGTCCGCCAGAGTGTCAATGACAAAGTCACGGTTATTGGAGCTGGAATTACTCTGCATGAAGCCTTAGTGGCTGCTGCTGATCTCTCTAAACAAGATATTTTTATCCGTGTCATCGATCTCTTTACCATTAAACCCCTGGATGTTGCCACCATCATTTCCAATGCAAGAGCCACATGTGGCCGGATTATCACAGTGGAGGATCACTACCCACAAGGTGGCATTGGGGAAGCTGTCTCTGCAGCGGTCTCCATGGACCCCGACATCCTAGTCCATCAGCTGGCAGTGATTGGAGTGCCTCGGAGCGGAGACCCAGCGAGCTACTGGATATGTTTGGAATCAGTGCCAGACACATCACTGTGGCTGTGAAATGCATGCTGATGAACTAAAACAGCTGTTGACTCTGGTCTTAGGAGACTGGCCTCTGTACCTTATATTTAGGCTTGTTCTAAAACCATCATTGAAACTTGACCTTTGCTCTCCTTAAAGCCAGCTAACACCTTTCTTCATTCCTAATTCACAAATCCCAGTTAACTACTTTCCTTTTAAACCTGACTATGTATACATATGTGCTCTTTTTTGAATCATTAAAGTGGATTATAAATTTTAAGTGATAAGAGATAGCTAACAAAATAACCATCTGATATTGTTTCCTTATAAGACTACACATAAATAGGTGAAGATCACTGTAGAAGTGACAGTTTCTCTAATGTATTTTCCCCTCACAAGTGAAGAAAATGTGCATTGAATTGTAGACCTCAGTAGCCCTGGTTTCATATACTGCCATTGCCAGTTTGAGATTCCTTCCATGTGCTGTCTTCTTACCTGCAGTTTCCAGGGTATGTGTGACTTCAGCTGCACCAGAGTTTCCTCTGCTGTTTGCCTTCATCTCCCCACCACAATTCAGAGGCTGTGGAGCAGCAGCCAAAGCTGTTAGGATATCCTGTGCTGCTTGTGGTGACTGTTCTGTGAAAACACAAGGGCACAGCTAGACCTAGTCCCCACACTGTTGTTCAAATCGTTGTTAATAAAGCATTTCAAAAGCAAAAAAAAAAAAAAAAAAAAAAAAAAAAAACTTGCAATCCTCCTGTCTCTGCCTCCCAAGTGCTAGGATTATAGGCGTGCACCACCGCGCCAGGCTCTGAAAA